>CM014278.1:39084130-39137833 GCA_004135705.1 Alloteropsis semialata
GATATGCTGAGTCAGATGGTGACGTGGTGAGGTTGAGACTGCGTAGTGGGCCCGTTGAATGGTCAAACAGAAGATGACAGAGAAGGAAGCCGATGCTGAAGAGGAGTCCGATGAAACAAGAAGTCCGATCTGATGATGGAAGAAGGGTGTGTCGGCTAAGAAGGAAGTGTATCAGATGCGGGGACTATTTCCTTTTCAGAAGGCGTATGGGAGTCCCGTTTTATGTTAAGCTTAGTTTACTTTGTTCACAAGTTAGTCTGGTCCGATCAGGACTCTCCATGACCAGGGTATAAATATGAACCCTCGTCCATTGTAAAAACTATTCTCACAATCAATACAATCCGGCTTCACGCCAAAAACCCTAGTAGTAGTTACCGATGAAGCTCATTGGTGGACGGGCTGCATCAGTTCTGATCTCCGGCTTACCAGTAAGTTAGTCAATTTATCGAACTAGTATAGGCTTTGAATTGAGGCGCATCGCCCTTTCTCGTTTATACTGTTCAACCGATTTATCTCTGGATAAGCAAAGATTGATATAGATTCCCTACGTCGGAGCTAGATCAATATTGATTATCCAACAGATTATCGTTTATCGGACTGCACTTTAAGTCTAGATTCCCTACGTCGGAGCTAGATATCAAGATTAGGCTAGATTCCCTACGTCGGAGCTAGAGTAATCTTGGTTACTAAAGGTAGTTTTTGCGGTTTGTTTGGAGTTGCTAGATTGGTTTAGATCTACGCCATGTGAATCAATTCTACTTCTTCAATGGCTTTGAGCACCGGTCTTGGTCCGATTTAAGCAATATTTATCTTACAGCATCGTTCTAGGTCCGATCCTGCTTTGTGGTTTAATCTGGTTGTTCTTTGAGCATTGCACTGGTGTAGATTCCCTACATCGGAGCTGGATCTTTGCAATACGATTAGATTAATCTTTGACTGTCATGCTTGGTTTAGATTCCCTACGTCGGAGCTAGATTCATCTTGATTAGTCAAAGGAAGCTTTGGTTATGCCTTATTGCTATTTGAATGTTAAGTGTGGTTTAGATTCCCTACGTCGGAGCTAGGTCATGTTTGATTATTTGGTAGCATATTTTAGAATCAGAACGATCCTGTTAATGTTTTATCTGCTTATTTGCTTAATCTGGTCAACACTTGTGCGAGCATCTCGTTTAATTGACAGGTTGATGAGTTGAGTTTGACTGTCTAGCTATCCGATTTGATCATAGTTGGAGAAATCTAGATTCCCTACGTCGGAGCTAGATTTCTCTGAAAAGGCTGTAGTCCGATCGGCTGGTTAGATGGTCCGACAAGATGAGTCAAACTGGCAACTAGGCAAGGTGGACAATGTATCGGCTTACACTTTGATTATTTGATATCTTGTCTAAAGACACAGCTGATCCATTACTTTACATATTGGCCTTGTTTTATGCTTTACTTTATTATTCAAAGGCTGATCTGTTATATCAATCAAGGTCCGATCCTGATTGGTCCGATTCTGAGGTCCGATTCGGTGTCTGATTGAGCTCCGATTACTCGGTCCGATTGACGTCATCAATGAAGTCCGATTTTGAGGTCCGATTGGTATCGGCCGATACGTGTCTGATTGGGTCTTGGCTAAAATTCGACGTTACTCCATCGTCTGAAATAGAGCCGGCACAATCAAAGAGTAATTTAACTATTTATTCTCCTTGTCAATTTCAGGTCAAATTGACTGGCACGCTGCGAACCTAAACTGGAGTGTGGGCTGGCACTGGAGCGAAGCAGATCTCCCTGGTCTTCGTGTGCTGCACGCGGAGGATACGACCGCCGATTTTCCGCGTCAACACATTTTTGGCACGCTCGGTGGGACACGAGAAACAAATTCCAAGATGTCGTCGTCTGATGCTGAACAAGAAACTGCAGCAAGACTTGCTGCTGAAAAAGAAGCTGCTGAGAAGGCCAAGAATAACAAGAACAAGACGCCTGAGGCGACCATTCCAATTACAAAGGCCGATCTGTCTAAAGCTCAATTGGATGCAGTTCAGGCCCAAATTGATGCATTTGAGAAGCTCTGCCTTGGCCAATTTGGACGTAATCGTTCAGGACCTATACTCAAAGGTCCTCTCCCAGATCCAGAATTAATCAAGAAGACAACTGATGCTCGGGAGTACCAGGTCAACATGACAGAGATGATTCACCAGGCTGTTTATCATGCATTGATCAATCAGTCAGGCACTTTGGTGAATTCTTTGGATAATCTCATCAAGAAGGCGGTGGATGATGCTATTTGCTTGAAAGGTCCAGTGTTTATAGCAGATTCTGCAGGGGCATCAGGATCAGGGAAAGGCAAAGAAACTGAAGATAATGCAATGACCGTTGCTCCGCAGATTCCGATTGCTCCACCACCTCCTATTGAACTGGCCAACGGTTTTCTGTTGATGGCCGATGGATCTATTGTCGGCCCACATGGTGAAAAATATGCTAGGACTCTGAGCGAACAAGAAAAGCAACCTGCAGCTGCAAGGCTACGTACAGAGATTCCTTCACATCAGCGTATGGTCGGTGATTACAATAATTATATGATGGATATAGCTGATGGGATGCCAACTGAAAGTCAACAGTCCGATTGGTCACAGAAAATAGCCGAGGTGATCCAGAATCAATTCGGCTTGAAGCCTAAGGATGAAGCGAGGTTGTATCGGCACCCGTACCCGTCTTACTTTGATGCAGTGCCACTTCCTTCGCGATACAGAGTGCCGGATTTCTCCAAATTCTCCGGGCAGGATGATATGACCACTATTAAGCATGTCAGTCGATTCCTGGCTCAATGTGGTGAAGCTGCTTCAGAGGAGGGACTCAGGCTCAGATTTTTCCCTCTGTCACTGTCAGGGCCGGCGTTTACCTGGTTTACATCGTTGCCAGCAGGATCAGTCACAGGATGGTCCGATATGGAGAAGCAGTTTCATAAATACTTCTTTTCGGGTCTCAACGAGATGAAGATTTCCGATTTGATTGCTGTCAGGCAGAGAAACGATGAGACCGTCAAGGAGTATATTCAACGGTTCCGTGATACCAGGAATCGGTGCTATAGTTTGAAGCTATCTGATATGCAGTTGGCCGAGCTTGCATTCCAGGGTTTGCTCGCGCCGATCAAAGAAAAGTTTTCTGCTCAGGAGTTTGAGACATTGGGACAACTGGTTCAGAAGGTATCAGCCCATGAGGTCCGATATCAAGAGATGAAGCGTACAAAGTTTTCCAAGCAAGTATCTTATCTCTCTGATTCTGAAGGGGAGGCTGATGTCAACATAGCCGAATGGACCAAATCCAAGAAGCCGGTATCACTCCCATGGATCAAGCAGAACCCTGAGAAGTTTGGATTTGATATAACTAAGGCCGATAAGATTTTTGATTTACTGCTCAGTGAGAAGCTTATCCAGCTTTCTCCAAATCATTCTATTCCATCGGCCGATGAGTTGAAGAAACGCAAATATTGCAAATGGCATAACTCGACTTCTCATGAGACAAATGAATGCAAGGTGTTCAGGAGGGAGATCCAATTGGCTATAGAATCTGGAAAGATCAAATTTGAAGACAACAAGAAAGCCATGAAGATCGACGGTCATCCCTTTCCTAATAACTTTGTTGATTTCTCCTTTTCTGTTAATATGGTTGATGCTGATGAAAAGGGGAAGTTTAAGGTGCTTACATCGGACCACGCCAAGAGTTCTGGTGCCGTTGATCCTGCAGTTCAAGTTACTGTTGAAGAGCTGCGGAGGAATCATCAGGCGTTTGGGCGAGAATCTAATGCTCCTGGTGGATATCGGCCGCGTGTAACTTCCCAGATGTTGATTAACAAGTACAAAAGGCAGCAGGCAGCAGCCCGAGCATGGGAAGAGCGCGAGGAACGACGACGTCGGAGGCGCGAGTATCAAGCAAGGCGGCTTGATGAAGAGTTTGATGATCAGCGCCGACGTGATGACAGGTTCGATGGCCGACGCCGATATGATGAATGGTCCGATGGCCGACGCCGATATGATGACAGGACCGATGGCAGGCGTTGGTTTGATGATAGAATCGATGATCGTCGTCAGTACAGTTATAGGTCCGATTGGCATATAGACAGACGTCAAGGTTATAACCGGTATGATCAGGATGATGATCACTGGGGGTGTCCTTTCTTCGTATTCTGCTGGAACGAGAAGCTTAGACTGCCATCAAAAGCAGATTGTCCTGAATGCAGTTTCCAGTATGAAGAATACAGAGCTTCCAAGAGAGGTCGACGATCAGTTCATGAACGGATCGGCGTCAGGATTGATGATCATCATCAAGGAGATGAAGGCCGAGTTGATGTTCATGGCCATAAAAATATCGAAGGCCAGGTTGATGCTCTTGGCCCTGAAAAAATGGAAGAAAAGGCTCCAGTTCGGGATCGGACTAAAGAACCTCAAATGAAGCATGGACAATGGTGCCCATCAGGGATTTCTAGGTCCAAAAAGAGACGTGTTTAGAGGTTGTGATATCATGAGCAGATTCAGGAGCAGGAATTGGCAAAAGAAAAGAAGACATGGCGCATCAAGATGGCCAATGATGATGAAGCAAGCACATCGGCCACAATAAACATGGTTTTGATGTTGCCTTTTGATTTTGCTGCTCCTAATGAACAGAACAATGATGAGGTCGATTATGAACTGGAGGAAGCCGCCGCATTCTTGGTTCTGGATTCAGAGAAGGCTATCTTTGAGAAACCAAATGCAAACGGATATCGGCACCTGAAGCCTCTGTACATCAAGGGATACGTTGATGGGAAGCCGATGACCAAGATGCTGGTTGATGGAGGAGCTGCAGTCAATCTCATGCCTTATTCCACGTTCCGCAAGTTGGGGAAAGGGATTGATGATCTGATCAAGACCAATATGACGCTCAAGGACTTTGGCGGAAACGTTTCAGAGCCTCGGGGGGCAATTCATGTTGAATTGACCATCGGCAGCAAGACATTGCCGACTACTTTCTTTGTGATTGATGGCCAAGGTTCTTACAGTATGCTCCTCGGACGTGATTGGATCCATGCCAATTGCTGCATCCCATCCACGATGCACCAGTGCTTGATTCAATGGCAAGGCAATAATGTGGAGATCGTCCCAGCTGATGATTCGGTTAGCATTGCTACATCTGAGTCAACGATTTGGGAGTTTGAAGGAATTGAATGCCTATCAGGAAAAACATGGGATGGTGACTTTCTCAAGGTGTCCGATCAAGGACTACAGCCGATCCAAGCAGTCGGCTCTGAGATTTTGTTTTAAATGGATGATTGTATAGAAGATCTTGAAGACCGAAGTGAGTTCGGCAAATTAGGATTTGGATTTACGTCGGCCGATGAATTAGAAGAAATAGATATAGGATCTGGTGATAGACCAAGGCCGACGTATATCAGTGCTAAGTTGGATCCCGAGTATAAGCAAGAGTTAATAAAACTTTTGAAGGAATATTCTGATTGTTTTGCTTGGGAATATTATGAAATGCCAGGTTTAAGCCGTAATATTGTTGAACATCGGCTACCTATCAAACCAGGATATCGACCACACAAGCAGTATGCAAGGAGGTTCAAGACTGAGATGCATGAACCAATTAAGGCCGAAATAACGAAGCTCTTCGAAGCTAAGTTTATCAGGCCATGTCGATATGCTGAGTGGGTATCAAATATAGTTCTTGTTTATAAGAAAAATGGAAAGCTACGTGTTTGCATTGATTACAGGAACTTAAACAAGGCAACCCCAAAGGATGAATATCCAATGCCGGTGGCCGATATGCTTGTTGATGCAGCGTCAGGCCATAAAGTGATGAGTTTCCTGGATGGTAATGCTGGTTATAATCAGATTTTCATGGCAGAAGAAGATATTCCAAAGACTGCATTCCAATGCCCAGGTGCTCTCGGTTTATATGAGTGGGTTGTTATGACTTTTGGTTTGAAAAATGCCGGTGCTACTTATCAACGTACTATGAATTATATTTTTCATAAGCTGATCGGCAGGATAGTTGAAATCTACATTGATGATGTTGTAGTCAAATCAAAAGGTTATCAAGATCATTTGGCAATTTGAAGGAGACGCTGGAATGCACCAGGCAACATGGATTGAAGATGAATCCGCTCAAATGTGCTTTTGGCGTATCGGCCGGCCAATTTCTCGGTTTCTTGGTACATGAAAGAGGGATTGAGGTAAATGATCGGAACCGCAAAGCGATTGATGATATTGAACCTCCAGTAAACAAGAAGGAATTGCAGAGTTTGATTGGAAAAATTAATTTCCTGAGGAGATTCATATCAAATCTATCGGTCCGATTGGAGGCGTTTACTCCTCTGTTGAAGCTGAAAGATGAAGAAGAATTGGTTTGGGAGCCTAAACATCAAAAGGCATTGGATGAAATTAAGCAATATTTAGCATATCCGCCAGTTCTTATTCCACCACAAAAGGGTAAGCCGTACAAGCTTTATTTATCGGCTTTTGATCATGCAATCGGCTCTGTCTTGATTCAAGAGGTTGATGGGAAAGAACGAGTTATATTCTATTTAAGCCGAAGATTACTAAATCCTGAGACTCGGTACTCATATGTGGAGAAGCTTTGCCTTTGTTTGTATTTTTCTTGTACAAAATTAAGGCATTATTTGCTATCGGCCGAGTGTACTGTGATCTGTAGAGAGGATGTGATCAAATATATGTTATCAATGCCAATCATGAAAGGGAGAATTGGCAAGTGGGTTTTTGCTCTGACGGAGTTTGATCTTAGATATGAATCGGCCAAAGCGGTAAAAGGGCAGATAATGGCTGATTTAGTTGCTGATCATTGTGGACCTAACATTAATGCTGTTGAGCAATGCACTATAGAGCTTGATGTATCTGGTCCGATGAAAAAGGCTGATGTGGTTGACGCGGTTCCTTGGACTATATTCATTGATGGTTCTTCTTGCAGTGATGGTTGCGGAATCGGCCTGATTATTATTTCGCCTCGGGGGGCAAGGTTTGAATTTGCTTTTCCAATTGAGAAATGCACAAATAATCAGGCGGAATATGAAGCATTGATGAAAGGTCTCCAGATTATTAAAGAAATCGGCGCTCAGTTTGTTGAGGTATTTGGAGATTCTTTGCTGATTATCAATCAGTTACTCGGCAAATATGATTGCAAGATGGATGCTCTGTTATCTTACTTTGAGAAGTGCCGAGATTTAATTAGTCAATTCGCCTTGGTAACTCTTAAGCATGTTCCAAGACATCATAACGAAGAAGCAAATCGGCTGGCGCAAAAAGCGTCTGGCTATCGGCCTATGTCCGATGTGATGGTGCAGGAGATACCAGAAGGAGATTGGAGGAAAGAAATCATTGAATATTTGAGGGATTCTTCTGTCAAGACTTCTAGGAAGATACGTTACAAATCGATCAGGCATGTCTTGGTTGAAGAAGTGCTTTATTTTCGCTCGATTGATGGAGTCCTATTGTGATGTATCGGACCTGAAGAAGCCAAGGTTTTAATGGGAGAAATTCATGAAGGTGTTTGCGGGGCTCATCAATCGGCGTTCAAGATAAAATGGATGATTAGAAAAATGGGTATTATTGGCCGACGATTCTAGAAGACTGCTTTGAATATTATAAAGGATGCCAAGAGTGTCAAAGATATGGAAATATTCAAAGAGCCCCAGCATCGGCCATGAACCCTGTTATCAAACCATGGCCGTTTAGAGGATGGGGAATTGACCTGATCGGCCAAATTTTTCCACATTCAAGCAAGGGGCACAAATTCATATTAGTAGCAACAGATTATTTCACCAAATGGGTTGAAGCTATTCCTTTGAAGGAGGTGAAGTCACAGAATGTTATTGAATTTGTTAGAGAACATATTGTATACCGATTTGGGATTCCACAGACGATCACAACAGATCAAGGTACGATGTTTACATCGGACGAGTTCAAAAATTTTGCTGCTGATATGGGTATCAAGCTTCTTAATTCATCGCCGTATTATGCACAAGCCAATGGTCAAGCTGAAGCCTCCAATAAAAGTTTGATCAAGTTGATTGATAGAAAGATTGAGGAGTATCCAAGAAAATGGCATATTGTGCTTCCTGAAGCTCTATGGGCCTATCGAATGGCTTGTCATGGATCGATCAAGGTTTCTCCGTATGAACTAGTTTATGGACATGAAGCCGTTCTTCCATGGGAAATTCGTACTGGATCAAGGCGTATCGAGCTTCAGGATAAATTGAAGGCCGGCGAGTATATGGAGCTCATGAATAGTGAGTCCGATGACTTGGCTGTTCGTCGGCTGCGCGCTCTCGAAAGTATTGAGGCTAACAAACTCAGAGTGGCGAGGCATTATGATAAGAAAGTTAAAGGGAAAGAGTTCAAAGAGGGCGATCTTGTTTGGAAAGTTATTCTGCCAATTGGTTCTAAAGATCCCAAGTACGGCAAATGGTCACCAAATTGGGAGGGACCCTATCAAGTCATCCGATGTGTTCCTGGAAATGCTTATATTCTACAAACACTTGAAGGAGAAGTGTTTCCTAAGGCATTAAACGGGAAATATCTGAAGAAGTACTACCCTAGTATTTGGGTAAACTCGTAAGGCCGATGCTGTGCGTCAGGCTTGGAAGCCAATGAAAAAATCGCCTCAAGAACAAAAATAAGAGCCGATGCGATATGCATCGCCTTAAGGGCTATATACAAACAGAGAAAAGTGTATTACATTATCAAGCCGCTCGATGGCGGAGCAGGCTGCTGGAAAAGGGATTGCATATATATTCATATATTTCTCATACAGAAGGATTTCAGAAGATAAAAGGATCTAGTAGGTGCCGATGTACTTTGTTCATCATTGCCAGAACAAGACTAGAAAGAGAAGGGCAAAAGGAAGCACAAGTTTGAGGAGATATCTTCTTCCTTGAGTCGAAGAAATCCGCTCTGGGTGCAGTCCCTTGAAGAGCGCGCCGGTGGACCGGTGGCTTTGCCCTAACTTGTAAAGGGCACTCTATTACACCCCTCTGAAAAACCTTCCCTTTGGTGAACCATGAAGAAACCTCACGAGGATTCTTCTAGCAGGAGTTCCACCTGGATTCACTGCAGGATCAGGAAAGGGGGGAGTACCCTATGTTACTTCACGAGAATTCTTCTAGCAGAAGAGGAAGAAGGAGTAGGATCCTATATCAAACAGAAGGAGTTTGTGTTCTATCATGAATATTAGCTGCGCCATGGCTAAGGGATGGTGTAAGAAGAAGACCTGAGGCAGGTATTTATAGCCGGCGGTCGATGGAAACATTAAAGGAGAAATGGGATCCAAGGGATGCTTGTGGAAACTGTCCAAATAAAAGAACAGTATTCTCGTGAAGATATGTCATTGATTCAGAGCTGGTGTAATTGAAGGAGAGGGGCGTCTTTTGAGGAACTGCATTGAAGAGTCGTTTCGTCTGAGTCAATAGACGCATGGATACCTGTGAGGTAAATGCAGGGTTCCATATGCTATTCGTTGTCAGAGATGCTATCGCTTGGGAAAGAGAAAGAAGAAGATGAGCTCCACGGGTTATTGATAAAGAAAGAAAAACTATGGCCCGAAAATCAAGGAACTACACAGTGCAGGGATGGAAAGTTTCGGCACGAAAATCGGTGAAGAAATTATGATGACAGATACGAATTTTGGAACAAAATGATATTTTATTCTAAAATTGGGGGGCATGTGTTGACACCGGATTTTCGCACCTGACATGCTAAGTCAGATGGTGACGTGGTGAGGTTGAGACTGCGTAGTGGGCCCGTTGAATGGTCAAACAGAAGATGACAGAGAAGGAAGCCGATGCTGAAGAGGAGTCCGATGAAACAAGAAGTCCGATCTGATGATGGAAGAAGGGCGTGTCGGCTAAGAAGGAAGTGTATCAGATGCGGGGACTATTTCCTTTTCAGAAGGCGTATGGGAGTCCCGTTTTATGTTAAGCTTAGTTTACTTTGTTCGCAAGTTAGTCTGGTCCGATCAGGACTCTCCATGACCAGGGTATAAATATGAACCCTCGTCCATTGTAAAAACTATTCTCACAATCAATACAATCCAGCTTCACGCCAAAAACCCTAGTAGTAGTTACCGACGAAGCTCATTGGTGGACGGGCTGCATCAGTTCTGATCTCCGGCTTACCAGTAAGTTAGTCAATTTATCGAACTAGTATAGGCTTTGAATTGAGGCGCATCGCCCTTTCTCGTTTATACTGTTCAACCGATTTATCTCTGGATAAGCAAGATTGATATAGATTCCCTACGTCGGAGCTAGATCAATATTGATTATCCAACAGATTATCGTTTATCGGACTGCACTTTAAGTCTAGATTCCCTACGTCGGAGCTAGATATCAAGATTAGGCTAGATTCCCTACGTCGGAGCTAGAGTAATCTTGGTTACTAAAGGCAGTTTTTGCGGTTTGTTTGGAGTTGCTAGATTGGTTTAGATCTACGCCATGTGAATCAATTCTACTTCTTCAACGGCTTTGAGCACCGGTCTTGGTCCGATTTAAGCAATATTTATCTTACAGCATCGTTCTAGGTCCGATCCTGCTTTGTGGTTTAATCTGGTTGTTCTTTGAGCATTGCACTGGTGTAGATTCCCTACGTCGGAGCTGGATCTTTGCAATACGATTAGATTAATCTTTGACTGTCATGCTTGGTTTAGATTCCCTACGTCGGAGCTAGATTCATCTTGATTAGTCAAAGGAAGCTTTGGTTATGCCTTATTGCTATTTGAATGTTAAGTGTGGTTTAGATTCCCTACGTCGGAGCTAGGTCATGCTTGATTATTTGGTAGCATATCTTAGAATCAGAACGATCCTGTTAATGTTTTATCTGCTTATTTGCTTAATCTGGTCAACACTTGTGCGAGCATCTCGTTTAATTGACAGGTTGATGAGTTGAGTTTGACTGTCTAGCTATCCGATTTGATCATAGTTGGAGAAATCTAGATTCCCTACGTCGGAGCTAGATTTCTCTGAAAAGGCTGTAGTCCGATCGGTTGGTTAGATGGTCTGACAAGATGAGTCAAACTGGCAACTAGGCAAGGTGGACAATGTATCGGCTTACACTTTGATTATTTGATATCTTGTCTAAAGACACAGCTGATCCATTACTTTACATATTGGCCTTGTTTTATGCTTTACTTTATTATTCAAAGGCTGATCTGTTATATCAATCAAGGTCCGATCCTGATTGGTCCGATTCTGAGGTCCGATTCGGTGTCTGATTGAGGTCCGATTACTCGGTCCGATTGACGTCATCAATGAAGTCCGATTTTGAGGTTCGATTGGTATCGGCCGACACGTGTCTGATTGGGTCTTGGCTAAAATTCGACGTTACTCCATCGTCTGAAATAGAGCCGGCACAATCAAAGAGTAATTTAACTATTTATTCTCCTTGTCAATTTCAGGTCAAATTTACTGGCACGCTGCGAACCTAAACTGGAGTGTGGGCTGGCACTGGAGCGAAGCAGATCTCCCTGGTCTTCGTGTGCTGCACGCGGAGGATACGACCGCCGATTCTCCGCGTCAACAGTAAGCACACATGCCCTTAGCATATCTTCCAGAATTTGATTTACTCTTTCTGTTTGACCATCGGTCTGGGGGTGATAAGCCGAATTAAAATCCAATTTAGTTCCCATGGCTTTGTGTAGGCTTTTCCAAAATCTCGAGGTGAACTGGGTTCCTCGATCTGAGACTATTCTGCTAGGTACACCATGCAGTTTGACAATATTGTCAATATAAAGCTGAGCTAACTTGGCTCCACCATAGCAGGTGCGCACGGGTAGGAAATGTGCGACCTTGGTGAGTCTGTCCACAATTACCCATATGGAATCATTTCCTTTCTGAGTCCTGGGTAGACCATTGACAAAGTCCATGCCAATTTCATCCCACTTCCAAACGGGGATGGGTAACGGTTGAAGTAAACCGGCTGGTTTCTGGTGTTCTGCCTTAACTCTCTGGCAAATATCACAATGAGCCACAAACTGCGCTACATCTGCTTTCATTCCATTCCACCAATACTTTTCCTTTAAGTCCATATACATCTTAGTTGCTCCTGGGTGAATGGAATAGGCCGAGTTATGGGCTTCATCCATAATAACTCGCCTGAAATCTCCCTCCTTAGGTACACAAATCCTGTTCTTGTACCATAAGGTCCCTTTATCATCTACTCTGAAATCTGGGGCTTTATTTTCCCCGGTATGGGTACGGATTTTCATCAAATCCTTGTCCTTACTCTGGGCTTGCCTTATCTGACTTTCTAGTATGGGCTGCACACTAAGGTTGTAGTTATGGGCCTGGTGAACTATGTGAAGATTTAACTGGGCCAATTCTTCTTGCAACTGAGCATTCTTGGGCTCATAAGTTTTTCTACTCAGGGCATCAGCTACAACATTAGCTTTGCCCGGGTGGTAATGGATTTCCAAATTATAAACCTTGATCAACTCTAACCACCTTCTTTGCCTTAGGTTCAGGTAGGATTGGGTGAATATATACTTCAAACTCTTATGATCCGTATATATCTCACACTTATTTCCAATCAAATAATGTCTCCAAATTTTTAGAGCATGCACTACTGCTGCAAGCTCCAAATCATGGGTAGGATAATTCTGCTCATGAGGCTTGAGCTGCCGGGAGGCATATGCTACTACCTTTCCATCTTGCATGAGCACACATCCTAATCCTTGCCTTGAGGCATCACAGTATATAACAAAATCTCTCTGAATATCTGGCAAGGTCAATACTGGTGCAGTGGTCAATCTTTTCTTGAGTTCTTGGAAACTCTTTTCACAAGACTCTGTCCAGACAAACTTTTTATCCTTGCAGAGCAACTCCGTCATGGGTCTGGCTATCTTGGAAAATCCTTCAATAAATCTCCGGTAATATCCGGCTAATCCAAGAAAGCTTCTAATCTCAGTCACATTGGTGGGCTGCTGCCAATTGGATACGGCTTCTACCTTTTCTGGATCTACAGCTACACCTTCTGCGGTCAAGATGTGGCCTAGAAAAGCTACCTTTTCCAGCCAAAATTCACACTTGCTGAACTTGGCATACAACTTATGTGCTCTTAGCTTTTCTAAGATTACTCTCAGGTGTTGTTCATGCTCTTGGGCACTCTTAGAGTAGATTAGTATGTCGTCAATAAAGACTACGACAAACTTATCTAACTCCTCCATGAAAACTTTATTCATGAGATTCATGAAATAAGCAGGGGCATTGGTTAACCCAAAAGACATCACTGTGAACTCATACTGCCCATACCTTGTGACAAAGGCTGTCTTTGGGACGTCACTCTCCTTGATCTTGAGCTGATGGTAGCCCGATCTTAGATCAATCTTGGAGAAATATTTGGCTCCTTTTAACTGATCAAAGAGATCATCTATTCTGGGGAGGGGGTACTTATTCTTAATGGTTACTTCATTCAAGGACCTATAATCCACACACCCTTTGACTCCCATCTTTCTTTTTCACAAACAAGACTGGTGATCCCCATGGTGATGAGCTGGGTCTGCTAAATCCTTTCTGCTGCAGTTCTCTTAATTGTTCCTTGAGTTCTGCTAACTCTGCGGCTGCCATCCTATACGGTCTCTTGGCTATTGGGGCTATGCCGGGGACAAGGTCAATAATGAACTCTATGTCCCTATCCGGAGGCATTCCTGGTAAGTCATCCAGAAATACATCTGGATATTCACTGACTACCGGAACTTCCTCAACGGCCTTGGCTTCCATACTGAAAACCATTGGGTCTGGGCCACTTCCCCGAGTGTGGCAAGTCACTTGCACACCATCCGGGTTGGTCAGGTGCACTATCTTATCGGCACATCCTATGTGACCATCATGTAGGCTTAACCAATCCATTCCAAGGATCACATCTATACCTTTGGACTCAAGTACTACTAAGTCTGCTAAGAATTCTACCCCACTTAAATTGATCCTTACCCGGGAACGACCTAATTAACAGTGGATGTCAGCTCCAGGCGTTCGGGTTACTAGGGGTAACTTTAGTAGTACCGTAGGTATATTGTGCTTCTCCACAAAGCTTGATGATATGAAAGAATGTGATGCTCCAGAATCAAAAAGTACTGTTGCCAAGACTGAGCTGACTAAAAACTCACCGAGTACCATGCCCTGAGCTTCTTGAGCCTCTTGCGCGTTGATGTGGTTGACGCGGGCTCGTCCGAATGACTGCTGGGGTGGCCTCATCTGCTGGCTGTTGCTGTTGTTGTTGTTGGGGTTGTTGTTGCTGCGGACTGGAACACGGTTGGCTCCTGACAGTGCTGGCCTTGGTCCATTCACGGAGTTGGAGAAGGCTGGAGCTACTGGCTTGTTGTTGCCATAAGGACAGTTGGCTATGAAGTGCCCTGTCTCACGGCAGTTATAGCAGGCTCTGGTGTTGCTGGTGACCTGACTGGCGCTGTTCTGCGGGGTCTTGTTGACTTGGCTTCTGAATGGTGCATTGGAGGGATGAGTACTCGGAGCCTGAGACTGGGTCCGGTACTACATGGGGGCTTGGGACCTGGGAGCTGAATGGCCAAAGCTCCTTGGCTTCTGGAAGCGGTCCTGCTGATGTGCCTTGTTCTCTAGGAACCGGCGCTTGTTGTCCCTCTTCTCATCTGTCTTGGCCCTTTCAGTGAGAATGGCCATGTTCATCAATGTGTTGAAGTCTGGGTAGATCTGAGGGGTGAGCAGGGTTCTGAGTTCTGCATTCAAGCCTTTCTTGAACATGTCCTGCTTCTTTTCATCCTTGTTGACCTCTTCTGGTGCATAACGGGCCAACTCCATGAACTGATAGGTGTATTCTTCCACAGATTTGCTGCCTTGGCGCAGTTCACGGAACTCATCTGCCTTGCGCTTCATGGTGGCTACCGGGATGTGATAGCGGCGGAACTCTGTAACAAACTCATACCAGGTGATAGTGGTGGCATCCTGGGCAGCTGCACAGTAGTTCTCCCACCAGGCTAAAGCAGTCCCGGTGAGCTGGTGAGCGGCCAAGAGAACCTTGTCACGGTTCTCACAACCAAATGGCTCAAGTTTCCTCTGGATAACCCGCAGCCAATCATCTGCATCCAAGGGGTTATTGGATCCTCCAAAGGTGGGTGGCTTGGTGCGGAGGAAGTCTGTCAACTTCTCATTCAGACCATGCCGGCGGGGCCTTGGCTGAGTGACGGCATTGGCTAAAGCTTCCAACAGAAGGGTCTGATTGTTCATCACTTGGACCAGGTCAATCTGGGGTGGTGGGGGTGGATGCTCTTCTCCCACATGGCTTTCTCCACCGCCTTCAAGCTGTTCTACTTCCTGCGCAGCTGGAAGTGCTGTCGCGGGTGGCGCTTGCCTTGGCGGCCTTTCCGCACAGGGAGTGGTATTGCCCTGGCCTGGGGAGGTTCTGGCGCGCTTGGGAGGCATCTGCAGATTGAGCGGGGTTTCATGAGACTTTGGGCCTTAAAGAATGATATTTAAGTTGTTTAAAGCGCACTTTCAAAAGAGCACACAATCAATCAAGCACAAGCAAGCACAACGATTTTATTCCTTCCAAAGGGGGGTACAACACTTGGGTAGGACTAACACACGCACTACTCGACAGGGTACAAGGCGACACTAGGAAGGGAAACAACTCCAAACTGGCACAACTGGATACTAGGGGTACAACTCTGGGCTTCGGACCATCCGGCTTCATTCCCTGGCGATCACTAGCACTTAGGTGGATTCGTGGGCTTGAGTGGGTTCTTTCTTCAGGAGAGAGCGCACATCCACACTCGGTCCGGGCTGAGTCAATGGCAGTGGCTCCCTTTCTTCTGCATCCTCTAGACCAGAATCCCTGTGGGTAACCTCTGCAGGTGGCAGTGCTAGTGAGGCAATGAGGCTCTTCCTCTTGCCGGATCCTCGGGCAATAGGAATTCCATTCAGGATCGGGAGTTCCTCACGATCAGAGGCGTGCATCCTCCATCGGGTGAGTCCAGCAAGGCGAGCCTCCCTTATTTCCTTGGAGTGCCGTTCTTCAGCCTCCCTGAGGGCCTCCATGGCGGTGACCATGACAACCTGGGCAGCAGCAGCTTGTGCTTCGGCGGCGGCCAGCTTTGCTTGGAGCCTTCTCACCTCATACTCAGCTTCCTCAGCTCTGCGAACCTGCTGCTTCAGTCTCGCACGCTGGTCATCGCAGTACTCATCCAGGGTGAGGAGATAGGCTGCCATGCTGAGCACCGTGAGGTTGTCCTCATACTGACTATGTTCCCTCACACTCTTTACCCGGGCTAGCCAAACTGGGCGGTCCTTCTTGGCAAGCGGGTAAAACCTCATGGGTGTGTGGCCGATGTGCTTCCCATACACTTGGCACAGGCGGCGCAGAGCCTTTCGAGCTGCCTTCTGGTAAGTGTCCCGTTGACCAAATCCAACGGTCGTCACACTCCATGGCTCCATGCCGATGTAACGGCTGCTCTTGCCAACGGTGATGGTAATTTCGCATCTGGGGGTTCCACGGTCCTCGTACTCCATGATGGTGTACTCCGGATGCTCATAGATGCCGACTCTGTCCAAACAGGCAAAGAGCAACTTGGGAAAGCCGGGTTCCTCCAAGCAGCGGCTGGTGATCCATCCTTCGGTGGCCATCTGTAAGGAAACGGGTGGGTAAGTCTATTTTGCAAAGGAGCATAGAAGGCAAGAAGTTTTTAAAAACCTAAGTTTGGTCAAAAAGGGCTCAACGGTCCTAGGGGTCGCGTCCTACAGCCAACTACGGCTCTGATACCACCTGAAGCGCCCCTGCCTAAGCAGAGACTAAATGTGATACAATTATCAGTCCCAGGAGGCTGATACATTTATTCAACAGATAGTTCAGAACCTTACACTCCCCGAGGGGGAGGAAACTTGATACAAGCTAAGACGACCAAAAGGTAAACTACGGCTATGAGCCAGATGATGAACCAGACTGGCTCAACAAGGGGATCAGAGTTGCGCGACAGCGAAAGCATCTCGGGCAGGACCAAACTCCACAGGCAAAGTCGGGTGCGGGCACGACCACCTACTCGGCGTCCTCAACGACAAAGTCCGGGTCTTCTTTTGAAGCAACAAATACAAGGGTGAGTACGAAAGTACTCAGCAAGTCCAACCACACCCACGGAGGGGTTAACACAGAAAATATGCACAGGATAAATCAAGGAATATGGCTAAAGTTTATTTGCAATAAAGCCAGTTTTACTCATGCAATGGTTTATCAAGGAAAGTTTTTGTAAAGCAAGCTTTAGTGACACAACTAATAAGTGGGGGTTGATCCACAAAGGATCCAAATTTTAAATGCTACCGGATTTCCCATCCGCCGTAGCTCTTGGCACAAAGCCGAACACAATTCCAAAACCAACTCACTCCAACCCATCCCAAAACCTTCGGTATTGTGACCAAGCCATAACTCGCCCATGACCGTGGGCACGGCTATTCGAATAGTTTGGAAACTCTGCAGAGGTGTACACTTTCACCACAAGTAGGGTACCGCAACACGATCACCTTAGTGCCAGTGCGGATCCTATCGAAGCCATTACCCACCATAGCCAAAACTGCCTAGCCATCACGAGAAAATAACCAAGGGGTTTTATGACACCAAGTCGGCAACCATGTCACTAAGACGGCGCTAGATTTTTCTCGCTGCACACCTGCCACCAGACAACTAACAGCACGGCTAGTGGGATTTAGACTAAGCCCTTGCACTATACAAGAGTCGAGTGGTTGTAAGAGATAAATTGGTTAGGCAAGATGAACACATCACCTCGGTTTAAAACCGGACAAAATGGATATCTCCCAACTTGCTTAACCACAAAGGTACAAGCCACCAAATGGTATTTCACAAAGAAATACCCATCCATTTTATCCAACACTTTCTTTACTTTCAAAACCCAAAAACCCAATTCTTTACTCAACACACTCACACTTTTATTCTTTGTAAAACTAGTATAGTGATGATTGATTAAGTAATTAGAACAAGTCCTAAGCATTCTAATCAATGGTTATCAACCAAACAGAGCAAATCATATTTAGTGATAACTAGGTTATCAAGGAATGGTTATAACAATCAAGGAGTGGCTATCCAACTGGGTTTTCAATAAAGACAATGCAATTATCAAAGGCCAATAGGTTGTGTTTATAAAACTGGGATAAACATGCATCAAAGGATGGGATTGGACTTGCCGTCAAAAGCTTCCGGGAGTTCCTACTCGCGGTACGGGTCGTCGGATTCGGGCTCGTGGTACTCTCCTGCGTATTTCGGCTGCTCCTCCTCGATTATACCGTCGTATACGGCACACACAACAAACACATAAAAAGAAAACAATCAAACCTTTATCGATGAGCTCGAAACAGGAAATGATTAAATAAGATAGGAAAGAGGATTATTTTGGGATGATTTGTGTATAGCTCGGTCGGAATAGATGAAAGAAAGACGTGTTCGAGTTTGGTGGAATTCTGGAGAAGTTTGGCGCATAAAATGATGAGATCAGGGATGATTAGGGTTTAAACGGGGGTTCTAGGACCTAAATGAGAAGTTTAAAAGAACCATGGACCTTTCTGTAATTAATTTTGAATGGTGGAAGGACCTATTGGTGATTTGGGAAAGTATCTGGGGGGTTTGGCTACAAGGCAGGGGTATATTTGGAATTTATCTATAAACTCAGGGGTTTTCTTGGATAAAACCTAAAGGGGGAGGGATTCTTTCGGAATAACGAGGCCGGGGAGGGGGTTATTGGCAAAATGCCGATTCATCCCCTCCTTCCTTCAGTCGGACAGAGAGGAGGGGGAGGCGTGGCGCCGGCGGCGCGGCTCCGGCCGGTTGCCGGCCCTCCCGGGCATGGGCGCGGACGGGGAGGAGGGCAGGAGAGAGAGGGGACCGAGGGGAATTCGGCCCCTACCTCACCTCGGGCGGAGAAGGACCGAGGAGGCGGCGCGACGAGGAGGGGCGGCGCGGGTGAGCAGCGGCGGCGGCGCGAGCTCGGGAGGCGGCGGCGTGCGGCAGTGGAGCAAGGGAGGCTCGGTGGAGAGGGGAGGAAGATGGTGTGATGGTGGAGAGCGCGAAGGGGTGCCCCTTTTATAGGCCGGTGACGGGGAGGCGGGTGNGCGCGGCTGGGTGCGAGGCAGGGCGGCGCGGCTTGGGCGCGGGCAGGGAAGTGGGGGCACGGCGCGGCGCAGCAGAGGGAGGGGAGGGTGGCGGTGTTCGGGCAGGAGGAGGGAGAGGAGAGGGGGTTCGGCGGGAGAAAGAAGAAGGAGGGAAGAAAGAAAAGAGAAAAGAAAAAGGAAGGAAGAGAAAAAGAAAAAAAAAAAGAAAATGGGAAATGTTTTTAGAAAAAGGGAAAAGGAAAAGAGAACGGACGAGACGGCGGGATTCGCGGCGGCTGTCGGTCACGCGTGCGGTCGGGTACGCGCGAGGCGCGGAACGGGAAGGAGGAACGGACGGTCGGGAGGATTTCCTGGAAGAACGGATGATTGGAACGACGGAAATGATTTAGAGGGATTTGGGATTTCGGAACTCATCGAAAAAGATTTTGAAAAGTCGTTAAACCGAGATTTAGAATTTTCAAATTTTCGGGTCGTTACACAACGCCATCACGCCGCCGGCCACCACCAGCGCGCCTTCGGCGACGGGATCGAATCCCATGATGAACCTGCCCTTGATACCAATTGTTGGAACCGAGGATCGACGAACAATCACAAGAACACGAGACACACGAATTTGGTGGGCGCCGAACGCCCCGCCGGCGACGAACACCGTTCTTTTTCTGTATTCCGTCGGCTCGACTGAGCAGGTGATTACAACGTTTTATATAGCCTACGGCAACGCGGCGCCCAAGCAACTGCTCTTGCGCTCTTCATGCGCACGTCCGCATTTCCTTCCTGGATACTCGCCCTTCTCTCAGTCGTGAGCCACGAACTCATCCAGGGACTCGGCCTCCAGCTTGACCACGAACCATGCTGCCGCTGCGTTCTGCCAGTGACGCACACTGCTAACACCTCCGCTAACCACCTGACACTAATCAACAGGCACCATGCCCCGCACCACACACATGCAGCTAGCCTGCATGTGCACGACACGCGCAACGAATACAACTGACTTTTAACGCATCAAGTCATGATTATCCTAACAAACATGGCGGTAGTAGGATGAGGAGCAGTTGAGCTGATGAAGATAAGATTTTTTAATCTTTTACCTGTGGCCGCGTTTGGTTTCTACAGCGAAAATTTTCCCTCTAAGGAATCTTGCATGCATGAAGTACTAAATGAAGTCTATTTACAAAACCTTTTCACACATGAGTGCAACTTTTCGAGACGAATCTAACGAGCCTAATTAATCCATGATTTGCTACAGTAATGCTACAGTAATCATCCTCTAATCGTGCGGTCAAAGCCCTCATTAGATTCGTCTCGCGATTTACACGGGGGGTTGTGGAGGTAGTTTTGTAAACTGACTTTATTTAATACCTCTAATTAGTGGTCAAAGCTGCATTTATTACGCGGCAAATTTTTTACACCCCCTAACCAAACGCGGCAGTCTAGTATCTAGTGCGGAGGGAATCTTTTTTGCATGGAGTACTAAATGAAGTCTATTTGTAAAATCTCTTCACGGATTGAGCGTAACTTTTCGAGACGAATCTAATGAGCCTAATTAATCGATGATTGGCTACAGTGATGCTACAGTAACCATTCTCTAAACATCCTCTAATCATGCGGTCAAAGGCCTCATTAGATTCTTCAGGGTTCCTAGTGCAGGGGTTCTGGAGTTAGTTTTGTAAAATACCTTTATTTAATATCTTTAATTAGTGGTCAAAGTTGTAAACAGTTTCTAGCACTAGAAAACCAAATGGGGCCAAAGCTAGTGTGCTAGGTAGATTGCTGGAGGTGCCTTTAGCTGCTCTGTTTTGCTGGGACCGTCGGGACTCAGGGGTCAGGACGCAGCTGTCTGGCCGCCAGGCGCCCAGGCGCCAGCTCCGTGCGTGATGAATACTGCTTAGGATGGATTCGGATGGAATACGTATGGAATAGAAATTCGGATGCCACATTTTACCATATTTTAATATGAATTCGAATCGAATACGAATCTTGTCGGATATGAATACGAATATGAATGTTGTCTATTTTTATCGGATACAAATACAAAATGAATACATCAAATACGGATTTACATTTGGGTAGATGGCTTCATTACATGTTAATCCTTCATGGATACGGATAATATCGGATATTTTATTTGTTTTTATATTTTTTCCAATACAATGTTGATTCGGATAGAGAAAATAACAAAAAATAAATTCGGATACATCCATTTAACATCCACATTAAAATCAAATACGAATACAGATATCCATAGTGACATTTGAAATCTGACTGCAGCCTGCTGGTACTTGTGGGCCACCGCCAGGAAGCTATGGATTCTTCTCCGTCTCTCACGGTCCCACCGCTCATTTCTTGCTTGTATATATCACCTTGTTGTTTATTTAAAAATTATTTACTACTGTAATACTCCCTCCGTTTTAAAAAGAATGTAACTACGTGTTGCGTGCCATTTAAAGTGATTCACGTTTGACCAAATTTCTAACGAGTTATATTCATATTTATGGTTTTAAATAAATTTATTATAAAAATACATTTTGTAACTAATCTAATGGTATTTATTTCATCTCATGAATATTTATATTTTTTAATTTATAATTGGTCAAATTTGAGATACTAAAACGTGTTACTGCTAGAATTGCATTTTTTTTGGACGGAACGAGTAAGTGCTATTTTTTAAGTCAGTTGTTACTCCGTAGGTCTCTAGCTAGTCAACAATCGATCGAGTACCAGCATTGATCTCTGCTTTGCCTCTGCTGTAGCAGAGTTTCCTCCTTTACCAGCTCTTTTATTTCCTTTTCTGGCCTTATTTAGATTCACGAAATTGCATCGATCAAAAGTCAACGCATTAAACTACGTGCCCTCTTCTACTTTTTCAATTATAAATGCATCTCCAATCATTGAATTCAATCGAATTCTCCAAATCTAAGGCCTTGTTTCGTTCGCTCGAAAGAGCACTAATTCGACCAAAAGCAACACATTGAACTACGTGCCCTCTCTCTATTCTTTTAATTTTCAAAAAAATCTGCTACAGTCAATTCGATCGAATTCCCGCGAACTAGAAAGCCCTAAACAAGGCCTCTGTTGCGAAGATCATTGACCAGCTTATAACAGTGCCACGCCAGTCACCGTACCAAAGAGCCCTCCTTGCAATCAATGTATGGTAGTAGTACAGTACCTTTTTAGTTTGTTTATATATTCAAAGTTCAAACCACAACAGTAAATTGGTACGTACTGTAAAATTTAACCACGAATATATATCCCTGTAGACGGCAGAGCTATTCTACACCTGTTAGCATGTGTTTAGATTGCAAGTTCACTTGGGTTGTTGCGGCTTTGACTCAGTCGGAGCTGTGTTTGGATGAAAAAGAATATGGGTTGGGTCAGACCTAGTTGAAATTATACCTTTTACATGCGGATTGAACTGCTCCCTCCAAATTGAGCGGAACACCTCAACCCAGTTCGACGCCCTCGTTCTCTCCGTCTCGTGCGGGTGACCGGAAGCGAGGTGGGGTGCATCGCGGTGTAGAGAGCAAAAGGGCGGAGGTTGGATAGTTCGAGGAGGCCGATCGGGGCGAGCTCCACTTGATGGAGCTCGAGCTAGACTAGGGCATGGTGGGGAACTGGCCAGCCATGGCAAGTTCGGCTAGGCTCTGCGTCGGGCCAAGGCGAGCTCGGATTCCGCTAGCGGAGCGTCGACGCCGGCTGTGGCGAGCTCGGGCTCCGCTCAGGGGACCATCGCCGCTAGTCTGGGTAGGCTCAGACTCCCCCAGGGGATCTCCGCTGCCGAGGAGGACAGGGACGGTGTGGGTAGAAGAGATAAGCCTGGCAAAAAAATAAGAAAGAAGAAGGAAGAGTACCGGCGGGAATGAATGACAGACGGGACCTATGGACAATTGTGACTAACAGTGTTAAAATGACATCTATTTCAACCCTCTCAACCTCTTCAATCAAACAAAACCACAACGGATCCATCCTTCTAAGCAAACACAAGATGGATTGAACTCAACCTAGAATAGTTGGCTGGTGGCTGGTGGCTGGTGCTGATTTGTTGTGAGACTGAAGTACTGCTGGCTGGCTGGTGGCTGGTGGCTGGTGCTGAATTGTTGTGAGACTAAAGTACTGCTGGCTGGTAACTGATAAGCCAAGTGAACAGGCACTTAATCGATCGCTACTGAAATTTTTTCAATAAATCAATATGTGGGTGTAAAATTAATTACGTCACCGTGCTTGGCTTCAGGCTTCAGCTGCGCTGTCATCGTAGCTCTACAGATGTCGGTGCGTACATATGCTGGTCCTCCTTCATTTCACCCGGTGTTTTGTGTGATCTTATTCTTATGTGTGTAATTTTATTTTCAGAAAACTATCTATACTAGGCATGATAGATTCTATATACTATATAAGAGATAAAGTTGCTTTGAGGACATGTAGATGTAGATATATAGATATGACAAAAAGCCTTGACGTTTTGCACAAGAGGGTGCCCTACTTTTTGACTGGAGAAGAACTGTGAGGCCACTATTGAGATAGATCATTCTTCACCACACATTTAAATAAGTTTTGATACTGAAAATCATGCCTTGTGCGAAGGAGGCATGGTTGTTAGCGTGAAAATTTTTGATGATTTTTTGTAACTTTGAGGATTTAAAGAGAGCCCTAGAGATGAGGCCAGAAACGGAATCCGTCGAAACGACCCTGCAGTCATACCACGCGTCTAGACAAAAAAAGGACAGAATCGATTCACCACGCGTCTTCGCTCGACCGCTCCTGCTTCATCTGGATCGGTTCACACGAATGATGATTAGAGCAGAGAAGGGATGTGATCTGATTCCGATCAGTGTCCGAGTCCCCGGCCACTGCCGCCGCCCGCCGGGCTGCAGCTGCTGGGTGCCAGGCCGCCCGCAGGCCATGGCTCATGCCCCGGGCGCTTCCAAGCTGGGGCTTTCAGCTTTTCGTCAGCGTACCAGGAAGAGCTTCGTGTTTAGATTGAGGCTGAAAAATTTTGCAGAGTATTAAATGCATCTTTGATCATTAATTAGGGGTATTAAATAATGTCAGTTTACAAAACTACCTCCACAACCTCTAGTAAATTTCCGAGACGAATCTAATGAGGCCTTTGACCGCATGATTAGAGGATGATTAGAAGATGGTTACTGTAGCATCACTGTAGCAAATCATGGATTAATTAGGCTCATTAGATTCGTCTCGGAAAGTTACGCTCATCCGTGGCTGGGTTTTGCAAATAGACTTCATTTAGTACTCCATGCAAAAAAGATTCCCTTTTGCAAAATTTTTCAGGGAGAAACTAAACACGGCGGGTTGGTATATCGCGGGTAAGCAAGTTGTCCATCCATGAGCATGCCGTGATGCTAAGGTTTGCCCGATCGCGATCAGCCCGTGCCCGCACCCACCTGGTACATGGGTATCGAGGCGAGAATAAAAATATATCAACAATTTCGTATTAATGTGAATCGTAATAGTTTGATAGCCACGTCGTCATGTAAGTAACAAAAATGGTTCAAAATTCATAACCAATGACTAAATTATCTATACAATTAAAAAATCGACACAAACATAAACAAATCTCTTTCAGATAAGCCAAATAAAAATTACAACAAAAGAATTAATTATTGTCTATCCACACATAAACTAAATAAAATGTAAGTGCTTAGAGATTTTTTTGGACTTTCTGTATTCTATGTTATTTAACTTTGTTATGTGAAAATTTAATTAACTCCTTATATTACGGGTAGCCCGATAAATACACGTGAGCAAGTTTTCATGCCTGCGTCTTATTCACGGGCAAGAATTCATGTACATGCCCTCGCCCGCGCCATATCCTCGTCCATTGAATACAAAACCCGCCCGTACCCATGCATTACAGTCTTTACAGAACGGAGAGTATCGGAGTGGTCCTGCTGGGAGAGGAGAACAGGAGATCCGGTACGTTGGTACCCGTGGCCCCCTCTCGTCCTCCGTCCCCGGTCACACACAGATCGGCCCCGGCCGCCACGGCACAGCACACACCACCAGTCACCTGATGACCAGGGGCCCAGGCCCTGGACCATAGCACGGTAGCACCCCACCCGGGTCAGCTGCTCTCTGTTGCTGGGACCGTCGGACGCAGGTCTGCTCTGACGACTGTTCCGTGCGTGTGGTCCCTACTGATCGGAAGCTGCGTGCGCGAAAGCAGCACGGTCTGCAGGACCAGATGCGGGCCTGTTTAGTTGGTGGAGAAAATTTGCGAAATTTAGTGTAGCAATTTTAAATCGAAGATTAGGAGAAATCTAATTATAAAACTAATTATATGGATGGACGGGAAATTATAAGACAAATCTATTAAGCCTAATTAATCCGTCATTAGAGATTGTTTACTGTAGCACGACGTTGTCTAATCATGGCATAATTAGGCTCATTAGATTCGTCTCGCGAAGTTACCGGGGTTATGGAATGGGTTTTGTCATTAATTCACGTTTAATACCTTTAATTAGTGTCCTAACATTTGATGTGACGGGTGAATAGTAAAAAGTTTGAAAAGTTTATGCAACTAAACAAGCCCTCAGGCAATTTGCATAAAAACCATTATCGAAGTTATAATTTCCTCATTTTCATAGAATACCGTGTTAGCGTCGCGTAGCTAGCAGCTGCATGCGTTATGCACGGACGGGAAGCTGCCGCAACGGCGAGACCCCACCAGCACAGCACAGCACACGCTACTGCCACGCACATGCTGACTTGACTTGCTGAGCTGCGAGCCTTGCCTTGGTTCTTGCGATCGAGAAATAATCCAAGGGCAGAAGACCCGTCATGAGCCCTACTAGTGCGCGCCAACCTTTCTCTTTTTTTTCCCCCATGCAGCTGAGCTGAACGACGATGGTCTGAGCAAGCAGAGAAATGAGTGAGAGAGGAAAAGGATCAGGCGGATGCAGCCCAAGGCACATCAGATCAGATAGCTGCCCATGGCTTCTTTAGCTAGCTACTCCTAGCTAGCTGGCTAGCCGCGCCATACACACAGGTCATTTTTAGTTCCACCAAAAACACATAAAATTTTCATCTAGAGAATCGTGTCAATTCATATCTTTTCTTTGTGCATGCGACCCAATGCATAAACACTATACATAATGGGTGCATCTAAACACCCCCACAGTAGCAGAGCTAGGCCGCCGCGACTAGGGGTGGATACCGAGCCGGCTCGGCTCAGCTCGAGCTGGCTCGTCAAGATAACGAGCCAGCTCGGCTCGTTATCATAGCGAGCCAGAGCTCCAGCTCGGCTCGACTCGTTTGCCAGCTCGAGCTGGCTCATTTAGCTCGTGAGCCAGCTTGGGACAACACGAAAGCGAAATCAAGCAGATGGTGATTTTACAGACGTCTTCTCCGCGCTAGTAAATTCACATCAAATCAAGACAAGGACCACCATTATCAGGCTATCGACGGCAGAACATCTCAAATAAAAAAAAGTGACAAGATCAAATCCTCAAATCCATCTCAACTGCAGCTGGCCGGTGGTGTAGTGAAGCTGGATCTGAGCCAACCTCAAATCCATCTCAACTGCAACACATGGCTCGGGAGCTCTTGTACGGGATCTGCGGAGCTGCATGAGGAGGGGTAGGGAGCAAGGGACAGCGTGAGTGCGCACGAGCGGCAGCAGGCATGGTGATGCTTGGCCTTGGTGGATCTTAGAGGCTGCGGCGGAGCCTGGTGGTGCTCGGCCACAGCCACGGTGGCCGCATGGCGATGTCCACGACACAGCGACAGCAGCGGCATGGTGGTGCTCGGGGGATGGCGCTGGGCAAGCGGCTGTATTGCCTGTGCGGCGCTGTGCTTCCTCGCGAGAAGAAAACTACGGTGGGCGGCGGCGCGTCTAACAGGAAGAAAAGAGGGGAACGGGGACGTGTAACAAGGTCAAATGGGGCTGGGATGGGCCTAGGGTTAGCATGTCAAGGGAAAATTGGGATGGGCCACTTGCCGCCTTGGTCTGCGTTAGTGCACGCCTGGTACACATGCTTAGCTCGTTTGGCTCGCGAGCTGGCTCGTTATCGTAACGAGCAGAAACATGAGCTCGGCTCGTTCCAAAATACAAACGAGCCGAGCCGAGTCGAGCCACTAATGAACCGAGTCGAGCGAGCTATCGAGCCACGAGCTTTTCGTCCAGCCCTAGCCGCGGCGTCCAAGCTTTGGATTGAGCTGTTGTCACGGGAGCCAAGTGGGAAAGATGAGGGGCTCCTGCTCTCCGGAGGGGCGCTCTGGTGGCACCCCCGCCACCGAGCAGCCCGACGGTGACGGCGGCGGGGAACCACCGGACTACCCCAAGCTCTTCTCCACCACGCCCCCCCTCCTCCCCTCCCCTCCCAGCATCGCCCCCCGTTTCGTTCGGCTTGGGGCTACTGTCCCATGGCCGTGCCACCGCTCCCATCCTCGACCGTCAGCCTCTAGACCAAGAAGGACGCGCTCCAACCACCCCGGCAGCTCCTGCTCCAAACCCGGCGAAGCCTCGACAGCTGAGCCCCACCCGGTCGCGGGGCGCAGGCCTTCGCCTCCGCGACGACGTCGGACTCCCCTCACAGGTGCGCCCTTCTGCGACCTTGCTCTTCGGTGGTTTCACGCGCTCGAAGTCCCGGCCCCCTACGGCGGTTCGGCTCCTGCGGATCACTCCTTCTTCATCTGCTCCGGGCGCGGAGCCCCGGCTCCGGCTTTGGCCGCGGTCTGTAGGGCGCTGGACAGGTGCTTCTCCCGCCCCCCCTTTGCGCTTCTCTGCCTCTGCGGACCTGGCTAGGTTCATCGTCGTTCATGGCCACGAGCTCCGCCGGACAGCCCCCCTCCATCTCTTCCCGACCTTGGCCTCCGCCATGGCGTTCATTTCGGACTCCGCTGATTCGGTAGAGTCGCCTGACGTCAGTTTTTTTGAAACCGCGGGAAACCCGGATTTTCAAACTTTGCCTGAGCAGTCTTGGGCCGGCTTTCCCTCGCCTAGGCCCAGGGCCTTTCCCCGCACGTCGGCCCACGTTCCTCCGGGAGTTACTGCTCCCCCTTCTCCTACCTCCGCCCCCCCTCTTCATTGCGCCAACCCTGCTCTGAGTGCCGTCGGGCCCCACTCAATCTCTGTGCAACCTGAATCCCCGGATTGCACTACTCAGTTGCATTCATCGGGCAGCGGCGCTCACGACGTGCTTTCATCGCCCCTGCATGCTTTATCAACTCCCGCGCTGAACGGTAGTCGCGATGGCCAGACCATCATCTCCGCGCCGTCCGCCGCTGGAGCTTGTCAAATGTCCCATCCTTGCGCGGCGCGCTCTTAACTAGAGGTGCTCCTCTCTCCCGCTCGCGCGCCTTTAAAACAGAGCTGCCGCCCGGGATTTCGCAGAACCAAGTCTCTTTCCCCAGCTCGCCCCAAGTGCTTTCGTTGCTACGCATCCGATCACCGCATTGCCGAGTGCCGCGAGCCGGTCCGCTGCCATGACTGTTCCCGCAACGGCCACCTCTGCAGCACCTGCCCGATGGCGGGCTCGTCGGCGCGGTCGGTTTGGGGCCAGTTCGCACGGCGCGACGCTGGGTCCTCGGCGAGCGAGGGCACCCCCTCGCCGCCCCATCGCCTCTCGCCTCCACCCTCGTCGTGGCTTTTCTCCGGACCCCATGTCCGTAGATCGCCTACCCTGGACTGGCGTGTCCATTCCCCAACACCACCGCCTCCACCTCGCCGGTCCCCTTCCCCACCTCCCACCAGAGGCCGGAGCCGGACACCCACTGTCCGCTTCGCAGCCACCCCTCCTTCTGCTTCCACCACCACCAACCCTCCCCGAGCTTGGCGTGCAGCCACTCCTTTCGCCCGCACCCCTGCTCCTCCAACTCCCACCACAGGCGGCCACGAGTACGTGGAGGTCCACATGCCCTACGTGGATCTCGGGCCCAGCCGTCGGCTGGCCTACGCCTTCATCGAGCCTGAGCGTGCCGACCCCGCCAACTTCATCAGGCTGGCACTGGAACGCCATGGCGGTGACCCACCCATCAGGCTGGCCCCATCTTCCCATGGGGCCATGATGGTGGTGTTCCGGCACCCCTTCTTCCGCGAGTCCGCGGTGAGCCGGGGCCCCATTATTATGGACGGTCACCGCCTCACGCTGGAACGGCACGAGGACGCGGACTTCAGCTTTGTCTATCACTACAGGCGGTTGGTCGAGATCGCGGCCACCAAGTTCCTCCCCGAGCACTGGCATGAGGACGACATCCGCACCACCTTCCACGTGCTTGGGAAGGTCTGCTGCGTCAACAAGAACTGCCTCAAGGAGGTCGACGGGCCGTACGGATTCGGGGTCGCGGACTACTCGGCCGTCCGGGTGCTCGTGCTGATGGACGAGGGGAAGGTGGTGCCGCCACACATGTTCGTTCGCAACCCCCTCGGTGGCCTGGCCGGATCGCCTCTCTTCGGGTGGTGGCGGACTGGGCGCATCCTCCCGTAGCGCCGCCCCCGGATGACTACAACTTCTCAGGCCCGGCCTGCGACGACCCCCCTCCCCCGCGCCACCCCCAGCACGGCGCGTCGTCGTCCCGCGGTCGTGCAGCTTGGAGCTCTTCGGGTGTTGCCCCCGGGTCCGCGGCTGGCCCCCCTCGTTCCGACTCGTCTGGGGGCCCCTCCGCGGGGCACGGCACGTGTCGCGCCCTGAGCGCCCTCCTCTACCCATTGATCCCGCTGTGGTCGATCGGCGAGGGCGCGCTCCAGGCGGTTTCGCATGCAGCGAGTCTGGTGGGCTTGGCGAAGCTGGAGATTCGCGATCTCCCTACTCCGACACACTCCCCATCGCCGCCTTCCGCTACCCCGCCTGTTCTCGACTGCGGCGGGACGACCTCGTTCGAGCGTGCCCCTTCCCTCAATGAGCTCATTGCCGAGGAGGAGCACGAGGTCAGTGCCCGGCGCAGGCGCGTCCGGCGCAAGCGTGCTGTCGACAGTGCGTCCAAGGTGCGCCGCAGTCGTCGTCTCGCCGCCAAGGAGAACCCGCTTTTCGAGGACGCCACGGCGAAAGCTTGCCGGGTTCAGCGCGCACGGCTGGACCTCTCCCGCGCGTCCAAGCCACTCCAGGAGGCGCTCGAGCTGTCTGGCGTTCTGGAGCGCCGGCCTTGCACAGGTCGATGAGGAGGCTCTGTCTGGTATCTGATGTTAGGTCTTAGACCTGTTAGTTCGTTCGTGCTGCGAGTTTGTGTTTGTTGTTGGCTCGCATGCGAAGTCCCCCCTCTGCGTAGGGCGCGGGTTCATTCTGTGTGGTGTTGTTTCTCCTCTAGGAGACGTTGTAGTTGGGGTCCCGGCGTTTTGGTGGCCGGTGTATCTTGTTCACCACTTCGGGTCCGTTCAGTGTGGTTAGTGTTCTCCTCCGGGAGACGTTGTGGTTGGGGTCCCGGCGTTATGGTGGCCGGTGTAATTTGTTCGCCACTTTGGTTTGTTCGTGCAGTCCCCCCTCCATGTGGATGGGTGCGGGTATGTGTTGTGGTTTATCCTGCTGTGCCTCTCTGCTTCGTTTCCGTTCTGAGTGTTGCCTGGAGCTCTACCCTCTTCAATGAATAAACGCTCCATCTCCTTCTTCTCCTGGAATGTGCATGGTCTGGGGCAGGCGGGGCGCTGCGATGACGTTCTCTCTGAGCTCATCGCCGCACATCCCAACATTGCTCTCCTTCAGGAAACTAAGCTGGCGAACTTCTCGCAACTGAAGCGCTCCTCTTTCCTCCCCGTCAGACTCAAGAATGATGCTTCCCTCGATGCCATTGGTACCGCGGGCGGTATGCTTTCGGCCTGGGATGATTCGCTCACCAAAACCAACATCAGCTCGGGGCTCTACACCCTGACCGCGAACCTGGCCCTGTCGGCGGATGGCACTCAACTTGCGGTCACCAACGTGTACGCCCCAACGGCCCACACCGACAAGCCAGCCTTTCTTGCTGAGCTCAGAACTCTCTCCGACTCTATTACTGGGCCTTGGATGCTTGCCGGGGATTTTAATCTAGTCTGTAGTTCTGACGATAAGAACAATGAGCACTTTAATGCAGCAGAAGCTAGCCGCTTCAATGATCTCATCCATGAACTGGGCCTAATTGAAATTCCTCTGGTGGATCGGGCCTATACGTGGTCCAACAAGCGTGAGAACCCAACACTGGTCCGCCTGGACAGGTGCTTCGCTAAGTTAGATTGGGATGCCGTTTTTCCAAACACCACGCTCGCATCGCTCACACGCTTTGCTTCCGATCATGTCCCTCTGCTGATCACGGCGTCCTCCTGCGTCCCCAAAAGTCCTACTTTCCGCTTTGAGAATGCTTGGCTCCTGAGTCCGCCTTTTAAAACCCGGATCAACACTCACCTTGCTTCCAACCAACAGCACCCTCCGCACTCTGGTCTCAGCCAGCTGCTGAAAAGTTGCCGGCGTGAATGCCGACAATGGGCTAAAAAGGAACTCCCCCTTGATCAAAAAGAAAGGGACATCAAGATTCTCATCAACGCCCTTGACCTGCTGGAGGAATGTCGATCTCTCACCGTCCCCGAAAACACCCTGCGTACGCTAGCAATTGCTGAGCTGCAACAAGTACACTCTATGAAGCTTGCTGGCTGGCGACAACGCTTCAACCTCAGGATCGCGGCTGACTGGGAAGAAAACTCCCGCTTCTTCCATGCCGCCGCCTCAGGACGCAGACGAAAAACACTTCATTCAGTGCCTGCAGCACGACGGCTCGACTTTCCACTCCCATGACGCTAAGAGCTCAATCCTCCACAACTTCTACCTCGACCTTCTTGGGACCCCTTGCCGCACCACTTGGAACTTCAGCCTGGACGAGTTGTATCCTGAGCTCACAGTTAATGGACGGACGCTGTCTGCTCCTTTCTCTATGGATGACATCTCGGCCAGCCTCTTCGGCATGGACATGAATGCCAGTCCTGGGCCCGACGGTTTCGGCCCGTCTTTCTACAAGGCCTTCTGGAGCGAGCTAAAGCATCACCTCCAGACCTTATTCGATAATTTCTCTGATAACTCTCTTAACCTAGATGGCCTCAACAGAGCACACCTTGTGCTGCTCCCCAAAAAACCAGGCGTCACCACGGCTGATGGTTTCCGGCCAATCTCTCTCCAAAATTGTCCGATGAAACTTCTGTCCAAAGCGATGGCCAATCGGCTTAAACCATACATTCCGGCAATTGTTGACCCAAACCAGACAGGCTTCGTCCATGGGAGAAACATCGCCAAAAATTTTGTGTATGCAGCAGACTTGCTAAGCTGCTGCTACAAGAGGAAGAAACCAACTGCTGTTCTCAAACTCGACTTCAAGAAAGCTTTTGATTCTGTTAGTTGGGATAGCCTAGACTGCATCCTGCGCGCTCAGGGGTTCGATCAACAATGGCGTAAATGGGTCTCGGCAATTCTCAACAGCGGCAAGACCACTGTCCTGCTAAATGGTGTGCCCGGGCGCTGGATTAACTGCAAGCGCGGCCTGCGTCAAGGCGACCCATTGTCCCCCTACCTGTTCATAATTGTGGCAGACGTCCTACAACGCCTCATCAAACGCGCGTCGGAACAGGGCCTTCTTTTTCACCCGATCGACGAAGCCCTTCCTTGTCCGGTCCTATAGTATGCCGATGACACATTGATCCTTACAAGGAGGGACGTTGCGTCTATGGCGGCTCTGCGGGCGATCCTGGACGACTTCTCCGCTGCTACTGGCCTGACCATAAACTTTCACAAGACGACCTTCGTTCCGATGCATGTCTCTGATGCAGAAGCCGACGCCATGGCAACCGTTCTGGGCTGCCAACGGTCCTCCTTCCCCCAATCCTACCTGGGACTTCCACTTTCACCACACAAACTGCGAGTACGCGATTACCAGCCACTGATTGACTCCTTCGACCGCTACCTTGCGGGGTGGAAAGCACGGCTCCTCAGCTATGGTGGGCGCCTTGTTCTGGTAAACGCCGTTCTGGGCAGTTTACCTGTGCACTTCATGTCCGCTCTCCTTCTGCCCTGCACGGTTCTCAAGGTGCTCGACGCACGGCGGCGTTCTTTCCTCTGGACCGGCGAGGAGACAGTCCATGGCTCCCAGTGTCTCCTCGCTTGGGAACGAGTTTGCCGAGACAAAGCTGACGGTGGGCTCGGCCTCAAGAGTCTGGAGGAGCTCAATCGCAGTCTGTTGATGAAGTTCGTCCATCGCCTCCACGATCCAATCGATCTCCCCTGGAAAACTTGACACCTCAGGTACTCCAACACGACGAGCGACAATGACACTTATACTGCGCGTCTGACCCAGGAACTCCTTCCTCAATACAGGACCGCGACCATGGTCGTGCTCGGGGACGGCCGTCACACGGCTTTTTGGCTTGATTGTTGGCTGCTAAGTGAGAGCACTGCCACAATCTTCCCCGCACTCTTCTCTCACTGCCTTGACCCTTCTATCAGCGTCCATAGAGTAGTGCGGGATGGTCTTCTCCCCCATCTTCAGCCGCGCCTCACTTCTGCCGCGGCCTCAGAGTATGCCAGCCTAACCGCTTGCCTGACCAGCGTCTCCCTGCAGGAATTTCCTGATGCACATTATCTGGCCTTTCCCGCCTCCGGACCGTTCAACACGCGATCCATTTACTCTCTCTTGAGAAATGGTAACACACCTGACCCAGACTCTCTGCGGTACTAGGACACCAAGTTACCTGGGAAGGTTAGGTTCTTCGGTTGGCTCTTTCACCATGAACGCCTGAATACGCGTGCCGCCCTTCATCACAAAAACATTCGCTCCCTGGAGGATTCTATGTGTGACCTGTGCTCTTCCTCCCTGGAGACCGCGGAACACATCTTCGTCCATTGTAGTTCTGCACAACAGGTCTGGTGCCGGCTTGGGATCTGGGTGACCTCCAACAACTACAAGTGGCCCTGGACCTTTGACGTACCCCCGGGTCTGTCGCCTCAACTTCAGCTGGACATGATCCTCCTCGTTCTCTGGCACATCTGGAAAGCCAGAAATGCGCGCATCTTCGACAATAAGCAAACAAACGCCTCAGGAATCCTGCACAACGTGCTTCGAGACATCGAATTTTGGCACGTCCGGTTCCGCCGTTCCCCCTCGCAACTGACACTTTGGCATGATTACATTTCTACTTGTGCTACCCACTCTGGCGCCCCTCCCCCTCCCCTTTCTCTCTTGTAATCTCTGCTCGGTATGCCGAGCGATATTCAACTTGTAATCGCGCAATTCTTTGCGCCTCTCGATCAATGAAGTAGGTGGGGACCTTCCCCCCCCCCCCCCCCCCCCGAATCAGTTCGAAAAAAAAGTGGGAAATAATGGTAAGTGCAGTCCCAAATATTATGACAGTCATGGTTGGATCCGACAGTGCTAAAGTTTAGTCCTGTCATATCAGATGTTTCGATACTAATTAGAAGAATTAAATGTAGACATTACAAAACTAATTACATAGATAAAGGCTAATTAGTCCATGATTTGACAAAATGGTACTACAGTAACTATTTGCTAATGATAGATTAATTAGGCTTAATAGATTCATCTCACGAATTAGTCCAGGACTTCTGCCATTAGTTTTATAATTAGGTCCATGTTTAGTCTTTCTAATTATCACAAGAACGTTTAATGTGACAAGAACTAAACTTTAGCTCAAAGATTCAAACATAACCTAAGTACATTGTCATCTAAGTACACAACTCCCGCTCCTGTTCCAAAGCAAAATAGCCCCTGATGAGCTGAAATCGTTCAACTATGGTCACCACCTAATTAATCACATATGTGCGTTATATATACTACTGATGCGGCTAGACACGTGTGCACCAGAGACCAAAATGATCTATATATAAACACTGCACCACAGGGCCCAAAAGAACCAGTATCTTGGCACTAGATTCCGGCGTCCAAGAAAAGAGCCGCAATTGATCATCGTCTTGACCTTCTCCTTTCCTGAGCAACATGCTTCCTATGTAAGCTTATGATCTCATGTTTCAATCCTTTTATAATTCGCAGCGTGGCCTTTTGTGCTTGTACCTGAGTTTAACCGAAGAAATTTGTGCAACACAACACACTAATTATTCAGCGGTGCTGCAATCTAGCATGACAAGGAAAATGTAGGAGAATAGTACGTACCATCTTTTTGGAGCCAACTTGGATACCGCAAGCTCTAAGCAAGTCTCTCCATTTGTCCTGAAAATATGTACGGAGTTCAAAGGAAAATCAGTCAAGAAAGCATTTACGAATGCATTTCTCATGGCGCAATTTGTCACCAATCTAGTATAATAATTACCTTTAGATGTGTAGGCTTCCTAATCGATGGTTTGAAGTAATCTTTCTTCACCTTGGTCCAATTCCCAACCCCATATTTGGATACACCTTGCACCAATTTCTTCGCTTCAAGAGATGTCCAATGCACATTGTTTTTCTTCCTCCTTCCGTACTTTGTAGGCTCACTTGCAAAAGGCTTTTGCAAACCAAAGAGATGACTGATGTCTGTCTGAAAAAAAATCAGGCATATAATTTATATTTATCATTTTCTTGGTGGCTTCCATTAGATTGTGAGCTTAATTAAGATAACTATGAGTGGGATCGAGCTAAATCTCATCATGGCAGCTGCATTTACACAATCAACAACAAAATTTGCTGCTTCGGTTTTTGCCAGAGTTTCACTTGATCATTTCCCCTGTTCTATCCTTTGTAATAGCTCGTTTTAAAGCAACCATTTGAAAAAAATGCATTAGTAAATCAATGAAATGCACTTAAAATTGGTTTTTACCTTCCAAGATGTGCTTCTCTTGCGACATTTTCTTTGGCCATGTTCTCCACCTCGTGGCAGTAGGAAGTCTGAGAAGCATTGAAGATGAGTCATGCTATGCTACATACTTAGCTTATTGGGTAAACATGCATGAATCCATGGTAATGCTCAGTTCAGACCTAGCAAGCTTGGCTCAACAATGTAATCATCGATTTCATTGTTTGAATGTGTTTGCTTGACTGCTATTGCATCATCCCCAATGATTAGATTATTAGATTTATCTTCCAACTGCCATGAACACAAAAATTATCCTTAATAAGTCTCCTTGTCACATAACCATTTGTTCAAGAATATAGTACTAGTTAGGTAGTTATAGAACATCTCAAGGATAGATCACAAGAATATACTAGCATATTTTACAAAAATTATAGTAATATTATCTTAGGTGACATACATATCTATTTGTTCAAGAATATACTAGTTACAGAACATTTGTTCAGGAATATACTAGCTAGAGAACTATCCGTACAATGTTCTCTAACTTCTTAATCTCTCTGTAAAATATACTAGTTCTCCATTGTCATTTGATAGATCCCAATATCATACCTTGTGTATCTCATGATCAATTAAACCTGCAAGAGAAACTTCATAAATTTCCAAACAAACTAATTTTGACAAGTATAAAAAAATAGATAACAACCAAAGATTGGTGGTAGGCATTTCTCATCCTTGGGCCCCAGCAATAGTAGTTTCATTCCATCCTCCATCTATGATGAAAATAAAACAAGGATTCTGATCAGGGTAAGACTAGAAAAAATCAAACCCAACTAATTTTTCCTTATTTGCTCTTGCTGAAGAAGGAAGCAAGCTAGACACAAAAGAAGCCATTAATACTTAAATTTATTACTATCCATCACAATGTAGTCACGTATAGAATTTGGAGGCTTTCACTGTAAAAGAATTGTCATATTATCTTAGCCAATGCAAAATTTGGCAGTCGGACTAAAACCAGGAAGCAAAATCAGGAGAATTGTCTCTCCTTCAGAAGCATGCCAGCTGACTGAGAAGCACTGGCGTTGATCGTTGGGTGCAGGAAATGGCACAAGCTGCCACTGAAGCTATCAGGTTCAGAATACTGTTGAGCAATTTTCCAGAAAAGCTTTGAGCTAGTGTTTTCAGAGACATCCGATAAAATTGGAACCATACCAGCTTTGAGCTGTCATCTTGGCCATGTTTTCAGACGTTTCGGCCTGTAGGCTGTAGTGCTGCTGTACTGAAGTGCTGCTAAGCAAGCGGCCAGAATGATCTCCTGATTTTGCTAAACTAATCGGCTTATATTTTCCCAGACCCACTGTTTAGCTCAACACAAGATGTCGATTAGAAATATCGATACGCTAAGCCCAAACTCGCAATCGCAACCTTGAATTAACTCCCAGACAGATGGAAATGAAACGCGGCCGCGCGCAAAGCATGGTGCCCGCGCGCCTGCCCAACCTCGCCACGGCGCCCGACATGGCCGACTTCGCGCCGGCTCCATGCCTCCCTCCTTGCCCGCGCGGCGCCGCGCTTGCCTGGCCGCGACCACTCCGGCCTCGCGGGCTAGCGATGCTCCCTGGCTCCTGCGCGGCTAACAGACATCGGCCGCGCCCGCCGCCGGCGCCGCGCCCTGGCTGGCTGCATAAGCCCCTCGCCCGTGGCTAGCTACCACAGGACGACGCCACCGCTGACGCGGCACTGAACCCTGGCCGCGCCGTCGCTGGATTCGTCGTTTGCGATGCGTCCTGGCCGCACTGAGAGGCGCGGCGTCGCGGCTGCCGGACCACGTAAGGCGCACACGGCGCTGTGTCCTGGCCGCCGGCTTGCCGGCTTTGTCGCGGCGCGGCCTCGCGGGTGATGCTACGTGGCCGCACAAGTGCCGCGCCGGCGCCACGGCGCATGCCTCGCTGTACACTGGTAGCGCCGGCGCGCCCTTGCCGGCTTCTCTGTAGGCAGGGCGCCCCGCGCACGCGACGCGACTATAGGATGACCCCGCCGCCGACGACGACTCGCCGAGCACCCAGACGACGACCGCCCCCTCGCCGGCTTCTCCGAAGGCACCGCGCCCATGCGGTTACAGGATGACCACGCCGCGCCGACGCCGACTCGCCGAGCACCTTGACGACGACCGCCCCCTCGCCGGCTTCTCCGTAGGCACCGCGCCCACGCGGCTACAGGATGACCCCGCCGTTGACGACCAGACGACGATCGCCCCCTCGCCGGCTTCGCCGTGCGCGCAGCCCTGAGCCCCTGACCGGCTGACCGCGGCACTGCCCTGGCCACTCGGCTCGCCGCACAAGCGCTGGAGAATCTTACGGTAGCTGCCGGCGTACGCTATCCCAGAGAAACATCGAGCGTCCCAACCAGTGAACTAGAGCGGACTACGACTCTACGAGCATAAAATCGGGGTGGCGATGTTACCTCGATCCGGTGCGCGGTGGTGCCTGCGAGCCCGAAGTGCTCGACGGCTGGACGATCGCCCAGCCCCAGCTCCAGTGGCAGTTCTGGTAGATCCACCGGCGCGCAAGGGGGCGAGAGGTCCAGTTCCGCCATGGCACTCAATGAAACACACTGTTAACATGAAAAAAATCCAAACGTATTGAGAGGGTAAGAAACAGAGGTGCAAGATCCAGCGTCAACTAGCAGCGACTTGAGGCGAATAATCGGGCAAAAATCTGGCCGTGGCGGCGTGTCTCACCTTCTCGGAGGGGAGAGGAAGCCTAGCCCCTTAACTTCTCGGAGGGGAGAGGCAAGAAAGAGGATACAGGAGACGAAGGCCGGTGTGCGAATTCAAAGAAAGGGAGGAATAAAGACGTACGGAAGCTTGACCATAAGCTCAAAGGTGTTTCTTTTATACTCCCTCAGTAAAAAAAATGCAACTCTCGCTTTTCGAGGAGTCAAACAATTTCAAATTTGACTAGACTTATATAAAATAATATTAACATTTATGGTACAAAATAAATATCATTAGACTGATCAAAGAATATATTTTCATGATAAATCTATTTAAAAATACAAATATAGTAATGTCTTGCATAAACTTGGTCAAACTTAAATTGTTTGACTCCTCGGGAAGTGAGAGTTGCATTCTTTTTTGGGACGGGAGGGAGTAGAAAAGACACACCATAGGACTCACTTAAAAAAATAAATGTAGGGAGTGTGCACAAAGAGAAAAAAATAAACTGACATGATTCTCAAGATGTAAACTTTATACAAAATGTATGTGTGCATCTAAACACGTCCGTAAATTCAGTGGCGGATGCAGGAACCGTCCGCAGCCTACAGAAGAGCGATCAGAGGCGGCCAGCATTGTGTTAGCTTTTATTTACAGAAAATGAGTTAAACTGTATGGAGGATCTCCTTTACTTCGGCTGGACCTGGGCTGTAACCCCAGCCCAGATCCTGGATCCAACCCAAATTACTCCCTCAAATATGCTTAAAGTTAAGATAAAATTTTAAACTATTTCTACTGTAATTATACATAACTATGTCAAATTAATCCAATTTACCGTTCAAATACGGTTCTGATGACGGCCATGTGTTTATGTAATAGATGTAACCCGGCCACCTAGAATTTGGGTTTATACATGTGGAGCCAGGTGTGAAAAATTCAGCTGAAATTTCATGGATTTCATGAAATTTGTTATTCTCGTTGGTGACCCAAATCACCATTCACCGAATTTTGGTCGTTGTTCACTAAAAGATCACCTTTTTAACCAGTTCTGCGAATTTACCGATAGAGGCTGAAAAATAGGTGAAGATGACATTAAAAATCCTGTGTGGTTGACGTAGGGGTGGTTGACGTGTATATTATTATGCATGCCACGGTATATATCATGCCACTGTATACACTAGTACACTACCGATTGACCTACCTGTCCGCCCGATTCGAGTGATTACGGGGGTGTTTAGTTACATAGAATGCAAAATGAGAATGCAAAATGGGCGCATTGGGCCGCGTGCACAGAGAGAAAAAAGTGCATTGAAAAACGCGTAGTTTGCAAAATGACCTCATTCTGCAGAATGAGAGGGGAAGTAAACACCCCTACATGTTAGAATAAGACCAGACAGATAATTTACTTGCTAAATCATGCTATGCTCTGACGCTAATCATACACACAAACGATACGGATTTATTGTTTTAATGCCGGCAGGTGGTAGCGTATAAGGGTAGTCTATATTGTTCAGGGATCAGTACCATGCATGCCCGCAGTGGATTCAGAACACTGAGGGGGTGTTCAATTTTGCAAAATTTTTCACCAAATGGAATCTTACATGCATGGAGTAGTAAACGTGTGTTAATGATAAAACTCATTCCATAACCCCCGAGTAAATTTGCGAGACGAATCTAATGAGCCTAATTAGACCATGATTTGCAACAATGATGCTACAGTAACCATCCACTAATCATAGATTAATTACCGTTATTAGATTTGCCTCGCGATTTTCAGACGAGATCTATAATTAGTTTTATTATTAGTCTACATTTAGTACTCCTAAATGGTAAGATTTTTTTTGCAAAATGTTTCACCAAAATTTTTTACTGGAATTAAACACTAGGAACCATATCCATTTTCATGTGCTTTCATTATAAACACTACTAGTAGTAGGCATTGTGTCTAGTTTACAGCCACATTTTGTCACATCAAATCTTATACAAGTTTAACCAAGCTAGTAAGTGTTTGGTTGCCAACTAACTTTAGGCAAAGATTTTTGGGCTCCAAATGTCATAGAAACAAAAAGTGTGGCAAAATTCCTTTAGGCATGGCAAAAGTGTGGCTTCAATTTTCTTTGCCACACTTGTTATGGCTCGCCACACTTACCTAAAATTAAGTATAGTAAATAGTAAATTATGGCTAGCAACCAAATATGCGTGCCCATTTGTCCGCCGCTAACAGTTGAACTGGCGCCCGCGCTCCAGAGCATAGGGTAGAATTCAATTTCCAAGGGACGTGCAGCATCGCCTACTGTACATGTACTTGAGCAGAGTACATATGGATGCAGGCCCAATCCGCCTCTGTACTGCGCAGTGTACGCCGCCGCCGTGCACTTGGCTGCTAGTACTACTGTTCTGCTCCACGTCAAGCCACGTACCGTCCCGGCCGTACGTGTGCCTACTCTGTCCCATACTGGAATTCAATTTGAATGTTCTCTTTTGCATCGCTGTTGCTAGGCTACCCGTACAAGGATGAATGTTACAGGAACCAGTCAAAAGTCCACAGTCCACACCCCAAAAGGCCCAGGCTTTCAAACACCATCCCTGAGCTGGCCTGAAGCCCAACATGGCCATTATCCAAACCTAGAGCCCGGCCCAACCGCACAAGCCCGGCCACAAGCCCAACATTACTACTTTACTTTCAGTCACAGTAACGACTAAAGTTGCGGTCAACTATTTTTGATTTGAACTTCTCAGTTCTCTCAGTATCTAATCTAAAGTAGCTATTAGTCTCAGTCCTTGTTCATAGTCATCTTTATCACGTCATCATCATATGGAAGTAACAAAGCATCGGTGTTATTCTTCTGATCATGCCAATCATCCGTCACGCAATATATTTGTCCCCGTCGTGCTTTTGAGTTCTTGATGTGACACGACCAAATCCAACAGACCATCAAACATCAGTTTGGTCCAAAGCATGCCGGCCACTGCGTACCAAATCCATGTCGCTATCAGCCGGATATTATCCCGCACCTACGCACTTTGATTAGAATAGAAGACATCATCTGGTTCGCTCTGTCGTGGTCATATCTTATCATCTTATGCTTTGAGGCTCAAAAGTTAGCCTACATGATGCCATGAATCTTTTCTGAACATTGAAGACTACTCAGAACACAGAACTGCAGGCTGTTTCAGAACGCAGAACAAATTTGTAGCCCTGTTTGATTAATTGAACTCAGAAGTCACAAATGCCTCTTCTTTATGTACTTGTTAGAGTAAGCCATAACTGCTTCTGGCAAGGATTCGCTGTTCTTCAGATTGTCCAGGAAGCATTATTATGTTCTTTTTTCCTTGCGAGAAGATTCAGAACAACGAGCAATTGTTAATTTTTGACAAAGAAAAGCCTATAACAAATGCTATTTTCTAGGCTTGCTTAATTCGCTAAATCCGGACGTCACAAAATCTTTCTTTTAGTCAGCACTAATCTGACAATTTGTTAGCAAGAAGTTGCACTATGGGCGTCTCCAATAGTGTCATGTTAGCTAACGAGTGTGAACCTCATTAGTTTTCATATGTAATCTCTTTGTCTCAAACTCGGCACTCTTTTAGTTTTATTCTAAGTCAAATTATTTTAAATTTAACTATTTTTACAAAAGTATGGATGTGTATATATAACACCAAATATGTCTACTATTTAAAATATAGTTTATGATGAATCTAATGATTCACGTTTGATATTATAAATACATAATAGTTTGTATAATTTTTGTCGGTCTAAAATAGCTTGACTTAAAACAAGCTAAAAAAATATTTATTTTGGGACCAAAGAGTAGATGAAAGAAAAAGATGAGGGAGAACCAATCCGCTCGGCTTGTTTAGTTCGAAAGGTGGAAACTTGCCGAATTGTAAAAAGGATGTCGGAAGGGGTATTCGGATACTAATAAAAAAACTAATTACACAACTCGGCTGGAAATTAAATTTTGAATCTATTAAACCTAATTAATCTGTCCTTAGAGATTGTTTACTGTAGCACGATATTGTCTAATCATGGCCTAATTAGGCTCAACAGATTCGTCTCGCGAATTTACTTGGGGTTATGGAATGGATTTTTTCATTAATCCACGTTTAATACTTCTAATTAGTATCCATACATTTGATGTGATGGAAGAATAATGAAAAGTTGCCAGAAACTTGATGATCTAAACAAGTCCTTATTGAAGAAGTGTACTACAGCTGAAAGCGATGCAATTATCATCATGTGAAAGTTGTTCCCGTTCGGCTGGCTGGTGCTGATTCTGGCTGGTGGCTGGTGCTGATTTTCTGTGAGAGAAAAGTACTGCTGGCTGGCTGGTGGCTGGTGGCTGGTGCTGATTTTATGTGAGACTGAAGTACTGCTGGCTGGTTCTGAACCAGCCAGCCGAACAGGGATTCGGCAGGCTGCTAGGGCAAAGGCCCAGAGCTAGTGTTTTGCCGAAATTGTCCAGTGCGGCTGCTTCCACGAAGTTTCTCCCTTCCTACTTTGGACGGGGATACGAATATATGAATTCTAATAGTAATCACACCGATACGGTATTTTTACGTTGTACGTATGTACATGGCTATATTTGAAGAGACGGTTATACTTGGTGTATGTACAGCTAGTTCTTAGGCCTCCGAGTCGTCCTTTTCTTAAACATGGACAGTACTTTGCTATTTTTTTGTTTCTATATTGTAGGTAATTTCAGATTTTCTAAATACATAGTTTTTATATGTATATAGATATACGATATGGTCTAAGATATATTGTAAAAACTACTCAACCCATTTCAAATTACAGGTCATTTTAACTTTTATAGATACATAGGTTTGCTGCGTATCTATACAAATGCTATATCTAGCGTATGGCAAAAATCTATATATTTATAAAAAATTATAATTTAAAACAGAGAGAATGTATCTAAATACAATGTGAGTATTTTCTTTTTAGAAAATTTGCTCCAGGCCCCGCAAAACGGCAAAAGCACACAGCATGACCCTCGGTGCTACTTTGCTACCCAGGGGTTGTTCTATTTTCTGGTTCAAGCATAATTAGTGTTTTTTTAGAGCTCGTTCGACAACTGTACTGTATGACATGTCTGGAATCGGCCAAGATTTCGCACTAGTGTTGGATTTGTCCACCGAACAGATAATAACACATCACCGAAGAGAGGATTGCTTCTTCCCAAATTTTGGTCCGTCGTGACATGTGGGTCCTATCTAATCCGTTGAACCCTCACATTGGTTTTCACATCGTCTTAGAGTCCTAACTGAACCCGCCAATTGTTTTATCTATAAACTAATAATCTTTATCTATACCTGGCAAGGTAGGCCTGTCTTAGTGTCTAATTCGTCCTCTTTTGGTCCGTCGTTTTCTAGAAGGCACCCGTTCACAATCCCTTAATCCATGTTCCGTCTCTAACACAACATCCGTTCCGTCTCTGTCACAACATCCACCTCTGTTGCGAGAGAAACGATAGAACATATAAATCCACGCAGCGGCCAAGCACAAGAACCCCTGGAATTGAGCCCGACAACGTGTCGCCGTCTTCGTCATCGTCCAAGTTGATTGGTTCTGGATGTCCTGACGTCACTACTGTTCGGAAGTGCACTCAGTCGACGATGCCATAGCCTAAAAAAGAGGGCGGAAGTGCAAGTCCGGCGCAGCTTGCCCACGCTGCTGCGTGAACGCACGCAAGCTGCAAACCGCTGATGGCACAGACCTCACGGCCGAACCCTGTTGCCTCCATGGACATGTGCCAAGAGCGAGAGGTAGGCGCTTATAGGCTCCCTCGATCGAACTCGTGCGCCTCTATGGGTGGGCTCGTGGGCGAGGCAGGCTCACGCACCAGCACCACCGAGACGGTCACGCGCCAGCACCACCGAGACGGCCGCCACGTCGATGTCGCGCGCTTGAGACTCTTGTCTACGAGAGGTTAAGAGAGAGATGGCTGCAGATAGAGAAACGGGAAGAGACAATCGGTGGGGAGGAGGATTTAGACCGAACGCGAACGCTGGAGATGCTCCGCGTGTCCTTCCTTCCACGCGTCCCGTTGCGCGGTCGCCAGCATGTGCAGGTCGCACGGCGCTGGGACGACTAGCATGTCCAACATGTCAGGTACTGCAGCAGCAGCATCAGGAATGAATTCGCAAACAAGGCTTGATCGACGCAACATGCATCAGCAAAGTCCGATCTCCCTTAGCGTCATCGCATGGATCTTACCATATAAGGATATTATTTTTTATTTTTGTTTGTACTTTGGGATATCTTTAATAATATTTTGTTTTGGTTCCCTTGGTGTTCATCTATACCAAATTTACTGTTGTTAGCCTGTTTTGGCGACAGTAGAAATCGGGTGAAATTGAAGAAACATGTTTCACAACATGTGTTGTTTCTGTTGCCCATGCATGACGCATCAACGCAACACCAACCACCATGTGGCGCTCTCATTTTACTCAGCCCACACCAACCTCCATGTGGCGCTCTCATTTTACTCAGCCCGGTTTTCTCACATAAAATAATTAATGTATCATAAATCAAGTTAACATCATAGTTTTATATCAGTGTATTAGCATAGGGGCGATGAATATCTTTTTGTTACTGTAATAACGCACGGGAGAGGGATGACATTGTGGAAAGCGGATGACTCAAGAGAAATGCTGTGGAGTTTTTTTTAACACGATGCTGTGGAGATTAAAAGGATAAGATCACTGAAAAAAAAGAAGTTTATTTTTTGGTTCTTCCAAGGTTTGCTCTCTCTTAAGCAGGTTTGTGCTGGACACAATGGGCCGCGCTAAGTGGCATTCTAGATAAATGCAGAGTATTATTTAATCTATACATATCCATGTGACATCATATACTTGTTATATCCATGTGACATACATTCGCATACAAATAAATGAATAGTAAACTAATATGTATATATATTAAGGTGAATGCTAGAAGGCATGACCCTATAAGCTTGTTTGTTAGGCTCTCTATATTAATGATAGCTCCTGATGCTATTGATAAGTTCTGATCAAATTTCTTCCTCTTTGATTAAGGCGAGGCAAATCTTAGGTAACCCATGCTTAAAATTTTTGGCTGAGCGTTTTTTTGCCTAATTACTATTCAATGCATTTTCTTCATTTACTTATTGTTTTGCATATTTTCCTAATAATAAAAGGAGAAGTCCACAATGTATTTCTTATAAGAGTTACTTACCTAAGACCTGTAGCAACGCACGGGCATATATGCTAGTAACACTAGTCTAGATAAAAAGCTCGTGACTCGTTAACTCGCTCGACTCGTGACGAACTCGGCTCGTCTCGATTTATTAACGAGCCAGCTCAAACAACCACCTCAGCTCGTTAGTACAACGAGCGAGTTCGAGCTGCTCGTGAGCTGGCTCGCGAGTCAAACGAGCTGCAGCATTATAGCCCAACGAGCTGTAAGTCTGTTCATGTGGATGGTTGTGTACTTGTGTTAATTTGCATACTTGCATGTTAGACCTTATATGTACCATGTGGATGATTGTGTACTTATCTTTATGTCATTTATGTGAAATTGTGAACACCATTGGTTATTTATTTGTTAATATTTGTATTACATGTTTAGCTCGCAAGCTAAACGAGGTGGCTCGAGCGAGCTTCTGAGCCGAGCCGAGCTAGATCGTTATATTAACAAGCTGGACCGAGCCGATGGCACATTATCCAGCCCTACATAACACCAATTTAAGTGGATTACAAAGCAGTAAAGATCATTTCTAATCGTTTTACTCATGATCGATGCTCACCGTAAGGAAAATGGACCTAGTGATAGACAATTTGTGACTTTGGTGATTGTATGACAACATAACCATTAGGACTAACAAAGGTTTATCAAGTGAACATTTGAATATATTTTAGGTCCCAATTAGGATAAAATTCAAACCATGGTATCTAAATCATGATATCTAAGTTACAGCTGAAAAACAGACTTAGAATATTTCTAAGATATCCAAGACATGGTATTAAGAAGCTGCGAGAAGAACCCGCAAAGAAATGAAGTAAAACACGAAGAAACATGAGCATAACAAGTTGCGGTCCATGAAGAGAACAAGTACCACAACGGCTGGTGACCTGAAGACCTCAATGGGAAGATCAAATGTGAGCACATGAAGTTGCGGTCCGAGAAGAACATCGTCACCGCAACAGTCGGTGGTGGGCGACACAAGTGCATATGTCTTTGGTTTGATAGACTATTATGGTGGTCACAATGGACAGAGGACCGCAATAGTCGGTGGTTGTCATGAAGATGAAGATCGGCTCTGGATTGACAGACTATTGCGGTGGTCCAATAATGACCTGCACCACAGCAGTCGGTGGTTGCCTGGGTCCATGTGTGAGTCGCCCAACGGCTACTTGCACTGGGGCCACAGACTATTGTGGTGGTGCATACATTGGACACCGCAATAGTCGATGGTGCGCAGAAAGGCACCAATGGCTAGTTCCTTAGGTTGGGGCTATAAATACCCCTCCACCCAGCCATTTGAGAGGCATTAGAGCTTGAGGAACCTATTGGGTGTTAAAGTTCACTATTTCATGTGCTCTATCCACCAAAGTGCTTAAGATAAGATTAGGTAATTAGCAACAAGGTTTAGGCTTTGGTTAGTGCTAGTTTAGATCGCTTTGCGCATCACTTTAGGCTTTAGTCTAGAATTTAGTGAGGTTTGCATACCTCTTTGCTATCGATGCTTCCACGCACCAAGTGCTGTAAATCTGGGGCATTGTAGTCTTGCAAGACCTTCTGACAAAGCTTTGTGGAGAGGCCATCGGTGGTTGTGCAAGGGAGAAGAGGCCCTTGACGGTGTGCCGAAGCTCTACCATTTTTGTGAAGACGACAGAGGTCACCGGCAAGATGCCAAGCGAAGACCCACTCGTGTTGTGGGTAGTCCCGTTGGCTATCACGGAATTTACCCGCTATCAGAGCATTGCCCTAAGAAAGAGACATTTCCCAAGAAGGGGCTCCAACGAGGATGGGAGGAAGTTAGCTAACTTCCTGACATCTCGAAAAAAATTGCCGTGCCAAAAGTTTGCGTCTTCTACCATTTAAGTCGGCAAGAAGATCGTCCAGTCCCAGCTCCAACTAAACCGAGGCCGCGCAACACCAACTAGCAGCGCCACAAGATGAGAAGAAGAGCGAGCATCTCGCTGGTAGTGGTGCTCACCTTCTCGGAGGGGAGAGCGAGATCATGCGCTAAACTCATCACGGAGGAAGAAGAAGCACGCGGAGACCAAGACAATACTGGGAAGCTGCACGCTAATTTAAGGGAGAAAACTTGCGGCCGCAGCCACAGCCACAGTGCCCGATGATTGCCGCGTGGCCAGCCAAAGAAATCGGACGGCAGCTCGCGCCCAGCAGAAAGGAATCGCGGCTCCGTCGACTAAATCGCAGCTCCAGCTCAGCTCGCACTTCCTATTCCCTGCCGAACTGCACGCATGTACGCGCGCCCCACGATGTTAACTTTACTGTCGCCCGCAAGTTCGGAAACTCGCGGTCGATCGGTCCGCGCGCGTCGCCCTCTCCCCCTTGCCAGCTTTTTTCTTTAAGGGCCACCTATCCGATCAACGCCGTACACGTGTACTCAGGCAAGAGGATGGCCACCGGCCGCCCGCCGTGCGATCCATCCCGCCGCACGTGCTCTTCGTGCTCCCCTGCCGCTGACCATGTATGGCTGTCCCGCCCGGCCGCAGCAACTGGTGCCAGCCACAGCCACCGCCACCCGCGCCGGCGTGGTTCGGCCGCGGTGAAAAGCTGCAGTACTAGGAAAGGATAATATCCGTCGCAGCACGAAAGGACATTGTTCTGTTCGCAAGCTGGGCTGTGCTGATTTTTTTTCCTTCAGGACTTTGTGGCACTGTAGTACAGCTGAGATGTTATGCACCATGTTAACTTTACCGTCGTCCGCGAATTCGGAAACTTTTATGCCGACAAAGTGGATCACATTAATGACCTGCTCCCTTTTATGCCAAATTATTACGTAAAATTTTTACACAACAAATATGAGAAATGAGGTACAAAATTAGTACATTTATGTAAAACTTTACATAAAAGATTTTATGATAAACTTTTATATTGTAAACTTTTATGAAAAACTTTTATGATAAACTTTTACATTGTAAACTTTTATGTAAAATTTTACATTACAAATATAACTTAGCAGCAGTACTATCAGTATTTTTAATCTAAAACTTTTATAATATTAAATTTACATTGGGAAAATATGGTGTTTTGCATGTCTTAAGAAATCTATTTTTCTTCGGCTTTGGTCCCTCTGCCATAGAAGGCCATATTGGTTAGTGTTCAGGGTTGTTGGGGCGACTCCGTCCTATCGGGTGCAGAAGGATTTTTGTGTTTGGGGCGGCTATGTATCCCCTGCTATAGAAGGCTAAATTGATTCGGTTTCGGTTCCTGCCATAGAAGGCTGAACTGGTTAGTGTTCAGGGTTATTGGGGGGCGACTCCGTCCTATCGGGTGCAGAAGGATGTTTGGGTTTGGAGCGACTATGTATCTCCTGTCATGGAAGCCTAAATTGCTTCGATTTCGGTCTCCTGTCATAGAAGGCTAAACTGGTTAGTGTTCAGGATTATTGGGGGCGACTCTGTCCTATCGGGTGCAGAAAGATGTTTGGGTTTGGGGCGGCTATGTATCCCCCCATGGAAGCCTAAATTGCTTCGATTTCGGTCTCCTGCCATAGAAGGCTAAACTGGTTAGTGTTCAGAGTTATTGGGGGCGACTCCGTCCTATCGGGTGCAGAAGGATGTTTGTGTTTGGGGCGGCTATGTATCCCCTGTCATAGAAGGCTAAATTGATTCGATTTCGGTCCACTTCCATAGAAGGCTGAACTGGTTAGTGTTCAGAGTTATTAGGGGGCAACTCCGTTCTATCGGGTACAGAAGGATGTTTTGGTTTGGGGCGGCTATGTATCCCTGCCATAGAGCCTAAATTGATTCGGTTTCGGTCCCCTACCATACAAAAGTTTCATTTAGAGCGTAAAAGTTGTTTATGGAAGTTTGCTATAAAACTTATAGATGAAAACTTTTTGTTAACTATTTGTAGGAAACTTTTGTATTAATACTTATCTGCAGTTCAAAAAACTTATGTATTACGTAGTTGTAGAAAACTTTTTGATAACTATTTGTAGGAAACTTTTATATGAAAACTTATCTGCAGTTCAAAAAACTTATGTATTACGTGGTTGTAGAAAACTTTTGTATTCAAACTTATGTGAAATTTGAAAAACTTGTGTAAGTAAGTTTTGCACCAATTTTTTCTTTTATTTGTATTGTATTCTAGCTTTGAAAGTTACTTTTATTTTTTTCCCCGCCCTTTTCTTCTCCCTCTTTTCCCCTATCCCGAATGTTTTGGTTTCGTGAAAAAAAACGTGCGCGGAAACTGGTAGCGCGCAGAAAGAAAATGGCAAGACAGGAGAGAGCGCGAAAAAAACGCGAAAAAAAAACTCGCGCGGAAAGAGAATGGCACCGCGCGTGAAAAAGAAAACCGCGTGGTGGAGGGTGCTGTCGGGAAATCGACCGGATGGTTCCGTTCTCGCGGGTGACCGTAAATTAGTTGGCTCCCGCGCGCCCTACTCCCCTCGCCGTGTAGCGCCCACCTGTTTCGGTCGCCTCCACCTTTCTCGCCCTCGTTGTCGGCCGCCGTCGCCGCCGTTGTTCTTCCCTCAATGCCACAGAAGTTGTTTTCAATTTCTTCAGTGCCATGAAAATCTTTGAAATTCCTTCAGTGTTGTAGAAATTTTGTTTTATGCCTTCAGGGCCATTCCGTGTTAACTGAGATAGAAAAGACCCTTTTGCCCCTTGTCCCACCCATCAGTGCCCAACTCCTTTTCCTCTCCCCTCGGCCACAATGGAAGGCGCGGGCACAGCCGCCGACGCGCGGCCGCGCCGGGAGACGGCCTGTGACAAGCAGAGGAGCAGCCCCGCCGCCCGCTGAAGCCGCTCTTTGCCAGTGCCCCCTCGCTGTAGAGAACCCCCATCGATCTTGTTGTGCATCGCTGTCGGCTTCTCCTGAGCCATTGGTTGGGCTGTGGCTGTGAGAAAAGCTGCTGTGGGCTGTGAGCTGTGGAAAAAGCTGTGGGCTGATAGCTGTGAGAAAGCTGAAAGCCGTTTGGCTGGAATAGCTGTGAGCTGTGGAAAAAGCTGTTGTTTGCTAGAAAATGTCTGTAATGCCCCTGTTGTGCTGAGGGCATGTTGATATTCAAAATGAACGTAAATCATTGTTTTGTTCACTAAATCGCATGCAAATTACCAGGTTAGAATGGGAAACTATTTTTTTTTAAGTTTTGCATTCAACATTGATATATGGTCCACATAAATACAATGATAGCAAGTCTAGATAATGGCATATGGTTCATACAACGATGTCCTTCCTTAATATAACTGCCTCCCTCTCGCACTAACTAACGCATCAGCTATCCTACTACGAATGGTATTCATGGTTTCTTCATTCTCTTCATCTTCATTGTCATCTCCTTGTGTTTGTGGCATGGCAGATGGTTGTTGTAGCAGATACTCCTCATTAGCATCACATTTATCAAAGGCCCTATCTCGCAACTGACTGTCACGAATAAAATTATGCAATGCCATACAAGCTAGAATTATATGCTTCTGAGTACGAGTAGGATAACTTGGAATTTTCTTCAAAATACGCCACTTCTGCTTCAAGACTCCGAAAGACCGCTCAATCACATTGCGAAGAGATGAATGCAAGAAGTTGAACATCTCATACTTTCCTTGAGGAGGACGCCCATTACGAAGTCGAAACTCTAGTATATGGTATGTGTTACCTTTAAAAGGGGCAAGATATCCTTGTCTGTTTGGATAACCAGAGTCCACGAGGTAATATTTACCTATAAAATGATATCAGCAAAGGCAAATAACAACAGAATTATTGATGACAGTAACAAAATATATACCTTTAGGAGGCATTGGAAATGAAGGAAAGTTTGCTAAAGCATGATTCAGGATCCGTGTGTCATGTGCAGAACCCGGCCAACCAGCAACCACAAAGATAAACCTCATGTCAAAATCACAAACAGCTAGCACATTCTGAGATGTATACCCATGTCGACATGTATGGTTAACAACTTCCTCTGCTGCCACTACTACTGGAATATGTGAACCATCAATAGCTCCAATAGCGCCTTTGAAATAAGGCCAGAAACGGTCCTCTTTCACCCTTTCATGCTCATTACGGAAATTAGGATCTCTTGGCTTGATATTATCCCTTGCTAACTTGCGCAAACATAGCAAAACTTCATGAAATTTGGTGTGAACTGTCCAGAGTGACCGTGTAAAACGGTTTTCAGCTTGGGAGAATGATTGAGGTCCTCCAACGATCCACAAGAACATCGCCAATGATTCTATTGATGATACATTGCTACTTGATGTCAAACCATACTGTGAGGTGAGCAAGTCGTGAAGTGCCATGAACATATCAGTACTCATCCAAAACATCTTGTAGAAGTACCTAGGATGATTCATGTTTGTCAGAACCCATTGAAGTCCAGTTTCTACTGTTGACCTGTATTCTCCTTTGTTCAAATACCGATTAGTGTACTGGTTCCCTAGTTCTCCAATAATTGCAGCATGTTGGGAAAGCTCAGCTAGAAGCAGTAGTCCTTGCTGTCCCATTTTTGCCAAATCTGCCATGTTCCCATCCATCTACAGAAAACATTAGTAATGTATCAAAATCTGGACAGCAATAATAGGCAAAATATGGACAGCAATAATAGGCACAATCTGGACAGCAACAATAGGCAAAATATGGACAGCAACAATAGCCAACAATGCTTCTCAGATAACACAAGCAAATAATTATTCAGAGTACAGGCAGCAATGGTTCACAAGCAATAATTAAATGGTTCTCTGATGGAACAAATAAATGGTTCAAATAACATGACACAAGAACAAATAAAAATATCTACTGCCACCTCATCAACTCCTTTGCATGCTCCCTCTCAAGCAGATCGAACCTTCCTTCATTTGTTTCAAGTGAGCTAAAGACCTCTCTAAATTCAGGCTTCACAATCAGAAAGGTGGCCGTGTGCATAAGAGCAGTTTTTTCTTGCACCCCGCAATCTTTCACCATCTGCATTGCCTCTTTAATGCTGGGGACTTGGTTGGTTGGAGGGGCAGATGATGCTTCAACACTGGTGGAGATCTTCTCTGCAGCTGTTTCAATCCTCAAACATGTGTTCTTGTAGAGTCGAAAGAATGGGCTCTTCTCATCCTTCTCTTCAGTGGTAGCAGTAGGGCTGTCCTTGCGCTTCTCTTTTTTTTTTCTGGTTTTGCCTTCTTCAAAGCAGCCAACTTGACATCTTCATCATTTTTTTTAACCTCAGTTACATCCTCATCACTGGAATCAGATGAGGAAATGTCATCAGGACATGATGCACTAGCCCCGGTAACATGTGTCTTATTAAACAATATATGCAGATCATCAAGGTGCTTTGGTCCTTGCATCCTGAACCTCACATGATTGCATTTGATACCTTTTTCAGCGTTGTTGCATTTCTGAAATTAGTGATAAAAGTTAGCAATTCACCTAGTAGAAGCGTAAGCAATGAATAATGCAATAACAAATAAAAGTTCTTGCAGCTAGGTGTTCGTCCCACCATTCCTTAGAGCATTCAATAGTTTGCTTTGCCTCATTCCATCCAAGGCCAGTGGCAGAATTCTTGAACTCCATAAACCAAGTATATTCCTTTTTCATATTATCCAACTTGTTCTTCAATTGTATCTTTGTTTGCTTCAAACCAGATTTTTCTTCATACTTGGATCTCATATTTTTCCACCCAGTGTTGGTCCAAATGCCCAACAGTCTATTTCCATCATCTATCTCCTTTTTGCATATATCAATAAGATGCTTCACATTGTCATCAGACCAATCTGCCTCATCAGCCATTCTTCAATCACAAGAACTTATTTGTCATTCAATTGTTGCCTAGTCAAGCTGCTAAATATCTATGTACCAAATAATTACTATTTTTCAGATTTCTATACATCCACTTGCCCACATCCACACAACAACCACTAGGTGCTATGCAAATCAAACAATTGGTACACAAATCGAATGATTACTACTCAAATCGAAGCAATTTTGGTCGGAAAGGGGAAGATTGGGCTTGGTTACTTACAGATCTC
>CM014278.1:39138833-39171956 GCA_004135705.1 Alloteropsis semialata
GTTAGCTTATGACTAATGACTATTAATATTAATTTCAATATTACAAATGATATAAAAAATTAAGTTTAATAAATTTTAATATAATATAATTTTTAAATAAATATATTATTTTGATGTAGTCTGAACATGATATATTTGTTGAAGTAAATTATTTTTAAATACTTTATTTTATTTATTTATTGATGTAAATTATTTATATACTTCAATTTTATTTATTTCTTGCTAAATATCAATAGATTTATTTAAAATATTATTTATTTCTAATTTATTTTATTATTTATATATTTATTTATTAAAATAAATATGGATAAATATGTTATTTTTGACTAGCTATCTTTGTATGCATGGTTGTACTTTAATCCCTACACTTTTAATGATTTTGTTCTTCTAAAACCATCCATAAACAAATGGAGAATTGCTATCGTGCAAATCGAGTAGATATCCGAATGCGAATTCGAATTCGAACTATCCGTTTTGCATTCGCATTCGAGTATATTCGAATTCGAATTCGTATTCATCTAAAAATATGGATATCCGACTAAAAATATCCGAATTCTATCCGTATCCGCGCCATTTCCACCCCTAGACTCGATACACTAGTGGAATTGATTTGGGGGTAGAGCAAAAGCTTTGCCGTGCAGCTTGCAGTGGAGCAAGAGATTGATGGTAGCTAGCTGAAGCTAGCGTTGTTGCTCGGTGGAGGAAAAAATGAGGAGCAGAAAAATGACTTTCCTGTCAATGGCGTCTGGAAGAGCAGCAGCAGGAAAAGAGGGAGAAGCACTACGTGGTAGGTAGGCCGATGGGCGGCCGTCAGCCCGCTCTTGCCTGCCGTCCGTCTGCTCACGCATGGCCTTCGCCGCCGGCCGTCCGCCCGTGCAGAAGACAACGATGAGTGAGAGAGAGATGAGGAGAGAGAGAGAGAAGGTCCACTGTCGGTGAGGAACGTAGAGAAAAGACGGAGAGGCATGAGATTGAAAGGGGCACTGTCGGGTGGGTCCTTAGCTTCATAGGGGTAAATGGTCTTTTTCAACCATACTTAACAGCTTATGGATGGAAATATAAACGGAATGGCACACAGGGGATAAATTAAAATTTCTATGACATTGAAAAAAATTCAAAAAAATTGTGATAGTGAAGAAAGCAACCAAAATTTCTATGGCACTCGTTGTTCTTTGCCACCCCCACAGTCGCCGAGCCCGCTTGAAGAGTGACCTCCACAGCTCCATCTTCCAGGTCACGGCCGTCGGGCCAGCACTAAGTTTTCAGGGGCAGAGCGAACTGAGTCTGAGGCCCCTATCAGAATAAATATCAAGCTTATTTTGTATTATTCGATGAAACTGCGTTATAAAAATAGGTACATATATATTACTATAATAGCGAGCCTAGCTTAGTAGGAATTTTAAATAACCAACAATAAAATTTTATTGGGATCAAGAAGGTAAGAATTAAGCAAATGTATCATAAGGAACTAAAGGCTAATCAGTTGGAGACTATTTTTTTTTTTTGCCATAAGGCGGTGCACACATTTTAGGTGGGAAATTGTGAAAAGCATGTTTCGACTAACAATGCATGATGGAAGAAAAAGAATAGATTAGCAGTGATTTGATAGAATGAGTGATTGATTGAACTTGTACCAGCCATTTGCTTGTTTTAAGTTGGATGCTTAGTATATATGTACTCACTCCGTTCCAAAAAGAATGCAACTCTCGCTTTTCGAGGAGTCAAATAATTTCAAATTTGACTAGATTTATACAAAATAATACTAACATTTATGAAACAAAATAAGTATCATTAGATTGATTAGAAATATATTTTCATACTAAATCTATTTAAAAATACAAATGTTAGTAATTCCTTATATAAATTTGGTCAAAACTTGAAATTATTTGACTTCTCGAGAAGTGAGAGTTGCATTCGTTTTTGGAAGGGAGGGAGTATCTATACGTAATAGAAGTATGGGTTGGGGCCTTGGGCGGTTTCCCCATATGGATATACTGCAGGGCCAGCCCTAATCGTATCCCTCATTGGCCACCACGTTTATATCCATATGGGTAATCACATCATGAGTGCTTATGTTTATGCTTATACCGTGTCCCTATATGTCAAGGCGTCAAACAACATTCCAAGATTTACTTGGGAAAACATATTTCTTCTAGTATTTTTCAGGCCAGAGGATGATATACTTATTAGCTAATATGTTTATTTATTTATAAGCATTTTATTACCAGTCCTATGATGCTTACAGATTACAGAGATATTTTGTGTGAAAATTTTAGAAATTGAACCTGGTATTTTGGTGCCCTGGTGAATGTTTAGTGTCATCAGACAAAATTTCATTACAAACATAGTATGTTAAAGTTAATGTCAGTTTTGTTCTTGTCCCAGCTTGCTGCTACCCTTTCTATGGCTATTGTTCATACCATGGGCACTCTTTTCGCAGACATGAGCACTGGAATGGTTGTGGTGTCATATACAAAAATTATCAAGGCCATGGAACCTTTGAGAAATCTTCCCTGGTGAGATAAGTTCATTTTTCATCTATGTGCTTATGTGGCATCATAGTAACTATGCCACTGTGTTGAATATGATAAAACCTTTCTTGTTTTTTGTTTTTTTCTATCAGGAAAACTGTAAGAAAAATGGCCCTATGTGCCATTACATTGTACTTTTGGTGATTGAATGACAACATAGTCATTGGGACTAACAAAGTTTGTCAAGTGTTACTCATAGGATTTTTAGGTCCTAAGGATGATTCTAAAGCATTGCCAAGATCAAAGAAATCAAAGAAAGGGCCTAAGTTGATTGAATTGGACAAGCCCGCTGAGTTTGTACATGGAGTATTATATGCCGATCAACGACGTATAAACCAGAAGCATACGACATGTAGAAGTTGATCAAGCAGAACAAGAAGACTCTACACGACATATGATACGCCGATACATGGCGTACTAGTTGAGAAGCATACGGTGCACGAAGAAATCAGCAGAAGGGCATCGACGTATGATCCAGTGCTACTAATGCATATAGGACGGATGATTTGACGTTCAATGCGTTAACAAGATCAAGCTAGGGTCGTCAATATCCTACACGGCGTATTAAATGCCGACCATCGGCGTACAAGTTGGAAAGTATACATCGTGTGCAAGTAGCCGTTGGAAAAGTGGATTCGACCGTTAGAAAAGCACACGACATATTATACGCTGATGGGGGTTTGGTGCATGGCGGAATATACGGCGTTCACAGATTCTGTGCACCTTTTTAGCAACGGCTAGTCCAACCCTTTGGGCTATATATACCACCCCCGTTCAGCCATTTCAAGTTGCTGGAGTCCAGAGAAGTTCATCTACAACCACAAGACATCCAAGCCATCATTTGTGCTACATTCTACATCTATAGTGAGTGAGAGGGCTAGGATAGGCCTAGTGAGTGAGTTTGCAAGGTGTTGAGCCTTATGTTTGGTTCTAGACTGAACCAACACTTGTAATCTCAGTGTGCCGGTCCCTTGGAGTCTTGGTGACTCACCGGACGGCGACGACGACGTTGTGCGGGGGACGAGAAGACCCCTTCCTTGGTGGAGAAGCTCTGTAGTGAAGGCGGTGTCAAGATCTTTGGGAGAGTAGGTTCTTGGTGACTTGCTCGTCATCATTCTTGGAGCCTTTGTGGCGAGCTCAAGGCCTTGACCAGGAAGCAAGACTTGGCGATTGGGAGCACATTCTTTGTGGAGCTCCAATGTGGAGTAGGCGTTAGTCGAACCACTGGATAAATCTTCATGTCAAGTTTGCATCCTTCTAACCCTCTTAAGCTTCCGTATTTCTTATTTGCAACTTGTGTGCTTTACCTTTCTAGAGTAGTATCTTGATAAGATTGGCTCTAGGTTGCAAAACTCTATGGGTGGATGCAATCACTAGAAGAAAACCTTAGTTGCACATCTAGATAGCTTGTCTTAGTTTTAATTTGTGCAATTAGAGAAAAGTGGTAGTTTAAGGTTTTAGAAATCCTAATTCACCCCCTACCCCTCTTAGGCTATCACGAGCATTAATTCCTTCCAAAAACGTAAGTACAAAGTTCACTTATACATGATTCAGGATGAAGGAAAGAGAAGATTTTGCACTAGAATAAGAATGTAGGAATTGCAGTGATGAGTTATTTTAGTGGTGAAGGCAATAGCTTGTCTGTATATATTGCATTCCATATCCTACAATTAAGGACCACGACAAGGCAATGATGTTGTTCTATTCCAATACGTAGTGTAGTTATAGAAATATACAATGTATGGATGTGTTAAAAATGAAGAGATTGTTCACGCTGTTCAATTCTGAGTGTGGTTGTCAAATTGTTCAATGTATGGATGTGATAAATTAACAAAGCAATTGTTCTTAAATAATATGGATTATTTGAAGAATTGAGTTTGTGTATCTAATTTGGAGGTTCTGACATATAGTATGGATTTGTGATAAAATTGAGTTTGTATCCATCTCTTATTTGGAGGTTCTGAATATAAGTCTAGACGTGGTCTAAAAATGAGTTTTTTCTCTCAATAGGAATATAGTGTCATGTCTGTAATTTGATAGTAGGCTTTTCTTTTCCCTTTCTCATGTCATCTGTCTGGAATTCTAGTATTTTTGTTTTGGTAATGGAAATGGGGAGGCCTCGATTCAAAAAATGTTTGTAATTTGATAAAAAAATTCAAATATGGAATGTGATATCTGGAAGCAAACAATAAAAATGGTTGGTCCTTCTCAAACAACATAAATGAGTTCATATGTCATATAGCTTCCAAATGGTTGAGTAAACTTTGGTGCTAGTTGATCTTGTCGAGTTATCAAAGTGGACAAACGCATCGTATCTCTAGTGCTAGTTGATCTTGCTGAGTGATCTCCGAGTGATTCTAGTGTTATCCAGTCTGCCCACCACCATGTTTTCATGAGTCCATCCCCATTGTTTGGCAATGATTTTTTAGAAAGCAGCAAACTATCTTGTCTCTATGACAGCGCACAACCAAATCCTTACCATGTTTTTAGCTCAACAACCGATCACAAATAAATGGGGAAGGAGCACACAAATAAAGGGAATTAAGTAATCATATGCAATATCTATTATTTCTTTTCCATGTATTCTTGGTGTAAATGCCGACCAATGTGTTGCTTGCCGGATGAACGGCATGCCTTGTAAAAATGTCCAATATTGCAGATTGGTAGCAAAAATTTCCACCTAAATGTAGCCTCTAAAACGACGCCTGCAAGTAGAAATGCTGCATCGAGAATGCCACAGCCACTGCCAGTGCCACCGTCTAGCTGAAGTGAGACCGAGGTACAAATGATTTTGATGGAGTAGAGCCCTAGAACGATGCCTGCAAGGGTGTAGCATCTGAAATCTTCGTCGTCAGCGTCAACATAAAGTTGGGCATGGTTTTCACTTTGAATGTTTCTATGAACACACTCATTTATGTGTTTTAATTTGGATGAACCATATCTGTGACATATTCATCATGCCAGATTCAGTCATACCTTAGCTAGAGATGAAAGCATTATTCTCTTTTTTCCATGAAAAAACATATCCCTTTTCATAGTGTAAAACTGAACCCCCTTTTTAAATGGAGAATGCATTCTTTCTGAAGTCATTGTGGTCTCGAAACGCCAGTCCATGTCTTCTGATGAAACCGGAAAGAGGATTCTCCAAAAAATTCCATAGGTGGCTTGAATGGGTCAGTCTTTGCTTGTGAAAATGATGTACCTGATCCAGACACTTTGTTTTCATTGACCATCAAAGTTACACGGTTTCATAGATCCTTTGAACGCTTTATTTCACTCAAGACTCATGGTAATAGGAAAAACTTGGGAGTGACGGGGTGTGGCACGTGTCGACACGATAGCTACTAGCTAGGACGCGCTAACTCCATTTTGCTCTAGAACACATGCACAACGCAAGGAAAGCTATACTCCTATATATTCCCAAGACATTACCAATAAGATACTAGAATGACGCACAAAGGTGCTGTATCTAAAGTTGGTGACCAGATTGATTCCAGTTAAGTAGGCCTTAATTTTACCATTTATCTTCTGTAGAATTTTTTTTAACAATTTAGGCTAATCATATACCTTAAAATAGCATTTACGAAAAAATTACTTATGTATTCTCTGATAACAAATATAAATCCATATAGGTTTATCCTAAGTTAAACTTTTATAATTTCTAACCACATAAATATCTGAATTTTAAATAAATCAACGATACTCAAATCATTGTAAAAACTAGTTTTGAAATATAGAACTCTTTTTCATTTATGATAACATATATATTCAAAGGTAAAAAAAACTTATGGTGATAATAAAATCTAGATGGACATTTAGTTACGACGCGAGGATGTTATTTTTCATATAGACAGTCGGTTACCCTAGGGTAATATGGTTCAGGGTATGGTCCATCGTTTCATGAACCGGAAACTTTCGTACCAGACGAGGTGTGGTTTCGAAGTGGTACGTAGCTATGGTTCGTAGAGAGTACATCGTTCCTCTTTCGTCCCGTTAGTTGTGGTACTCAACTACTTCTTTTCACATATTAGCCTAAATGAGCATATAACCTGTTTGGAACAGCTTAAATCTAGCTTATGGCCAAAATAAGCTGAAACTAAAAGTCAAACGGTCTGCTTTTTTGTAACTTTTTTTGGCCACGCTTCTCACCACCGCCCCCATTTGTACTAAAACGCGGAAGCTGGTGCAAACCCGCTTCTCAAATAAGCGCTATTTCAATGTTTGTGGAGCTTATCTGAGAAGCATTTTTTCTCACCGCAGTTCCAAACAAGGCCAATATTAGACTGGATGGTCATGTAATTGATATATCGATAGCAAATTTATTTTTATTTCTTTTTTCTTGTTTTCTCTCTCTATTTTTACTTATATGAGAGCACATTATCGTATCCTTGTAGACTATCGTCCCAAGAACTAGTTGGTTCACGTCCCGAAGTATCGAACCATTCTTCCAAACAAGTATACCCCTTCGTACCAGAAACTTAAAATATGTCGATTCATGTCCCTTGTACCCGTGTTACTCGACCCGATCGTACTGAGAACTTTGTGACACCGTGGAGGACACGGATTCTACCAAGTCAAATATATAGAAAAAGAGAAGAGGGCGTAATGCTGGTCGGCCACTATTAATTATATTGTTCTCCCACTGACAAGTCAAATTAAATAAGGCGTGGTCCAAGTTTGAGACGTATCAATGTCTCGGCGTCCCATCAGCCATACATTCCACGAACTTTAGTTAAAGAAAGACCACCAGTTAGCTCGAGTTGTGTAGTGGGCTAGTGGCGCAGCATTAGTTTAGTACATACATGATACAGTACATGTTATTAATCTGTGATTTTTTTTGTCCTTGAGCAATCGAAAGTGCACATGTTCTCCAGGCAATATACTTTATAGAAATCATATTTTAAAACTAAACTGATCTACTAATCACCCAAATGCTAGTGTGAGAGCTCGGTCCACTGTCGACACCGTCATGCATGAACTTCAGGCCCAATCCACCCTGTAGCCTCTACTACGTACCGTGACCAGTCCACTTTGTGCATGGAAGCCCAGTCCAGCACGGACTTTTTCTTAATGGCACTAATACAACACAACCCTTCATCGGTATGTAAGAGCTATAGGTACCAGTTTTGCGACCGGTACTGTCCAACCGAGACTAAAGATCTCGGCCTTGGTACCGGGTCTAGAACGGGTCATAACACGATCTGGTACCAAAAACTTTTAAGTCAAAAAAAAAATCCCGGGAAGGCTCCCACACATCGCAAGTCATAAGTCACACGATTTTTCAGTTACGGCCCGGTACTAAAGGGTCCTAGAAGCTACCAAATTTCAGTGGCGGACCCAGAATTTCAAAATTGGGTGTACATAGAGTAAAAAATAATTTCTCTGCAGAAACTCGACTATTAATGTCTTCGCTAAAATCACCATTTTTTGGCTGGTAATATTCAAATATGTCGTCCCTCTAATTTCTTTTGTCACTCTCTTTCATCTCTCCATCCCCATGCCTCTCCTCAAAACCCCATTCCCCAATTCCTCTGACCCCGATTGATGAGAAGAGAGCGGCATCTAGGGAGGGTGACGCCAAGCTCATCCGTGCTGGGGCGATTACATCCCCATTACGCCACCAGTGCCGGCGTCTACCATCATGCCCTATAAAATCCCATCTATCTCATGCATTTCTGACTTGAGATTGTTCTCATGCTGTGAAGGACGAACCCATCTAAAAAATAGGACGGCATCTCATTTTGTACGTAAATAAAACCACATGTTTAGCTTGTTTTGTAAAACTCATTGCCAAGAACATTAAACACTTTAGAGGATAAAGTGAACCGGAAAGCTAACACAGAGGGAAGCCAGAAGATTTTGGGGCCTAATGTATTTCTCTTGTTTGGGCTAAAATATACATAATTGGACCCAAATATGAATACATGAATATACATATATATGCGTATATGTAAACTAACTACATTTTGTGTGAAAATTACTGGATGTACATATATACACCATGTACATTAGCTAGGACCGCCCCTGTCAAATTTAGACCCGGTACTAATGACTACCATTGGTACCGGGTCTTAAAAATAGGTAATAGGTACCAATGTAGTGGACGTTTTTATGGTAGCGTGGAGTGGTCGATCCACAGTTCCACACCGTATGTGTCAGCTGGCACTTATAAATAACTGTATAAGTTCAGTCCAATATAGTTGTACCGCAAGAACTGATTCAACAGGGCGGTCTTTTAAGTAGAGTTTACCTAGACGTCCAGGCGATAAGTCCATCCACTAGCTAACAGGAAACACGTTTTGACCGACGAATTGTAAAATTTTTTGCTTCTTTATTTTATTTATAGATAGATGTCCAATCATTTCTAGATAGTTAAAGAATTTGGCTGTCGTTAATAGATACTCCCTCCGTTCCAAATTATAAGTCATTCCAAGATTCTTGGAGAGTCAAATCATTCTAAGTTTGACTAAAATTATAGAGAGAACCACAAAGATTTATCTCACCGAACAAATATGTTACGAATATATATGTAATGAAGAATCTAATGGTACTTATTTGGCATAATGAATGTTGATGCTTTATTGTAAAAATCTTGGTCAAACTTAAGATGATTTGACTTTCCAAGAATCTTGGAATGACTTATAATTTGGAACGGAGGGATTACTGTACAAAGAAACATGCTCGGAGGCAGAAGACGTGACCATGCAATATATTTTCTTCATCCTACAAAAGACACATTCTCCCTCAACTCCTCAAGGTAATATCCTTTACAATTTTCTGCTAATTTATACACACACCCACCTTACACGTTACACCTAATATTGTGTGGTGATAATATTCTTTGTCTCTTTGACAAGGAGAGATTGAGATCAGAAAGGCGACGCGCTAATAACTAACTCCTAGCTACGAAAAAGAACGGCCCATCATTACGACTTGGGAAGCACTGTATCTAGATTTGTAGCTATACTAGCTAGTCAAACCTCAGGACAAGAAGATTTGGCCGTGAGCAGTTGGCCATCCATCTAGCTAGACAACCCGTGCCCCCCGCCCAGGTCTTGGTGTTCCGCCCAAACGGGTAATTGGGTTGGTCCCGGGAAGCTTCCTAGTATCTATAAATGGATTGTATTGAGCCATAAGCTAACCATCCTACTTTACCCTAATGTTCATCCTTTGAGCGCTTCATTATTTCGGGCTTGACTCGTGTAAAATCGAAATCTCGACACTGTTCGGGGTGGACTTTGCTGACGCAGTAGCTAAGCTAACAGGACCCGCTATCTTAATTCCGTTTTGCTCAAGGACACACTAGACTTGGACTTAACACTTAGCCACTTCGGCGCCATCCCAACCCAAACTCTACTAAGTATTTCCTTCGGTCCAATTTATAAGGCGTTACATTTTGATCATTTATTTATTTTATATTATAATTGTTATGATTATAAACTTATAATTATTGGATAGTACATTTGATTACGAATCTATCAATATCAAGTTTGTATTATAATAGTTAAAAATTGTTGGACAAATTATTGGTCAAAATTTGTAGAGTTTAAATCTTGATATACGTACACGCCTTATAAACCGGACTAGAGAGAGTAGTTTCCATACTTTCCATGTCATCTAGACGCACAATGGATGATTTTTTCAAAATAAATCATCATCCAGTCATACCTCTTCTCTCCCCATTCCTTCTCCAATCCCCTTTCTTCTTCTCTTGGTTATCATGTAGACATGGTTTCTATGCATGAAACTATGTTTATTTCTTTTCTCATGAACTCTCATACCACATCAGATTTTGCTTAGTTGGCATAGCTTTAAAGTTATGAAAATTATCCTAGTTATTGGGTTGGGGATGACCTTAACACGCAAAATTTTGTCCACTAGTAGGACCCTGACCGGTTGCTGGAGTCACTTGGATTTTAGTTAAGTAGGCCTTTAGACATTAATTTTAGCACTCGTCACTTAGTATACTTTTGTTAAAGTTTTTGAGTCTTGGCTAAATTTTGGCACTGTCCATTAGCACTTCTGTTTAGACAGGCTAGTGTTAAAATTTAGAACTATTAGGCATTAGCACTTGGATACAAACACCCTTGTGCTATCAAAACTAGTGTAATGTTAAATGTCCCATCATCAGCCAAACATTCCACACGAACCTTAAGACCACCAGTTATGCCACTTCTTGTCTTTATGCTACATTACTTACTTAAGCATGTAACTAATGATGACGATTTTTTTTATACCTCCTGGAAATGTCATGCAGTATACCATATGCAGAATAACTTTTGTATGAGTAAAATTTTACAAGGACCATATTTATAATTTCATATAAACCACATGGTCCCCAATAAGCTCAAGGTCCCAAATAAATTATAAATATGGTTGTTGTAAAATGTTATGCAGAATATATTTTGTATGAAATATGCTATCCATGTACAGTTTATTTGAAATTATTGTTTTATGGCCCATAGTGGTATTCTATCATGTTGCGTTTATACCATAAGCTAGATTATATAATCTAATGAAAAAACAAACAACCCCCAAATCTACTGCCTCCTGCAATCACCACAGGCGCCGGTCAAGAAGAAAACAACTACTAGTCTACCGGTCCACAGAGAGCCTTTCCTGACTCGATCTGACGTATAATCTCAAAAATAATTATATTTTAATATTTTTAAAACTAAAATTTTAATAATAATCTTTACCCAACTAAATTTTTAAGAATTAGCCCTTTTGGTCATGCCAAACTCTATGGCGCGACTCCGAACTCAATCATGCCACATGCAATGGCGTGACCAAAATGATATGATGGGGCTTGCCGAGGTAGTCACGCTAAGCAGTTTGGCGTGACCGGGAGCCACCGCGCTTGGCATGACTAGTTCGAAAACTGTGACTTTATCCCTATTTTAACCGCGCATAACTCCAAATACAAGCGTAATTTAGATGAGCTCCAATTGACAAATTTGTAGAGCAAGTATCTGGCTACAACTTTCATTATATGCACATCTTCTAATTCTCAATAATTTGGGAGATCAAGGTCTTTAAAGTTTTGAAAAACCATGATTTCTAAATTTCATTCAAAACTGCAGTTTTACTGGATTTTTCTCGCGACTTTCGACAAGCTAAACTCATTTACACCATGTATGTATCATATATACCGTTGGAAAGTAGAGGGAATGAAGTTCCTATTTTGCTACTTTGAAACTATATGTATTTAGTCACAAATAATTTTAAATTTCGGTCAAAGACAGATCCTTGTAATAATTTTCAGCCTTGAACACTTGGGGAAATTTTTGTCTTTTAATTTTCCAAACTTTGTTTGATGGAATTCACTATAACAAAAGTGTTCAAACTTCATATTTGAGTTGTTTGGAAACATTTTCATTTTTTGCACTAATTACTCTAATTGATTATTTTATTAGCTTTATTTGCATTTAATTGGAAAATTAGCATCAAATCACTAAAACTTGCATATAAATAAAAAGTGTCATCAAATGTGCATAATTGCATCCAAACATTCAAAAATGCACGTGCTCATGATAGTGCATGTAAATTCTCAGATTTATGGACAACCATGTGCTCATAGACTTCTCTCAAAATGGGCGTACAATGAGATCAACCATGCCACCCCACGCACTAACACCCTAAATTTGGACTTTCGCCACCCATAACCAATACAAGCATGTGCATGAGTTTATCATAGTCACATGCATTTATGAATTTTTAGATGCAATGACGCACATTTGATAACACTTCGTGTATTCGTGTGCAAATTTTGATAATTTAAAGCTAATTTTCAAATTAAATGCAAATAAAGCTAATAAAATAATCAATTAGGGTAATTAATGCAAAAACATGAAAATGTTGCCAAACAAGAGTATTCCAGAGTATCATATTTATTTATCCTCGAAGAAAATGATTGTTAAAGATAGTGGTTTCCCAATGCATATAATTATATCATTATTAATATAACAAAGTATAAACAAGGGTAAGCATTGATATATAGGGGTAGTGTGACACAGAAGATTTACTACTCAAAGTGAATAAGACTGAGCTAGTATGAAGATCCTAAAAATGAACAAGGGATTCAACATACTTTTTCCAAATGGGACTTCGGCATACAAGAATACATAATACGAGCTTAGTAAAGGAATACATAGAGGACATATCGAGGTACCATGCGACTCCCTCATCGATCCCTTTGCAAAATTAGCACGGAAATTAAAGTTTACAATAACTCAAAATTCATGGTCAAATTGAAACTAGGACAATCATGTCTTGCCTTGGAGAGCGCAAGAAGACCTAGATGAAGAGCGCGAGAAGAGCGAGATCGAGATGCAGATCAGAGCGATCGAGATCCATCGTCGAGTATTGCTTGATGATCTATATATAAAATTGTGCACCAACTTCTAATCCAAGTCATAATTTAAATGCGTAATGTGACGATCCAACTTACTTGGAAAGGAATTAATTGAAAAATCCAGAGCACTTCAGCTTCCACACTATTCTTGGACACACGCATGCCAAAACAGAGCGCTTCAACTTCAGGCTCGAGTTCACATTGATAAGAATCGGATCAGAATCAAACCTCTTAGTTTCAAATAACATCATAACCAGTGGAATGTCAAAATGTTTAGAATATGACAATTAATAAATCGGTGCAAAACCGGGCCAGTTTGTTTAATTAAAATATACCGCTACATAATTGCGCCGGTACGTTTATACATCGTTTGAACCTACACTATCGCCCTGTAGGCAGAAGCACCGGTACAATTGAGTGCCTCTCTGGTAGTGATATAATCTGAAATAATTTGTATGTGCAAATTTTATAGTCTGGAGAATAATCTGTAGTATTTGTTGTCCATATGAAATCTACCAGATTATATGCTAGATTAAATAATCCAGAGGATAAATAAATAGGGCCAAAGCCTATCTACTTTTTCCTTGGTTGCAACTGAGTAACCGCCCAGCGAGCAATAAATTTCTTTTTTACAGGTGCGCTTGTAGCACCACTGAGTTTTTTCTCGGTGCTTCGTACCAAATTTCTTTCTCTTGGGGTTGATAGCTTGACGTGCCCGGCCTAGCGAAGAATTATTTCGCTTGGTTACTTTCAAAAGCACCACGGAGCATTTCATGAAATCTTTTGAATTTGCAACTTGCAAGCTCCCTGTGCTTATACATAACCCAGTTCACCATCTAACTGATTACTAATTTACGCTGTATATAACTTTTTACAATTGTTGAGTAATAAGGTGAGATTGATACGATCCTCCAGTTCCAAGTTTGCTAAGACAATTGATCAACTCGAGACATGCAACTGATGACCAAATAATTACATCAAAATGGTGATGCAGCTCCATGCGTCCACAGGAGAATGTAACGCTTTCAACAGCACCACCCAAAAGTCCAAGATTGAGCGCCCAGCAGATTCTGGAGCCCAACAAAACATCTCATGGCTGCAATCATCTAGATTCTAAACTCCTGACTCCTTTAAGCGCTACTCTTCCTTGCCAATTTTCTGATCTGATCTTTAAATCCTTTCAACATCTTCACTGTAGCAGAACGTGCTTTTACCTGGAGTTAACCGGAGAAATGTAACTAAGATAATCGAATCGTCCTTGTAACAGGCTAGCATGAGTTATACAAATGTCAAAAAGAATAGCACCTTTTGTTTAGACCCTACTTGAAGCCCACAAGCTCTACACAAGCCTCTCCATTTATCCTGAGAACTCATGGAACAGCAAAAGTACCGGAAATCGGTGTAGTAAACAATATATTTGCTCTACACAAGCGAAATAGATCAAATATATTTGCTCCTGGGTGCAGCCTGGTATCAATATGCTATTATTACCTTTAGGTGCGTTGCAGTTCGAGGTGATGTTTTGAAATGTGTTGTTTTTATCATCTTCCATTTTCCGACCCCATGCTCATCCACGCCATTCAGAAGCTTCTCCACTTCATGAGATGTCCAATGAGAATAATCCTTCCTAGTTCCAAACTTCACGTCTCCACTTGCAAAAGGTTTAATAAAACCAGACAGATGGCTGGTATCTGCTGCCTAGAAGACAAATATAAATTTATATCCATTTATTTTTGTGGTTCTGGTTAATGGATAATTTGAAGTAGAGATGCAATACAAAGCACAATAGATACGCAATCCATCATAACAAGAGAAACACAATATATTTACTTACAAACTTCAGAAAGATGACTGTGACTAGCTAGGAGCTGAATCATGGTGGCTCCATTCATTTTACGGTAGAAAAGGTCCAATACACATGGTATATCGATCCCCTAGGTTAAAGTCCAATTGGAGCATATACTGTTTTCCATACCATCATACTAATCAATTAAGTCATTTCTGAAAAGTAATCCACTAGGATCTTTAACAGTTAAAATTTGTCACAATAGTATTACATATACCCGATGTTAATTCGCTATTGAGACAGAAAATTTGTTACAGAGGTCAATAGTGCATAAACAAATCAATGAAGTTCACTTTGATAATTAGATTTCTTGTTTACCTTCCAAGGCATGCTTTTCATGCGACATTTTCTTGGGCCACATCCTACCCAACCACCATGCATTGGTACCATGTCCGAAGAAGTATAAAGCACAGGAAACATGAGCCCATATGATTAGTTAGATGCTTCCCTCAATGGCGATCATGATCCATGATACTAACCATAATCCATATATAGCTAACAAACTTCATGGTACAATGTACTTACCGAGTTCATGGTTTGTGTATGTCTTTTTAGCTGTTGTTGCTTCATCCCCCATGATTGAGTAAGTTTTATGTTCCATCTGTCATGAAAATTTTCAGAAAAGGAGTGTAAACTGTTGACACTCATAGGGACAGCTTGATTTTCCTATAAGTAGTCATGATTAAGTGGATAGTACTAGCAAAAACCAGTATAAGTAATTTATTTTGATTTTCCTAACTGTCCTCTTTTTATTTCACCAACTCAAGTATAGTGGGCAATTGATCATAACAAGGGAAACTTAAGAACTTCAGCAAGATGACTACGACTAGGAGCTGAATCATGGTGGCTCCATTTATGTTACAATAGAAAGAGCCATTGGTATACAAATTACCTAGGTTAAAGTCCATTTTGGGCCCATACTATTTTCCATATCATCATACTGTTCAATTAAGTCCTTTCAAAAAATAAATCCTCCACTGGGTCTTGAACAGTTAAAATTTTTTCACATAGCATTTACCAGATGTTAATTTTCTATCAAGATAGAAAATTTATTACATAGGTCAATAATGCATAGCTAAAGCAACAAAGTGCTCCTGATAATCAGATTTCTTGTTTACCTTCGACGATGTGCTTATTTTGCAATGTTTTCTTTGGCCACGTCCTCCCCAACTGCCACAAAATGGTGCCATGTCTGAAGTATAAAACATATGAACATGAATCCATATGATTGGTTAATAGTTAGACACCTTCCTCAATGGTGATCATGAATCCATGATAACAATCACACTTAGCAAACATGGAAGTACAATGTAAACGTAATTACCAAGTTCATGGTTTGAGTGTGTTTGCTTAGCAGCTTGTTCTTCACCCCAAATGATCGAGTAAGATTTATCTTCCAACTGTCATGAGAAAATATTTGGAAAGAGTGTAAATTATTAATACACCTAGTCCTTTGTTTAATTTACAGGTTATAACATTCAGATTGAATTGCATTGGAGATTGTCAAAGGAACTTGTCATGTGTGAGCAAATAGGACATAGATTTTTGAACCCTAGTGTACAAATAGGTTATAACACTTATTTTAAATAGCACTATAGATGGTCAAACTAGTCTTGTCACATATGTCCAAGCTGCACACACCCTAGATGCAGTTAAATTTGTAATAGGCTGCTCCTGAAGGACCTGAACAGAATCCATCACAAACAACTTACTCCCTAACCATATTTGATGAGGACATGGGAACGTAAACCAGGCACATGAGAAAGTAACCCGCCATCAATTACATCAAATTGTTATGGTCTACATGAGTCAAGAATAATGTGGAGCACCATCTTTATCTTTCATAGATTTCTGGTATTAATACATATGGATTCAGCATTCAAATGATATATACATCATTGGAAAGGTATGTGACTATGTGACTTGAGTTTATAACCCAATAAACGGTGCATCTTTTGGACTTCCTAGCTAAGAGTTATGACAATTTTAGTGGCAGGTGCACAAACTGCCAAAGAGCTGCGCGAAACTCCCAGACTTTTGGGCTTCTTCATTATCTCTTTGTTTCCCAAGCGTCATATATATCTTAGATTCCAATAATATTGATTAGAGTGTTATTTTCTAAGTGTCTTTTCAGTTTTCCAAAGAGATTAAATGTGTATGTGTGTCTCTCCCTCTCTATACAAAGGGATGATATGTAATATGTTTGACAGGGAGTTGATGATTTGAATGTTGATATGAGAATTGAGCATGACTCTTCTATATGAAACTAGTAGAGTAACCTCCGGTGCTAGTTGATCATCATCAATTTATCTCTGAGTTATCCTAGTTGAGAAATCCGTCGAGTTTTCTTTGGTCCTAGTTGATCTTGTCGAGTGCTCTTCGAGTGATTGTAGTTTTATTCAATCCACCAACCACACCACCTTTCTGTGAGTTTATCCCCACCGTTCTGCTTGAGTGTCCCTATCAATATTGGTATCTCCCTTTGACAGAGAATTGTCACCATATCGAGACAGAAGCATGGTGGTGTTACTGACTTGATTAAACCAAAAATTCTAATTAATAAACATGGGAAGACCTTATAATGTGGGTTCTCATGCAAAACTACTGGATAGGACTAGAAAACTAAATATTGCTAACTTATCAAATATTTTCCTAGCCATCCTTGTTTTTTCTATCTAAGCAACTTCTGCTATTGAGGATCACCCAAGATTGATTGAATCCAAAGGAACACTACCAGTTGTTGGTGTATTGTTGTAATTAGTAGATGTCCAAGGACTACTATGTAAAGTGGTAAAAGATAAAGAGAAGAGAGAAGTTGTGGTGAGGATTGACCCAGCCAGAAAATTCCCCAAAACAACATGGTATACAGAGCTAGGGTTAGGGTTACGACCTGCCGTCAGCGTCATCGCTGAGTCGCCGGAGCGTGACGGCCGGCGTGAGGAACCGCGGTGGGCGCGTGTGCCTGAGGGTGCCTGCGCGAGGAGCTGCTGCGTGCGTGCTCGTGCGAAGGTGAGCGGGCCCGAGGCGTCTGCGTGCGGCATGAGGCGTCGAGGGCGGCACGCGGGCCNGCGCGCATGCACAAGGGCGCCTGCGGTGCGCTGGCGGCACGAGGCTGCACGCGGGCCCGAGGGCGCCTGCAAGGGCGAGCGGCCCTGCACTGTCTTACGGTGCGAGGAGATCCCGCGGTGCTCGCAGGCGGACTGCCCGTGCTGCATAGGGCCCATGATACGGCGACAGTGCTAATTCTTGAGGTGAGATGATTGCTGCCTGAAGAAGTGAGAAGGGGAAGTATAGCCTGGTTCGCGTGTCTTGTGATGAGCATGAGTTCAGAAGAGATTGAGGCAAAAAGGATGGAAGAAGATGCTGCAGCGAAGGCAGCAATTGGGGATGGTTCTAGGGGAGTCACAAAGAGTGAGATGAGGTGTATGATCCAGGAGCTCATGGGGTTGGGTCTGATTGGAGCCAAGGCGAGTGCAGGTCCAACTGAGTTGAAGTTGGAGCTCGTGCCAAATGATGTGAAGCTAGAGGGCAGCAAGAATTATTTGAGTTGGTCTAGGAGAGTGCGCGTGCTACTGGGAGGTAAGGGAGTGGAGCACTATGTGTAGGAGAATTATGTCGAGCCGGTTGATAAGCTCAGTACTGAGTGGAGAGTTTGGCATGCAACAAACTCGGTAATAGTGGCATGGCTGCTGGCATCCATGTCTCCTACTGTTAGTAAGAGGGTCGAGGCCATGCGCACTGCATCACAGATATGGAAGACATTAAGTAACATATACTCTCGGAGGGGGAATGTGATGATGATGATGGTGAAAATTCAGGGCAAGGCAGATGCAGTGAAACAGGCAGGGAGACCAGTGGAGCAATATGCGAGTGAGCTTCAGTACTTGTGGGAAGAGCTAGATCACTATGCTCCTCTCCAAATGGAGACTCCACAAGATGCTTAGATTGTCCATAAGTGGGTGGAGGATAGGAGAGTGACCTACTTCTTGAAGAATCTGGACTCTGAGTTTGAGAGTAAGAGAGCTGCCTTTTGTCACTAGGAGAGTCTTCCTACCATGGATGGGGCTATCTTAGCCATGATTGATGAGGAGAGTAGGCTTCGAGTGATGGGTAGTGGTAACTCTGTGAAGTCCACCTATGTTGCACTTGAAGACAGGGAATGCTGTAATTGTGAAGAAAAGAGACACTTGAGTTATGATTGTCCCAAGCCTAAAGGCGGTGGTGGCCGAGGTGGATCTCGTGGAGGTCGTGATAGTACTCGTGGGGGGAGGGGGTTTGGAGGAGGTCGTGGTAGTCATGGTGGAGGCCGAGGTAGAGGCCATGGTGGCCCCAGGGCCAATGTAGCTACCACTGAAGAGAGTCCCTCTGTTATTCTGACTGGGGAACAAGTGAAACAGTTGGAGCAATGGCAGAAGGGCAAATCTTCAGAGAGCTCCACTCTACCTGATGGGCAAACCACCAATAACTTCGGTAACTTTGCCAACTACGCCCACATTGGCAAAGGTATTCAGGCACAGGCACTTGCATCCCCATATAGGCATCACATAGATTGGGTCATAGATTCAGGAGCATCCAAGCATGTCACAGATATGTCTAGTTCTTTCAAAACATAAAGTCAATATACTCATTCTGAATCTGTTCAAACTACTGATGGCACATCCCAAAAGATCCATGGTGTAGGGTCCATTGAGTGTACACCGTCCCTTAGCTTATCATCTGTCCTGCATGTTCCTTCATTTCCAGTCAACCTCATCTCTGCAAGTTCAATCATTGATCAATTCAAGTGCACAGTAACATTTGATGAAAACTCTTGTGTATTTTAGGAGATGGGGACTAGGAGAAGGATTGGGACTAGAGTCAGGCGTAATGGGTTGTGGTTCATCAGCCATGAGGAGTCAGCATTGACAGCAGCAGCTGAAGGATATGTGAAGAAAATTCTGCTACTCCACTGTCGGTTAGGACATGTATATTTTGAAAACTTGAGTCGGTTGTATCCTGCTATGTTTAAGCGGGTGGACAAAAGTAGACTTGTTTGTGATGCATGTGAGCTTGGCAAGCATACGAGATCCATCTATCCCAGTATTGGACTTCACAGTTGTGAACCATTTATTCTAATACACTCAGATGTTTGGGGTCCCTACTCAGTCACCTCTGTGAGTGGTGCTAAGTGGTTTGTCATATTCATTGACTACTATACTTGTATGACTTGGATCTATATGCTTAAGCATAAAGGTAAGGTTTTCAATTGCTTCCAAGATTTCCATAAGTTGGTAGCAAACCGGTTCAATGCAAGGGTGAGAATTATTCGAACTAATAATGGAATAAAGTATGAGAATAATGAATTCAGATCATATATCTCAAACCAAGGAATCATTCATCAAACAACTTGTCCTGGAACTCCACCTCAGAATGGTTTGGCCGACAGGAAAAATCAGCACTTGTTGGAGGTAGCAAGGTCCCTCATGTTTCAAATGGAGTGAGGCAGTGATGACAGCCACATACCTCATCAACCAAATTCCTTCAGGAATCCTTGGTATGAAATCTTCTGCTGAGCTCTTGGTGGGAAGGTGTGATTTTAAAGTTCCACCCAAGGTCTTTGGTTGTGTTTGCTTTGTAAAGGATCATCGACCTACGGTGGACAAGTTGGATCCCTAAGCGATCAAGTGCATATTTATGGGTTATACTTCTACTCAGAAAGGATATAAGTGATGGGATCCTATTGGCAAAAAACTATTTGTAAGTATGGATGTAACATTCCGTGAGGAAGAACCATACTACACAGCGAAGGGTGATCTTGATTCATTCTTGGAGGAGTTCTCTTCAGTCACTAAGAGTGACAGTAGAGAGGGGGAGAATGAGAATGACGGTGTGGCTGATGGAAAGGTGGTTGTTGGGACAATTCCGTGTCCTATAAATGAGAATGGTGATTTGCAAAACACTAGTGGTGGTTCAGGGGATTTAGCGAGTGAGACTTCAGAAGGTGTGAGTGGGGATTGTGATGATACAAGTGTTGATATTCAAGAGGAGGATGAAGCTGTAGTCACAAGGGAGAAGGTGATTGAGGAGCAGGGGAGAATGTGAGGGAGGAGCAGGGGAGAATGTGAATAAGAAGTAGGGGGAACGACCTATAGAGTATTTTTGGAGGTGAACTAGGAAGCAGGGGGAGCAACCACAACCCGAACAAGCTGAAGCTCCAGTCCCACATCCCTCCTCGGACTCCTCTCCATCAAGCCCATCACCCCCAGCTGGTAACGTCTTTTCCACCTCTGAACATGTAGAGTAACCCCTTGCACAAAGTAGAGTTCCTAGAATCAATGCAGGAAAACCTCCTTCTTGTCTTGACTTTGAACATGACATTGCTAAGTATGTTTCATACTCCAGTGTCTCTTCTGCATATAGGACTTTTATTGCATCATTACAAGCAGTGCCTATTCCGAAGGATTGGAGGTGTGCTAAACAGTATCCAAAGTGGAAGGATGCAATGAAAGAAGAGCTACTTGCTCTTCAAAAGAACAAGACATGAGAACTTGTTCACCTTCCAGCAGGAAATAAGGCGGTGGATTGTAAATGGGTCTTCACAGTAAAGCAGACTTCTGAAGGAAAGGTGGACAGATACAAAGCAAGATTGGTTGCAAAAGGATATAGTCAGACATATGGAATTGACTATGATGAAACCTTTGCACCTGTGGCAAAAGTGGGTACGGTGAGGACCTTGATCTCCTGTGTAGCCAACTTTAGTTGGGCACTTCATCAGTTGGATGTGAAGAATGCATTTCTTCATGGGGACCTGCAAGAAGAGGTCTATATGAAAATTCCACCTGGGCTTGCAAATGAACAAACTCTTGGAAGGTGTGCAGACTCAAGAAGTCACTTTATGGCCTGAAGCACTCACCACGTGCATGGTTTGATAGATTCAAGAGAGGAGTATGTGATATGGGATATTCTCGATGCAATGGAGATCACACGGCCTTCTACAAACATCAGGGTCCTCGTATTACCATCCTGGCTGTTTATGTTGATGATATACTGATCATTGGAGATGATGTGGAAGAGATTAAGAAATTGAAGGAAAGGCTAAGTAAAGCCTTTGTGGTAAAGGATCTTGGCCCACTTCGATACTTTGTTGGGATAGAGATTGCTAGGTCATCAAAGAGAATCATTTTCTCCCAAAGGAAGTATGTTCTTGATCTGTTGGTGGAGACAGGAATGCTTGGGTGTCGTCTAGGTGGATCACCCATTGATAGGAATAACCAAATTTGTGCTGAGTCAGGTAAACCTGTGGGTCGAGAAAGATATCAAAGGCTAGTTGGTCGGTTGATATACCTTTGCCATACAAGATCTGACATTGCTTATGCAGTGAGTGTGGTGAGTAGGTACATGCATGATCCCAGAACTGGGCATCTGGAGGTGGTTTATCAAATCCTGAGATATCTGAAGGGAACCGTAGGTAAGGGGTTGTGGTTGAGAGGAAATCAACACTTGAATCTGGAGGGTTATTGTGATGCTGATTGGGCAAGCAGTAGGGATGACTGAAGATCCACATCTGGGTATTGTGTGTTTGTGGGTGGAAATCTTGTTTCATGGAGAAGCAAGAAACAAGCTATGGTGTCACGGTCTACTGCGGAGGCTGAGCACAGAGCAATGGCTTTGGCCTTGTGTGAGATGATGTGGCTGAAGGGTCTTCTGAAGGAGCTTCGGGTGTTGAAGAATGAGACTATGCTGCTCCATTGTGATAATGTAGCAGCAATCAATATAGCAAATAACCCAGTTTGGTTCGACTGAATGAAGCATGTGGAAATTGACAAGGTCTTCATTAAGGAGAAGATGGATAGTGGGGCTCTAAAGCTGAAATATGTCAAGTCTCGTGATCAACTAGCTGATTGTTTCACAAAAGGTTTAGGTCCTAAGGATAATGAGTTGGTTGGATATGTTGAATATTTTTAACCCATCTTGAGGAGGGGTGTTGGTGTATTGTTGTAATTAGTAGATGTCCATGGACTACTATATAAAATGGTAAAATGTAAAGAGAAGAGAGAGGCTGTGGTGAGAATTGACCCAGCCAGAAAATTCCCCAAAACAACACCAGTCTACCACACAAAATGTCATTACAGGCGAGTCTCATTGCTCATCAGAGATGGCTTAAGAGTCATGTTTGTAAATTTGTCCTCATGTCGGTCATCGCTAATGACAATTCACAGACACGTTTTCTTCTGTATATGTGATATAGGAGTTCTTTTCCTGAACTAGTTGATAGAAGCCATGCTTAACGCTGATGAAAGTCAAACATGGTTTTTTTTACACATGTTAGAAAAATATCAATATTCAAGAGAATATTATCACATATAGAATTTGTAGTTCTGTTTTCGAAATGTAAGATTGGCATAAGCAGTTCTATGCAGTTCTAACAGTAAGAGAATTCGTTGTAATGTCTATGCTTCATTTATAAATTTGCTCTTAAGAAGTGCCAAATTGGACAATCAAAGCAGAATCAGGAAATCCCTCCACTTCATTAATACCAGCAATTGTACTGAAAAACTGATTACATTGCAAGTCTGTTATCAACTCAATACACAGTTCTATTTGTCAAAAAGAAAACTTTCTTTCAGTGTAAGACCAGGATATCTTCTCGGTGTCAAATAGACCTCTGAGACCATTAATTTCAATTTTTTGTGGCTTCCAACATCAAGCAGTGGCTTCTAGAGTGATTTAATTGGTTTCGGGACCATTTATCCAACCTTTCACTCTATTGTTTGGACACATGGAAAGGATGCATATATACCAAAATGCTGGGTATAAAGTGCAAAATATGCAGTCATAAACCAAAATATGCTGGGCACAGAGTGCAAATATATGCAGTCATAAACCGGACGAGGCTCCACAGAGAGTAGAAATCATGCAAGTGGCATGTCTAAAAGGTATTTGAAACGAACGGAATGTTTTGATATATGGGGAGAAATTGCATTGTAGGAGTTCCTCACAAACGCCTATGTTATAGGTATGATTTAGCAATGAGGAAACACATTGCCTATAAGTTGTATCATGCTGTTTTGCAAATGACTTTCTATTTAGTTAAATGACTACATTTATTTCATAGATTCCGAAATCATACCCGATGGTGGTTATTTGTATCCAGCAGAGGAGATGGATTGCAAAGACCTGCAAGAAAATTCAATATCGGCTAATGTTGTTCCAAACCGTTGGTAAATGGTGTGTTTTACATGTGCAATAAACCTTGGAATGGACAGTTAAGTAACGGCAGAGCATTTTACCTCGTACCAATTCGACCATGTCTACATCAGGAAATAAAGGAGTCATCACCAAGGCATCATCAGGTGCTAGGCCATCCTCCATCTGTCATGAAACATTAGAGATGCATGATTTATATCTCAAGAGATTTCTGGTGCAGAGCAAGGGAGGAGCAAAAGTGAAAAAAAAAATCTAGTTATATGCATCTGAATTTTGAAGCATTGCAGTGGTTGCGACACCATCTATAGATGTTTTATAACAAAAATGCATCCTGTTACTGCCGGCTGCACTTGGTATTTCCTTCAGAAGAATGCGAATTGATTAAGAAGCATTATAGTTGGATGTAGGAAATGGCACTGGCAACCACTGAATTTTTCAGAAGGGTACTGAGGAGCAGGCTCCTCTGTGACTCTGACTCTGATAAGGTCTTCTGTTTTGCTACATGCAGACATGCAGTGGACTGTGGAAACAGACCCGATTTTCTGACGGCTATACCAGAGGTAGAAAAGTTTTCCGAAATAACAAACATATGTAAGGCCTTGTTTAGTTGGGTGGAAACTTGTCGAAAATGTAACATTAAATTTGAGGATGCTAATTAGAAGGACTAAACATTATTTAATTATAAAACTAATTACACCAGATGGACGGGAAATCACAAGACGAATCTATTAAGCCTAATTAATTCGTCATTAAAGATTAAAGATTGTTTACTGTACACCATATTGTCTAATCATAGCCTAATTAGGCTCAATAGTGGTGTGTTTGGTTGGAGGGATGGGACGAATCTATCCTTAGGGCATGTTTAGATTGTGGCAAGTTGCCAAAAAATAGCAACATTTTTACACTGATAACCGTGCCCCCTCTCACAAACACGATTCCTAATGACAACTTTTTTCGGCAATTTTCTGAACTAAACGTACGTTTGGTTATGAGACAGTTGGAACGAGACAGCATCAGAACAAAAAAAAACCAGAGGACAGATCGATTCGTCAGATTTGGCCGGACCAACTCGTCCCTGGTTTAGGCGTCTCGCTTCGTTTCCCTCGGTCTTCCTCCTCCCGCGCCTCCCTCGGTCTCCCTCGTTTCCTCCTCGGCCGACCACGGATGAGACCTGCCAGGAAGAGCGTTGCGCAGGCCGAGCGTCGGCCAGGACGAGCGCACAGGCGAACTCGCAGCGGCTTGCGCATGCGACGAACTTGCGGCGGCTGCGGGGCACGCGGCGAACTCGTGGCGGCGGTGGCACAGGCGGCGACTTTACGGCGGCGGCGGCACAGGCGGCGACCTTGGCGGCGGAGCGCACGGCGGCCCCTGCCCGACGCTTGCCGTGGCGCTCTCGGCGGCCTCCGCCCGGCGCTCGTCGGGGCGGACACCGTGGCCTCCGCCCGGTGCACACAGCGGCCCCGTCCGGAGAGATCCCAACAGCTTTGTTTAGGAGACAGGACGGGGGCGAGGGTGGTGGAGGCCGGCGACCAACGGCTTGGTGCTGGTGCGTCCTGCGCGGAGGCGAGAAGGCCGGCGACCGGTGGCTTCGTGCGTCCTGCGCGGAGGCTGATATCGAGCTCAGCTCATTTTCTCTCCAGTGATGACATGTGAGCCCACACCTAATTAGAGGATAACAGCGTCAATTTTGTTGGTCCCAAACAGAACCAGAACTGTCCCCTCCTTCAACTAAACATCAGGTGGAATAATCTTCTCCCTCAAAACAGGGACTACCTCGTTCCGTCTCTTCTTGACTCCCAACCAAGCATACCCTAGATTCGTATCGTGAATTTACCCAGAGGTTATAGAATGGTTTTATCAATAATCTATATTTAATATTTCTAATTAATACACATTCAACGTGACTCATAAATAGTTAAAATTTGCTCATCTAAACAGTGTCTAAGACTGATTCCTTCCCTCGTTTGATTGAAGAAGAATTGTGGCTAAGAGAAAGCAGGGATGGCGGCTCTGCAGGCTTGCCAAACGCAGACGGGCACTAGCGGGCGGCGCCATGGCCGCACAAGAGCCGCCCCCGCAGGCCAGCGGACCATGTTGCCCTCTACGGCGCGGCCTCACCGGCATCGCTGCGGTCGAGCCACCGTCTCGCCGCTGCCCCAGACAACAAGCCCGGACTGTGCGGCCAGGCCAGCGGACCACACGCACGACGCATTCTGAGCGCGCCCTCACTGGCTTCCGGTCTCGCCGCGCGCATGCGCCGCGCTCCGCGCGCCGCTACCGCGACCTCGCCGGATTGCCGCTGCACGCGGCGCAACCTGGTCGGGTTGCTCGGCCGCACAAAGCGCTGGAGGATCCTACGGTTGCCGCCGGCGTGACTACTTGCGCAGGGTGAAAAAAAAATGAGCTTTCCAACAAGAGCGGCAGAGCGGAGCATCATGCCATGGCAGAAACAAACCACATCTATACTTCTAGCTAAATCACGCAGAGAACGGATCGAATGGATTTTGTGGTGGCCTTCGTTACCTGGAATTGGAGGCCGGTGTTCCTTGTGATGACGAGCTGCTCGTCAGCGAGAGCTGCGAGTAGATTGCCTGGTCCCCGGTTCAGCAGCTCCGCCGGCATGTCCAGGTCCAGCAGTGCAGGAAACACGAACTCCGGCTCCGGTTCCGCTATGGCTGGCCTCAGTTTCTCAGGGAGAGAGACGCGAGGTAAAATTTTTTCAAAATGGCCCTTCGCGGAAACTATTTTTACAAATAGACCCCTAGCAAAACTATTTCTGAAAATGGACCCCTAACTCGGCGCGAGGGGAACGAGCGCCGAGGTATGTGGCTCGGCGCTAAGGGTTCTAGCGCCGAGTACCGCGACGTCAGCGCCGAGCTGGCGCCTCGTGCCTGCGTGGCAGGGGGCTCGGCGCTCGGACTTTTAACGCTGAGCCACATACCTCGGCGCAGCCGCATCTAGCGCCGAGGTCTGGGTACTTAACACCCGCCGAGCCCCCTTCCTCCTCCTTCCTTCCATTCTTTTCAACCCTGAGCTCTCTGTTCTCTCCCTCTCCGGCGGCGGGGCAATCCATAGGCCTCGTAGACGAGTGTAGAAGTTGTTCCCTTTGGATTCAAGCCGTCCCCAAGGTAATATGGCTCCCCTCTTTCAATTTGTCCAAGTAGTTTTGTTTGAATCGGTGGTTAGGTTAGGTTTTGAGGATTTGTTAGGGTTTGTCCAAGTGTTGTTTTCTTGCATTTTTTTGAAGGCCTAGCGACCATGGGATCTCGACCTAACGAGATAACGCTGGCGGCTGAGAAGAGGTCAACGACCATTCCTGAAGGGGTGGATGTGCCTATGTGCTACTGTGGCGATCGGTGTCAACTTGTGAAGTCGCAGTTGATAGGTTCATGCTACGGCATGAGGTGGTTCATGTGCGCCAACTACGAATATGACCCACCGAGGGCTATCGGATACGAGATACACGAGGTTGTGCACGAATCCATGTCTTTGTTTGTGTTGTGTTTATTAACATAACTTCTGACTTGGAGGGGTGGCAGACTCCCCCTTCTCTATGTGATTTTGCGCAGTGGCTTGACACGGAGCAGTCCGCGACGGACAAGTGGTGGGTCGAGAAACAATTTGAATGGAGGGAGCAAAGGAGGAGGCAGGTGCAGCACGAGAAAGAAGAGGAGGAGAAGCGCAAGAAGTTTCAAGAGGAGTTTCGCGCAAGGTGCGAGCGCATTGATCGTGAGGAGGAGGCCGAAAGGGAGCGCAAGAGAGCGCGTGCACGCCGTGCGAAGGAAGCAATGGAGCAGAATCCAGATGCATTGAGGAAGGGGAAGTGGCCTCGCTGCACTCAGTAGTTTGGTCTTGGTAGTGGCAGTAGTGTGTTGGTGAAGAGGGTTTTAGTATGTCGTGTGATGTTGCATGTTATGGACTTGTATCGGTTGTTATGGCAGAACTAATGTGGACTTTGTTTTTAATTCGTACGGACTTCGGTTGTTATGCACTTTGTATTTGTGTTGGCCATATCTATACTTGTTCTGCACTTTGTATTCGTACGGACTTTGTATAATGTGGACTTTGAGCACCAATGCTGTTAAAAATAAAAAAAAAAGAAAAATAAGAGGCTCGGCGCTAAAGCCTTTAGCGCTGAGAATGGGGTACTCGGCGCTGAGGGCATTAGCGCCGAGCTCCAACAGGGTGCGGGACCGACTGTTGCGGTGGGGTCAAAAACCCCGTTCCACCGCAACAGTCCGTCAAACCAGAGACGAACTCGTCTCTGGCCCAACAGGACCGACTGTTGCGGTGGTTGCTCGACCGAGCACCGCAACTTCCAGTTGTTGCCGTCACTTGGGCCCATCTGGCCTTCACAAGACCGACTGTTGCGGTGGGGTCAAAAACCCCGTTCCACCGCAACAGTCCGTCAAACCAGAGACGAACTCGTCTCTGGCCGAACAGGACCGACTGTTGCGGTGGTTGCTCGACCGAGCACCGCAACTTGTGGTGGTTGCCGTCACTTGGGCCCATCTGGCCTTCACAAGACCGACTGTTGCGGTGGTACCTGAGTACCACCACCGCAACAGTTGGTGGCATCTGCCTTCACCGGCCCTGATGGCCCTACCATCACCGACTGTTGCGGTGACCATCTTGGTCACCACCGCAACAGTCTGTGGTACACTGAAAACCTATTCTAAGTTATTGAAACTCGTCCAATTCAAATGTCTTTGAGTTTCTAACTCTTTCTAAGGTTCCATGGCTTCACTTAAGCTACCTAGTGCTAGAATTTCACAAGTGTGCATCACCCTAATCACCCTAAGGTTGGTCGGCCTCTTCCTGAAACAGATGTGAAAATCTTCAGGATTTATATGAGAAGTAGATGCACAAAGTGAATGACATTAATTCACAAAGTGAATGACATTAATTCAAACTGAAGAAAGGAGTAGCATTAAAGCTAATTGCTTCAAGAGAACGTATTTGTTTGTGGCTACTGTTATGCATTGACGAAATTCTCAAATATAAAGATACAGGGGAGAGAGCGCGCTATAATCCACTCAAAAATATCTAAATTCCTATTGTATTCAATTATTCTGAGCAAGCAAAAACATATCCTAAGTATACTGGACTTTGGTTGGTTTGGTGACATCAAACAACATAAAAACTATTTTTAATCATTTCAAGTATATGTGTGCCTTGATTTCACAGGTTTTCCTCTGGGAATCATCTGTACTTTTACTTTTATTACTCAAAGGTACAAACGTCTTTGTACGGGGACCTTTCGATGAGCCAACATCAACTACACCTTCCATATGCATACGGACAACACTGTCAGGCCAATCCAACTTCCCCTTCACTCTATCAACCAATTCAGCCAATGATGGAAAATTGGGAAAGACCAAGACCGTCTCTACCATATTCAGAAACTCCACAGTGTCATCTTCATTCTTCTTAACAGTCCCACCATGAACAATCCTCACTAAACGATCCATCTACATCAAAATAATTACCACTTTATTTTGTCAGAAATTATTTATGCCAAATACAGTAGGCATGGGAGGCACATCAGGAGGATTCAAAATGAGATCTCTGCATGCTAGGCCTTCCTCTATGTACCCATGCCCATTGCTAAATTAGGTTCTTTTTTTTCCTTTAGGCCTAATCAAAAATTCCTATGTTCTTCCTACAATCATCCAAACAACCTAACCTTCTACAATTCCTCAGACCATACCATTTCCTCTAACAAGCATTCATGTCAATTTTGCAGCAAAAACGAAGAACAAGCAAAAGAGGGGGATAGACATATACCTTAGGCCTGCTCCAATGGCCGCCCGGGCCGCCGCACCTGGCCGCCGCACCAGGGGCACGAGCGCCCCCCGCCGGACGCCGCACCTGGCCGCCGGGCCGCCGCCCCCACCTCGCGCCCTCGGGCAACCGCCGGCCGGCCGGCCGCGGTCTCCTCGCCGCCGCACGCCCCCCGGTCTCCTCGCCGCCGCCGCTTAGGGTCTCGCCGCCACCGTCTGCTATGCGCCTAGCCGGTGGAAGGAATGGAGGGAGGAGGAAGAAGGGGGCTCGGCGGTTGTTTAAGTACCCAGACCTCGGCGCTACATGCGGCTGCGCTGAGGTCTGTGGCTCGGCGTTAAAGGCCCGAGCGCCGAGCCTCCTGCCACGCAGGCACGAGGCGCCAGCTCGGCGCTGACGTGGCGGTGGCTCGGCGCTAGAGCCCTTAGCGCCGAGCCACATATCTCGGCGCTCGTCCCCCTCACGCCGAGATAGGGGTCCATTTTCAGAAATAGTTTTGCCAGGGGTCTATTTGTAAAAATAGTTTCCACGAAGGGCCATTTTAAAAAAATTTTACGAGACGCGAGGGGGTGGAAGAGGGAGAGGTTGCAATTTAAAGCCGCGGAGCGCTTGCAGCACAATGTCCGTACCAGGGTGTGGGCCTGTGCTCTGTGGGGTCGGGTCACAGTAGGCTCTGGGCGCGGAGCTCGTCACGCTCACGCGGCCGTCCTTCTCGTGCGGCCCAATAATACAATAATCTCTCCATCTAAAAAAATACAACTATGGGTTGCGTGTCAATTAAAATGATTCATGTTTAACCAAATTTCTTGTGAATTGTATTCATATTTATAGCTCTATAAATTTATTAGGCCAATATCAATACAAGTTTTATTACACTGTTACCAAGACTGAGAACTAGGTAACTATGTCAGTTGAGTTTAATAGGAATAAAACTCCTCTCACATATCATGGAACTCCTCTTTCTCTCTCTTTATAAAGATCTTGGCACCTCAGCAAAAATGATGATGTATCATGGAATTTAATGTCCATAAAACTCCCTCGATTAAAATTTGAACTGACTTTATAGAAATACATTTTATAATTAATCTAATGATATTTATTTGATATCATAAATATCGATATTTTTTATGTATAATTGGTCAAAGTTAAAACTAAAACACGACACTGTGCTAGAACTGTATTTTTTTGGGACGGAGAGAATACACTGAGTGATATATGCAATTCAGCTGGTAATAAACTACGATGGATATTGCATTGTGTAGAGGTAGAGATGAAAACGGTCGGGAACGGTCGGGAAAACCCCTCAACCACTTTCGTTACTGTATTTTTTTCGTCGGGAACGGGAGCTGGAACGGGAAAGCCGGACGGAAAAACGAAATCGATATTACGGGATATCGGGAACGGGACATTTCGATCGGTAACATGTCGATAACGGTCGGGAATCGATAATTCAATACGGGAATAACACATGTAACCACTCCAAACATTCAGCTCAGCGCAGTAGTTACAACCATCCTACATAGTACATATAACACATACAAATGGAAAGAGTACACATAAGCAGATGAGTGATGGCATAACAATGATAACAGGATAATTGATAAGTTCACATTTGCATGTTTGCCCACATGATCCTCAGTCACGGACTCACACGGTCATAGCAGACCACAGCCAGAAGTACCAGAATCCACAAGCAGAAGCAGGCACAAGCACCGCAAGACAGTCAACAGATACAGATACACACGGCACAAAGACAGGTTACACTCATACACATATCATAAATCATAGATAGCAAGTCCAAATAGAAAAACAAGCATGCCACATGGAACAGCAGCAACTAATGCCCAGCAGAACAGAGCTCGCTATTCAGAAAGGACAGACAAACAACGATGTCGATTGGTTAAGGGACGAAGACGACCGGCAGTGGAGGGCTTTGCCCGCCTGGTCGGGGAGAGGAGGACGGGGGAGGGGCCGGACCGCCTGAGGCTGAGGTTGGGCAGCTTGGATTTCGATGGCTGGATCTCGGAGACTCGGAGAGACTAGCGAGAGACGAGAGTCAGACTGCTGGTGAGTGTGGCGGCTGTTTAGGGTTTGGAGGGGCGGCGGGGTAGGGATGGCACGGCGCGGGGGGACGCGTCCGTAGGTGGGCTGGGCCTGAGCTGAAATGGTAGTTTGGTTCCTCCAGATACGGGAAATACCGCGGTAATTTTTCTGCATAAAAACGGGAACCGAGAATACGGTTGGAAAAAGGGGTGAACTGATTCCGCTCCTGCTTTCACCAGGATTTCCTCTTTTTTTCACGGTTTACTGTTTTTCCCATGAATACGATATAGGTCAGTTTACACGGTATACGGTGCCGGACGGGACGCGTTTTCATCCCTATGTAGAGGCTTGCTTTATTAACATGTTAAAATCACCCTATCCCAATGTATAATCTCCGAGCTTAATAAGCCCAAGTAGCGGGGTCGTCGCGTGAGCCTAAAAAAAAAAAATCTATGCAACGCTGTTGCAAATCCAACATTGTGTAGCACCGCCTATATATAACTTTCATGTGCTATTCCGGCCCTTATCATCAATTATGCCAAACGCATAGCAACCACTTGAAACAAAATAAGGGCAGTACAATATTTTAGACTGTTGTTGTTTATTTGACGCAAACATATAGCCACTAAATAGACAACTTTACAATAGGTTAACTATTTTGTTGTCTGTGTGACATTTAATACGTTCTCTGGATGCTGTTGTTTTTTCTAGGAGCACGAACCAGAGTAGTAGACGAGATAGTAGACAGCAACACACTCTTCATTTAATGATCACCACCTCAGCTCATTTTGCTTATGTGGACTTATACAGACAACTGTTGTCTAACTGTTATATGTGTGTTAATGTACTTGATCCACATCAAGTAGATCATCTTCTGTTTCCAATATTGAAGTGACTTGCATTGTCTGGTCATCAATGTAATCACTAAAATAAATTGGTTTCATTGAAAATTAGAAATGACCCACCATAATTATGGACAGCTTTAGCTAGCTTTGTCCTACTTTAAACATGTCTTATTTGGCTTAAGTTTATGGAAAATATGTTAATTTTCACAATACCAAATAAATATATTTTCAATATATATTTCAATGTGGATTTAATGAAAACTATTTTGCTGTTGTAGATGTTGGTACTGTTTCCTATTGACTTGGTAAACTGAATTAAAATAAAGCTAAATTGACCAAAAAATTAGAACGAAGTGAGTAGTATTTTTTCTTTTTCCCTATTGAGATGATCATACTGGCTGAGATACGGAACAATAATTTGTTGACTAATGATAGAGCTAACTATTTTAACCGTAGTGTATCTACATCCATGTATAGTGGTGCGCTTTGACGTACCAAACGCTGCAGTGCAATTGGGTAGTTACAAAAGAAGTCTTC
>CM014278.1:39179617-39206665 GCA_004135705.1 Alloteropsis semialata
ATCGGCCGCCGGTGCCCTCGGCCGGCGACGCCGGCGAGCCCATGGCCGGCCACCACCTCTTCTTCTACCTCCTTCTTCTACTTCTGTGTGTGAGAGGATAAGGTTGAGAGATGGAGACTGGAGAGAAAGGAGAGGAGCAGATAGATAAGAGGTGGAGAGACATGGTCAGGACTTAGAAAAATATCCGGAGCTCTGTTCAGTCGACCCGGGATTAAAAGCACCTTTTAGCCCCGAGTGAGGCCATCACCCGAGACTAATGGGTGTCGCACCTATTAGTCCCAGGTGGTGGATCCACCCGGGATTAAAAGGGTGCTTTTAATCCTGGATGGAGCCACCAACTGGGAATAAAGGCCCCAGTCGTTGGACCCTGGACTAATGCACCCATTAGTCCCGGGTCTAATTGTGACCGGGGTTAAACGGTACAAACCAAAGGCATTTTTTCTACTGGTGATTTGATCGAGTGAATGGTCGAGCTATTACAAGGATGTCACGCATCTTGCCTTGAACTTTGACTGGTATGGTGTGTCAAAATGATTGGTGTATTTGTATATCTATGTTCTGCCGACATGAACTTTATGTGTATTTAGAATTAATATGTCCTGCTAGGTGTCGCTATTAATAACTTGTGGTTCAGAAATAATTTCTGTTCATAGCTGCTTACACATGAATCTAACGGGTCACACACTTAAGAAACTGGAATATTAAACGCTTCTCTATATGATTGTCGCTAGTGCAAGTGGGAGATTGTTGGTGATATGCCCAAGAGGCAATCATAACAATACAGATTGGGCCATTGCATGTGGATCCAAAAGAGGTTAGAGTTCTAATGATTTTCCAATATGGCAGTCCATTAGCACGGTCTATATAAGCATGGGCGGGGGGTGTAGGCGCAATACACCACGTCACAAACCGTAGCTGTTGCCGTTGTCTACTCGCCCAAGCCAAAACCCTAGCCGGGCGCGCGGTGCTAGCACACCGGCACACGGCGTTCCATCCCCATACGTGTGAACTCCATGGAGGCGTTGCTGCTGTTGTTGCTGCGCTGATCAGCTATGGCGACGTGAAGCTGCTGCTGGCGCGAGGACGAGGATATGATTAAGTTCGACTACTTCCTCTACACCGACACGCACCTACCTGGGACCGGCCGCTCCAACTTTGTCTTCCGTTGTGTTGTGCGTCTAGTGGTAACGATTCATGACAATTTTTACTCGCAAATTTTCAAGGTGACGCAGTAGATATTGTGTTAGTGTTGCCTGCCCATTTTCCTTGGGTCTTCACTGGCGGACGGCCGGCTAGGGAGACGAGTCTCTCTGACCAGCCTTTAGGACTAATAACACTAAAGCTTCAGTCCTCCGGTGTCTGAAGGCGTCCAAAGAAATCTATAAGCAAAGACCAGCCGTGTATTCATGGTGTGTTGGCTGCATCATTGACAATGACTGACTAGTGGCAAGTGCTTCCTCCCTATCCTAGCTGATGGGAACCTGGTTCCTCTTGTGGGTCGGATAGAAGACCAATGGCGAAGAGATGCGTCGTCTAAGACGGGGGATTGCTTGAGTGACCAAGCAGTGCTCTGGTCAGGACATGCCAGCTAGCGCGAGGATCCATGACGCCATGACCCATGACCATCTGGTGTTCTTGCCCAAACGGTTCACTGCGGTGCTTCTGCGAAGGCTCCTGTCTGTGTTTATCCCCTGATATATATAGAGCCTGGCCATTCAGTCCCACACATACATATCTCTGCTCCTTCGTCGATCTGTTCTGTTCTGCTCTGCTCTGTTCTGCTCTGTTCTTCTTCTTCCCCGAACTCGTTCCCAGCCCGAACCCGGAGATGGGGTTGTGCGTATCCAAGAACAACTTCCCCACCGCTGATCCGGAGGAGCCTGCTGCTGGTACGCATAATTTCTGCCGCATCCCCTTGCATCTTGTTAATTTGCAGCTGATTGATTGTAGAAGATGACAAGTTGCTTGCTAATTTGATTCCTGCTCCTCTGGTCTGGCTTACACTATCCCCAAGAGCTGTTGGTTTCGGCGCCAGCAGTCACCGGGATGGACATGGAAGCAGTCGCCACCGTCGGCGTGCCCGAGCTGAGCGTTGCCGAGCTGAACCAGGCGACGGATTCCTTCTCGGCCGCGAGGCTCTTCTGCGAGGCGAAGGACTGGCGCAGCCCCACGGTATACGCTGCGACGCTACCGACCGGCACGGCCGCCGCCGCGAAGAGGCTCGGGATGCCGCCCACCCACACATGGGGCGCCTCTGAAGACGCGTTCCTCAGGCAGCAGGTGTCGCTGCTCTCGACGCTCAGGCACGACAACCTCGTCCGGCTGCTCGGGTACACCATAGCCGCCGACCTTCGCGTGCTGCTCTTCGAGTTCGCCACCGTCGGCACGCTCCACGACGTCCTGCACGGTACGCACAAGGCACACCATAGCATCCCGGCCGGCATCCCCGGCCCTTCAATCTGACGAGTGACCCTATGCGCTCGATCTAAAGCACCACTGACTGAATGATCCACAGGGCCGAGGGGGGAGCCACCACAGCCGGGCAGCAGCCAGCCGGCGGTGAGGCTGAGCTGGGCGCAGCGCACGCGGATCGCGCTGGACGCGGCGAGGGGGCTCCAGTACCTGCACGAGGCGGCGGCGGTGTCGCACTGGCGCGTCAGCTCCACCAACGTGCTGCTGTTCCAAGGACTCAGGGCCAAGATCGCCGACTACGACGTCCTGGACCAGCCGCCAATGGATGAGAAGGCCCAGGGCATGTGCATGTGCGCTGCTGAGATCGCGAACGGCAGCTACCACCCGGCCGCCGGAGTACGCGCGCGTAACGTGTGCCCTTATCGAGCTGTGATCTCTGACAGACTGATGACCAGGCTTCTTAGCCCGCCCTGTTTGGATCCGACAGGGCTAAAGTTTAGTTCTGTCACATCGGATGTTTTCATATTAATTAGGAAAATTAAATATAGACTAATTACAAAAATAATTGCACAGATGGAGGCTAATTCAAGGGATGAATCTGTTAAGTTTAATTAGTCTATGATTTGATAAAGTTGTGTTACAGTAACTATTTGCCAATAATGGATTAATTAGGTTTAATAGATTCGTCTCACGAATTAGCTCAGGACTTCTGCAATTAATTAGTTTTATAATTAAGCTCATGTTTAATACTTCTAATTATCACAGGAATGTTTGATGTGATAAAGACTAAACTTTAGTCAAGGATCCCGTCACAGCCTTGTTAACATATATTGTTACGTATTGGCGTACGTTCAGGTACATGTACTCGGGCCGTAGGAGTTCCAAGACCGACGTCTACAGCTTTGGAGTAGTGCTGCTGGAGCTCCTGACGGGGAGGACGTCGCGGTAATAAGCAAAGCCTTGCTGCTCGATGTCTTGTTCTTGGTCGTTCCAGCTTGTTGCCAACAGAACTGAAGCACTATATGTATGTATGCTGTGCTGGTATATTACATGTAACTCCATTGCTGCGCAAGGGGAAAGTTAAGCGATGCATCGACCGGTCGACCCGAAGCTTGGCAAACAGTATCCACCTGCCGAGGCTCTCAAGGTGTATATCGTCTATTCACTCTTAAATAAATACGCGTTCTGTTGTGCAAACACACTAGAAAGCCAGATCGAACACCTGTTAGAGCCAGATCTTAACTGACAGCAATATAATGATGAATATTGTTCTACCCGGCTCTGCAGTTCGGGAGGATAGCACAAGAGTGCTTGCACCAACACCCCGGATCCCGGCCGTCCATGGGAGCCGTCGTCGGAATGATCAGCGGCATCGTCAGAGACTAGGATGGCAAGCAATGTGGGGTGGCAGACAGATTGGTTGAGTATTGTTAGCCCTGGGGTTGGTTATATATGTTCTAAATAAGACAATACTTAATTGACCAGCAGTAAACATACTATTATGATGAACTGTTCCTGGATGCATGATTCTGGGAAAAGAAGACACTATCAAGTAGAAAGGACTGCTCTTAAGTGAGTGAGGTGGTAGTGTGATTGTGATAGTCCCAGAATTAACTGCTATCACGTATAGAACTCATTTCAGCATAATATCATATCCATACTTCGAATCAGAGTACAATTATTACAAGGATACTATGGAAACGTAGCTGATACAAGCCTGTTGGGCTAAACGACAAGAAGAAAGCCTACGAAGCGGTAGCTAGATCTTCAAGTCTTCATCTCCAGTCTTCACCAAAGGCAATCTTGAGCAAAGCAACACAACCCTTCAAACGGCATCTGTCGAATGAACTTGGAACTCAAGTCCAAACCTGCAAGCCCACGAACTGTCCCCAAGGAATGGGACAGGTCCACGTCACCATCTGTATGCAAGCTTTAAGGTGGCCTATTTCTAGTATATCAAATATATCAAGGAAGTAAGCCGGGGTTTCCTATGCTGCAGCAGCAGCAACAGAAATAAAGATCTCCAATAGCTTCCCAAGCTATCATCTCCACGGGTCAACCTTAGCACACTAGGGTCCCGTCGCATTCTCACCTCCTGCTCCTCACGAGTCGATGGAAAGACTCCCACTCTTCCCATCTCAACGGCTACAAGCCGGAATCCGCACTATCAGTTCTCAACCAACCCGATGCCATGAAAAAGGGGAGAGGTAGAATATCCCAAAACACTAATCAGAAGAAGCTGGATCGAGAGGTGTCCATGACTGAGGACGCGGCTATACATATAGTTTTAACTCTGCAGAGTGTGTATACTTGGCCCCACCCAGGCTGCGAGCTGGTAGCCGCCAACTCGAGACGCAACCCACAACCATCACTTCCTAGCCAGAACGGTACCATCCTGCTTTCCAGGGTGTCGGTATTTCTTAACGTCACCACTTAGATTAGTGATGGCACTAGAGATGCCTTATCATAAATCTAAACGTTACAGAGATTCTGTAAGCGCATAGAAGTACGTTGTAGCATTTCACCCGGGAGTATTCCAGAGTATCGTTATTTGTTTATCCGCAGGGAAACTGTTTAGTTAAAGAGAGGTGTCATCCATTGCATTTACTTACAACAACATTAATCTACCTAATCTAGACAGGGGTAAAGGATATGGAAATGAAAGGGGAATGTAACACACAGAAGTTCTTTGCTCGTCATTATCGTAGTCTTAGTTAGTCATAGAACACTAGTAAAGATTACAAAGGGTTCATTAGTATCATACAAATGTGACTTGGATATACAACATTATCCTATACAAGCTCATACAGTTGACATATGCAAGAGGACATATCGAGGTGTCCAGTGGTTCCCTCATCAAGGGACGACAGGAGGACGTCTTATCATAAAGGCCTAATATCATCTCCCGAACGTGGAGGATTACAAAGGACGGACAGGGCTATCACCACCTGCCACCTACCTCTACTAATCCATGGGGTAGCGATACCCTCAACAGTATTCTATATTCCAAACACCATGTTTGCAATATGAAATACAACTCTATCTATCACGTTAATAAATGGAGCAACCATAAGGCACATGGAGCCAATGTCATAGCATACGTCAACTTGAACAAGATGCAAGCCATAAGTAGTATATATTAAGTAGATAAAGAACAATTGAGGCATACAACATAAGTATGAAGATACTTCCATTAAGCTCAGAGTATTACAAGTAAGTAAAGAGGTACAAAAGCTGAACTCTAGAACTTACCAAGACTCCTTCGGAAGCTCTTTGAAGATCTACTACTAGAACTATCACTACTAAGACTAAGAGTAAACTTGTAGCAAATGAGAGCTCTTCTTCTGGTGTGTGTTGAGTACGGTGCCCCTTGCAGGTATTTATAGTACCCATAGGCGGTAGAGGATCAGCCAGAGGTGGTTGAGGCCGGTAGGCTGTGGGCCCAGGTCGGCCGAATTGAGGGTGTCAGCCGACCCTCTGATGCACCGACTCCAGTGATCCATGCATGGCTCAGTTATACTCTCCAAGGCGGTTTACAAGCACTGGTCAAGGGAGGGCCGAGTCAGGCGCACGGGGAGGTCGGCCGACCTAGGGGGTTCGGCCGACCTTCCACAACTGCCTCTCGGGCCCACCTTTCTCTGGTAGACTGCCATGTGGGTCCTTATGACGGTTCCAGTGTGTATAATTGTTTTGCGTGCATTTGAGTTGAGGTGTGGGCCCTTCAATCCATGGGAGTGACACGTGGCTCATCCCTCACCCTTGACATCAACAGACCATGATTCAGCGTCCATTATCATCTCTTAGTATGCTTCTTGACCTCAGTGCAAGATGGGCTCGAACGGGGTCCAGGCCAGGTCGCCCGAACTAGCCAGGTCGGCCGACCTGGGCCTGTGCCCATTTTTGTCCATCTTTTGCACCGTGCTCCCTGTACTCAAATATATTCTGGATATGTATGCTACAACATTATTTGAATACTAATGTCTAAGTTATGCTTGATCTATCTTGGTTTCCTGAGCCTATTGACGGTCGGATTTTCGTTATAAGGACCGTCAACACCGGGCTTGGGACCCTGAACTGTGAGTCTCTAGCCTGGCCACCGTGGTGTTGAGAGTCTCAGAAACAAAGGGCTGTGAGACAGCCGGTCTTCGGTGGCGCCACCGGTGAGCCTAATCCTAGCACACTGCTCCACAGAAATGGTACCGCCCAACTAGAAATGGCTGGAATCCTCCCCTTCTGAGGATAAGTGGTGTGCACGTTTGACAAAGTCCCGTCACCAGGTCCAACTGAGTCGGCCTAAGCCAGAGCAAGCAAGCCTCCAAACTGGGCCATCCGACTCCGCGGTCCGCCCGTCTACCCATTACAGGTAATATCCACCAACTCCTCCAAAGTAACCACAACAAATGTACCCGCCACAGGTACTCCGTAGGAAGTGCCCAACACACTTCCCGAGCCCCGACCAGAAGGTTGGTTAATGTCTGCTCACTCCAGCCGGGGGTTCGAAACTCTTCAGTTTTATCCCAACCCAAAACTCACACCAAGATGATCAAGACCACAGCTAATCCCACACATGCAAGCATAGCACGAGTATAACAGTATATATAGGTATACAAAGATATCAGATAATCATCAAAGGCTATGCATGGGTTTAACATCATCATCATGAATTAAAGCTCTAGCAGTTCTATTAGCAATGCCTAATAGGATTCAAAGTCGGATGGGCGTGAACCTGGAGCAAGGTCCTTCTCTTTCACTTTGTTGATGAAGTCAAAGTAGTCGTGGTAGTCATAGTCGACGAAGTCGTCCAAGTCTTCCGATGATCCTAATAATCAGATAAAGAATAAACCACGATAAGCTAGTAACAAATAAACTCCAAATGAGAACCAAAGAAAAGCCAAAAGCGCTCAACCCCTATACTAATGCGTAGGTCATGATTTTAGAAGAATTATGAAACTGGTTTCATAATTTTCTGAGCTAAATTAAATTTATTATGAATTTTCTTTGATAAAGCCTAATTCTAAAATTCCAAAAAAGAAAAAGAAAAGGCACGACACGGGCTGAAAGGGGAGAAGATGATGGGCCAGCTCGGGCCGGTTTCTGGTTGGTTACGGGCTGCGTTTTGGATTCAGCAAGGGCTTCTGTTGGGCTAGAAGCAAAAGGGGACGATGGGCCAGGAAGAGCTGAAACGCGAGAGCGGTCCATGGGCCACAGAAGTTTGGGCCCATGGCCATTTTGCCGTGGAGGGAAGGAGATCAGAGAGGGTTATACTGCAAGTGTGGTCCACATGTAAAAGAGAGGGAGATAGGGAACGGTGGGGTCCTGTCTTCAGAGACAGCAGGGAGACGCCGGGATCTTCTGTGAACTCTGTGGCTCGGCGTGTGTGTGGTCTTCCCTGTGGCCAAACGGCGCAGAGCAGATTGGCGACGAGGAGCGGGGCGGCGGCCGGTGATGGGTTCGGAGGCGATGCAGAGTAGAGAGAAGTGCAGGGAGTAGAGGGCATCGACGTGCGTGTGTGTACGAAGTAGAGAAACGGCAAGGTAGTGGAGATGCACAGAGAGAGAGAAAGAGAGAGAGAGAGAGAGCAGTGCAGCAGCGGTGGCAGCGTTGCCGCAGCGGCGGCTCGGCGGGAACGCGGCGACGACGGCGATGCAGAACAGCGAGAGGGAAGGAGAAGTCGCGTGCGTGAACTTGTAGAGGAAGACATATGCGCATGAGAACAAGGCAAAGAGAGGAAGCAGCGGCTGTGTCCATGGTGACGCGATGCGAACAACGAAGACGAGTGCGGTGGTGCAGAGGCTAGGCCGACGAGCGAACGAAAGAAGCAGAGAGCGAGAGACCAGAGAGGTGAGAGAGATGAGGGTGATCAAGGGTGAGATCGATCGTGGGTGAATCCTGCAGAGAGACAAACACGGCTCGAAGGCCGGACAGGCAGACAACACAAATGGAGCAGAGCTCCACCCCTTCATCCATGGCGGCCGTCAAAACAGATCAGAGTAGAGCAGTTCATGATGCAGGGAGGAAGAAAGATTGGGGTAGTTGGCGAGGGTGCTCACGGCGAGCTAGGTGAAGGCGATGGAGAAGAGGTAGCCGAGCTTAACGAGGACCTCGCGATGCAGGCTCCGAGCAGTGCTCCTCGCGGTGCGGCGTCCCGGGCGGCGTTCGAGCGTCTCGGCGACGACGATGTCGTTGCGATGAAGGCGTGGCCGAGCTTGGGGTGGTCCTCGCGCGAGAAGCTGTGCTGACGAGCACGGCGGAGTAGTACGTCTTCCCCTTGGTCCGCGGTGGCGCGGTGGCGTGCGGTTTCCTTGGCGCAGGGGAAAGGAAGGGCGCGGGCGTGCGAAGCACGTTGGGGCGCGGAGGCGATGGTGCGGTGCGCGTTGCGGCGCGGAGGGAGAATCGTGAGGAAGAAGGAGATGCTGTAGAGGTAGGGCCCGCGTGGCAGTGACTGAAGAGGAGAGGAGAAAGGAGGTGCTGGCAGGCCGGCCAAGCTAAGCCGCGAGTTGGGCTGACGCAGGGGAAAAGAGAGGGGAGAGAGTTCGGGCTGGGCCTAGATTGAGTAGAGGTTTGGAGCCTGATTAGGATAGTTAGATGTTAGCTTTTGAATTTATATTTGAATTGGGAATTCAAATATAAATTCACACACAAGCAAGGTGAAACCAAACAAAACCAAATCACACTAACAATTATATTTCCTTAATTGAAATTAAAAGCACAATTTATTTTACTAAGAATTTATTAGAGGGCAATGAAGACATCCTTAAGTTGTCATGCAATTTAAATTCAAACAAAATTTTTTGAAAACCCACAATTTTCAACACAAGATGTTACAGACTCCCCCCCTCACAGGAATCTTGTCCTCGAGATTAAGGGTTACCTAGGGTTCGAAGAGGTGTGGGTACTTCTCCCGTAGATCTGCTTCTTTCTCCCAAGTGGCTTCTCGTTCGATGTGGTTACTCCAGAGAACTTTGCAGTATGGGATAGAAGTCCTTCTCATCTCTTTCACAGTTGTGTCCAAAATCTTCACAGGGTATTCCATATATTCCAATGTGTCCTGAATATCCAATGCTCCCACTGGCACTTGCTCGTCTGGTACTCGAAGGCATTTCTGTAACTGCGATATGTGGAATACTGAGTGTACTCCAGCTAGGTCCTGGGTTAGCTTCAACTCTTATGCTAGTTTACCAATCTTCTAGGTAATTTCAAATGGTCCAACATATCTTGGTGCCAACTTTCCTTTGACGTGGAATCGCTTCGTGCCTCGAAGGGGTGATACCTTTAGGTACACGAAATCTCCAACTTCAAAGCTTAGATCTCTTCTTCGCTTGTCAGTGTAACTCTTCTGATGGCTCTAAGCGGCTTTCAAATTCTCTCTAACTTTGCTCACATGCTCTTCAGATTCTTTGATGTCATCTGGTCCAAAGAAGGCTCTTTCTCCAACTTCCGACCATAGTAGAGGTTTAAAACACTTCCTGCCGTAAAATGCTTCAAATGGCGACATCCGCAAACTAGCCTGATAGTTGTTGTTGTATGAGAACTCTGCATAAGACAAGCACTTTTCCCAATCCTTCTTGTATGTCAGAACACATGCTCTCAACAAATCTTCCAATATTTGGTTAACTCTTTCGGTTTGACCGTCAGTCTGAGGGTGAAAGGCTAAGCTATACTCCAAGCTTGTTCTCATAGTATCGTGTAAGTGTTACCAGAACTTGGCAGTGAATTGCGATCCTCTGTCAGATACAATACTTCGAGGTGCTCCATGCAATCTGACAATATCATCAACATATAGCTCTGCTAACTTGTCTACTCTGTAATCTGCTCTTACATGTATAAAGTGTGCTACCTTCGTCAAACGATCCACAATGACCCAGATCGAGTCATTGCCTTTCTGAGTTCAGGGTAATCCAACTATAAAGTCCATACTGATGTCTTCCACTTCCATACTGGAATATCCAAGGGTTTGAGTAATCCTGCTGGTCTCTGATTCTTGGCTTTCACTCTTTGACATGTATCACATCTAGCTAAATGTGCGGCTATATCAACTTTCACATCCTTCCACCAAAAACATTGCTTCAAATCTTGGTACATCCGGGGTGTATAGAATATCTCGAATCATGAGCTTCTTTCAGGATTATCTGCCTATGTTCATTCACTTCCAGCACACATATTCTTTCTTTCTTCCATATTATTCCTTGTTCGTCAACTCTGAAAGTAGGCAGATGTCCATCCCGCATTCTTTTGACTATTTCTTGAATCTCAGTACTTTCCTTTTGAGCTTCCCAGATTCTATCTTCCAAATTATACTTTATCCTCATTTCATTCAATTGACCTGTACTTACTATCTCCAACTTCAACTTTTCCATTTCTTCATACAAAGCTGGTTGGCATTCTTGCACCATAAGATTATTGCAATAGATCTTGCGGCTCAACGCATCTGCAACTACATTTGCCTTACCAGGATGGTAGTGAATTTCCAACTCATAATCTTTGATCAACTCCAACCAACTTCATTGTCTCATATTCAACTCTGACTGCGTGAAGAAGTACTTCAAACTCTTGTGATCTGTGTATATGTCACATTTGTTTTCAATAAGATAATGTCTCTATATCTTCAAAGCATGCACTACGGCTGCTAATTCCAGGTCATGAGTAGGGTAGTTCTCTTCGTGCTTCCTTAACTAGCGCGAAGCATAAGCAACTACTTTGCCTTCTTGCATAACACACATCCTATACCTTGTCGGGATGCATCATAGTACACAATGAAATCCTTCTGGTTATCTGGTGTTGTCAGAATCGGAGTGGCAGTGAGTCGGGTCTTGAGCTCTTGAAAGCTTGCTTCACATTTGTTAGACCATACAAATGGAACATTGGTCTTCAATAACTCAGTCAATGGCTTTGCAATCTTGGAGAAATTCTCGATGAATCTGCGATAGTAGCATGCTAATCTAAGGAAACTTCGGATTTCTGCGACATTTCTGGGCTGTTTCCATCCGGATACAGCTTCAATCTTCTCGGGATATACTGATACTCCATCTGGGGTCAACACATGTCCAAGGGAAGTTACCTTCTGCATCCAAAACTCGCTCTTGCTGAGCTTGCCATATAGCTGATGTTGTCTAAGCTTCTCTAGCACTATCCTCAGATGTTGTGCGTGCTCTTCAGCTGTCTCCGAGTAAATCAACATGTCATCAATGAGAACTACAACAAACTTATCCAACTCTTCCATAAATACCTTGTTCATCATATTCTTGAAGTAAGCCGATGCATTGGTCAAACCAGGCGATACGACCATAAACTCATATTGTCCATATCTTGTCACAAATGCTGTCTTAGGAATGTCTGATTCCCGAATCCTCATCTGATGATATCCCGATCGAAAGTTGATCTTACTGAAGTACTTTGCCTTCTTAAGCTGATCAAGTAGGTCATCAATCTTTGGCAATGGGACCTTACTCCTGATGGTCACTGCATTCAACGAGCGATAATCAATGCACATTCTCATCGAACAATCCTTCTTCTTGACAACCAGTACAAGTGATGCCCAAGGTGAGGCACTTGGCCTAATGATTCCTTTATCCTGCATTTCTTTGATTTGCTTCTTCAATTCATCCAGTTCTTTAGCTGTCATCCTGTATGGTCTCTTAGCAATGGGAGCTGTTCCTGGCATCAGATCGATCACAAACTCTATTCCTCTATCTGGGGGCAATCTCAATAATTCATCTAGAAAGACATATGGATACTCTTGTACTATTGGTACTTCTTCCAAGGTCTTGGTGGTGAGATTGTATACCATCTTTGGCACATCTTTCGACCTTAGAGGCCCAAACTTTATGTGACCTTCATAAGGGTGCTTCAGAAACACAAGTCTAGGTGAGCAAGAGATAACTCCTTTGTGTTTCGTTAACCAGTCCATTCCAAGTATCACATCAATTCCATCTGACTTCAAAACAGTTAAGTCTGCAAGGATTTCATATCTATTGATCAAGATACTCACTGATTTACACATCTCTGCACATTCAATATTTCCAAGGGGTGAACTGGTGATGATGGGCTTCTTTCGGCGTACTACAGGAAGTGTCTGTTTTCCAACAAACTTTGAAGAGATGTATGAGTTAGTTGCTCCAGAATCAAATAGTACCAAAGCTTCTGTGCCATTCACTATGAGATTTCCAAGAACTACTTTTGGTGCATCCTTTGCGTCTTCCGCTGTCAAGTGGTTCAATCTTCCTTGAGCTTCACTCTGAGGTTCTCTTTCCTTCTGCTTCTCACTCGTTTTGGTCTTACGTCGTTATTTCTTGCCAGGGCAGTTGAATGTCTCATGTCCGGGTCTTCTGCAGTTACGACATTTAGTCATAACATTTTCTGCGATGTCGTACTGCTTGGTGTGATATTCCAAAGTACTTTCTTCTTGAATCGAGTTCCGGCAATTCATCATCTCAGTATTCTGGTATTCATTGTTCTGGATATCTCCGTTGTTATAGCTGGGTATCGGGCAATCATCTTCTTCCAGAGATTGGTTATATCTATTCCGTTGGATCATGCCAAGGTATGACTGATACTTCATTCTTCTTCTCTTAGCTTGGTTCTCACGTCCCTTGATTACTTCCTTCTCGACTTCCATAGCTCTATTCACCATATGCATGAGCATTGGGTAACAGCCACGTATGTACAGCCTAATCTCCGGGTTCAGGCCTTGGCGAAACCAAAATTGCTTCTTCTCTTCAGTGTCTGTGCGTATGGGATCATATCTTGCCATCTTGGTGAAGTTTCGTAAATACTCCTGCACCTTCATCGTGCCTTGGGTAAATTCACGGAACTCTTCTGCCTTGATTACGTGAGCTTCCCTAGGAATGTGGAACTCCAGAAAAGCTCTTTTAAACTCTTCCCAAGAGATACGAGCAGGGTCTTCATGGGTTCTGTAGTACTCGTTCCACCAGACTCTTGACATACCAATCAACTGGTAGGCAGCTATTGTTACACACTCCTCATCAGTGCAAGAGGTCAAGTCCAATCTTTTCTCAATTTCATCTAGCCAATCCTCGGCTTCCAAGGGATCATATGTTTGGTCAAAGGTGGGTGGCTTCAGCTTGATAAAGCTCTTGATCATCTTCCATTGTTTATCTTCAGATGTTTCTTGCCCAAGGGTCACTGCATCTGTCATGCGCTGAAGTATCTAGGTCTGAGTTGCAATCACTTCAACTAGACTTGATTCTGGTAGGGGTAGTGCTTCTCGCTGGACAATGTTTGGTCCATTTCTTGGATCCATTTGAATGTGCTCTTGTTCATCTTCGATTACTCCTTCCATATTCTGTAAGGCATAGTGGAGGTCAGTTCGAGGTCGAAAGACACTCATACTATCTAAAAGTGGAGTCAAGTACAGACATGTAAATACCAACTATTATATAAGGCTACACTCAAAGGTAAGAACAATAAGAACCAAGGAACTACGAAAAGAAGCGCTCACTCAAGCATACAAACATTATATAAAGTGCTATCTTTAAGGCTGACTCCTATTGCCTTAAAGATCTCACACACTTAGCGATATAACTACATTGTGGCATGATGGATAGGGTGGATTCTATACTTGTTGGTCCATGGTTTTCTCGGCACTTCTTCATTGGGGCTACGTAAGAATTTGCTTTGACATAGGTAAGATAGAAGATTTTCAAGGTATGAGGGACATAATCAATATAGATCAAGGTAGTATATATCAAATAGAGCATTTAAAGTATTCTTAAGCTAACGACCAACTTAGGGTTGTGTGCTACGGTCAAGTACGGCTCTGATACCAACTAAAACGACCTGGATTTCCAAATCGGAGAATTCGACTCCCTGTACCATTGTGATAGTCCTAGAATCAACTGCTATCACTTACAGAACTCATTTTAGCATAATATCATATCCATACTTCGAATCAGAGTACAATTATTACAAGGATAATATAAAAACATAGCTGATACAAGCCCGTTGGGCTAAACGACAAGAATAAAGCCTACGAAGCGGCAGCTAGATCTTCAAGTCTTCATCTCCAGTCTTCACCACAAGCAACCTTGAGCGAAGCAACACAACCCTTCAAACGACATCCGTCGAATGAACTCGGAACCCAATTCCAAACCTGCAAGCTCACAAACTATCCCCAAGGAATGGGACAGGTCCACGTCACCATCCGTATGCAAGCTTTAAGGTGGCCTATTTCTAGTATATTAAATATATCAAGGAATTAAGCTGGGGTTTCCTATGCAGCAGCAGCAACAGAAAGAAAGATCTCCAATAGCTTCGTAAGCTATCATCTTCACGGGTCAACCCTAGCACACTAGGGTCCCGTCGCATTCTCACCTCCTGCTCCTCACGAGTCGATGGGAAGACTCCCACTCTTCCCATCTCAACGGCTACAAGCTGGAATCCGCACTATCAGCTCTCAACCAACCCGATGCTATGAAAAAGGGGAGAGGTAGAATATTCCAAAACACTAATCAGAAGAAGCCGGATCGAGGGGTGTCCATGACCGAGGACGCGGCTATACGTATAGTTTTAACTCTGCGAGTGTGTACACCTGGCCCCACCCGGGCTGCGAGCTGGTGGCCGCAAACTCGAGACACAACCCACAACCATGACTTGCTATCCAGAACGGTACCATCCTGCTTTCCCAGGCTTGGGACCCAGAACTGTGAGTCTCTAGCCTGGCCACCGTGGTGTCGAGAGTCTCGGAAACAAAGGGCTGTGAGACAGCCGGGCTTCGGTGGCGCCACCGGTGAGCCCAATCCTAGCACACTGCTCCACAGAAATGGTACCGCCCAACTAGAAATGGCTAGAATCCTCCCCTTCTGAGGATAAGTGGTGCGCACATTTGACAAAGTCCCGTCACCAGGTCCAACTGACTCGGCCTAAGCCAGAGCAAGCAAGCCTCCAAACTGGGCCATCCGACTCCGCGGTCCGCCCGTCTAATATCCACCAACTCCTCCAAAGTAACCACAACAAATGTACCCACCACAGGTACTCCGTAGGAAGTGCCCAACACACTCCCGAGCCCCGACCAAAAGGTCGGTTAATGTCTGCTCACTCCAGCCGGGGGTTCAAAACCCTTCGGTTTTATCCCAACCCAAAACTCACACCAAGATGAGCAAGACCACAGCTAATCCCACACATGCAAGCATAGCACAAGTATAACAGTATATATAGGTATACAAAGATATTAGGTAATCATCAAAGGCTATGCATGGGTTTAACGTCATCATCATGAATTAAAAATCTAGCAGTTCTATTAGCAATGCCTAATAGGATTCAAAGTTGGATAGGCGTGAATCTAGAGCAAGGTCCTTCTCTTTCACTTTGTTGATGAAGTCAAAGTAATCGTGGTAGTCGTAGTCGACGAAGTCGTCCAAGTCTTCCGATGATCCTAATAATCGGATAAAGAATAAACCACGATAAGCTAGTAGCAAATAAACTCCAAATGAGAACCAAAGAAGAGCCAAAAGCACTCAACTACTACACTAATGCGCAGGTCATGATTTTAGAAGACCTATGAAACTGGTTTCATAATTTTCTGAGCTAAATTGAATTTATTATGAATTTTCTTTGATAAAACCTAATTCTGAAATTTTGAAAAAGAAAAAGAAAAGGCACGACACGGGCTGAAAGGGGAGAAGGTGATGGGCCAGCTCGGGCTGGTTTCTGGTTGGTTACGGGCTGCGTTTTGGATTCAGCAAGGGCTTCTGTTGGGCTAGAAGCAAAAGGGGACGATGGGCCAGGCAGAGCTGAAACACGAGAGCGGTCCATGGGCCACAGAAGTTTGGGCCCATGGCCATTTTGCCGTGGAGGGAAGGAGAACAGAGAGGGTTATGTTGCAGGTGGGGTCCACATGTAAGAGAGAGGGAGATAGGGAACAGTGGGGTCCGGTCGTCAGGGACAGCAGGGAGACGCCAGGATCTTCTGTGAACTCTATGGCTTGGCGTGTGTGTGGTCTTCCCTGTGGCCTAACGACGCAGAGCAGATTGGCAACGAGCAGTGGGGCGGCGACCGGCGACAAGAGACGATGCAGAGTAGAGAGAAGAGCAGGGAGTAGAGGGCGTCGACGTGCGCGTGTGTACGAAGTAGAGAGACAGCAAGGTAGTGGAGATGCAGAGAGAGCGCAGTGCAACAGCGGCAGCAGCGTTGCCGCAGCGGCGGCTCGGCGGGAACGCGGCGACGACGGTGATGCAGAACAGCGAGAGGGAAGGAGAAGTCGCGTGTGTGAACTTGCAGAGGAAGACTGTTGATGGTCTATATTCGCGCCAATTGTGAACCGCAAGCGCACGGATCATCTTAGCTTTTCCCTTAGAGTATTCCATCCAAGGTTTATCAATCCGTGGATCGACAATGAACTACCTAAGGTTTTCCATCTTATCTAACGGATCTATTCCTAGCATGAAGCGCTGATTGCATATAAAGGGGTAAAACCTATAATATTTGAGTAGAGTGTATAGGTTGATCACATCCGTAAATATAGGCAAAGATAGAGCAACCGAAGAATAAACGGGCCTATCGTCGTCTAGTTGTAGTTCTAGCCAAATAGAGCAAGCACATCATGCATCTCATCCAAAGCAATCTTTAAACCCTTATCTCCGGTCAACCTCCCGAGAACGCCACCTTACACGGGTTCACACCCTGTCACGATGCTCCTTATCGGCGTGGTTAGTACAGGGGAACGTCCACGAGTGAACGTGTCTAGATATCATGAAGGGTCGACATGCTAGATCTAATCACCGTGATTACATAAAGCATGCTATATAGTCTAAACATATGAAGTAGACTAGGGAACAATCATATTCATGATAGGTAGAAGGCATAGAAGGAGGCATCAAGTCGCTAAAAGATCAGATGACATGAAGTACAATACTCATATAATAGATGTGTTTGGATCATCACCACCAAGTACATACCATTGATGACTCTAACTAGCTCATGAACTCCACCATGGCACAACCACGTAGGGAGGCCATGGTGGCTAGGGTTGGCCTAAGCCATCCCCTAGATAACTTCGAGGACTTGCAGCGGCCGTCGTCTCCTTTTGGTGTATGCCCTAGATTTCGCCGAGTTCTGGTGGATGGATTTGCGTGGCTTCGTGCATCGAGGCTATAAATAGTCCGAGGAAACCCTAGCTCGAAGGGGAGGTCGAGGCGGCGTAGAAACAACCCAGGTCGATCGGCCTGGGCCCTCTGGGCCGATCGGCCCAGGGCTTTTTTGTGGCCCCTCGGCCCCATCTTTCGCGTGCAAGATCCTAGATCCTCCAGGAGTTGATTTGCCAATACATGTGGGTATTTGACGTCGGTTGCTTCGGGATAAGATCAGGTCTTGATGTCTTTCCATATGTCTGCCTGATTCGCCTTGATCCCGAAGTCATCTGACCTTATCTTCAAGTCTTTGCCCTTCCTCATTCTTGAAGGTTGGTTCACCATAGATGAGAGCGAACGAAATACGAGTCACATGGCCTTCATTCCTCCGCGCTATGCATGATCTCGGTCTTTGTTCAAAAGTGCTCATTTATAGCTCAAAAACCTGCATAAACCAAAATCCTCCAAAAATACATGCATATGCAAAAAACGGGGTTATTTCAAGTGCCAAGTGGCAGGTTAGTATATGAATTGGTCCCAAAACACCACTTAAATAGCACTAAAAGTGTGTCGCTAACGAGCGTCAACAAAGACAGATGCGCATGACAACAAGGCAAAGAGAGGAAGCAACGGCTGTGTCCATGGTGATGCGACGCGAACAGCGACGACGAGTGTGGCGGTGCGGAGGCTAGGCCGACGTGCGAACGAGAGAAGCAGAGAGCGAGAGACCAGAGAGGTGAAAGAGATGAGGGTGATCAAGGGTGAGATCGATCGTGGGCGAATCCTGCAGAGAGACAAACACGGCTCGAAGGCCGGACAGGCAGACAACACAAACGGAGCAGAGCTCCACTCGTTTATCCATGGCGGCCGTCAAAATAGATCAGAGCAGAGTAGTTCATGATGCAAGGAAGAAGAGAGATTGGTGTAGTTGGCAAGGGTGCTCACGGCGGGCTAGGTGAAGGCGATGGAGAAGAGGTGGCCGAGCTTAACGAGGACCTCGCGGTACAGCCTCTGAGCATTGCTCCTCGCGGTGCGGCGTCCTGGGCGGCGTTCGAGCGGCTCGGCAACGGCGGCGTCGTTGCGGTGAAGGCATGGCCGAGTTCGAGGTGGTCCTTGCGCGAGAAGCAGTGGTGACGAGCACGGCCGAGCAGTACGTCTCCCCCTTGGTCCGCGGCGGCGCGACGAAGACCGGCAGCGAGCTTGACGGCGATTTCGGCGTAGCGAGCCTTCTCACTTCAATTCCTTCGACGTGCGACTTCTCCACCTCCTCCTCCTCCACTTTCCCTCTTCAATTTGGTGGTGTTGCAATGGAGCAGGGCTCCGCCCCTTGGTCGATTTGGGAGAGAGCTGAGGGAGAGATGGGGATTAAATAGAGAGAGGTTGCGTGGGCGAGGAGGGAGGGAATTGTTGGGGCTCGGCTGGCAAGGGTGCCATGGGCGTGCGGTTTCCTTGGCGTAGGGGAAAGGAAGGGCACGGGCGGGCGAAGCATGTGGGGGCGCGGAGGCGACGGTATGGTGCGCGTCGCGGCGCGAAGGGAGAACCGTGAGGAAGAAGGAGATGCTGTAGAGGTAGGGCCCGCGTGGCAGTGACTGAAGAAGAGAGGAGAAAGGAGGTGTTGGCAGGCCGGCCAAGCTGGGCCGCGAGTTGGGCCGACGCAGGGGAAAAGAGAGGGGATAGAGTTCAGGCTGGGCCTAGATTGAGTAGAGGTTCGGAGCCTGATTAGGATATTAAATGTTAGCTTTTGATTTTATATTTGAATTGAAAATTCAAATATAAATTCACACACAAGCAAGGTGAAACCAAACAAAACCAAATCACACTAACAATTATATTTCCTTAATTGAAATTAAAAGCACAATTTATTTTACTAAGAATTTATTAGAGGGCAATGGAGACATCCTTAAGTTGTCATGCAATTTAAATTCAAACAAAATTTTTGAAAACCCACAATTTTCAACACGGGATGTTACATAGTGTGTTTAAGATTCAACCATTTTCTGTTATTGGTCATATGATTTATATATATTACAACTTTTCTATGGATACATTTGTGATAAGTTCAAGTTAAATCACTAAAGCCAGCAAAGCTGTGATGTGCAGTATCTTACTCTTACATCCTGTTTTGAGTAACAGGGCTGAAATACTGTTAAACCAGCAGAATCAAATGAACGTTATCTATGTACACGGAGTTCATCTTCCTTTTGAGTGACTTGTATTATCTGCTAATAACACATAACAATCAGTGGTACATAGAATTTTAGATCCCCATTTGTCACGCATATAAGGTGGAAAATAAAACCAACGTTCTCATAGCACTGTGGAACATACAAATGTCAACATTGATCTAATTTGCGCTCTCTGTTTTTTTTTGTGGAAAAATTTACTTTGAGTTCTTTATGTAGCCTGTTGACTGGTTTATTTCCCGCCAAGGAATCAAAGGTGTGGTTAAAATGAACTAAGCTATCATCAGATTCAGACAGTATATAAGCCACATAATTAAGTTTAAAAAGACGCCCAGTTATACTAGCCCTAATTAGCTAAACTTATCAAGATAAGATTTTGCTAACAAGCAATCGCCTTGACACGTACAGGTCACATAATTAAGAAAAAGACCATGAGGCAACTTGTTAATTAGATACGGACAATATTAGAGGTTTACAATTACAAAACTTGGCAGAGTATTCTTTATTTCTTTGTATTTTTTCTATTGAGATGATCAAGTGTCTGAGACCTAAATGATACTATATTGTGTTGACTAATGATGGAGTCAAGTGTTCTACTGATGATATCTCCATTGGTCCTTTGAACGATTTAATGTAGGCGTGATGTGTGGAATGGGTGCTTAATGTTATGATACGAACATCATAGTGATTGACATATGGTTGTTGGGTCCAAGTACACCATTATCTCGTAGAATAATGGTGGTTGTTGGGTCCAAGTACACCATTACCTCCTAGAATAAAGGTAGTTGTTGGTCCAGTCCACCACTATATGGTGGTGGTGGTGGTGGGTCCTATCACATTTGTCAGCTTATAAAATAGTGGTGGTGGTGGGTCCTGTCATATTTACCAGCTTACAGAATAGTGGTGGTGATGGGTCCAATCACCTTTTCCTCGTAGAACAGTGGTGTTTGTTTGGTCCTAGTCCACCACTATATAGTGGTGGTGGTTGGTTCTATCACCTTTACTAGCTTGCTTGTTTAACTTCAAAAAAACTAGCTTGCTTGTAGAATAGTGGCGGTACTCCGTCGGACCACCTTTTCCTTTTAGAATAATACATTTCGGTTGGCACTACTAGCGGATCCATCACTGTTTCCTTGAAGAATGATATTCTTTAGTCCAATCTGATGTATTTCAGCGAAATTCTAACCTTTGGGCATATAATACAGATGTTTGCTATAAGGTGCTGCGAAGTGTATTTAAATTGGCCACTAAAAGTGAGTTGAAACATGCTGAATAATATATCTCAGATACAGGGTATGGTGCACGGAAACAATAATAATGAAATAAATATTTTCACCATTGTGGGTAGTTTTGGTACGGTGACTACGATTCCACGAAGAACTAATCTGTGATTATGTGTTGTGTTTGTGCATAAAAATCTCTCTCTACACCACCAATCAAACTGCGCACATACTATACAGGTAGTGCAGCCTCACCATTAACAAAGCTACGAGTGCAGCATGCATTGTGATTTGCCAAAATTAATCATAATATATTATTATGATCAGGGGAGCACACACACTGTATAGGCCGGTTAGCCAACGAGATCATTCGCCCTTCTCCTTCACGGCTTCACGTGCTTACCGGGGGTGCAGTACTATGTTTGTGCATGCATCATCAATACACCACTTTGGCCCCTCGTTACATCAGTCTAGTCGTTTTTCTCTGTTTGAGAGCACCAACTGCGTGCAGAGACTTTTCGCTCAAGACGTAGCTAGTCCGGGGATTCATTTCTTTTTCTGAGCAAGACGCTTGGCTTCTATCGCCAAGATCCGCTTTCCTAATCTTTTTACAATCAACTCTGTAGCCTTCTGTACGTTTACCTGGAGTTGGTGAAAAACTGTAAGAACAGTTAAATCAACTGTACTGCTTGATATACATGAGACTAAAAAAAAATATTGATTATAGCACCTTCTTTTTGGATGTTTTTTTGGCCTTGCAAGCTCTCACCAAGTTCCTCCATTTATCCTGAGAGCATGAAGAAACAATATCTTAGAATACATATACTCCAAGGTGGAACGTGTTATTGCCAATCGAGCTACTGTACCTTGAGATGAATGGCTGTACGAATTGATGTTGAGAAGTAATCTCCCTTCACATTGCTCCATTTTCCAATCCCCTTTTTTGAAACACCATCCACAAGTTCAATCATTTCGTCTTCTGTCCAATGGTCATTATTTTTCCTACTTAATTTCCCACCACCAGCTGTGAAAGGATATTTGGAACCAAATAATTCGCTGATGTCTGCCTGAAAATTGAACAAACCCACAATTCAAACCCATTACGGACACTTGACCTAAACATATACATAGGGGCTGTTTAGATTCGGTGAATAACTTTGCGAAATTTACTGTAACAATTTTAAACCGAAGATTAGGAAAACTAAACATGATCTAATTATAAAACTAATTACACGGATGAACGGAAAATCGCGAGACAAATCTATTAAGCCTAATTAATCTATCAGTAGAGATTGTTTACTGTAGCATGATATTGTCTAATTATGGCCTAATTAGGTTTAATAGATTCATCTCATAATTTCACCCGGGGGTTATGGAATGGGTTTTGTCAGTTATCCACATTTAATACTCCTAATTAGTATTCAAACATTCGAATTTACTGTAGTGATGAAAAAAGTTGACGAACTAAATAGGGCCATAATTTATGAGTTCAATATGTTGAAATGTCATGAACCAAAGAGATTACTATTGACCCCACCGGCCGGAGTATATTTGGTGTATTGAATCAGAAGTATGTAGTACTAATTTATGAGCTGAATTAGACATATGCTTACCCTCCATGATCTCCTTCTAATGCGAGTTGCTCTTGGGCCGCATGTCCAAGGGCCTGAGAAACAACCTGGAAGCATTTAGCATGTGTGCATGAGTCCTTCATAAGTAGCATGTATAATTTCTCAAAAAAAAGTAGCATGTATAATTTATTCGATCACTTGCTGGGTATTGATGCTATTGATGCTTTGTAGCACATATTAAATAAATGATCATCATAAGGGTTTAGTGAAATCTAAAATGAAATAAATCATATGCAACATTAATACAACTATTGTGCATTCTACAGAGAATGCTCCATCCCAGCAGATGCATAAGTACGTAGACAGAATCTATGGCCTTGTTTAGTTGCACAAACTTTTCCAACTTTTCACTATTCACTCGTCACATCAAATATTAGGACACTAATTAAAGGTATTAAACATGGATTAATAACAAAACCCATTCCATAACCCCCGAGACGAATCTAATGAGTCTAATTAGGCCAAAATTAGACAGCATCGTGCTACAGTAAACAATCTCTAACGATGGATTAATTAGACTTAATAGATTTGTCTCGCGATTTTCCGTCCATCCATGTAATTAGTTTTAAATTAGTTTTATAATTAGATCATGTATAGTCCTCCTAATTTTCGGTTTAAAATTGCTACAGTAAATTTCGCAAACTTTCTCCACCCCCTATATATATGCAATGCTAAAGATGGTAAAATCTACTACCACCGTACCGACTCGTCTTAATTTATATTCTGAAACAACAGTTCCTTTTTATTTGACATCTCAAATATGTACTATCAAATTCAGAAACTTGATCACTATCATTTCTACTTATTCCCGTCTTTACAAATTAATGCTTTCACAGAAGTTTAGCATATATTACTATATATTGATATGTTTCCTCATAAAACAGTGAACAAATTAACATGCCTATTAATGTGGACAACAAAAGGACACTAGAGGCAGTTATAGCAAAATGTACCTAGCATGCTTGGCTCGATATAATCCTCCATTTCATTGTCAGTAAGTATTTTTTGTACTGCCTTTGCACCATGGCCATTGAATGCATCCAGTTCGTCATACCCCATCTATAGTAAAGAAAACAAAACTACGGAAGTGTCAAGCTAATAATGTCAACTATTGTTTCCAAGAGGCTATAACTTCTTTTTTTTCGGAAAGAGGCTATAACAACTTCGTAAATTTTCTCTACCAAAAATAATGCAAAAAGAGCAAACTTCACATGGTTTGGAATATCCAACATATAGGATCAGATCTCTGAAAGAAGCCGTACCTGATTAGTATTATGGTTGAATGAACCTGTAATAGAAATAGATTCAGTAATGTCAAGCCAGTTAAACGGAACAAGTTCATAACAGGACAAACATGAACCAAATTGATTAGACATATACCTCCTAACAAGTATTCGTATTCATTTGCTTCATCCGCAGGTCCAGTTATTAAAAGCTTTATCTCCATGCTATCATCTTCCATCTGCGCCATGAAGAAGGAAAATCGATCAACGCCTACACACAATGGCAAGTGCTAAGCTAAGAATACTAATGCCATCAACATCAAACACGAGAAACAAAAAAAAAAGCAGATATAGTCGTGACAGGGCATGTACAATTAATATAGGATCACTGGCAAAGCTCTTGACTAGATTTTACAGGTGCCCGACCAAGCCCAGAGAATCATGTACCATGTTTATGCATTTTTAGAAAAAGTAGGGGCTATGTCATGTTCCACCACCAGTGGATGCATGCATGCTGAGAGTTACATGACAAATGACCAAATTATATATTTCTTGGCAAGTATAGGGTACAATAAGGATAACAATATGCTCTTAATTAGCACGTCAATTATTAGTAGTTCTTGCTTCACATATCACAGATAAATTATAGTTTCTATGTTTCTTCCATGCATAAAATATATTATTCCAGAACAGGTACACATATAAGTACTGCCCCTTCCAAGGAAGTGTAAAAAAACAAAGAACAATCATTACAAGGCCTATATATATATCTAGACATCGGATATATATGCTGCTTCACTTCCAGTTCAGCGTTGTCCTTTCAATTGGTGCGTCCAAATTTTAGAGTCTCGAAACATCAGGAAATGACAACTGAGAATGTCTAAACACTGGGAAATGCATATATCTATGATCAGAAACCTAATAGCACCCTTGTCGTTGACTCGGAAACGCTGGGTTCGCTCGTTCGTCCAAGCGCGAGATGGGATTGGGAGGAAGAATCACGGGGGCAAACATCAGCAGCAGGCCGTACCGATGAAGCTTCTCGCTAGCCTTCCGGCGAGAGCTTGGGTCGAAGCGACGACGGATCGGAGGCGCAGCACGCGTCGTGTCCGGTTGAGCTCGCCTGCTGGGAACGGAGGGGATCGAAGCCGAAGAAGACGACTGCACGCTCGATCAGCGGCGGCGCACGGCCATGGCCACGGCGAGCGGCGGCGATGGACAATGGAGCGAGCTTGCTTGCTGGGCGCTGAATGAAGAAGGCAGAGCAGCAGCTTGGGCGCGCGGCAACGCGAAGCAGCTCGCTAACAAGCGTGGACGTGTATATATACATCCAGCAGGAGTGCAGGAATTTCCAAGATGGTTCTTGCAAGTCATGGGCGCCGGGGCAGGCAGCAAGTTTCAACGGGCCGGGGGCGCTGGTGCCGGTGCCGCTGCCGCTGCCGGGGCGGATAGCGAAACGGGCAAGTCCAGGGGCACTTGACTTTTTGAGGTGTCAGCCTCTAACTGGCCTTGGGCATTGGTGGGGAGCACACGCCAACCAAAACCACACACGACCGCGACATTATATTCGCCCCTGGATTGCTTCCGTGCTTTGGCTTATTTCAATTTTCATCTGGGCCAGGGACAAATCATACTACTGATTTCTACTCCATCTGTTTTGTATATTTATATACGTCACTTTTAGATTTGTCTTAAGTCAAACTTAGCTAATTTTGACTAATTTGATAAAAAAATAAAACAACAACTATACTATTTAACATATGCATGTTAAAATATATATTTCAAGGTGGATTCAATAAAATAAATTTGGTATTTGAATGTTATTATTTTTTTATATATATTTGGTCAAAGTTGGTAAAGTTTGATTTGGGCCAAATCTAATACGACATGTAATTAAAAATAGAGGAAGTATTTTGCAATATATATTAGTTTTTTGAGGTGTATTCAATTACTGTACCTTGCTAGTTAGTTTCTGACGTGGGGATCCTTTGATTTTTTTTTGTCTCTCTTTTACTCCCTTTGTTTCAAATTATAGTTCACTGTTGACTTTTCTAATACACATTTGACCATTCATTTTATTCAAAAAAATATATTAGTATAATTTATTTTGTTATTACTTATTTATTATCAAAAGTACTTTAAGTGTGACTCACATTTACATTTATTTGTAGTAATTTTTGAATAAGACGAATGTTCAAAATAAATTATAAAAGTGTGTATACTACAATTTGGAATGGAGTATAAAAGAAATAAAGCTTGGTTTGGGTACTACTCCCTCCGTATCGACATATTTGTCACCGTTGACTTTTTATCACGAATTTGACCATTTATCTTATTCAAAATATTTTGTATGTATCACTTATCTTGTTTATGATTTGTTTTATCATTATATACACTTTAATCGTGACTTGTCTTTCTGTATATTTGCACTAAAATTTTGAATAAGAAGAAAGGTCATTTTAGAAAAAGTCAACGGTGACAAATATTTCAATACGAAGATATATAATACTACATAGTAGGTTTAGCTAAGGAGTCATTTTTCACGTGACGGATTAGCTTTGAGTCACTGTCCTGTTGACTTGAGTAGAATATCTCTCCAATTGACTTGGGTTCAGTTCAATACAACTATAGTTGCATATATACTGCTACATATACCTCACCTCAGCTCGCGAATAGATGACGTCGCGAGTAGGTGTTGAGTTTTCGGTTTTGTAGGTGATCTTTTTCCTAAAGAGCTCCATTTGGCTATTGGAAGCTATAGTTGCATAATGCTACCTCACATAATGGGCAAAATCAATTTAGGTAGGCATGCATGCTCTCTCAAAGGTACGAGTTGTGTGCGGTGATTTATATGGTGGACGGTGGCATTCGAGAGGAAGCAACGCTACCAGAGAACCCTCCATCGGTCACCCCCTTTTGGTACCTGTTTTTTAAGACCCGGTACCAAAAAGGTCATAGGTACCGGGTCTAAATCTTTGGTACAGGGTGGTGTTACGACCTGGTACTAAAAGAGCTGCACCCTTTGATACTGGGTGATAACACCAGCCGGTACCAAAGGGTGGCCTTTGGTACAGGGGCGTATTCTCACCCGGTACCGAAGAGTCCCACGCCATTTTTTATCCTCCTTATCTCTCCATCCCACGCCAGTCCTATCCTTATCTCTTATCCTCCTCCTCTCTCTCTCTCTCGGGTTGGATAGCAGGAGCAGAAGCGGCTCCCGGCGGCGGGCGAGGGCCTCACGGCCGGTGGCGGGCACGAGCACGCGGGGCCCTCCACGGCACGAGCCGCCGCGGCGC
>CM014278.1:39210151-39262192 GCA_004135705.1 Alloteropsis semialata
TAGTGAAGGGAATTCTCCTATGCTTGCTTTGGGCACCGGGGTATCCTAGGCCTCTAGGAAATTGCCGGCCAATAGCTCTACGCCGTACCCGAATGTGGAGGATTACAAAGGACGGACAGGGCTGTCACCACCTGCCGCCTACCTCTTCTAATCCGTGGGGCTACGAGGCAAACGAGGGCAGATATACACCTAAGCACCACGCTTAAGATAATATCAGCTATCCTAACCTTGGCCAAAGATTAAGATACTTTATGAATAAAGCAACGAACCCACAAGCACAATAGAGAACTCAGCTTTTCTGTAACTCAGACTTAAATACTAGTTGAATCCTGGATACTTACTGAGTAGCTCGCATCCGTCGAGGTACAGGTGGAGGGTCGCCGACACGCTGGGACTCCTCCAGGCTCTCCCTCACTCTCTCCCTACTTATACTCTCATTTGAGGAGGGCTTCACCTTGACTTGATGCTCCAGCTCGATGATGATGTTCAATGACCGGTATGCATCTATTTATAGCTTGTAGAGGCAGTTGGGAGTGGACACGTGGAAGATGAGGACGAACGGACTCAGTCACAGGTCGACCGATGCGGGGAGGTCGGCCGACGTTGGATGCACCGCCTTGAGTGATGCACGGCGTAGATGGACTCCTGGAGGCGGTGGGAACCCGAACCAGAAGGATGAGGCGGTTTGGCCTCCGGACCAGGTCGGGCGACCGGGCTAGGTCGGGCGACCGGCCACCGGCACCGATCGGGCCCATCTTCGGCTGAGTGACTGTTTAGTGGGTCCTCATGGCGGTTCCAGGTGGTATAGCTTGGATTGAGTACGTTTAGTTTGCGAGGTGGGCCCTTCAATCCATGTGAACTCCCCTTGGACCATTCCCATCTCTTGGATCCAACCGACATGGAATCAGTGGCTAGGATGGTCCTGGAGTGTGCTTCTTCGCTGTGGTCAAAGATGGGCTCCATTGGGCTCCGGGCCAGGCTCGGCCGACCGGGCTAGGTCGGCCGATGGGCCTTTTGTGCCCGATTGGCTTCATCTTTTACCAGCCTCTATCTTGTAGGCCGTGGAGTCTCATCCTAGGTGACACCACTCCATTTAAGTATGATGTGGCCCCTTTGTGCTTCTCTTGAGGTCCTTCTCCCATATGGGCTTGACCCAATCTGGGTGCATAGGCAAGGGTTGGTCTAGTGTTGCTTTCCTAGCACATATCCAGAGATAGGGTCATTTGGCCTCGGTTGGGCATCGGCCGATCTGGCAAGGTCGGGCGACGGCCCACCGAGCCCATTTCGCCTCAAATTTCACATGTTGCCTCCTACATCCACATAGTCACCAAAACTAGTTGAACTTGTTAGATATAATCCCTATAGCTATGGTAAATGTGTATTTGTATATCAAAGTTGACGGTCTGAGATGTACATTAATGAGCGTCAACAAGCTCCCCCACACTTAGCTTTTGCTTGTCCTCGAGTAAAGCTTTAGGACTAAGGTGGAAACCATGACTCCAATTGATATGATACTAGCATATAAATTATTCCAAGATAGGCCTGCACTTCTGAATTTTGAAGTGTCTATCATGCCATCTTGGGTGGTTGAGGAATGGAACGGCTCTTGATTCAAGTCATCTTAACTCTTCTGTTAAGTAACTTGGGTTTTTGAGAAATTTTCAAAAACATAACCTTACCTAGCTCCTCAGATGATTCTTCAGATCGCTCATTGTGTATGATTCCTCACCAAGGCATTTCCTTGCCTTCTTTCACCCTACTTCTAAAAGGCTTATGTGGAGCTCAAGGTAGGAGTAAAGATAAGGCATACTTGCATCACATATTTTGCAAAGTCAAAGAGTGGATCCAAAAAGAAAACTATCAATACAATCTGATCAAGATGTGCATGTGTGTGGAACAATGGAATGATAACTCCTTTTTGTATGATCTCTCTCCTCTTGAATTTATTTTGAGAACATGGCTATAATATATATTTTTTCATGATACTTGGGCCTTCATGTGCCCATATTTTTTTCTCTCTTTTTTTATGCTTGGACCTTCATGTGTCCATTTTTTTCTCTATAGCCCATGTCTCTTTTTTTTGCAATAATACTTGGAGAGGAGATCAACACTTAAATGGAGTATTTATTTTGTGGGTGGATGAAATGTATGTTGCTAACTTCCAATGTAGAAGTTTAGCATGTGTATGTGGAGTGTACGTGATCTTGATCATGAAAGCATGAAGAGAATCTTACAGGGGTCACAACAATTTGACAAAGCTCAATGCAATAGCAAGCAGCATATGTGCATAGGTTTTTGAAATGTTAACATCATATGGCTTTGGTAGGAATAAGGCATCACTGAGGAGCTCTGTAAGACTATTGATTTTAAGGTTTTGCAAGAAAAAAACATCCCAAAAACTTTATACAGAAAGAGCAAGATTTCTTTCATCATACCATATCTCATTAATCAACCACTTAGATAAACATGTTTTCCTAAAGATATATGCTCACAAGTAACAGGTGCTTGTGCAAGGAATAAAGAATATGCAAGCCAATCAAGGATAGACATGTAAACCAAAGGGGCATCAAAGCTTATTTTATCATGAGTTTAATTTTAATGATCATATCAAGATAGGAACGAATTAACTCATGAATCAGAGAGGATGAGGGATAGGGTGCGCAAACCATCGCTCAGGACGAAATTGGAGAAGAAAGGCACCAGTGGGCCGTCGGCCGACCTGGTGGCGTCGGCCGACCTCTTCTGGGCCTTTTCCACCTTGATCTTTCTTGTGTAGCTTTGTGCGATGTTGTGCAGCCTGTCTGTGGGTGGTCTCGAACATGTGTGCATCAAAAAGCTTGAGAGACCCCCACACTTGACCTTGTACCTGCATTTATTCATATATGGTGGAAACAAAACAATGGCCCTTTGGTTCTAAAGACCAAGAGCCTTTATTGGAACTCAATATATATATATATATATATATATATATATATATATATATATATATATATATATATATATATATATATATATATATATATAATATATATATATATATATATATATATATATATATATATAATGTGCAAGAACTAACACCAGCTCTGGACCAAAATAAGATTTGGCTTGAAAGGAAACTTACTTGGGATACTCACATACCTCCCCCACACTTGGAGTTTGCATAACTCAAGTGTGTGGAGTTCAAGCTTCTTTTGTAATCTTTCCCAAACCAAGACTTACCGAGGTTTTTGTTGCTGATGTAGCTCCATGCTCTTAGGCATCACCTGTCCATCGTTCTTCTTAATCTCTACCTGAAATGGTTAGTGACCAAAAATACCCGAAGGAAAGATTATACTAAAAACATGTTCTTGCTTTTATTAAAAAGGAAATAAATGATAATCCGGGCCATCTCCCGGCAGTGCTTTGTTTATGGTCTGAAGCTAGACCATGAGGGATCTTCACATTGCAACTATTCTTGGTGATGTAGTTTCCAAGCTCATCACCAATTGTTGATGTGTCATTGAAGCTTTAGCTGCAAGGTTAGTGCCACAAATGCATCCACGAAATTTGCAATGTTTATGATGAGCAAATGCATCTACAACCAACCTTCTAAACATTTTAGAATTGAGGACCTCAAGGTGGTTGTAGTCCTCGTAAGTGGTTGTGGCACAAAGCGTGGTAAACTCTGGAGATTTGTTAAATGAGCATAACTCTAGTGAGATTTCAAAAGAGAAAGTTTCATGCTCATTTATAGAATCCTTTTGCTCGGGCTCCAGAGCCAATGCTTTCGCTCAAGCGAGGGTGATGGAAATCATTCGTGCTCATAGAGATGAGAATTCGGGGTGAATGGTAACACGAACATCATCTTCTCGAGTGAGCTATGCTTGGGAGGAGGCTTTGCCTTTGGAATTTCTGGGCAGGAGATAGGAGTGGCAAAGGCAGCCTTCCTAAGCGTGTTATAAAGGCTCCCATGAGATACTTCCCCTTGGAGAAGCTTTTCTAGCGGATAGCCTAGGAGTAGATCAAAATCAAGGGTATCAAAGATGTGGAAATCTAAATTGACCTCGATTTTGTCTAGCGTGATTGTCACGGCACTAGTGATCCCCCGACATTGAATGATGTGTCCAAAAGGACAACTTTTGAAGAGCTTGTCGGATGGCCTTAGTGGAACATTTCCTAAGAGATTATGTGCACCGTGCCATGACATGATGTTGAACTCCATACTGGGGTTGAAATGGGCTTCTACGATAGTTCCCCTTATATACCATGGAAGGATTAAAGAAGGTGAACTATTCCAAATTGCTTTGAAAAAAGTTCCACATTCCATCCAACCATTCCTCCTTTATGTTTTTCACGAGAAAAGCTTCGTGGGGAGGACAGGGAGGATGAGGAAGAAGGGGTGTCATAGCCTTCTTGTGCCTTGAGTACTTCGAGGTGTTTCCATGATTTTCAAAGAGATCATCCTCGAAGTCAAAAGGTAATCCGAAAGGCTGAGTTTTCTCTACCTTAACGGATGGTGTCTTAGGAGTTGGATCTGGACTGGGCAAGTCTACGGGTAAGATAGAATCTAGTTGAAGGTCCTCTTGCTCAGTTCCATCCATAGCAGCGGGAGAGTGCTCTCAAATCTTCTCCAGGACCTCTCTCGCTCTAGCCGGTGTTACATGTTTGAATGATCCTCCAGCGGTTATATCAATGAATCGGGCAGCCTTGAAATCCTAGAATCGTTCTTATGTTGCCACGACCATTTCCTTCTCTTTTTGTTGGAAGTTAATAATTTCCTTTCGAAGGGCACAGATCCGATGAACGGGGAAGTACTCCAGACAAAGCCTGTCTCATAACTTCTCCCATTCACGTTCGTTGGCCCAACGGTATGGTCACACCACTTCCTTGTCTTCTCTTTGAGAGAGGACAGGAAGAGCTTCCATCTATTTGTTGCTTGTGTCATGTCTGATATGATCAGACATGAACATAGCAACTCGAATGTGTGCAGGTGATGTTATGGATTTTCATCACGTCCTGAGAAGGATGTCTCCTGGACCACAGCTATGAAAGCAGGGCGAAGCTCATAGCTATCTGTTTGCATAGGATTTGACGAGGGGTGCAGCTCCAATAATTTGCCCTTTGGAGCAGAGTACTCATGGATTTGGGTTGAGTCCATGGGTAACCGAAATAAAATAAAAGATAAACGGGCAACCATAGTTCTTAGACAACACAGCTACCGTTCCCCGGCAACGGCGCCAGAAAGCTTGTTGGTATTTCTTACGTCGCAGATAAATCCGCAAGCGCACGGATACCGTTGTAGATAAATCCGCAAACGCACGGATACCGTTGTAATTTTCATCCGGAAGTATTCAGGGTATCGAATCCACAGGGAACGAGAGGGCATTGTCTAATTACTAAAGTTGACCGGATCGATCAAGTGTATATAAAGGCTGGGTAGAGAGGATAACTTAGCACTAAGGCTAATTATAGTGAAGGGAATTCTCCTATGCTTGCTTTGGGCACCGGGGTATCCTAGGCCTCTAGGAAATTGCCGGCCAATAGCTCTACGCCGTACCCGAATGTGGAGGATTACAAAGGACGGACAGGGCTGTCACCACCTGCCGCCTACCTCTTCTAATCCGTGGGGCTACGAGGCAAACGAGGGCAGATATACACCTAAGCACCACGCTTAAGATAATATCAGCTATCCTAACCTTGGCCAAAGATTAAGATACTTTATGAATAAAGCAACGAACCCACAAGCACAATAGAGAACTCAGCTTTTCTATAACTCAGACTTAAATACTAGTTGAATCCCGGATACTTATTGAGTAGCTCGCATCCGTCGAGGTACAGGTGGAGGGTCGCCGACACGCCGGGACTCCTCCAGACTCTCCCTCACTCTCTCCCTACTTCTACTCTCATTTGAGGAGGGCTACACCTTGACTTGATGCTCCAGCTCGATGATGATGTTCAATGACCGGTATGCATCTATTTATAGCTTGTAGAGGCGGTTGGGAGTGGACACATGGAAGATGAGGACGAACGGACTCAGTTACAGGTCGGCCGATGCGGGGAGGTCGGCCAACGTTGGATGCACCGCCTTGAGTGATGCACGGCGTAGATGGACTCCTGGAGGCGGTGGGAACCCGAACCAGAAGGATGAGGCGGTTTGGCCTCCGGACCAGGTCGGGCGACCGGCCACCGGCACCGATCGGGCCCATCTTCGGCTGAGTGACTGTTTAGTGGGTCCTCATGGCGGTTCCAGGTGGTATAGCTTGGATTGAGTACGTTTAGTTTGCGAGGTGGGCCCTTCAATCCATGTGAACTCCCCTTGGACCATTCCCATCTCTTGGATCCAATTGACATGGAATCAGTGGTTAGGTTGGTCCTGGAGTGTGCTTCTTCGCTGTGGTCAAAGATGGGCTCCATTGGGCTCCGGGCCAGGCTCGGCCGACCGGGCCAGGTCGGCCGACGGGCCTTTTGTGCTCGATTGGCTTCATCTTTTACCAGCCTCTATCTTGTAGGCCGTGGAGTCTCATCCTAGGTGACACCTCTCCTTTTGAGTATGTGTACTTGTGGATGTGGCCCCTTTGTGCTTCTCTTGAGGTCCTTCTCCCATATGGGCTTGACCCAATCTGGGTGCATAGGCAAGAGTTGGTCTAGAGTGGCTTTCCTAGCACATATCCAAAGATAGGGTCATTTGGCCTCGGTTGGGCATCGGCCGATCTGGCAAGGTCGGGCGACGGCCCACCGAGCCCGTTTCGCCTCAAATTTCACATGTTGCCTCCTGCATCCACATAGTCACCAAAACTAGTTGAACTTGTTAGATATAATCCCTATAGCTATAGTGAATGTGTATTTGTATATCAAAGTTGACGGTCTGATATGTTCATTAATGAGCGTCAACAATCCCTTTGATGATGGTATCGATTTAAGTCAGTATGAGGATACCGCGGGATGTCCCTTTTGTTGATATTGTCTGTGAAGAGACTCATGGTGATGCTGATGCTGCTCCCGAAACCGCTGAGGAACTTGCCCCGCCTAGTGCTGAGGAGCCTTTCGCCGAAGCCCCTAAGGAGTCTGCGCCAGTTGACGTTCCTTTGTCAACTTTGGCTTCTCCACCTTGGGCTAGCGACTCTTTGCAAGTTTTGGCTGATGCTGCCACAATTGATATTGGCACTGAAGATAGGGAAAGCGAGCTGCCGAAGCCGAAACATCCGATGCTGCTGAGGGGGCTGCTGCTTCTCGGGTGGATATGGAAGTTGACGCGGGGGCGGGCATTCCTTCTACTTCCGAAGGTACTTGTGATATTGCCTCTTCCTGATTTTTTCGTTTAGCGGCATTGGTTATTATGCTGTTTGATGTCAATGCGAAGGAGATTTGTTTAGTAGGTGGCGAAGACGAGGGGCCAGCTCGAATGCGCGAAGGTGGGCCTCTCCAAGACTTTGCTTGGGAAGGTATTTTATTTGTTCAAGGTTATAGCTAGTTTTTTCTTTTAGCTATTTTTTGCGAAGATAACAATGTTATCATTATTTTATACTTGTAGAATATCAACAGCTTGTGCGAACCCTAGATCCTGAAAGTATCAGTTCTAACATTTTGGCTTCGGGAATGAAGGTGTGACTTTCGTGCCTTCGCCGTTTAAATTTGTTGTTGACCTTGGTTTCGTGTTGCCAATCTCGTGATACTGAACAAGGAAATTATTTTCTCTCACAGGTTGTTCTGGCTATCAATGAGTTGCATGCTCAGGTTCCCAACCTCAACTCCATTGCTGCTGAGCGCGAGGAGTTGGTGAGGTTGTGAAGGGAAAAGGCTGAGCTTCACCAAATCCAGGAAAATATTGATAAAATCAAGCATGATCTTGAGAATGAGAAGACTCTTCTTCGCCAGGACCGTGAGACCATGGTTAAGGAGAACCAATCTTTGAAAGACAAGGTTGCAACCCTGGAGGTTCAGGCTGGCGAAGCCAGTTTGCTTAAAGAAAAGGTTGTTGCCTTAGAGGCTAAAATCGTGGACAAGGATGGTGTGCTTGATGGTCTTCGCAAGAAAATTGCTAAAGATGTTGAATTAATCTCTGTCCTCAAAGGCGAGGTTGACACTCTCACGAGTGTTAAGGAAAAACTTTCGCGCGATGCCGAGTCAAGAAAATTGCTAAAGATGTTGAATTAATCTCTGTCCTCAAAGGCGAGGTTGACACTCTCACGAGTGTTAAGGAAAAACTTTCGCGCGATGCCGAGTCATATCGGTCTCGCAGCGAGAACTTTGAGCATGAGGTTGTGTCGCTGCGTACTTCAGCCATCTCCCTTCGCAAGGAAAATGAGGATATTATCAATGTTGCGTGGGAGCGTGGCCTCAAGTTGTATCGTTTGTACAAAGAGGCCCTGCGGTAGTTTAAAGCGGAGCCCCTTGCCTTCCCCAACAAGGAATATAGCTTGGACAAGCTTTTTGGTTGGATTGACAATGAGTTTGAATCGCTTTCGGATGTCATTCAATCTATCAGTGACTTCGCTGTCAACCTCTGTTCGTGCAATTTATTGAAGATTTTGTCTGACAACGGCTGTAAGCATTATAAAGCTTTGGTTTGGAAAGGCTATCCTTATCCGGAACCAAAGGATCCTGCCGATGAAAGTGCCGTTCCGAGAGATATGATGATTACGAAGGCACTTTTCTTGAAGAACTTCTGGGTTGCCAGTGGCCGCCAGGCGGCTCAACATATTATCTGCGATCGGCTGGCTAAGGTACTTTATTCGTTGCTTTCACTATCAAATTTTACTCATTTTGTTCTCAATTTTATATTTTTGTTTGATAGCTTATGTATTCTCAGTTGAAGGAGTTGAAAGAGAAGCTGAAGGCCGAAGCCGAAGCTGCAGTGAGAGAGGCTGCTGTGAAGGAGGCTGCTGAAGCCGGCGCCATCTCTGGTGCCGCTGATCCACAGGTCTAAGGACCTTTTAGATTGTAATTAGAGCCAGGACTTATTGAGTGGGCAGTCCTTTTGAACTTGTACATTTGTGTATATTCAGGGTGATGAGATGCTTGAACTTGCACCACTGGCCATGCGAGATGGGCCACTTTGTATTTCTAGCTTCGCTTGGAAGGAATTTCAACGACTTTATCCAAACTTTAGTCATGGTGACTTTTTGGAGTATTGTCACTAGTTTTATCGTCGCACCGAGTTCGGCGTTTTTGACTTTTTTACTGCGTTTGTTGCTCACGGCTCAGATTGAGTTGAGCTCGCTGCAAAGAGGAATGCCGAAGGTGTCTCTCTGGGCATTCCAAAGATGGAGCCATTGGAAGTTAGTCCTGATGACATAGACTTTGCATGCGTTTACAATGCCCCTCGCTTTAGGAGGTCTGGCGAGCAGTTTTATGGTTATGTGTTTGAAATGTTTTGAGAATGTTTGATGTAAAAGTCTGTAACATATGATATAATTACGACTTTGGTTGAATAAATATAAACTCGTTTTGCCTTCGCTTTTGAGAGAAACGTTTCCTCCCCCCAAAGCGTGTTTTTGTTTATTCACACGAAGGCGAATATCTTCATGACTTGTTCGAAGCTGCACGTGTAGAGTATGTAATGTGCTTGAACGAAAGAGATTGAACTCGTTTTGCCTTCGCTTTTGAGAGAAACGCCTCTCCCCCCAAAGCGAGTTTATGCTTTTCGTTCAGACTCAGCTGCCGAGCATTTTGACGATGATTTTGATGAGGAATTTTCTTCGCACTTACTCTTTGGAGTTCATGCTTTAGTTTTTGACGAATAACTTGAGCCGAAGCCCCGTTTACCCTTTTTAGAGTAAGCATTTTGGATGTATAAAAAACAAATTGAGCCGAAGCCCCTTTTACTCCTCAGAGTAAGCATTTTGTATAATAAGCAATATGAGCCGAAGCCCCTTTTACTCCTTAGAGTAAACGTTTGTAGATCTGAATTGACCTTACCTTTGGTAGGGTCAATTTAGTTCTATTTGGTTTATTGAATACCAGCGATTTGGTCGAAGCCAATCGCTTTCGATGCAACTTTTTTGGGGAATAGCTCGTTCATATATTTCACACGAGTTACAGTTAGCACCGCCTCGTTAAAAACCTCACGCTTTGGTAAGGGTTCCCTTGTGAGGAAAAGAGTACGGGCCTTTTTGAAAAGTAAAAAATCTACTCTATCAATTGACTTCGTTTATAGATTACGAAGCCGATTGTTACATGATGTTCACAGGTAGTACCTTCGCAAGCTATCCGCATTCCATGAATGCGGCAGCTCATTGCCTTCGTAGTCCCCCAGGTGAAATGATCCTGGTCTGTTGCTCTTGATGACTAAGAATGGGCCTTCCCATTTGTTTTGCAATTTTTCCGAAGGCATACTCGGATTCTTCCTTAGCAACCAGTCACCTATCTTTATGTCTTCCCTTACCACTTTCTTGTCACGCCATTTTCTTGTTTCCTCTTGATACTTGGAAATGTTTTTGGCTGCTTGCAGCTTGTATATCTCTGTGAGATCTTTGTCTATAGCTTCGCTATCTTTTGGTGCTTCTTGCTGAGTGAGAAGCCCTTTGTGTAAAATCTCCTCGGGACACACTGCTTCTTCACCATATAGTAGCTTGAATGGTGTGAATTGAGTTGCTCTTGATGTAGATGTGTTATGAGCCCAGATTACCTTCGGCATTTCCTCCACCCATTTGCTTTTTTTCTTACAATTTGCAAGGCATTTTCTGATGGCGGTGAATATAATGCCATTTGCTCTCTCAACTGCGCCATTGGACTGCGGGTGGTATATTGATGCGAATCTTGCCTTCGTCCCGATGGACATGCAATACTGCCTGAATTCGTCGCAGTCAAACTGCTTCCCATTATCCACTGTGATTTCCCTTGGACTCCAAATCTGCACACGATTTGCTGCCAGAAGAATTTGATGACTGTCTTCGCTGTGATGTTTGCCAATGGCCTTGCCTCAATCCAGTTGGTGAAATACTCTACTGCGACTATTGCATACTTCAGATTTTCTTGCGCTGTGGGAAGAGGACCCACCAGATCAATGCCCCATCTTTGCAATGGCCACGTTGGAGTTATCAGCTGTGATAGCTCTGAAGACGATTTTCTAGTTGCTGCACATTTTTGACATTCGTCGCAAGTTTTGACTGTGTTTGTTGCATCATTGATGATTGATGGCCAATAAAACCCTTGTCTCATTGCCTTCCTCACAATTGCCTTTGCTCCAAAGTGAGCTCCGCGTAGGCCATTGTGTATCTCTTGTATTAGCTCTCTGCCTTCGCTTATTGACACGCATCAAAGCCAAGGAACCACGACTCCTTTCTTGTATAGAATGTTGTCAATGATTTGATACGACCTTGCTCTCTGCTGCATAGTTTTGAGGTCGTCTTCGTCAATTGGTTCATAGTATCCCCTGAGATATGCCATTATGGATTACCGCCAGTCTTCTGAGTTTATTGCATTAATTAATTGCGGCTACTCATCGAGTTCTTTGATCGAAGGAATTGTTAATGTCTAGAAGAAGACGTCAGGTGGCAGTTTGTCCCCCTTTGCTGCTGCTTTGGCCAGTGCATCAGCTTCTTCATTTTTTGCCCTCGAAATATATTCAATTGTAAAGCCTTTGAATTTTTTCTCCATTGCTCGTACTGTAGTGAGATATTTGGTCAGCTCAGGTTGCTTTGTAATACTTTCTTTTTGGATATGATCTGCTACCACCTTCGAGTCTTTGACAATAAAGCGCTGAGCGCCCAGCACCTTCGCCTTTCTGAGCCCCAATAGCACAGCTTCGTATTCAGCAACATTGTTCATGCTTCTGTCGTTGTTTCTGCAGAACTCTAGGTTCACTGCATATCTCATTTTAACCCCTGAAGGCGATTGCACTATTGCTGCGATGCCAGCCCCTTTGTCCCCCCAAGCACCATCGCTGTGTACTAGCCAGCTTTCCTCTCTGGTCAGATTTTCTACCGAAGGTGATATCCATTTCGCTATGAAATCAGCCAAGACTTGTGATTTGATTGCTGTTCTACGCTCGAAATCCATCACGTATTCTGACAGCTCTGCAGCCCATTTGCGTATTCTTACTGAAGCTTATTTGTTACTTAGTAACTCTTTCAGTGGTTGATTTGTGAGCACCTTGATGTTGTGCCCCTCAAAATAATGCCTTAGCTTTCTAGATGCCATCACCACTGTATAGATCATTTTCTCAATCTCAGTGTAAAATAACTTCGATCCAGCCAGTGCCTCGGAGACATAGTACACTGGCTGCTGTATGGTTTTGCCCTCTATCAGCTTTTCCGCTATGAGCGCAGCACTGACGGCTGATTGCGAAGCTGCGATGTATAACAATAATGGTGCCTTCGGGTCGGGTACTGTCAGTTTCATGAGCTGTATCAGATATTGCCTTAGCTCATGGAATGCCTTTGACTGCTCTTCTCCCCATTTGAATTTTGATGCATTTCTGAGTGTTGCGAAGAAGGGTAAACTGCGTTCAGCTGCTTTTGCAATAAACCTGTTAAGTGCTGCAATTCTGCCAGAGAGTTTCTGCACGTCTCTAATGCATTTTGGCTCTTCCATATTGAGGATTGCATTGATCTTGTCTGGATTGGCTTCGATTTCATTTGCTGATACAAGGCAGCCAAGTATCTTACCCTTGGTTACTCCGAAGACATATTTCTCCGGGTTGAGCTTGAGACCAGCTTGTCTCATTCGAGCGAAGGCAACTGCCAGATCTGAGATGTGATCTTGCCTTTTCACACTTTTGACCAAGATGTCATCAACATATGCAAGTATTGTTTTGAAGAGTTCTTCTTTGAATACGGTGCTTGACATGCGGCAAAAAGTGGTACCAGCATTGCGAAGCCCCTCGGGCATTCTAATGAAACAAAATGTGCCAACAGGAGTGATGAAGCTAGTTTTTTCTTCGTCTTCTTTCTTCATCCAAATCTGATGATAACCGGAGAAGCAATCTAGGAGAGACATCATTTCACTTGTAGCAGCTTGATCAATGATTTTGTCGATTCTTGGGAGTGGGAAATCATCTTTTGGACATGCCTTATTGAGGTCGGTGAAGTCAATGCACATTCTCCACTTGCCATTTTTCTTTTTCACTGGCACATTGTTTGCTAACCACTGGGGATATTTGACTTCGCGTATAACATTTGCATCTAGAAATCTTTGCACCTTAGCTTTGACTGCACTTACTTTTTCTTCGGACATTTTCCTCAACTTCTGTTTCTTCGGCCTCATCTCAAGGCTGATTGCAAGTTTGTGCTCAACTACGCTCCTGTCAACGCCAGGCAAATCTTTGCTTGACCAAGCAAAGACATCTTTGTTGTTTCTCAAGAACTCGATGAGTCTTTCTTCTTCGTGAGGCTCAAGATCTAAGCCGATGATGACTTTCCTGTCGAAGACATCAGGCTGCAGCTGCACTTGCCTTGTTTCTGCTGCACCTTGCATGCTCTTGCTGTCTTTCTCGGCCATTGGCTTCTCCTCTAGGTAGATGGGTTCTCTTTCTTCAAGCACATGCACCTTTCGCTGGCCTGGGGTGTTGGCATACTCAATCTTTCTTCTTCTATTTGATCACCAAAGACAGTGATGACCCCTTTGAGAGCTGGCATTTTCATGCATAAGAAAGCTTGCCTTATGATGATGTCGAAGGCATTTATGACTCTTCTACCGAAGTGTTGACGTTCCTTAAACGTGCCAATCGTTAACCGCAAGCGCACGGATCATCGTAGCTTTTTCCTTAGAGTATTCATCAAAGGTTTATCAATCCGTGGTTCGACAATGAACTACCTAGGCTTTTCCATCTAATCTAACGGATCTATTCCTAGCATTAAGTGTTGATTGCATATAATGGGGTAAACCTATATGATTTGAGTGAGGTGTATAGGTTGATCTCACCCATAAACGTAGGCAAAGGTAAAGAGCAACCAAAGGATAAACGGGCCTATCGTCTTCTAGTTGTAGTTCTAGCAAATAAGAGTAAGCGCATCAAGCATCTCATATAAAGCCATCTTTAAACACTTACCTCCAATCAACCTCCCGAGAACGCCATCTTACACGGGATCACACCCTATCACGATGCTCCCTTTTGGTGTGGTTAGTTACAAGGGCACGTCCACAAGTGAACGTGTCTAGATATTATGAAGGGTCGACATACTAAATCTAATCGCCACGATTACATAAAGTATGCTATATAGTCTAAACATGTATTAGACTAAGGAACAAACATATTCATGATAGGTAGAAAGCATAGAAAGACGCATCAAGTCGCTAAGAGATCGGATGACATGAAGAACATTACTCATATAATAGATGTGTTTGGATCATCACCACCGAATACATATCATTGATGACTCCAACTTGCTCATGAACTCTGCCATAGCACAACCACGCAGGGAGGCCATGGCGGCTAGGTTAGGCCTAAGCCATCCCAAGACAACTTCGAGGACTTGCGGCGGTCGATGTCTCCTTTTCGTGTATGCCCTAGGTTTCGCCGAGCTCTGGTGGATGGATCTCCGTGGCTCCTGGCATCGGGGCTATAAATAGTCCGAGGAAACCCTAGCTCGAAGGAGAGGTCGAGGCGGCGCAAAAACAACCCAGGCCGGCTGGCCTGGGCCCCTCTGGACCGGCTGGCCCAGGGCTTTTTTGCAGCCCCTCGACCCTATCTTTCACGTGAAAGCTTCTAGATCCTCCAGGAGTTGATTTGCCAATGCATGTGGGTATTTGACGTCGGTTGCTTGGGGATAAGATTGGGTCTTGATATCCTTCCATATATTTGCCTGATTCACCTTGATCCCGAAGTAATCCGACCTTATCTTCAAGTCTTTGCCCTTCCTCATTCTTGGAGGTTGGTTCACCATAGATGAGAGCGAACGAAATCCGAGTCACATGGCCTTCATTCCTCCGTTCGATGCATGATCTTGGTCTTTGTCCAAAAGTGCTCATTTATAGCTCAAAAACCTGCGTAAACCAAAGTACTCCAAAAATACATGCATATGTGAATATGGGGTTATATCAAGTGCCAAGTGGCGGGTTAGTATATGAATTGGTCTCAAAACACCACTTAATTAGCACTAAAAGTGTGTCGCTAACGAGCGTCAACAATCCCCCCATGCTTAAACCTTGCTCATCCTCGAGTAAGTCCAAGATCTTTGCTTAATAAGAAAATCAGCGTTGCCCTTCAATGCCATCCCTATACTTGTTATACACAACAAGACACATTGCTCTCAAGTGTTTAGCATTTAAAGTTCAAGTTGTGTCCGGCTACTTTTCATTATGGAATATAGACTAGCAATAAATAACAAGCCACAATAATAATAAATGCAATGCTCTTGAACTTAAGTGAACTTTAGACCTTTACCTTGTTCCATCGTGAAGAGTTTTCAAAAAGATGCATATCTAACATAAGTGAGATTCTCTTGCAAAAGCTCATGGGAACACTCATCTCATCAAGTCGTTCAAGCCTATACTAGATTATTTTCATCCTATTCTACTCATATATGAAAGTGGAAGGCTTATGTGGAGCTTGGTAGGTAAAAATAATCCGAGCAAAACATTATATATGAAATATTGTCAAACTAAGAGAGAGATCTATTGGAATTACTGAGACTAGTCAAAAAGGCCATGGAGAATAATTGATTTTGTGGAGAGGGGGATTTTGTGGAGAGGGGGAAAATGGAACACACGCTTTTTAGATAGTGGACATGTACAAATTGCAAAGGTTGATCCCGAGGCACAAATGAAGTCCTCGTTATCGGATTGCACATGGTTGGAATATTTGAGTATGGAATAATCTTTAAGGCACTGCGAAATTTCATGAAGCAAAAAGAACTAAGGAGCATTTATTTTCACATTTTTTCTTTTCTTTCTTCCTTTTTCAACACATATTTTTTTCTTTTCTTTTATTATTTTTTTTCTTTATGCTCCTTAGAACTTCTAGCAACATTAATACTTACTCAGCCTCCCCCTATGCTTAAACGATTGCTCGTCCTCAAGCATAGAAGTGGTGGCTAATGTTAGAGTAAGTATCCATCTCAATCTTTTGGAAAATGGTTGGAATCTTCAGGGAGTATCTTCTTGTCGAATAATGAAGCCATTGGAGGAGGATAGGGGGTAGGTTGGTCGGCTCATGGTATTGAGACCGGCTGGCCCACTTGTTGTGGTCCTCCGTTTCTTCTAATTTTTTTTCTTCTATGCACTCTTTGATGCCTCCCAAATATATGTTCCTTGTATCAAGTTCTTGATTCTTCAGAATTTCCTCAAGATAATGATCCATACTCAAATTGGGTTGTGGTCAAAGAGGTATTTCTCAAAAAGATATTTGGGTTTAGGGTGGATATCCAGCGAAGTTTGTGAAGTTTTCGGTGTAGAAACTCACAATGCATGGATAGAAAGGCTAGCAAAAGAAAGGTATGCAAAATAGAATGGCCAGCTTCTTAGTCTCGAACCATAGAAATCAATCTTAATCCAACTCATCAAAATATAAGTTTGCAAATCTAAAAGTTTCATCATGAAAGATCATGTATATGTAAAGGCTTTGGTAGGTAGAACTTTGCAAGAGATTCACGAATGTAGATAGCATGAGATCAAGTTTTAAATAAAATAATACAAGGCATAAGGGCATCGGTAAACTTAAATCAAAGAGAAGCACAAGGAATATGTGGGTCTAGAATTTAGTCATTTAACCTGCACAAATAAAAGAGCTGGTATTTATATCAATTTAAGTTCATTTTATGGAGAGCAAATGGTCAAGTCGTATACAACACCATGTAAATAAAACAAGGCGGCAACTTTCATCACTTTTCTATAAGCAAAGCATTCAAATTATATCATTGTGGTGAGCACAAAGTGATGGTGATCATTTATTGAAAAGAAAACAAAACTAGGTTGTCCTCCTAGTAGCCATGTTATTAACGAGAGAGATATACAAAGGTTTCTAACCTATGGTCGATGGCATACATATATACAAGCATTTAGAAGTAAATGAACAAAGAGAAGGTTTGCCGGAGAGTTACCATCTTTCGATGCTTGTAGTGGAGTATAGCACGGCTTCCCCCATGCCATGGAAGAAGAATCTTGAGCATCTTGTGGTGAACACGATCATTGTACTCCATATGGCATTTTTCTTTTCGTCCAACAAGTCCTCCCCATGCTTAGCATGTTGCTAAGCGTGAAAAACGATGGTGAACCATCATGTGATTCTTGAAGTCCTTCCGCCATGTGTTTGGAGATTATCTTTATGCTCTTTCACCTTTGTTGCCTTAACTTTTCTTCAACCCCTTCTCATTGTCACTAAGCATTGGTCCCAATCATTTTTCTCACCGTCATCATCTCCTTGCTTGTTGTCCTCATTGCTGCTTCATCTTCCATAAATTTTTTCTTTATTTTCAGAACAGAATATATACTAAACCATTGCTCCATTGTAAAGTGCACAAATTTCTCTTTCCAACGAGTCATCATTTGCCCAAAAAGGATTCCGAACAAAAGAGTTATGCCCTTTTTATTCTAGCACTGCAATCTGTCCCAAGCTGATTTCAGAACGCGTAGCACCCAATGTTTTTGTCGTATCTCCTTGTATGGGTCTTCAAATTCATTGATCTTGGATGCGTTGGAATGAGAATTTGATGGATATCAACTTTTTGTTCCTTGTACATCTCTGAACATGTGCAGATTTTTGATGGAAACAGCAGCATTCCTTTCAATCTTCGGAGATGTTACCGGTCTTGGTTGTAACTTTGATCACGAATTCATGGGATTCCTTCGTCATGCTTGCAAAACACTTGAAACACACAAACTACCCTCATGGTGATGGTTGGGAGTATAAGTAAATGCCAACAACCAATGTCATCCCTAAGACCTTAACTTGGGGCATAATCAATCCTAGTAAAAGAGAAAAAAATAAAAACCTAATGGGTGTGCGTGTGTGCAAAGTGAGTATGCAAATGAGATGAAAGCATATAAACAAAGACGATGTTTACACCTAGTTCTAAACACCATATTTACAACTAGATTACTAAATTTCTCCATAGTCATAAAGATTTGTTAACCAAGGTCAAAACACCATGTCTATCCCAAGGTCAATAATTCCTCATAGCGCAAGAAAAATAAGGCGCATTGCAAAGCTTATAAACCAACCAATGCAATGCAAATGGTAGCAAGGCTCTCAAAACTAAATGATGATGATCCGCAATCATGTCTAAACACCATGTTTACACAAGACCGTAAAAGGAAAATGCCCTAGGAAGCATTGACATGGATATGAAGGCATTCATCATAAAGTTTCGTAAGAGAGCTGAGCTAACAAATACATGATGAAATGATGGAATGGATGCAAAATGCAAACGCAAAGAGTTAGCAAAAACAAGAGTTAGCAAGGTTTGGAAGATCTTTCGATGTTGTTCCACAATCAATTCATTCAAAAAGTAATTGCTTAGAGCGACAAAGCTTGGCCATCACTTCATAAGAAGTGAAGCATTGTTGACAAGAAAATCATTCATCGAAAAGAACCAAACAATCTAGCTAACGAGGTTTAGGGGAAGGGTCATGGGTATCCTATATTTTTGGCTTGAAATAAGAATTTTGAAGAGAGAAATCAAGCTTAGAAAATCTACCTAAGGTGGTTGAAAACAAAAAGAAAAACAAAGGTTGTTTTATTGGGTGAAAAATAAAACCTATGGTTTTAAGATGGCTATAGGCATAAGAGATTTTTCTAAGGGTTTAAGATCTCATAGGGAGGCTAGTCAAAGTTTTCAGTTAGAACAAGAAATAGAGATAGACTTGGTTAATCCGAATGGTGCAGCAAGCAAATCAACACAAGTCAATCCTACCCTTGTTGGCTTCGGTTTTTGGCGGGGGTGATAGGAAGGCTTAGGTGGTTTTAACGAAAGGTTAGATCAAAACAAAACATGCAATGCAATGCAAGGGTGAGAACAACATGGCATAAAGTGCAACATGAGGTGGATGAACAAAATGATATGACATGATGTGGTGGTCTAAAAACAAAAAGTTAGCCGAAGTTAACTAGCCATAAGTTTAGAATCAAAGGGTGGTATCATACTTCATAAATCTCTCTAAAAAGACTCAAAAGAAAAGGACTCTAAACACTAATAGGCACGCAAAAGAGTCTACAAGTTTTTCAAGATCAAATAATAAAGTTCTCCTTCAATAACATTTAGTTCATACAACATAAAATTGTGGCATTTATTAGAGTAATGGTACAATGTTACTTGATGATTCGATTAAAGTGCACAATATAGATCGTCATTTTAAATAGATAATAAACAAAAGATCGGGTTGCCTCCCGCAAAGCGCTTCATTTAAAGTCATAGAGCTAGACTTTCTCGCCTCGATTATTTTCATACGAAGCCATGGTCTTTCGTGCGAGAATCCGAAGTGTCCATGCAGCTTGATGTCTCCTTGTGTAATTCATCATGGTTTGCTTTAAACATCTTCATGAATTGAATGTCGCCGGCTTGTGTCTTCATATGCCAATGTCTTGAGGGTCTTCATTTGTTCTTAGCTTCTGAATTTGATCTTGTATGCTTCATGAAAGCATTGCCCATTGTTGTCATCATTATCTCTCCTATCTTGTTCTCATCACGTTGCTCCTGCCTCTTCTTCATGGATTTTCTCCTATATTCTGAACAGAACATATACCAAAATATAGATCTATTGAAAATTTTATAAAATTACCTTTTCAACGAGTAGACATTCATCTTAAACGGAGTTCAAATAAGAGAGTTATGCCAATTTTACTTCAGCGCTGTGTGCTGTCCAGGAAATTTCAGAATGCACGACCTTCGATGTTTTGATCATAACCGCTTGTAAGAATCTCCAATTGACTTGATTCTTATTTCGTTGGAACTGGAACTTCATGGAGCTTTTAAATATCCAAAAATATTCTACTGTTTTTTTCAGAGGTTGTGCAGACCTTTTGATGTGTTCAGTACCTTCTTTTGAATCGATCCTGAGATGTTGATAATCTTGATCTTATGATCTTTGGAGCGTCGTGTTGTGTATTCTTAGGCTTCAAGGTCCTCACCATCGATTCACCAGCGAGTGGCATTTCAATGATGTATCTTCTCCATTGTTCTTGCTTCACCTAAGGTGCCAGGATCATAGGGGGCTCTTTCTCTTTATGTCGATGATCTGAGCGGTTTCCTTCATTGGTAGCATCACTCAATTAGAAACTTCTTGAGCATCCTAATGGTGAAGATTAGTAATACCATGGTGCTTCTAGTCTTGTTGCCTCCAGTCTTGATCAACTTCAAATCATCATCTTTTGTGCCCTAAGGCCTCCAATCATCCCTTGACATCATCATCACCTTCTCCGTTGCTTGCTGCTGCCTGTTCTTTATTGAATTGCTCTTCGTCCAGTGCAGATCATGTACCAAAATTCTACTCCATTGCAATGTGCATCAAATTCTCTTTCCAACGAGTGCTCGTCCACTCCCAATGGACTCTGGATGAAAGAGTTATGCTTGTTTTACTCCGGCACTACGTTCTGTCTAGAGCAGATTTTAGAACGCGTAGTGTTGAAAGATTTTACCATAACTCCTCGCACCGATCTCCAAAAATTACAATTCTTGATGCGTTGGAAAGAAGACTTGATGGAGCTTCATATTTTCTAATTTTTATCTATGGTACCTCTCTGATTATGGGCAAAAAACTGGTCTCAACAACAACCTTTTGGAGATGTTGATGATCGAATCTCACGACTTCTTCGGGGCATGATTCATCACCTATAGCTTGGACAAACAATTCTCCAAGAAACATTAGTCTTTAAAAATCAATTGACATGATGGCATACTTTGTTTATCTTCACTTGTTTTGGGTGTGGGCTCGATAGCGGATGTTGGGCCACTAACAAAAGTTAGCACCTACCACTAAAGAGTGAAGCTTCACATAGCCATCAACTTGTGGGAGAGAGTTTTGGACTTGTTAAAGCCCAAGCTTAGTGTCTAGATTTTCACCTACTTTCAAGGACACAAACAAGAAAACAAGGGTATATGCAATAATAAAAATTAGGGTTAGTCCGAAAAATCAGATAGATCTCCCTAGGGTTTGAGTTGCCGATCCCCGGCAACGGCGCCAGAAAAGCTTGTTGGCGGCCCTTAAACGCGCCAATCGTTAACCGCAAGCGCACGGATCATCGTAGCTTTTCCCTTAAAGTATTCATCCAAGGTTTATCAATCTGTGGATCGACAATGAACTACCTAGGGTTTTCCATCTAATATTACGGATCTATTCCTAGCATTAAGCGTTGATTGTATATAAAGGGGTAAACCTATATGATTTGAGTGAGGTGTATAGGTTGATCTCATCCATAAACGTAGGCAAAGGTAAAGAGCAACCAAAGGATAAATGGGCCTATCATATTCTAGTTGTAGTTCTAGCAAATAAGAGTAAGCGCATCAAGCATCTCATCTAAAGTCATCTTTAAACTCTTATCTCCGGTCAACCTCCCGAGAACACCACCTTACACGGGATCACACCCTGTCACGATGCTCCCTTTCGGCGTGGTTAGTTACAAGGGCACGTCCACAAGTGAACGTGTCTAGATATCATGAAGGGTTGACATACTAGATCTAATCGCCATGATTACATAAAGTATGCTATATAGTCTAAACATGTATTAGACTAAGGAACAAACATATTCATGATAGGTAGAAAGCATAGAAAGAGGCATCAAGTCGCTAAGAGATCAAATGACATGAAGAACATTACTCATATAATAGATGTGTTTGGATCATCACCACCGAATACATACCATTGATGACTCCAACTTGCTCATGAACTCCGCCATAGCACAACCACGCAGGGAGGCCATGGTGGCTAGGTTAGGCCTAAGCCATCCCTAGACAACTTTGAGGACTTGCGGCGGTCGTCGTCTCCTTTTGGTGTATGTCCTAGGTTTCGCCGAGCTCTGGTGGATGGATCTCCGTGGCTCCTGGCATCGGGGCTATAAATAGTCCGAGGAAACCCTAGCTCAAAGGAGAGGTCGAGGCGGCGCAAAAACAACCCAGACCGGCTGGCCTGGGCCCCTCTGGGCCGGCCGGCCCAGGGCCTTTTTGCAGCCCCTCGACCCCATCTTTCATGTGAAAGCTTCTAGATCCTCCAGGTGTTGATTTGCCAATGCATGTGGGTATTTGACGTCGGTTGCTTTGGGATAAGATTGGGTCTTGATATCCTTCCATATGTCTGCCTGATTCACCTTGATCCTGAAGTCATCCGATCTTATCTTCAAGTCTTTGCCCTTCCTCATTCTTGGAGGTTAGTTCACCATAGATGAGAGCGAACGAAATCTGAGTCACATGGCCTTCATTCCTCCACTTTATGCATGATCTTGGTCTTTGTCCAAAATTGCTCATTTATAGCTCAAAAACCTACGTAAACCAAAGTCCTCCAAAAATACATGCATATGCGAATATGGGATTATTTCAAGTGCCAAGTGGTGGGTTAGTATATGAATTGGTCTCAAAACACCACTTAATTAGCACTAAAAGTGTGTCGCTAACGAGCGTCATCACGAAGATAACATAGTAGTCGAAGAACATGTCTACGATATCAAAGGTGATGAACTCAGTTCTTGTATTTGAAGTGTCGCTAAAGGATACTGGCAATGTGATTTTCCCTAATGTTGCAGTGTGCTTCCCCTCGAAGCCAACCAAAGGTGTATCTGGTGGCTCCAGATTGTCTGGGTTGATGTTGGTCATTGATCTGAGTGTCTTTTCCAAAATGATATCCGCAGAGCTGCCTGTGTCCATTAGCACTTTCCCAATTGTCTAGCCAACGATGTTGGCTTCGATCGACATTGCGTCATTGTGTGAAAAATTGTGGAGTTTGAGATCTTCTTCGGTGAAGGTAATTGGCATGTGAGACCATTCCGATTTTTTGTAAGGACCGTCAACTAAGATGTTGTTGACTTGGCGAAAGTAGCTCTTTCTCTGCTTCTTTGTCTCGAAGGCGAGTGAGGATCCTCCAGTTATTGGCATGATGAGGCCATAACTGGGCAAGGGATTTGGTGTGTTTTGATCTTGCGGCTTTTGTGGTGGTGGAGGTGGTAACTCCTCCACATTGATGTCTTTGTTTGGGATAGACTGAGTGTTTTGAGGGTATAGGTGTGGGTACAATTTTTTTGGGTAGTAATGTTGGAATGCTTGTGGCGAAGGCGAGAATTGAGTCGCCATCACAGTTGTGGAATGGACAAAGTTTGAGTTTAGGGAGGGCTAGACTGGGCAGTATGGCTGAATAGCTTGGGTTTGGGTGTTGGGGTGCGAAGCCGAAAGTGGCTTCGTTTGGGTAGCTTGGATTTTCTCTGCCTTCATCTTGTCAATGGTTTTCTTGATGTATTGGCACTGCTCCGTGCCATGGGTGTGATTTTTGCCATGATATTGGCAAAACAGCACTGGTCCCAAAGGTTGACCCCTTCCTCTTCCTCAGCCTCTGCCGGTTCTTCCACCCCTTTGGGTAGGCTCATTTCTTTGGTTCTGGAATTGGCTTTCTGGATAGTTGGGTTTGTTCTCTTGGAACGAAGGTGGGCTTTCCACACTCATGATGGTTTGGGATGGGTAATTTTGGTAGTGGTTTTGGTTGTAATGGTGCTGCTTGTTTTGGAAATCATACTGGCTTTTCATGACAGCTTCTCTGGCAATTCACCTTTGGTTATCATTGTCGGATCGACAATATTTGTTGAACTCCTCGTACAGATCTCCATGGGTTGCTGGTGTTTCCCTTACAATGTGCTGCGTGAATGGGCCAGGAAGCCCCTGAATAGCTGCAAACTTGGCGGCTTCGTCAGGAATATGAGGAGCTTGAGATCTCAGACCCACAAACCTACGAAAGTAGTCTTCTAAAGATTCTTTGGCTGTTGGTGTAGAGTTAGCTCTGCGAATGAGAGTGCTTGGTCTCCCATTATGCTAAAATTCTTGATCAGTTCTCTTTTCAGATCATACCAGCTGCTGATATTAACCCTGGAAGCTTGGTATACCAGTTTATTGCGGTGCCATCGCAAACAATGATGAAAGACTTTACCAGCACTACGTCATCTCCCCCTGCCGAAGCTATTGCGGCCTCATAGCTCATGAGAAATTGCTTGGGGTTGGTGAGGCCATTATACCTTGGTAGAGGGATGGGTTTGTACAAAGGCGGCCATCTTGCCAATTGCAGACTTTCTGATAAAGGGCATGTATAATCAATGGGACGAGTATGCAGCATTTGAAAGCTGGTTTCTAATGTAGAAACACGATTTGCTCCAGTATTGGCGAAGGCAATTTGGCTCATTGAGTTCTGCTTGGAGGTCAGCAACTTGTTTCTTGGCTTTTTCGAGTTCTTCTCGGAGCTTCGCAGCTCTGGAACTTGTGGTGTTCAATCTTCTTTGCTTCGCTTGCCTCAGCTCCTCCAACTGCTTCCTGACCTGCAGCAGCTGGTGTTGTTGTTCTTCTTCTTCCTCTTGTATTTGCTGTTGTAGATCAAGCTGAGCAGCTTCGAGCTCTCTCTGCTGCTCCAGACGGCGAAGGTGAAGCCTTTCCTCCACCCTGTGCAGCCTGTCTTCGGTGATGACAGTGTCTTCATCGACTTCCGGATCTTCTGTGATGGCTTCGGTTATTGGTGGTAGGGTGCTTGGTGGAATTACGGCTTGAGCATCGGCTTCGGCGGTGGAGGTTGTATCTTCGGTGGTATTTCTTGGGTTTTTGGGTACTCTTTTTGGTGGTGGCATGGTGGTGTTCATGGGTTTTCTTCGTGCACAGCACAGACGGTGGGCGCCAATTGTTGGGTTAGTGCCGAAGCTAATAAGCCCAAACAATGGCCAAGACAGAGAACAGAGACAAGCAACAGTAAATTACTTATCAACAGTGTTCTCGGGAATCAGCTCTTTACACGTTGGTGGGAGGTCCCCTTTTATAGGGAGGTCAAGAGGCACTTTTTACATTCCCCTTATACTCCTAGAAATCAGGTATCATCCTCTAGACCAAACAACCTAGGCTTTCCAGGGTCATAAGAGTACATTCGCACGCCTCAATGTGAATGCGTAGACCAGCCACTCCGTCTTTGACTCGGTTTGGACCTGGTCCACGCTGCTTTCACCGTGCCTCCAATGACCTTTGTCGCCTTCACCACCCGGAGCACCTTCGGTCACGCAACGCCTTCTCTTGCTCAGAGAGGAAAAGACCGCTGCGCCATCACCCGGGCCTGTCTTGAGCCTGTATAACAAGATGGACCGCGCATATACAGGTAATATCTAGGAATTGCCTTCGCACCTACACAAAATGGTCCAGGAGAGCGAAGGCAACAGGTCACCTCATAATGCCTTCGCAACCGTTTCAGACAACCTTCGGCACCGATGAGCAGCGGATCGCCTCTTGGTGTCTAATAGCCTAGCGAAGGCAATGACCTTTCAATTAGTTGCGGCGAAGGCAAATGCCTAGAGCTCAAAAGCAAAGTAACGGGTGAAGGTGTTTCTTTGACAGGCCAATCCCCCAATAATATTGTTTGTAAAATTTAGATGAGGATGAACCAAAATCAAAGTGTATCAGTGAAGGGGATTTGGAGTTGGCAGGAGCTATTTTTTGTTTTCTTTTTTACTCATTGGTACCGGGTGAAAAAGAGCCGGTACCGATGACTTTTGTCATCGGTCACGGATGCACGGTATCGGTACGAAAACTGGTACCTATGAGGTTTTGGAACCGGTATCGATGGAGGTTTCTCTGGTAGTGCAACGACAGCGCTGAATTGAGACGTGTGGGCGGAGGGGCGAAAGCAATGGCATTAGGCCAGTCTCGGTGCACAACTTTATTGTACAGTTAACCGAGACTGCAAACTAGATAACTGTACGAGATGAGTGTCATGAGGATGATACTCATCTTTTATCCCATAAAACTTCCACATTCTCTCTCCTTGCCAACTCATAAAAAATGTTGATGTAGCATTGAGAATGACCTTATAGGTGATGATTTTGATGTGGGATCGAACCCATATGCGAGGTGCAGGTGCAGAGGTGCTCGAGCGAGCAGTGGAGGAATGCCATGGTCGGCTCATACTTCGACGGTGGAGAGAAAGGGATGGATCAGCAATCTGACCAATTATGGATCTTTTCAGCTGCCTAGTCGTAGGCCTGCTTAGCAGGTCCACCGAATCTGATTATGTGCTTGCTCGGCACCGGCACCAACACTGCCCAGGAGAGCCAAAAGAGGCCGGCTCATCAGCAGTTGCAGACGACTCACAGATGAAGCGCGGACTTGTTGGGAAGTCACCACGCACGTACAACGAGAGAGGAGCCAGCTTAATTAGCTGAAAAGAATGCTCAGCTAGCTCTTACTTTCTTTTTCTAGAGATGAAGGGGTCTGTGATTCCGGTCATTGACCTAACGAATGAGCTGTCCCTCTCGTTGATCACCTCCCCACGATAGGTACCAATACGGCAGAAGGATTGGTTCGACTTCTACGAGTTTAAAAACAAGGACAAATAGCTACCAATAACTAAGGATAATTAGATTTATACCGGACCAAAGTTGGATGTGACCAAGCGATAGGGAGAGAGGCACTGAAACCTTGAGCACTTCGACTTGATCTCTGAACGACCGCAAAACCACAATCCAAAACTAATCCACATAAAACGGTGCAGCTGTACTAAAAACCATAGAGCACGAAGTAGCAGATCTCAAAGAGATCTCTTCATAAGTCCAAAAAAAACAAGGGTGTAGAATGTCACCCAACACCTCGGCTGCAAAACCATATGTGGTTAACAATTCATCAAAATTCAACCTAGATTGTTTTTTGCAGTAGTATAGAGGAGTTATTTATACTAGGAATAACCCTCCTACAGGTATGAACTGAAACCACCGCGTTGGGAGGTGAAAGGCTAAAGGTTAAACCAATCCCGAAGTGACCTTCAGTTTTCGCGCGTCTCCTGGCCTGCTTTCAGTAAATTGGCCATTATTTTTTATTGGGAAGTCCAAATGATTCTTCGTTTGTTGGCTTGGAAAGTATAAAGGACAGGGCGAATATGAAATCCTAGAAGACGACTTAATAAGCTTTCCAACCATGTATTATATGCACCATGGAACGTGACAGATTGGTAGAGACTTTCGCGAGAAGTTGAAGCACTCATCAGCTCAGGCGCACCTGTTAGACTTCTGAGCAGTCTCCACTAATCTAAACAAACCTCAACATTGGAAAATCCAAAGTACTCAAACCTGGTGGTATTGGAAACTAGACTTTTATAAGCTTTGCATCAAGTACTTGTTGACCTTATCTGCCTTCAGAAATTAAAATGTGGAAAATTTAAAGTACTCGGACGAAAATCCAATGTACTCGGATGAAGATCCAAAGTACTTGGTTGAAGATCCAAAGTACTCGGATGAATTGTATCTTGATTTGTATATCTGACCAAGATAAGTGTAAAACATTTAGGTAGTATAACATCCTAAGATATATTAAAATTTAATTCAGTTAGTAGTTTTGCAGAATACAGGTTACTGGCCCTTCATGCACTTTCTTGTCTGTAACTAGTAACCGGTGGCATGTCCTCTTCATCCTAGTAGTTAGTGATTCGTCGCCTCCCGTTGCCCGCACTACTGGAGAGAGCGTCATCGGTACCGGGTGACAACCCTCATAGATACCAGTTCTGTAACTGGTACCGTGCATCCGTGACTAAAGGGGTCGGCCTTTGGTACCGGGTCCAGAACCGGTACCAATGAGGGCCATTGCCAACCGGTACCAAAGGGCCTATGTGGGAGGGCCCTTTGGTACCGGTTGGTGTTACCAACCGGTACCAAAGGATGTTTTGGTTATTTTTTTAAACGTTTGCTATTTGGGTTTTTTAAACTATATATTAGTGTGATTTTATGAGATATGCGGGCACTCCAGCCACATACTGGAAAGTCCGTCTTCACATCCAATTTTTCTTTGAAATTTCCTCGAACATTTGCACCAAAACGTGTCCATGCCATGTGAATCAGGTCTAAAACTGGTTGGTAATCCTCTTGTGGTTTCCGCATTGAGTCCAAGACAAAAATATGACCGGTGTTTATGATGATCACAAGGAGTATCCAGTGGAACCTGTAGATATATATATATAAATACATGCACAAGTATTGAGAAAAAATTCTTAAAGTTATACATATATAGAGAGAAGTACTCACTTGAAATTGTATGGCAAAAGAATGTAATTCTTGCTTCTTTGTCTCTCCAGGTACAAGTATATGTTGTCCACCGTCTGTAGTGGCTTACCGGATACAAGTACGGCATTTACCATCAATGGATCCATGATGCCAACATCATCATACGATTTTTCACGGCATGTATGAATCTCCATCCTACACAACAAAAATAGATTGTTATTGTTGCAAATTGTAATTAAGGCAGCAAGTATTACGAGAATAGATTAGTGAAAAAATTATACAACCCAGCAGCTCATCAATGAGAGGTCTATGGCATCTTGATGGTACAACTCATACACATCCTTGAAATCCAAAATCAAGAGACTATGCCCACGGAAGTAATCACGGTCTTTTATCAAAACATTGAGCATCAGTCTACCCTGTTTGGACACCTTCATGTACCACGTATGGAATCGGTACGCTTGAGTGGTAAGTAGCTTCACAGAAAATGGGGGCACCATTGGTTCGCCATATCAAAAATCCCAATGTGCCACTGGTGTTGCCTTAGAAATTTCGCCCTCTAAAAGTTCTGACGGTAAGAATCCCGTATCCGTGACCATTCGAGCAAGTGCTTCGTCGTCAACATCCTGTTGCACTTGTGTCCTCCTAGCAGAGCTCTGACCGACTTGTTTCTTCTTAGAAGTGGCCGCCTTCTTCCCCGAGGCTCCACTACTGGCTTGTTTATGCTGACCAGCGGTCATTTTGTTACCAGAGCCTTCACTGACTTGTTGCTGTTAAGACTTTGCAAGCTGGCGGTCGTAGTCAGATACTAAGAATCTCTTCTGATTCGCCACGCTCATTGATCTGAAAAAGTTCTTCGCATTCGGATCTATTTTTACCAGCTTCTCTGGCTCATCTGGTTTGAAATATTCTTTGACCTGAGCTTTGACCACCAAAGCACTTTCCTCGTCATTTTGGTCGTAAGGTAACTTCTTCCTTATGGCGGCCAACTTTTCTTCTTCGGTAGGCTCTTTTTCCACCATTTGATGTAGCTTTTTCTGGCAAGTAGTCCACCATGGGGGCGCAGCTTGGCACTTTGGGGCATGCTGTGCTGGTGGAGGAGGAGACATGTGTGAGCCAGCATCATTCCTACCTGGAGGTGGCAGCTCTAGCTCATCCTCGTCCCTTCTTGAAGGTGACGGTGGCTGCGGGAGATCCCTGGGTGGAGTAGATGATGGCCCTTGACTGCCAAATTTGACGTAACGCTTCTTCCATAGAATGATACTGCCGTGGGCAGCATCCGCTAACGTCCTTTCTCTGTCGCCACCTTCGATGTTGAGCTCCAAGTCATCATATCATTCACAAATTTGCTCCACCCCCCACCTTGCAGTAGCCACTTGGAATTTGTGCCCCATGAATGGTCTGCCCTTGCTCCACCGGATAAGCCATACCGTAAGCCACCTTAGTGGATAAGTTCCGGCTTGGTATATGAAGCTCACATGGCATACGCAGAGTGATTTCGTCCACTGGATAGCTTGCACTGTCGTCCCCCGCATCGGCAGATGGGAGCTCCGTGGAAGCAACACTGCTTCGATGTTGGGAGGGCGGGCTAACACCATCAGCTGATCCAACAGCTCGTACAAGTACTACTCCCGGCACCATCTGCCCTTGGCTCAGCAATGTCTGTATCTATCTAGACACTTCATCCGTGATGCCGGCCTTTGTCTGCTGAAGCTCTCTTTCCAAGTTCTCCACTCTTCTCTCTTGTGCGGCCTTAGAGCGACTTCGACTCTTGTACGTGTCACTGTCCGCAGAGAATGCAACCTTCCACGGGACGACGCCGACACCTCTAGCTCGTCCGGGATGTTCGGGATTCCCCAGAGCCCTTGTTAGCTCGTCATTTTCTCTGTCGGGAACGAATGTCCCATCAGCTTTCTCTTTAAGTACCTTAAGGATAGCACCAGCCGCCTCTTTAAACTCATCGTTGTATATAAGCGACCCATCATTAAGATCCAAAGTGCCACCATGAGCGTAGTACCAATGCCTTGATCGCTCGGGCCAATTCATTGTCGCCGGCGTGATTCCCCTGGCAACCAAATCTTCTTCCATCTTGTCCCAGATAGGAATTTTCTTCTTATAGCCAGTTGGTCTAAGAGAGTGAAAGTACTATTTCTTCGCGGCATTGATCCTTGCCTGTCGTGAGTTCTTTTCACCTAACTTCGACTGCCTGTACTGCACGAATGAATCCCAATGACCCCTCAGCTTTGGGTACTCGTCAAAGTTGGGTGTCAGGTTCTTCTCGCCATATTTCTTATACAGGTTCTTCTTTCATGTTTGAAATAAAGTAGCCATCGTCCTTAGAGCCCAATTTTTGACTCTTTCCTCTGAAGCTTCAGGCACTGTGAAACGTTTTTTCAGACTAGCCCTAGCATTTCTTTCTCTGATTGCGGCACGTATGAATGATCATCACTGGGTTTCCACCTCTGCAAGCTGATGGGCACGTGGTCTCTCACTAGAACACCACACTGATTGGCCATCTTTGTAGCAGCTTTATCTGGTGCAACTGGCCGACCATCTTCTGCCACATCTGTGATTATAAGTCTGCCCTCTAACTTTTTGGTCGGGCCACGTTTCGTCCTCTTCGATGATGAGGACCCAGAAGGCTGTGAGCCTGAGGGCTACACGTACGAGAAAGAAATGTATCAAGATTTCATGCTTGAACATATACATATATATCATCGATATTGACAATATGTATACATGTATACCTCCTCTGTGTGAACATTTGCAGCAGGTTCTTCCATGCCATCACCAGACATATTGAGGAATTGGCTGCCATCGTCACCACCTGCCTCCTCCTCGACGTCGAGGAGGTTAGTGGCACGTGCACTGCCTTTTGCGATTGCGTCCATCATAATCATTTCGTTCATTTCGTCTTCCGTCATCATCTTGGCACCTAAAATTGTATCAAATTCTATCTTATTCTATGAAATTACACTAATGATAAGACAATTTTGATGATTTTCTATCAAATTCGATGAATTTCTATCAAATTTGATGAATTCTATCAAATTCAACCAATTTCAAAGTAATTTCTACCAACTTCTAAGAATTTCTATCAAATTCGATGAATTTCTATACATGAAATAACAAGTATTGATCACAGTTTATAGAGTTTACATGAAATAACAATTATAGAGTTTACATGAAATAACACTCATAGAGTATACATGAAATAACAAGTATTGATCACAGGTATTATTTTCTTATAATACATCAACTAAGTATAATAATCTATGATTTTCCTATAATAAATGTATTATTTTCCTATAGATGAAATAACAAGTACTATTTTTTTATAATAATCTAATAACAAAGTATCATTTACTATTTGTAAATCTAATAACTATTTGTAAACGACAAGTTTTTATTTGCTATCTAATAAGAAAATATACATCAACTATTTGTAAATCTAATAACAAAGTAATAATCAACTATTTCCTTACACATCAACTATTTCTAAACTATTCTTTCTTATAACAACAAAGTATTATTCTTACAATAATCATTTGAAAACTATAACTAATAATCATTTCTAAATTAACAATAACTAATAATCTTTTCTAAACTATTCTTTCTTATAAATAATCATTTCAAAACTATAACTAATAATTATTTCTAAATTAACTATAACTAACAATAAATAACAATAAATAACAAACATTTCTAAACAACTAACGATCATTTCTAAACTAATTCTAAACTATTTCTAAACACACACACACACACCACAACACACACACATGCATTGCTCTAGATGAATTTCTCCCCTGCACATTCACACATCACACACATGCATTGCTCCCCTGCACATTCACACACAAGCATTGCTCCCCTGCACATTCACACACATCAATTGCTCCCCTGCAATTCACACACATCACGGCACAATGCACATCACCACACATACACCGGGCACAGCACACATGCATGCACATACGGAGGCCGCGGTGGCGGGCACGATGGGCGGCGTGTGGAGCACGGGCACAGAGGGCCGAGCGACGATGCCTCGGGGTAGCAGGGGGCCGGGGGCGCCGGCGGTGCNGAGACAACCAACGATGGGCGTGACGGCAGGGCGAGGACGCAGGGGCCGACGGCGCAGTGGGCCGGCGTCGAGGCGACGAGGAAGACGATGGAGATCAGGGACTTAATGGCAGCAGGGAGAACTACGCCGAGGGGGTGGCGGTTTATGTACCGCGGCCTCATTGGTACCGGGTGGTGTCATCACCGGTACCAACGGGCCTCTGGTACCAGGTGATGTCACCACCCGGTACCAAAGGGCCCACCCGGTACCAAAGGGTTAACTCTTCGGTACCGGTGGTGTCACCACCCGGTACCAAAGGGTTTTTTGCGCGCCAAAGTGAAACCCTAAGGTACCGGGTGGTGTCCCAACCCGGTACCAAAGGGCCCCCAATTCAGTTTCTCGCCACCTCTTCCTTTTTATCTTTTTAGTATATACTCTTTCTTTCTTTTTATCTTTTTAGTATATAGTATTTAGTATTTTCAATTTAACTTTGTTCACCATTTAGTATTTGCAAATAATTTCTTTATATTTAGTATTTCCAAATATTAGTATTACATACCACCAAGCTTGTCCCAACCCAGTACCAAAGCCCCCCCCCAACATTTTCCTTTCCCGCCACCTCTTTCTTCCTTTTTTCTTTTTAGTATTTATTATTTCACATATATACTATTTGCAAAATTTAACTTGTTCACAATTTAGTTTTTGCACAATTAATTCCTTTATATTTAGTATTTGCAATTTAACTTGTTAGTATTTATTATTTGACATATATACTATTTATTGCAATTTAACTTGTTCACCATTTAGTATTTGCAATTAATTCCTGTACATTTCTATTTCCCTCGCATCTTTTTCTTTAATTTATTAGTTAGTAGTTTTTATTCACCTTATTTTAAATTTATTATTTGCTAATAACTTCTTTAATATTTGGTATTTTGTATTACCTTCTTTAAAATTTAGTATTTGCAAGAAACTTCGCTAGTATTTAATAGTTGGCATTTTCTATGTCCCCAAATATTAGTATTACATGTCGTCATGCTTCAACATAATTAAAATTACATAGCATCATGCTTCAACATACGTACTACATTATGCTTGAATAGCAATAAATATTTTCTTTACAAAAGTGCCTTCGTTATGATCATTGCGAGTGTAAGGAGCATCTTCATTGGCCAATAGGATGCTTGTGTCAACCTCCACACTGAACGGAGACACTTCATCACACCTATTATAATCATCTTCATCGGTGACGTCCTCGACACCCACGATTTTTCTTTTCCCCGTGAGAACAATGTGTCATTTTGGATTAAGTTCAGAGTTATTTGTTTGCAGACTCCCCGTCTTGGGTCTGGTAGACATGTCCTTCACATAAAACACTTGATGCACATCCTTGGCGAGCACGAATGGTTCGTCTACATACCCAATTTTATTGAGATCCACAGTTGTCATACCATAGTGGTCTATATTAACACCTCCACTTGTAAGTTTCACCCATTTGCACCGAAAAAGAGGTATTTTCAAAGGTCCATACTCTAGTTCCCAGATCTCCTCTACCTGGCCATAATATGAGTCCCTGTTCTCTTTGTTGTCATAGGCATCTATACAGACACCACTATTTTGGTTGGTGCTTTTGTTGTCTTGGGCTCTCGTGTAAAATGTATACCCATCTATGTCATAGCCTTGGAATGTCAAGAATGAGGATGATGGTCCCCTTGCCAAATACGCCAGCTGTGTATGTATTGTCTCGTTACCCATGAGCTTTTGTCGCAACCAACCAGTGAAAGTTTCTATGTGATGGCGTGTAATCCACTTGTCAGACTTTCTTGGATTTTGGTAGCATATTATAGTCTTGTGCTCCTCGATGTAAGAGCCACCATGGTTGATGACTGCAATACAGTGTAATGGGCTTTCATGAATAAATCGTAGTCGCTACACCTTGTTTGTTTCCTTCCTAACGTGCCCTTTCCAAGTAGTCTCCCCTCATGGCGTGACTCAGGTAGCCCAATCGGTTTTAGTTTGGGGATATAGTCAACACAGAATTCAATGACCTCCTCTGTTCTGTAACCCTTGGCGATGCATCTTTCCGGAAGAGAACGGTTACGAACATATTTCTTTAGAATAGCCATGAGCCTCTCAAAAGGATACATATTGTGTAGGAATACAGGACCAAGAATACCAATCTCTTTGACAACATGGACCAGGAGATGCGTCATAATATTAAAGAAAGATGGAGGAAATATCATCTCAAGGCTGACAAGGCTTTGGGCCACATCATCCTGCAGCCTTGCTAGATTACTGGGCTCGATTGCCTTCTGGTCGATTGCATTGAGGAAGGCACATAGCTTCACAATAGTTGTTCGGACATTAACGGGTAGAATTCCCCTTAGAGCCACCGGAAGTAATTGTGTGAGCAGCATATGGCAGCCATGAGACTTGAGGTGTACAAATTTCTTCTCTTTCATATTTATTAGACTCTTTACATTCGATGAGTAGCCGGACGGGACCTTAATACTGTTCAAGCAATCAAATATGCTAGTCTTCTCCTCCTTGCTTAGAGTGTAGCTAGCAGGACGTAAGTTCCAACGCCCTTTTTCTCCATTTTCAGAATGCTGGGGATCTTGTTGTTTCATACATTTCATATCCTATCATGCTTCTAGCGTATCTTTTGACTTTCTGTAAGCACCAAGGAACCCTAGCACATTTACGCAAAGATTTTTGGTCAGGTGCATCACATCAATTGCGTGGCGGACATCTAAGACCTCCCTATATGGTAGGTCCCAGAATATTGACTTTTTCTTCCACATCGGCGTCTTTCCTTTTTCACTTGCCGCTGGTTGGCCGCCAGGTCCCTTCCTAAAGACCACCTTCACATCTTTTACCATAGCAAATGCATATTTTCCATCCTGATGCCTTGGTTTGCTACGAATTTCCGCCTCAAAATGCTTTCCTTTTCTTAGCGGATGTTTCTCAGAAAGGAATCGACGATGGCCCATATACACACACTTTCTACAATCTTTCAGGTAAATGCAGTCGGTGTGTTCTAGGCAATGTGTGCATACTTTGTATCCCTTGTTTGACTGTCCCGACAGGTTACCAAGTGCAGGCCAATCATTGATGGTCACGAACAGTAATGCTCGTAGGTTAAATTCCTCTTGCTTGTGCTCATCCCACGCCTTTACACCATCTTTGCCCCACAACAACAAAAGGTCCTCAATCAGTGGCCTTAGATACACATCAATGTCGTTGCCAGGCTGCTTTGGCCCTTGGATTAGCACTGGCATCATAATGAGCTTCCGCTTTATGCACATCTATGGAGGAAGGTTGTACATACAAAGAGTCATGGGTCAAGTGCTGTGGCAACTGCTCATATCACCGAAAGGATTGATGCCATCCGTACTCAAACCAAATCTTATGTTCCTTGCATCTTCTGCGAAGTCTGGGAATGCTCTGTCGATTTTTCTCCATTGGGACCCATCAGCGGGGTGTCTCAACATATTGTCTTCCCTCCGATCCTCTTTGTGCCACCGCATCAATTTAGTATGCTCTTTGTTTCTGAACAAGCGCTTCAGACGTTGTATTATAGGGAAATACCACATCAACTTGGCAGGAACTCTCTTCTTGGGGGCTCTCCCTCAACATCACCAAGGCCGTCTCATCTGATTTTATACCGCGAACAATTGCAAACTGGACAGGCATCCAAAGATTCGTACACGTCGCCCCGATAAAGGATACAATCATTGGGACATGCGTGTATCTTTTGTACTTCCAGTCCTAGAGGGCAAACGATTTTTCTTGCTTCGTATGTTGTTTCGGGCAATGTGTTGCCCTCTGGAAGCATCTTCTTTAACATTATCAATAACTCTCCAAAACCTTTGTCAGACAAGCCATTACTTGCCTTCCATTGCAACAGTTCCAGTGTGGTACCCAATTTTTTCTGGTCCTTTTTGCAATCTGGGTACAACAATGTTTTGTGGTCCTCCAACATACGCTTCATCTTCTCCCGCTCTTTCGTACTTTCGCAGTCTTTCTCTTCATCACGGATCATGCCACCTCATCTTCTGCAACGGCTTCACCCTCGCCTATTGCTATATCATCTACAAAGGCACTGTATTGTGCAAAGTCTGGGATGTTGTCATCACCTTCTTCTAATAATATCCCCGCTTCGCCGTGTTTGGTCCAACAGATATAGTTAGGCATGAAACCACTCTTAAGAAAGTGTGTGTGAACCACCTTCTTCGAGATGTGATAATCCTTCTTATTCTCACAGACCTTGCATGGACAGCATATAAAACCCGAGGTCGAGTTAGCCTCTGCCGCGTCGAGGAATTGATGAACGCCATTAATGAAGTCAGATGAGCGTCTATCCGTGTTGTACATCCATTGCCGATTCATCTATTCACAAAATACAATGAAAATTATGCCCCCAATATGAATTTCTAAAGTTTGTAATAAACCTAAATAAGAATATCATTTATAATCTCTTGAAATCCTAATAACCCTAAATATGAACTTCATTTGAAGCCACTGAAAAGATGTATTTCTAAAGTTTGTTATAAAACTAAATAAGAATATCATTTATATTCTCTTGAAATCCTAATAACCCTAAATATGAACTTCATTTGAAGCCACTAAAAAGATGTATTTCTAAAGTTCGTAATAAACCTAAATAAGAATATCATTTATAATGTCTTGAAATCCTAATAACCCTAAATATCAATATCATTTGAAGCGACTAAAAAGATGTATTTCTAAAGTTCGTAATAAGCCTAAATAAGAATATCATTTATAATCTCTAAAAATCCTAATAACCCTAAATATCAACATCATTTGAAGCCACTAAAAAGATGTATTGCTAAAGTTCGTAATAAGCCTAAATAAGAATATCATTTATAATCTCTAAAAATCCTAATAACCCTAAATATCAACATCATTTGAAGCCTCTAAAAAGATGTAATTCTAAAGTTCATGAGAAGCCTAAATATGAAAATCATTTATAATCTCTAAAAATCATAATAATCATTTAAAGTTTCTACAAATAATCTAAACAATGTCTAAAAATTAGTGCATCATCTCTACACATGCAACAACTAACTATATGGTAATTCTCTATTACAAATTCATAATACAAATCAAGATTAAATCTAAAATCTCCTTTTTCAATCCATTCCACAAAATACTAAATTACTCAAAACATAGAGCATGAAATAGACCATACTAACCGTCAAAATAGAGAGGATAAAGTTGCTAACCTCCTAGCGGACTTGGTTTGCAAAATCTCCAAAAGTTATAGAAAATTTGGGCATGACCTCCCCCAACCCGAGCTCAATGGAGGATGAAGAAATGAGCCATGGCTCGAGCTGGGGGAGGAAGAAGGGACTTTATACGCAGAGCCCCTTTGATACCGGTTGGTGGCACCAATCCGTACCAAAGGTGCTCACATTGGTACCGGTTGGTGCCACCAACTGGTACCAAAGGCCCCGAGGCACATAGGTACCGGTTGGTGGCACCAACCGGTACCAATGTGGACTCATAGGTACCGGTTGGTGCCACCAACCACCAACCGGTACCTATGAGCGCGCAAAAATTGTAGCCGTTGGACTCGGTACCAATGCTTGTATTGGTACAGGGCCTTAAACAACCGGCACCTATAAGGGGTGACCGATAGAGCGTTTTCTGGTAGTACAGTATGGCTGCAAACTCAAGATTTATGCAGCACAACTGCACAAGTAATGGCAAGAAAGGATGATAACTGCTAGCAAGGCCAAAAGGAAGGTTGTGTGTGATCAATTGGTTGAATGCACTTGTAGTGTGGTCTGGGACTGAACCCCATTTATTTAGGTATACCCTTCCCATCACAGGTACACAGTAGTTTTACCTTCGTCACTTTTTTAACTTATCCAAATAGTTTTACAGCAAAAGAGATGGTGTGATCAGAGGCATCATGAATTGTAATTTCTCATCATATATATATACAAAATTCTACTAAAAATATATATTTTTATAGAAATTGGCAGTCAAAGTCTTTTATTCAGTAGTACAAACACTAACCCTTTTGCCAATGGAGGGAGTATATTGGACGAGGGAGCAGAGGAGAGGTAAACCTAAGTAACATGGTTCAGGGTATGGTCCATCATTCCATGAACCGGGAACTTTCGTACCAAATAAGGTACGGGTTCGAAGTGGTACGTAGCCATGATTTGTAGATGGTACATCGTTTCCCTTTCGTTCCGTTAGTTGTCGTACTCAACTACATCTCTTCACATATTAACACGAGTGAGCATATAGTATTAGACTAGATGGTCATGTAAATGATATATCAATAGCAAATTTATTTCTATTTTTTCTTTTTTTGTTTTTTCTCTCTATTTTTTTTTACTTATGTGAGAGTTCAGTATAGTATCCTTGTAGACTATCATCCCAAAAAAAAAGTTGGTTCACGTCCCGAAGTATCGAACCATCGTTCCAAAGAAGTATATCTCCTTCATATCGGGAACTTAAAATATATCGATCCACGTCCCGTGTACCCGTTCCTCGACCCGGTCGTACCGGGAACTTTGTGACACTTAAACCATGACCAAACACAATCATTGTTACCGAGCCTTCCTCTCCTTCCTTACTTCTGGAATCCTACTTGTACCCTTTCTACTCCACGGAAACCTAGAATCGTACAGCCACAGCACCAAAGCTAGTCCGTGTATGAGCTTGAGATTGAGTGGTTCAAGACTTCGAGTCCAGAGAGGTGGGCAGCGCGGTTGTTTGACACGTCTGCAAAACTGATGACCTTCATGGGCGCCGCTTAAGTCCCTGTTGCTTGGTTCTTGACCTGGAAAGCTACACTATCCATGATGTCACAATTTGTCAACCATTGCACATCTCAGCATGCAAACATCAATTTCTTGAGTTCTTGATGCGACTAAATAATCTAAAAGGTCTGCCAGTATATTAGTATATATATTATATATTTTTTTCCTACCAACGAGCAGAGTTAAAGGTATGGTCCAAGTATATATGCAGATATATATTAGTATCTTACTATTACTAATTGGAGGTTCATTTTGAAGCCTCCAGATGAAACCACCTAGGATCCTAGGTGGACACTCTAGAAAAAGAGATAAATCCTAGAAATTCTCACAAAAAAGTAAAACATCCGGTCATATCAATTAGAACATTCAAATCATCATAGCCATTAGATCTATTATATTTTTTTAAAAATTACCCACCAATGCCATTATAAAAATAGCTTAAAGTAACCGCCTAAATCTATATCAAAATTACCCACCTTTGCCATTATATAAAATAAACCAAAGTAACCCCCTAATCTTCATTAAAATTACCCACTATGCCATTATAAACAATATTTAAAATAACCTCATAAAATTGCAACTAAATTACCCACTATGAATACTAAAAAAAATTAAATTAACTGTTTTACATCTATATTACCCACACATGTCACTATTAAAATAACATGAGGTAATCCTACATTGGAATCCAAATCACCTTAATTAAAAATATACACCAATATAAGATTCTAAATCATGTATTTCATAAATTATTGGTATATTATATAGTGATTAAGGTATATATGTATAATGTGCGTTGTCATTTATAAATATATAGGTGAAGTGACGACAATATAGAATTCTACGTTAAAATTATAGTTCAAACTTAGGGTTCATTAAATAAATTCAAGGCATACATGTGATGCAAAGTGAAAATGTAAAGATTATAATTGTGTATGAAAACATTCTAAAGTAATTACTAACAAAGATCTATCACAATCAGATGAAAATAATAAGTATATATCTATATAGATATTGTGTTCGAATATTTAAAAAAATGAGAGATAGCTCATAACAGTTTGGTACAAATGTAGCCTTAATTTTTTTTATTTGGAGATTCTGCATTAGTTATCACGATACATACTAGAAAAAAGACAAATTCTAGAAATTCTCACAAAAATCAGAAACACCAATAAGTAAACTCTAATAACCATAGTCATCGGTCTATTATATTTTTAAAAAAGTTACCCACCATTATTATTATAAAAGTATTCTAAAATAAATTCTAAAAATATATCTAAATTATTGACCTAATGCCATTATAAAAAATAATTTAAATTAACCCCATAATTTTTATCTAATTTACTGATGCATATCATTACAAAGGATAACTTAAAATGACTATCTAAGTTACCCACATATATTGTTATTAAATATAACCTAAATTAAACACCTAAATCTTAATCTAATTATCTTCATGTGTATTCTACCGAAAAGTCTAAAAGTAAACTGATATATTATTCTAAATTACGGTAATTTATCATTGTTAACATAGAAATAATAAGTTAAGGTATATACGCATCATGAGTGTCACCATGTAGACCATTTATACATGTACTAGCAACCTTGCCCGTATGTTGCTATGGATGAAGACCGTTATATCGTTTTTCTAAGCAAATTAAAGTAACTAACTTGCTTTTTCTAATCTGATTGCGGTATACAATAGACTACTCCTAATCCGATCAGAGGACAAGATGAAGCATATATAATCCAATCGTGAGACGTATATGATAGACCGCTAAAACGTTTCTTCCTTTAGAAATAGGTAAAATATATAGAGAGAGAGATAGAGAGGTAGGATAAAGATTGATGGGTTCAGTTAGGACTCTAATCCAATTAGAAAATCGATGCCGACAGTTAGAACCGTGGTTACGGTTCGTCACAATAGGTGGGACCCACCTATCAGGACAGACAAAGAAAAGAAGAAACAATCCTCTCTTTAGAAATAGGTAAAAATATGTGAGGAAGTAAACTATTGATTTTTATGTTAAATATAATGTATGGAGGTGCGATACAAAGTGTAAGAATTGTTAATGTGGATGATAAAAATATATAGAGTAATTACTAATTAAAAATTAATTTCAAATAGAAAATGTAAGTACACATCTTTATGAGCATTATGTTGAAGTATTGATAAAAATGAAAAAGTAGTATATAAACAAATTTGATTATTAGGTAGGAGTTTAATTTTTGAATAATTTTAAATATAATAGCTTTCAAAAATATTAGCCCATGCGGGAGCACGGGTTGATGGACTAGTTATACTAATCCAATCACCTATGCAGAGATATTCTGTATCTGCTCATTTGTGTCGGCAAAACAGAACCGTGCCGATCACTAATCTACTAATCTATTAATCCGTGCTCTCGCACACAATTAGTGATTTTGAGAGACATACATTTTAGAAATCCATGAAATAATTAGGGCTCATAGCTAATTGTGAATTTTGCTTAACTTTTTGTTTTTCCCATTTGTTAAGTATTGCTATGACACTATATCCATATAGATACTCCCTCGATTTAACAATAGATGTTGATAGCTATATCGTAAGTCAAACATTTCTATTTGACCATCAATTAGTAAAAAGATGTATAGTTAACACTATAATATATGTATTTAGGTTTACCATGAGAAATACTTTTATAATAATAAACTATATGAACTTTCAGGAATTTATAGCCAAAGATCGAAATGTTTGACTTTGTCAAAGCTAAAACAAACAACTATGTGAAGTTGTGTGAGTATGTACCTTATCTTTTTCCGGTTGTGATAGACTTCAGTTAGCAAATACTCTACATTTTTTCATCCACTTTAATTTCAAGTTTTTTTCTCTTTACATCACACCTCCGTATGTGTTCGACGTATGTTTACTTGAAACCTTCATTTGAGCGATGCGTTTAACATGGAAGATGGTATTCTTCTCGCCGCATACATGTCTACATGGGGATGAATGCATATATATTGATTATAACCCTCAACTTTCTTGAATTGCAATTGATGATATATACTCCCTTCGTTTCAAATTATAATTCGTTTGACTTTTTTGACCCTAAGTTTCACCACTCGTATTATTCAAAAAATTATGCAAAATATCATATTTTTTGTTGTGGCTTGTTTTATTAATAAAAATTCTTCAAGAATGACTTAGATTTGACTATATTTGCACAAATGTTTTGAGTAAGACGATGAGTCAAACTTGGGGTCAAAAAGTCAAATGAATTGTTATTTGGAACGGAGGGAGTAGTTGATTGCAACTGCATGGCTTATTTCTCTAGTTGTAAACTTGTAACTGAGAGGGTGTCTGTAGCATAAACAGCGTATGAGCATTTGCTCATTTTAGAGTCACGGTCAACACAAAGTTTTTTTTTTTGAAACTAAGTATTTTTTAATCACTACTTTGACAAAAAGTTGTCTACCTAGGAGAAGAAGCGTCAGATGATGGGAGGTCAAAATCAATTAAACATGTACCGTATGATTTACACATTCCAGGCAAAACCTTACCTGTAGGAACCTGCTGCAGCTCACAAAAGTAAGCTAGCTGTACACAAACACAATAATCAGGATCTTTCTATAGAAACGCAATTAACCCAGCGCACCATTCGCATTATTCCTCACCAAATCAAATTCGACCCACTGCACTGGCCCGTCCTTGATGGTGTCGCCTACACCTGCTGCGGCGATAGAGATGAATTGTCTGAGACCTACTGACAGTGACGACGCTGCGGGCGCTCGTTTGATTCTAGCCGAGAAGGGTAAGGCAGGTGCTTCCACGAAGCTTCCTGCATTACCCAAGGCTCTCTAGTCAATGAATCTGTAGCTACCAGCGACAGTCGTCAGTTCAGCATCTCATGACTGATGAAGTGATGAGTACTGATGAGGTGATGAGTACTGATGAGCGAACGAACTTCTTTCGGTGGGCAGCAGCTGGCGACAGAATATATGTAGAGGCCCTCTCCGATGTCCACAAATCTCTGCTGCATTCCGCTTCATTCCTCTTCGTCCAACCCAGCTATACCTCTATTCCTCTGGTTCTGCTTCATCGCCCACCTTCAATTCGATCGTCTCAGTCGCGGCCGTGCGATGGGGTGGACATTGGCCTTGTTCGGAGGCCTGACGAAAAGCACAGCCTCGTCGTCTTCGTCCACCTCCAACACGCCTGTGTTTGAAGGTACGCATCGCGGCATGGCTGTTTCTTCTTGGCTCCCTGCTTCCTTCTGCTTTCTTCTCAGTTCTCACCTTCGTCTCCATGCCATCGTCGCAGTAAACAGGACGCAGCTGGTCCTCACCGCCGACGCGCCGGAGCTGACTCTCCGCGAGCTCAACAAGGCCACCCGGTCCTTCGCGGCGGCGAGGCTCGTCGGCCGGGGGGACAACTCCACGGTGTACAGGGCCGTGCTCCCTTGCGGCACGCCCGCCGCCGCGAAGACGCTCGGGCCGCCGCCCTCCGGCGCCTGGAGCGCCGCCAACGACGCGTTCCTGCGGCAGCAGGTGTCGGCGCTCTCGATGCACAGGCACGAGAACCTCGTCCGCCTGCTCGGCTACACCATCACCGCCGACCTCCGCGTGCTCCTCTTCGAGCTCGCCACCGTCGGCACGCTCCACGACGTCCTGCACGGTACGCACGAACATCTTGTCATTCCTTTCGATCTGATCCTATGCGCGCTCGATCGGAACCAGCACTGACTGAGTGAGCGACGCACAGGGCCGAGGGGGGAGCCACAGCCGGCGGGCAGCACCGGCAGCCAGCCACCGGCGCCGGCGCTGACGCTGAGCTGGGCGCAGCGCACGCGCATCGCGCTGGACGCGGCGAGGGGGCTCCAGTACCTGCACGAGGCGGCGGCGGTGTCGCACTGGGGCATCAGCTCGGCCAAGGTGCTGCTGTTCCAGGGCCTCAGGGCCAAGATCGCCGACTACGACGTGTTCAAGCAGCTGCTGCCGGATGGGCCGACGACCGGCGACGTGCGCGTGCGGGTGCCCACGTTCAGGATCTCGACCACCTGCTCGTACCTGCCACCAGAGTACGTGCCCGCTTCGACCTCGAATACGCATGAGAGTCGCGCATCTTTGTACCGGACGTGCAAGTGCGATTTCTGATGGATTTATTGGAAAACGTGCAGGTATTTGATGACCGGCCTGTGGGTTAGTCGCAAGACCGACGTGTACGGCTTTGGAGTAGTGCTCCTCGAGCTCCTGACGGGGAGGAAATCGTGGGACGAGACGCTGGATCCTCAGCACAGACTGGTGGATTGGGTAAGCAAAGCGCCAAAGCCCTCCTGTTCCTCGTTATCCTGGTTGTTGGCCCTTAAGTTATATGCCCACAGTACACGTCACCCTTCCAGCTTATTGAAAAAAGAACTGAAGGTGTTGTTATATATCTGTGTCACAGGCAACTCCAACGCTGAGGAAGGGCAGAATCGAGGAATGCATCGACCCGAGGCTTGGCGCGCAGTATCCACGAGGCAGAGCTGGCAAGGTTTCATTCTACTCCCTCTTCTTCTCCCACGACATGCGTTTGGTTGCACTACGCCTGATCAGTAGTTCTGCCCTGCAGCTCGGGAGGATAGCAGTGCAGTGCTTGCACGACGACCCCAGGTCCCGGCCATCCATGGGCCTTGTCGCCCGACTGATCAGCGTCGTCGGAGGCTACGACTCAGACTAGCATGCATGCTGATGGAATGGTGGATATATAGTACTGTATAGGTTCGCTAGCTAATTGCTGTCACTGATCATATGATTTTCTTGCAATATGGATTGATTGGCAATATGTTCAAGTTAAATTAAAGACGTGGCAAATATGATTTGGATCACCGTTTGTCACACATCAAGGTGACAAATAAAACCACACCTTTTCTCATGCCGCCGTGGAACACACAAGTGTCAACATCTAGTTTGAGGCTTTGAGCTCTTCTTTTGTCTGCAGGAAAGAATCAACTTTGAGTTCCTGATGTGACATACAATCCCAGGTGGCCTTGGTCTGGTTTATTCCCCAACAAAAAAAAATCAAAAGGTATGGCGCGCCCTATGAATTAAGATACAGAATCAGACAATATGCCACATAACTAAATTGGAAAAGGACACCCAGTAATTATATTAACCCTAGCTAGTCAAACTTATCAGATAAGATTTTGCACTAATCATCACCTGATAATTAAGACTACCTTTTGTCGATGATGACGTCTTGAAAGAGCACCACTAGAAGGGCAAGCCCAATGCAGAGAGCACTTCCCATTTGCCTCATGCAAAAGTAGGTGGCCATGTCAATAAAAAAGTCTAGAGCACTCAATTTTTTCAACGCAAGCCACCTCCTCCTCTTGCATTTGCTCTGCCACACTGCTGCTTTTGCAGGCTATTCATCAGACGAGGGCGTTTGCTTTTCCTTCCAACGCGTGTTCCAGTGAGTACCTGAACTTTTGGTCAGACGAGGCAGTGCTGCTTCTGCAGGCTATTCTGACTCTCTGCAAGGTCACCAACTAGTGTGATGTGGATGCTGGATGAGTACATGGAAGCTGGAGCCACCAACACGGTGGAGCGTTGGGCTTGGCCGAAGATAGTACACGACTATTGCAGGACCAATGACGAATCGACTGGTGGAAGCACTAGCTACTGACCTGCAGCTGTGAGGCTATGACTGACAAATCGTTTTCTCGAGTTCATCCATTAGGAAGTGGGGACCACGCTAGATGATGCTTGAGAGCGACGCTGCATACAGCCCGTGAAGCTTTCTGTCCTTGTTTAGGGCCTGTTTAGATTCGTGAAATTGGGCCAATTCGATTGAATTCAACGCATTGGGAATTGAAAAAGTAGAGAGAGGGCACGTGCTTCGAGGTGGCCAATTCAACTGAATTGGTGAATCTAAACAAGGCCTTAGTGTCTTGATCAGAGTAAAATACTGAGACGATCGATGAAGCTAGGTTGATTAGTTGATACTATATGCACAAGCTTGTGCAAGGGTATGTATCTTCTTTGAGTTGCGGCATGCCAGAGTGGTATATAGTATGAATAGACGGTAGTTTAGTAAATTTGTGTGTGAATCTTTTCTTCTCTCGAATGTGACAGAGGAGAAGTCAACAGAGAAGGAAATGTAACATTTTAAATACAAATAAATTTGAACATTGAAGATGTACAAAATATATCGAAGTATCAAAATGATTTTTTAAATATAAATATTTCAGTTCTCCCATTATCTTTTTTCCCAAAATTCCTTTTATACTATTATACTACTCGTTGTATACTACCCATACTACAGTTGAAGTCTTCAGTAGTATAATTAAATTAATATCAATCATCAATCTTTTCATACTAGTCCTTTTTAGACACTAGTATAGTGTAGTATGGTGTACCGTAAAAGAGATCAAAGTCTAAACCCTCGAGCCAAAATCCCCCGAAACCCCGGCCCAAACCCTCTCACTCTCTTATTTTTTCTTTCTTAGGGCAACTTCCTCAGCCGGCTCAACCCAACTCCACACCCCTCCTTGAACACGGCCAATCCCACTAGCCACCTATCTCTCACCGCCAAGCGAGCCTCGCTCTTCACTCTTTCTCCCACTCCCCTCATTCCTTTGTCCAATGTGTGGAGGCCACCACCGCCATCGTCTTTCTCCAACACGTGGAGGCGCCACTACCATCGTGATGACAGCAACTTGCAACAGGATCAGCTTGATGACATCATGCTTTTGAGTTCTTTTTCTAAGATAATGACGCTTTTGAGTTCTTAATACGACCCAATAGTCCGACTTTGGTCGGCCACTATATGTTTTAGTTTTCATTCCTACCGACGAGTCAAAATGTATTTGTGGTCCAAGTATGCGTGCTAGTACCAGGCTAATCCGGTGTCTCAATCAAATAACTTTGCACGCGCACTTGAATAAGAAAAGACCACAAGCTAGTCGCGTTATGCTAATTAGTACTAAGCAGTCAACTTTTTCTCACTTTGCACAAAGATTCCAAGAATAAAGTATCATATAAAATCCCCTAATAAAAGGTTCTAAAAGACAACAAACTAATGGTTGTCTTACATTATAATTAATACTAGCTCTGTATCGAAATATTTGTCGCTGAAGACTTTTTATTATAATTTTGACCATTCATCTTATTTAAAATATTGTGTGTATAGCATTTTTTTGCGATTTGTTTCATCATTATATGTACTTTTAAGTGTAACTCATTTTTGTGCATATTCGCATAAAAATTTAAATAAAATGAAAGGTCAAACGTTTTAAAACAAATCAATAGCGACAAATATTTTGATACAGAGGGAGTATAAATGCAGTCAATGTTTAATTTCTAACTTTGTGAAAAGAATCCTAGCAGCTAGCTTGTACTACGGCAAATTTACTCTCTTGTAAGAGGAGACACAAATGGCAGCAGCACCACTGCACCAGCAATGCTAGTGGTTAGCTGGTCCGTTGAAAAGTACTCGTCGTCATCCAAGAATCCGTGGCCTGCTTGCATTGCGCCGAGAGTGACAGAGCACTCATCTAGGGAGGCTGGATCCAGCGCGCGAGCGCCCATGGCCAACACGCTCTTGCCCAAACGGGAAAGCGGGGCGTTTCACTGAAGCTTCCCATGCATCCTGGCTGCAGCAATGGAGTCAACAGTCCATTCGTCGTCGGGTTGATCACGACCACGAGCTCAACGACCGTGGCTGTGACCGTGCTTGTCGCTGGCGGTGCGGTGCGTGTCAGTCTGTGGCTCGTCGATGCGTCAGATAGCTAGGTTAATCATCGTCCTCCCCGGGCCCGGCCCGGCCTTGCATGGAAGCTGGTCGCAGCTCGCCATTGCCGAATAATGGCGGTCATCCGATCCGATCCGTTCAGCTAGCTAGGGAAGATAGAGAGACGGTCAGGTGAGCGACAGTTGGCACGGACGGACATGGCGGCTACTCTCCTATATGTAGACGAAGCCATGCCCTTGTAATCCCACAGCTCCTCTTCTCTGGCCCGTCTAGCAATCTCTGCTGCCCTCCGAGGCTCCGACCTACCGCTACCAGCTCCGGAGCCCCCTGATCTCTCTGATTCCACTCCTTTTCTTCTCGCCGGCGGCGATGGGGTTGATGAACCTTTTCGGATGCCTTTGCTCATCATCCAAGGACCAAGCGACATCTGGTATGCATTGTTCTCCACTCTAGCAGTTCCGTTCGATCGAGTGCTCTGCTCTCAACTTTCAACCGATTTTTTTTTCAGGCAACAGCAGAGAGGTGGCGGCCGCCGCTGGAGCTACCCCGGTAGAGCAAGCACGTTCTGGTATGCATCGTTCGTTCCCTACTCTATCTTAATTTCCGATGAGGAGGAGAACTTGACGATTTCTAGCCTTGTTGAATGTCCTCTCTCACGAGTCTCACCGAGCGGCTCTTGAATTAACTCTCGAGTGCTCTGCTCTCTCACCGTTAATTCAAGAGCCGCTGGGTTTTTTTTGTCAGGCAACAGGAGAGATGCGGCGGCCATCGCCGCCGACGTGCCGGAGCTCAGCCTGCGCGAGCTGAATGAGGCCACCGCCAGGTTCTCGGCCTCGAGGCTCATCGGGCGCGGCGAGTACGCCGAGGTCTTCAGGGCAACGCTGCGGGGCGGCAGGGCCGCCGCCGCCAAGAGGCACATCCACATCGTGGCGCCGAACGACACGCGCGTGCCCGACCTCGGCCTCCTGAGGCAGCACGTGGCCGTCGCCTCACGGCTCCGGCACGAGAACGTGGTCCGGCTGCTCGGCTACACCATCACCGCCGACGTCCGCGTGCTCCTGTACGAGCTCGCCGACGTGGGCACCCTCCACGACGTCCTGCACGGTACGCACGCGCCCTGCCTGCGCACGAGAATTCTCCACATCTCTACATCTCAGTCTCTCTCTCTCTCTAAACGACAACGCCTGGCACTGCAGGGCCGAGGAGCACGCCGGCGCCGGAGGAGCCAGGCAGCGGCAGCAGCGGGCCGCCGCCGCCGGCGCTGAGGCTGAGCTGGGAGCAGCGGGTGCAGATCGCGCTGGACGCGGCGAGGGGGCTGGCGTACCTGCACCGGGCGGCGGTGGCGCACCAGGACGTCCGGCCCACCAACGTGCTGCTGTTCCAGGGCATGAGGGCCAAGATCGCCGACCACAACGTGTTCAAGGAGCTGGCGCCGCCCGAGCCGGATGAGTTTACAAAGATGTTCCCTGCGCGCTGCGGGTTCCAGTACCATCCGCTGGAGTGAGTATCCTCGGCGCCTTTCGTCTTGCTCGGAGCTGGTCACGCTTGGCTTCCATTGACGAGGGATGGTTTCTGGCTTTTTGGTACATGCAGGTATAAAATGACGGGCCGTGGGTCTCGTAGGTCGGACGTGTTCTCCTTCGGATTGGTGCTCCTGGACCTCCTGACGGGGAGGCAGCCTTTGGACGGAACAACGTTCCTACCGGATCAGGAAATCATCATGCACTGGGTGAGCAACTTCTCTCTTTCAGCTGTGTGTAGTGCCACACTGTTGTTCCTCAGCTGTGTAGTCCCGCTGACAAACAATTTCCTGACAGTACGTTAGATTTGGTTGGAATTTGTATCAGGCAATTCCATTGCTGGTGGAAGGCAGAATTCAGGAATGCATCGACCCCAATCTCGGAGATCGTTACCCTCCGGCTGGAGCTCTCAAGGTCTTGTTATACCACCTTAACTTTCTTTCTGATTCCGCGTATACACGCGCGGCGCCTAACCGATAGCTTGGTTCCCTGCATGCATATGCAGCTAGGGAGGATAGCAGTGCAGTGCCTGGAGGTGAGCCCAACCTCCCGGCCATCCATGGAGACCGTGTCCAGACTGATCAACTCTGACGTCGTCTTCGCGCGAGGCCAGCATGCCCAAGGTCTGACACTCTGATCGATGTCTGTGCTGCTGTAAGGGGCAGCTAGCTGGAGTGCAAGGAGTTAAGAGTCAGTGTGGGGCTAATAATAAGGTTAACATAACATTTGCCATATAAATCCGGGGTAGGGTAGTGTGTGTGGAGTTGTTCTAATGAAGGGAGTTACTGTATTTACCAGCCAAGATAAGTTAATTTGTGTTGAGCTACTATGTATTATTAGTCACAGTACTAGTACATCCATCTCCCTGTGCATCTGCACGGCCTAGTGATTTTCGAATAAACACATCATAATAGAAGTTTGTGATTGTATACTACCTTCTGAAAATATGATTCTCTTCAGCCATGATCATGGTCACAATATTAAGTCGTTATCTTTTTTTTGAAAATATGTCATCTATACATAGTGCAGTTCATATCTTTTTTTGAAAATTTTAGGGAGTTTCAATTTCTGTTAATTGATCATAAGCAACGGTGCATGACCATATATCTATCAAGTTGATCATTAAAATAATACCCTCATCCCACTGTAAAACACGAACACACACCGTACCAATGTCAACATCTACTTTTGAGTTCTTCATGTGACACAAAAATCCCCCTGGCCTTGGACTGGTTCACTCCCTACCAATAAATCAAAGGCGTGGTCCATGTACTACCAAGATATCAGATTCAGATGTCTAGCCCAATCAATCACTACGGGAAACCCGGCATTTGCCGAGTGCCTGAAGCTTCGCCGAGTGCGAAATTTCGGGCACTCGGCAAACATGGGATATGCCGGGTGTAGGAAATAACACACTCGGCGAAAAATGGACACTCGGCAAACCCGTTCTTTGCCGAGTGTCCACCCCAGAGCACTCGGCAAAGTGCAACCTGGCCCCACCTGCCAGGCCAGCGCCGTCGCGCGGTCGGCACGGCCGTTGCGGGCGGCTAACGGTCCACTTGTTTGCCGAGTGCCAGCCCTAGGGCACTCGGCAAACATCGACCCGGGCCCACTTGTCAGACCGCCGCCGTCACGCTGTCTGGACGGCGGCTAACGGTCGGGACTTTGCCGAGTGCCCCAGTGTTAGCACTCGGCAAAGAGCCTGTTTGCCGAGTGTACCTGCTGGCACTCGGCAAACATTGGCTCCATATTTCATGTAAATGCTTCCAAACCTTTTTTGTTGATTCAAGTATGATACAGTGTACTCTATGTTGCAATTTAGGTTTTTTCGGCTCGTTTACTATATTCAATGATTTTGTTTCATTAAATTGAATTTTTTGTTTAATTCAAAATTTGAACTACAGGTGTTTGAAATCTTGGAACAGAGTTATTGTAAAAATGATATTCATGTTACTAACTCCTTATTTAGACAACATCAATGAGAAATAAGTCATTTTGGCAAATGATATTTGCGAAACACGACGATGTACGTGTGGTAGGATTGTTTTTTAATTATAAAAAATTCTAAATGAACTCCGAAAATCCTGAGATTTGTCGAGAGCTCATGATATCTTATGTGGAGGCTGTGGTAAAAAATTTAGAAGCTTCTGCAAAAGTTTTCACATACGATGCTTGTAACCGGAACATCTCCGAAGAAGTTTCGTTGAGTTCTAATAGATCGTTCATGATTTGGACATAGAGTGACATGACAATTCGAGTTTCACTTCCAAACTTTTTCTAATGGCAATATACTACCTAAAATGTATCGTGTCAAGTTTTGGTAAATTTTTGGATCCATTTCAGATTTTATAATTTTTTATTACGTATATTGAAACTGAAATGATATACATGGATTTTGTTGAATAATCACATAAAATAATGGTTCTTTTGTTCTACAATGATGAGATATGCATTGTACAGTGGAGTTGACATGTTTTTTCAATATTCGTTGCACCAAAAATCAAAATTTCCTATATTTTCAAATTTTCAAGGCCTGTTTGCCGAGTGCCTGCGGAGCAGCACTCGGCAAAGAGCCTATTTGCCGAGTGTCTGCCAGCTGGCACTCGGCAAAGGCCCAGGGCCCACCAGGCAAGCTCACACCCAATATGTTTTAAAAAATTTTAAAAAATCTTTGCCGAGTGCCTGGATCTGACACTCGGCAAATAGGGGCTTTGCCGAGTGCCAGATCGCGGGCACTCGGCAAAACGGGGCTTTGCCGAGTGCCAGATCTCGGGCACTCGGCAAAGCGGGGAAACCGTTAACTTACCCGACTCTTCCACCCTCAGTCAACCAGCCCGCGCCGCAAAGCAACCCCCCCGGACCGACCGCACCGCCAG
>CM014278.1:39262720-39274449 GCA_004135705.1 Alloteropsis semialata
GGCAGATACACATGCAGGTCGTTGGCTACCAGCGCACAGCAAGGCCGGCCACAGCTGACAGTCCACATGTGGTTTCGGTTTCGGTTTCGGGATCAGCTTGGTTCCAGGATCTGCAAGCTCACCGGCAAGGAGGAGTTGGTGAGCAAGCGGCTTGATGGTACAGGATCTGCAAGCTCTCCGGCAACTGGATAAGTACTGCATGAACAGTTCGTATGAAGGGTAAATTGCTAGAAACAAAAGCCACTGTGGGTTCCATGAGACCCAGTACATGTCACCATCAAAGTCGCTGTTTGCCATCTCATCAGCCAAAGACCGTGATCCAGAAGTAGGAAAAAATATAGCATATTTGGAATTCCCCACAATCTCCTCCAGACCATCTATATGTCTTGCAGTCAACTTATGTATATCGCTGAAGTGTAACCCAGGGTGTTTATAGACAAGAACCTTTTCTGAAACTTGGCGGTTGCCACTGTTTAATAAGATACAATGTAAGTAAGGGGGTGTTTAGTTCACCCCCTCTCTCCTCCATTTTGCAAAGTACGCGCTTCCCAATGCACTTTTTTCTCTCTATGGCACGCGACCCAATGCATAAAAACACTATGCATAACAACAACTAAACACCCCCCTAACAAAAAGAGGAGCTCAATACTATTACCTCAAGATGTTGGTATGAAGTTTAATTAAGTAATGACAAAATAAGAAAAAATCTGCGTTGTTTGTTACCCTGATAATATGGCATTAGCTTAGAAACAAATGGGCCAGAACAGAGAGCAACTTTCCCTGATAAAGTCATCTGAGACCGACCTAGGGGGAACTGGTTTTTTTCATTACCAAGAAAATAGGCACCCGCATTTGAGTTGAAGAGGACTGAAACATGGGTGGCTGGGGTGCACAGCCCATCTCTCAACCCAACCAGTTGAGCTAGGGTCACTTCCTGATAAGTCATTAACCTTAGCTTAGCAAAAAGGTCATTAACCTAGCATACGCAAGTCGTCATGAAATATATTGTCAGCCGATTTGGGACCAATCTAGTCAAACATCTGCTTTTCTTTCCATATATTATCTTCCTTCAGGCAAAAGGAAAATCACAAAGCAGTATATTTTATTTTCTAAAAAAAGTGTGTTCCTTAAAATCTCCATGAAAGAAATTGTAGAATCCTCTAGTCCAAGGTTTATTATTAGGATTCAATGCTAATGTATTTTCATGTTCCTACAAAAACGACATTGTAAAACATGAGACCAACCCGCATATAAAGTAAGAAACCCAAACACTGTAATATTGCTTTAGTCAGGAACTTTTTCGAGCAGGTATGTGATTTCTTAAAATATTTTTTAATTATTACATGATCTCTTTTCTTTGCTGTACAATATCATTTACTTTTCACTAAGTACATAGAACATGTCTTGATTACTATTTTACAGGGCATTGATCCACAGCTTTGTAAGTAGCACACCAAATCAATTGCACCGCAGATTATCAACTCAGATGAATGCAGATCAAAGAAGCTAGTTTTTGATGTAGATATAGTCTGACTATGTCATGTTGGAGGTTCACGATTATATAGAATAGCACCTCTCATATACTTACAATAGAATACAAAGGAAGCCTGTGTGATTTCCACAAGTTGTCCTTATGTGCTGTGAGAACTCTTCAACTATGTAATGTTGGAGATTCACAAATATATAGAATAGCACCTCTTATATACTTATGTATTGTGAAAACTCTTGAGATGAGACATCGTGTTTTGTTCCCCTGAATTCTTTTATTGGTCATTGTGCTCACACAATTTATTGTGCTGTGCTGCAGTTTTTTTTTTCTAATTTGTGTATGTGCTTTACTTTGCATTACACATTTTAGCACTACACAAATTTTCCAATGCAAGTGGACATGCCTTCACGAGTCCTAGTCTTAACAGTAGTTACCTACACATTGCCATCATTTGGCTTGCAGTAACACTTTAGTCACACTTGTGCTGTCACAAAACATCATCTACGAGCCTAGGCCACTTTGTACTACCGAAATGGATCACATTTTTTGTTTGTTAGCATAATATTTTTGAAAACGTTTGAAATCAAAATCTTTAAATAACATAAACCAAAAGTAAGCACAATATGATTTTCAGTCTACTTGCATTGACATAGCCTCACCCTGTAGTACTTTCACTCAAATTACCTTAATAGGGTCATTGTGGCTTCTTACACCCTAAGTTTAAAACATAAACACTATTACAAGAATCATAAATAATCACTTAATTGAAGATTCTATTGGCAATTGTCTTCATTCTTTTGCATCATTTTCCTGTGTTGTTTCCCATTTTTCTTCAGTTTCACCTTGTGTTGTGCTATTTGCCACTTTCATCTTCTTCTGTTTTGTGTCCTTTTGCCTTTGTGACCTTTGGATCTTCTTTTGTGCTTTCTTCTTTTCTTTTTCCACTATAGTCGGCCTTCTGGTTTTCTTTTGTCTACCCTTTGATATAACCCGATCTGGATTCAATATTTCAATATTCAAGCTACTCCCTCCACCATTTGTTATGTTCATTGTAATATCACTTAGATCTTGGCTCTGCATATGAGCATTTTCTTCTCTATTCATTGCATCCATTTCATCCTCAAGGGCCTTTGATTTTTCAAAGAGATATTCATACTTTCTTTTTGTCTTTGAACCTTTTGATGCAAGTGTCACAAGCCTCCTGGATAGAACATTAAATCTAAGCGTGCTGCTTTCTGCAGGAGTCATGACAGGTACCTCTTTCTGTAACTTCTTTTCATTCTTTCTCCATCTGTCCAATACATACTTCTCAGGAATTTCTTTAATTCTCAGGTCTATCATAATTTTTAGGATGTGACAACATAATATTCCATCCTTATTGAACTTCCCACACAAGCAGTTGTATTCTTTTTCTGGTAAGTTCACTAGCACAACATACTTTCTCAGTCTGTATGGTTGCTTCAGCTGATTCTGGTCAACAAACACTTCATACATTTTATCCTTTTCGATTGTTTCTTTATCAAGTCCAGTAGTAGCTTGTAGTTGTTGCTGGAACTTCACAAAAATTGCTTTATTGTATAGGTCACATGCTTGCTTTTCCATATAGTACCTTGACCACAACACCTTCCTCTTTCCATTTCTTGTATGGTAGTCATACCTGTCCTCTCTATTGTGAATTGTGTCTGTGATTCTTTGGTATTCATTCAGAAAGCTCATGACACTATACGTTGGCCCCACTCCTTTCTTGAAGACTCCATTTATCCCTTCACTACGTGATGTGCTTTGGATAAATGGAAAAAAGTCATTTTTGAAGTATACTGGAACAAATCTTTTTCTTTTTTCCCAAATGTCCTGCAAGTATTTAATCTTGTGTAGCCCATATTTATTGATCATTTGTGGCCACAACTGCTCAAATTCTTCCTCTGTCACCGAATAATCCAATATATCATGAATTTCTTCTTCCAAACCTTCGTTTGCTTTGTAGACATTCACCATTTTTTCACCAAGAGTTTTCTTCACATGAAACCAGCAATTTCTGTGTATTGTGTCTGGAAAAATGTCAGCTATAGCTCTTCTCATGGCAGCATCCTGATCTGTTATTATTGTCCTAGGATGTTTATTGTACTATTGACATATTGTTGTTTTCCTGTGTCTTCTTTTCCAAATTGAGTTCAATTGGAGCCTGCAATAAGACAGAATACTTTTGGTGAGTAACTCAGTTTTCTCAACGTTTTGTTCGTGCCTCGGTACATATCTGTTGAATCAAACATTTTTCAAGCCTTACATTTGATCGAGCAATTGGGGAAACCAGTTCCCAAGTTCACGGACCCAGACATTCTGCGCTAGAGACAAAAGCTGAAGTAGCAGACACACTACCAGCGCAACAGAATATGTTCAACATAGCTCTACTTCTAGTTAACCTCTAAAAATCAACAGCCTCAGAAACTCAGCAGATTGCCTACAGTAAATGCCTTGAGGCCAGCAACAGCGCTAAACATAACAGCTATCATATGTTCGGAGCACTTATCTATTTTCATAGTAAGTTTTACTTATGTATTCTCATTGGGGCTACAGAAGGTATCATTTATGATATTGGTACTAGCTTTTTCTTTTGTTAACATTGATTTCTACCAAAGCAATTGCAGTAAAACCGTTATAATACATGTGAAATTCCCCCCCCCCACCTTAGCAAAGGCATGCCTTATCTATGCTGTTAGTTTTATTCATTTCAAGTATTGACAGAGTCTGAAAAAGCAAGACAAGGGTTGTGTAGCAAGAATGCATATGGGTACCTGTTGTTGAAAGTTCTGGTTTCCAACCTCATTGGTCTTCAATTTTTGATTAAATTCTTTTTCAATTGCTACTGCCTGCACCTGAAAACAACATGAGATAACTTTATATATTTTCATGCATCTAGGATCAAGTCAAAATTAAAGAAAAGGACTCATCTCTTCTTAGTGGAATCAGAGGCCACAAGACTTTTGAAAAATTCAGCAAGTTACCTCATCAGTTTTTTTTGGTGGTAAGTTTGTCTTCATTATTGATTCAATTCTCATTGCCTGATTACAAAAAAGTGAGACAATTCAACTCCATTCAGGTGCAAATTCATGATGAATCCAGCTATTGTTCTTCTGTGCTCAAAACACATCACACGATATGAAGTTCAGAGGCGAGTACCTTTTGTGGCTGACCCTCTTCTTCATCCATGGGTCCGGTATTCATGTTTGATCTCGCTCTTCCTTTCGTCCTCATGATTTCTCCCGTGGATATCGCAGATTGTTCTTCTGTGCTCAAAACACATCACACGATATGAAGTTCAGAGGCGAGTACCTTTTGTGGCTGACCCTCTTCTTCATCCATGGGTCCGGTATTCATGTTTGATCTCGCTCTTCCTTTCGTCCTCATGATTTCTCCCGTGGATATCGCAGATCTGCGTTGCGTGGGAGCGTTCTGCGGTGGTGAAAAATATCTTTCTTGACATCCAAGGTATATGCCTGGGTGGGTCGAAAGGGTGCCGCGGTGGCAGAGGTGTTCACGTGGGAGACGAGATCGATCTGCTTTTGTGGTGGACCCTCCTTAGGGAAGGAAATCTGATTGATTTTGTCATCCATTATCAACCGATTACTTTGATGCCTCCTATTTCCTGTATCCGATTGATTTTATTAGCCGTAACAATCACTTTTTCATGTGTTGGTTATGGCTGACGTGTCAATTTATTATTGGTGCAAAAAGTGGTTGAAAAATGAACACAAAAACAACCGATTGACAGGTAGCCATATCATGTGAGCCTTGGAGAACAAAAACGCAGCCCAAATGTCCAGCCCAAACACTGGCGCGTACCCATCCAAATCCTGGCCCAGAAGACATTGTAGCCTTTTCAGAGAGTCTCAGACCTCCAAGAGCCCCATAAATGGGCCGATAGCCCATCTACCAACCAGTATTAACAAGGAGAGCGCCGCATCATCGGCCGTCAGATCAAAGAATCCCCAAATCGCCACCGCCTCCCTAGGGTTTTTGCTTGGCGAAGTCTCGATTCGATCCAGGGGGAATCGCCATGGCGTCGCGTCCGTCGCTGAAGGGGAAGCCCAAGGGCAAGGGCGGCAACAAGGGCGCGGCGGACACCACCACGGCGGCGACCGCGGTGCGGCTCGTCAAGGAGTGGACCACGTGGACGATGAAGAAGGCAAAGGTGGCGGCGCACTACGGCTTCATCCCCCTCGTCATCGTCATCGGCATGAACTCCGAGCCCAAGCCCTCCTTCTCCCAGCTGCTGTCCCCCGTGTAATCGGATCTCCCCCGGCGAGGCCCGGATGCGGTCGGTCCGTCTGCTTTTATAGCAGTCCATAGCTTGTACTAGTTGTTTTCACATGTGCTGGATCGAGTCGGTGAAGATGAGTGAGTTCGTGATGCTTCTGCGAGGACGAGGAGTTTAGGTGCTTTTGCTATGTTGAGTATAATAATTTCATATTGGCGGATGTGTCTTCTATAGATCGGACCAAATCTGTTAAATTGGTTATATGGATCTGCTACTAATATCATGGTATGAACTGTATCCGTGCTCATGTGTGCCCTGTTCGTATGAACCCTAAACCCGTTTATGTGCTTCCATCTTGTGCCTGATAGTTAAGCTAAGAACTAATAATTTGAGCACCATCTTATATAAAAATAATTATCGGTTTACATTCATGTGCCTGCAGATGTGAAGCTAGCCATTTTTTTTAATACGCAGGAGAATTATGCATCTTTATATTAAGAAGAAAGAAGCCAACTAGAATCATGGTGGCAGAGAGATCAATGGCGACAAAGTCATTTTATTTTCTTCAACACATTTACGCATTGGCATATATCAGCAATAGATGTATATTGATAGGGGCATATATCTTTGGCGAAATAAGCAAAGGAAAGTTGAAAAGAAGTGAGAGACTGAGAACAACATGTTGGAATTAGAGGCATTTTCTTGTTCAGTTTAATCTAAAGAATTAAATAAAACATGACAAATATGATAGCACAAACAGGAGCATGATGATCTACTGTATTCATACTAGAAAACATAGAACAAGAGCTAGGTACTATAAAATAGAATGACTGAACAAGAAAGTTCAGTAGAATTAAATAAGAACGTATCATATTTAATATATTGACGGACGGAGGGCTGGTGTGGTAATGGTTAAAAAAACCAAACGAAATCTACAACAAATTATTTAAACTATACTACACTGCATAAAGTATAAACTAATCTAAACATATCCATTTACTCCTACATCCAAACCAATCCAAACCACTTTAACTAGTTTCCCAAAACAAACTAAATCGGTTCATTTCTATAGTCTTAGGTGTGACTTTGGACGTAGGGCCCATGTATAGATACGGCTGCACCAATTTGTATGGAGCAGTGGACCGTGGTTCTGAGAAACCTCCAATAAATTTCGGTCGAATCTACTAAAATTTGAAGGTATGAACGCGAACTTTTAATTCTATGGCCTGGGTTTACATGTGGGGCCCACATGCAAATTTGGCTACATTGATTTGTACGGAGTAGCAGACTGTGGTTTTGAGACATCTTCAATAAATTTCGGCAAAAACTATTAAAATTTTAAGGTGTGAACACGAGCTTTTAATTTTAGGGTCTGGCTTTAGCCTGTTTGTTTCCACTCAAGATTATATAATCCAACTTAAAATCTGAAAAGTAATCTTTTAAGGAAACAAACACTCTAGCTTATTCACCAGATTATATAATTTACACCCTCTAGATTATAATAATTCATAAGTTGTTGAGTATATGCTTATTTTAGATTATATAATCCATCTTCTATAATCTAGATATTTCCAACAAATTTCAGTCAAATTCGTTACAATTTTCATGTGTGAACGCGAGATATTAATTTTAAGATCCGGCTTTTAATCTAACTTACACTTATACACGTAACCATTATAATTTTGAACCATTCTAGACCCGTTGTAACTATTAAACCAAACCAAATCAAATCATTATATGTGGCAACCCATTATTCACCAAACCAGCTAATCCAATCAAAAAACCAAACCACTAAAACTTAGTTTGAGACCGAACCATTACCAGCTTTATGTGTTAGCAAAGATGTATGTTATGTCAATTCAAGGGGACCTCTCGTTTTACAGAAACAATCATGGTCGTTGTAATTTCTCATCTAACTAGGCCACCATATTTTTTGGCAATTCATGCCCACCAACTCATGTTTAACAAACTTTTAAAAACCAACTCAACATCAGTTAGAATCAATGTACTTCATCTATAGCTTGGTGTCATATGTATCCAATGTAATAATCTCTAGCATCCTGACTCGTGTTTGAACTACTAATCAGCAGCACACATCGTCGATTGAAGATCCATGAGCATTACGTGCAGGGCTATCACCAGTAGACTGATCACTAGCCTGTTGATGGCGTTGAAAGCTAGAGCACTAGAAGATCCATGAGCAATGCACAGGGTCATCACCAGTGGGTGTGACGAGTCTGAACCTGTGACCAGTCGTTCTTTCAAGCATATCCATCAGGAAGTGGGAGTCGCGTGGGATCGGTTTGGTCAGATGCTCGAGAGCAACGCTGCCCGCGGCTAGTCGATGAGAGCCCCCGCGGTGGGGGTAGGTTTTTCCATGAATCTTGGTCATTAGTTAGCGTCTCTATTAGTTGATACGTAACTGATAAAATGATGAGAGTCGACCATCTTGATGTATGTGAGTAGCTGCTTATGCAATCATGACAAGGCATTTTTATTTTATTTGATTGAGATGATCCATATATGTGGCTAACGATATAAGTGAATATTAAATCAGTTGACTATATTGATAGAGCCAACTTTTCTAGAGATGTGACACTTTCATAATACTTTAATGCAAAAACAAGATGCGTGGAAGAGCGCAATATATGCAAAAAAAAATTGATTTAACAAGATAGTGATTGGCATGTGGTCCTTAGGCCGTGGTCCACCGACTATATGATGGTAGGTGGTGGTGGTGATGGTGGGTCCTATCACCTTTACCTTGTAGAATGCTGATCTTGATTGAATCTAACAAATATATTCTCTTTATCAAGCACACATGATACAAATATTTACCACCACTCGAGATAAATGTGCAGATACAACGAAATTAGCTAGCACAAACACCATGAGTGCAGCACCAGCGCGCGGTTTGAAGTGGCCGCTGAGTTGACGTTAGCCACGATCTTGAAGTAATAAGGGGCTTTGGGGTGAACATATTCTCTCAATCTCTCCTGTTCACACCTAGGGCCTAGGGTAATAATGGAGGTACCTAGTATTTTTTCCCCTAGTGAGATCGATGTTCTTGCTGACGTGTGGCACGGGTTAATTTATGTGATTAGCCACAAAACATGCTCAACTCATGTGTTAATTTATGCAGATGCTACAATGAATTACAACACGTCAACACAGATCATCGATCGATCTAGCGGAGAGCACACATATCATCGGCTATAGCCCCCGCCTCGCCGCCGGCGAGGGCGACAACGACGCTCGAGGCCCTGTTTGTTTGAGCTTCTGGGCACTTTAATCTATTGGCTTTTCGGTGTCCAAAAGCCAGATGCTCCTGAAAATCAGAAACTAGAAGCCTCTTTTCATGAGTTTTCAGTTTCTGGCTTTTGGAATCATATGATTTTTGGACATCTGAAAAATTAGCCATCTAAATATGTCCAAAAACTCAAACAAACGGGGCCTGATATGGCAAGTGCCCCTGCATCGATCCTTCACGTGCTGGCCGGGGGAGCAGCACGTTTGTGCCTGCTTCAGTAAGCCACTTTGAATTTGGTTCATATCAATCGATTAGTTTTAGGCCTTGTTTAGATTAGATGAATTCGATTGAATTCAATGATTGGAGATGCATTGGGAATGGAAAAAATAGAGAGAGGACACGTAGTTCAATGCGTTGCCTTTTGATTGAATTGGTGCCTTTTCGCGAATCTAAACAGGGCCTTAGGGCACCAGCAGTGTAGGAAAAAAGCAGTAAAGAAGGCCTACGTGGCTCTGCTCTTACCCGGATCACCACTGTGGAAGCAAGTAACAGTTAAAAGATTCCTTCGGTGGGTAGTAGCTCTATTGCCCGGTAGTAAGAAATATAAAATGATATCTTCTCTCTGTGCAGTCACATCGATATTGGGGAAAAGGAAAAGAAGCGGTGACAGATGCCTCAAAACAGCTGAGGGGCTAATATTTTTTCCATTGCGGGACCCACCTTGTTTACTGTACTAGGCAGTAAAGATATATTGTGAATTTTCCAACAACTAAGGCTACCCGCACTGGTAAACGCAAACCGACCTGCAGTACCAAAAAAGCCCGCAGCGGGGTACGCCAAAGGATACTGGACGCTGCCGGACCACCGCGCGCGCGCTATTCCTGGCGCAGGTAGCGGCCTCCGCTACGGAGCCTGGCCTGGCCACGTGGGAGAGAGTGATGGCGGGTCCCACGTTTTCAACTAACTAAAAAATGTTATAACTCACAAACCAAAAAGCCAAATTAAATTCCGATTGCACCATTAAATTCGTTGCAATAAATCCTTCAAAACAAGATCTCAGATGGATATATTTTGATAAAATTCATAAAGAAAAGAAAAAAGGTGAGGAGAGAGATGATAAAATATAGCAGAGTTGGGATAGAGTATATGATTTGGAGTATGACGGGTGCGGGAGAAGTTGGTTTAGAGTACAGAATCTCGATGACCAGGACAGGATATTCCTTTTAGAGGATGCATTTAGAGGACGACCAGTGCGGACAGCCTAATGCCTCCTTTTTGTGGACCCCATCTTACTTACTAGTCCATATGTATACATTGCTGATGCCCTGAGCAGGGAGAGCATACATTAATTACTCATTCCGTGCAGTAACTACTCGTGGCAGCAGGCTGCAGTAACTACTCCGTACTCATGAGCTTGCCGTATGTGCTTGCAGTAACATTGAAAGCGCACGTACGTTCCCTGGCCTCTTCTGGATTCATTTACTTTTCTTACGATGACACTTGGCGTCTATGGCTAGTATTCGGCGTCTGAATCTTCGTACAATCACCTCGGTAGCCTTCTGCACGTTTACCTTGAATACATGGAACAAATTAATATAATAATAAGACAGTTTTATCTCAAAAAACTAGTTGATTAGACAGTTAAATCAACCGTGCTGCTACCTAGTATATATATACTAGCTAAGTAGCTATCATGCATGAATTCCGAATTGTAAGAGAGGGTAGTATAGATATATCACCTTCTTTTTGGAGGTATTTTTGGCCTTGCAAGCTCTCACCAAGTTCCTCCATTTATCCTGTGAGAGCATCAAGCAAACAATATCACAAACTGCATGTCTAATTAAGTATCCAAAACATGTTATCATTACCAATATATCAACCACTGTATATATATATACCTTCAGGTGCACAGCTGTCCGGATCGATGTTGAGAACAAGTCTCCCTTCATCTTGCTCCACTTTCCAATCCCCTTTTTGGAGACACCGTGCACGAGTTTAGCCATTTCATCCTCTGTCCAATGGTCATTGTTTTTCCTACCTCGACATTTCCCATCTCCACTTGTGCAAGGATGCTGTGCACCAAATAATTGTCCGAAGTTTTCTACCTGAAAATTAATTATTATGAACAAAAGACTCTGCACGATCAATTCACATGAAAGAACGAAATTGATCGAGATGACAACATAGACAGTTTGACACAAAAAACTGAGTGTCCAAATTGGTCAACTATATATGCTTGTTATCCTTTTACGATGTTATATTGATTCAGAAATTTGCGCTTAATGATTAATTAGAAATAGTTGTGCTTACCCTCCAGGATCTGCCTCTCATGCGAGGTCCTCTCTGGCCGCAGTTCCAAGGGGCAAAGAAACAACCTGGTAGCATTTAACATGTGTGCATGCATGAGTCCTTTAATTTCCAGGGGCGGGTGATGGTCCGCCCCTGGAAAAAACATCTTCAGGGGCGGACCATGCAATCGTCCGCCCCTGGAAAACATTTGTTGGGGCGGCCTAAATACCCGCCCCTGCAAATGGCCATTTTTAGCAGCCAAAAGCAGGGGCGGATTTCGGCGCCGCCCCTACAAACGTCGTTTTACCCGCCCCTACAAACGTTTTTTGTAGTAGTGTTACCACTACCACCGCCTTAAACGGTGACTTTGTTGCAGTCAATAAAAGTATGTTTCAGCAACCAACCATTATAATTCAAGTACAGATCTATGATGACTCAAGTTATTA
>CM014278.1:39275449-39298034 GCA_004135705.1 Alloteropsis semialata
AACATAGAGCATGAAATAGACCATACTAAACGTCAAAAGAGAGAGGATGAAGTTGCTAACCTTCTAGCGGACTTGGTTTGCAAAATCTCCAAAAGTTATGGAAAAATCGGGCATGAGCTCCCCAACCCGAGCTCAATGGAGGATGAAGAAATGAGCCATGGCTCGGGCTGGGGGTGGAAGAAGGGGCCTTATACGCAGAGCCCCTTTGGTACCGGGTGGTGGCACCACCCGGTACCAAAGGGGCTCATATTGGTACCGGTTGGTGTCACCAACCGGTACCAAAGGCCCCGAGGCTCATTGGTACCGGGTGGTGACACCAGCCGGTACCAATGTTGCCTCATAGGTACCGGGTGGTGCCACCACCCGGTACCAATGAGCGCACAGAATTATTGGGGATTGGACCCGGTACCAATGCTTCCATTGGTACCGGGTCCAATCCAACCGTGACCGATTAGGGAGGATGGACAGAGAGTTCTCTGGTAGTGCATATGCATAGAAAGGACCATTGTCGCACTCGAGCGCAGGCACAGATGGCCGGAAAATGAAGCCAACATGCGAGAGATGGATGAGCCGAGTAGGGAATGAGGTTCTTATGGTTTACCTTACATCTCATGGTCAGACCTTTTGTTTGGCCGTGAGGATCCGCCGGTGTGCGGCCAACCCGAGCAGGGGTATAGGAGCCCTGGCCTTGCGAGATGGAGGAAGCTGGTAGCAGCAGCCATGGCCGGTGACCTTGCAGAGCGTGAGTGGTGGTGCTGTGGTGGCTCGAGATCTGCAGCGGAATCAGAATCGGCGCTTGTCGCATGGGAGAGGAGGGTCGAGACACAGCCGCACGAGAGAGATCGACAGGTGCTGCAGCGGGTGTTTGTGTCAATTTGCTTGTGCGATGATGGGCTGGGCTAAAGGCCCATGCCTGATATAAGTGATTTTTAGCCAACAGGCCTAAAAATTTGTGTATAATTATTTATTTCTTATAACTTTATATAAATCCGTTAAATGAATAGCTTCTGCTATAGCCCGCTCTAGCTGCGTTTAGCTATTGAAAAGGGACGTCGCTAAATCTCATAGCCCGCTATTTGCAACCTTATCCTTAACCCCCATGAAAATTGAAACTCTTGGACTCTTATCAATTATATAGGCCCGATTGATCAAATAGTTTTGGGCCAGTTGGGCACGTGACATGGGCCTTAAAACAATAGGAGGTCAGCAGTATTAGATTTTGAGGACTGTTGACGGCCTTAGACGCGTCAATTCGTAAATCGCAAGTGCACGGATCGTTGGTAGCTTTTCCCTTCGAGTATTCCCTCAATGTTTATCAATCCATGGAACAAGTGGGATGTTGGCTCTTACTTTGTGTTAATCTTACTAACTAAACAAGTAATATGGTTGTATAGAGAGATGACAAACTAAACTAGATTAATCTAAGATCAAACTAAGTAACAAAGGTTGATAAGAGAGAAATAAAGATAGATAAGTGTTCCCTTCCTAGGGTCTAGGTTCTCATGAATATGAATCTACTACACAAATGGGTGTTGCCTTCACTAGCATCATAGCGGTTATGTGCTCTTTTGGTCTTTTCTCTCTTGCATACTGTCACTACATAAGGGTAGTCAACCACCTCGTTAACACATCCATGACAAAGCATCCATAGAGTTAAGCTAATTACCACGATTACCACAAACCCTACTATGGATATATGTTGATCAAGAACAAAGCGCTCACATATGTAAATAAAGCATTGCAATGACATAGACCATGAAGCATTGATAGGCATAATGTGCATGTAGAGATTACAAATCATAGATCCATCTAACCTTAGGGATGAACGGAGGCATTACCCCATCATCTTACAAGAATTGAAACACAAGGGGGTGATGGAGACTATGAGGAATGTCATCACCGAAGATGGCGACGTGATGGGAGAGAAACCCTCTAGCCAACGGCTTGAGGGTCTGCTTGATCTCTTTCACCGGCGTTGATCGTCACGGTAAACTCATCTAATCTCTCTCTCCTCTTCTACCCTCGGTCCGTCAGTCTCTGGACCTTTTCCGTGTCCCAGTCCCCGTCGTCGACTCAAACAGACAAGCGCAAGGCAATAGCAGGCAACCACGCAAAGCCCGGAACCGGGGGGAGCAGAGGAGGCACCCTCACCGGCAGTGGCGGATCCAAAATCAAAATCCACCTATGGCGAATTTTATAATATTCCTTCCATTGCAAATTAACTGTCCAGTTAACTATTACTAACAATGTTTGACATTTATCTTACACAAAAATTTAGTGCAAATATATGAAAAGATAAACATGTTTAAAGTACTATTCTGTATGGACGAAGCAATTCTATAGTAATTTCCACATTCGAATACGAGGGTATAGTGGCACTAACCTCTTTTTCTTTTTTATGACAAAAAATCTTTTCTTTCCTCCTCCCCAACACACTCACTTACCCTCACCATGTTGATAGCCATTGGAACGTCGCGGCAGCCATTCCGCAGAGGTGCAGTAGTGGCGGTTTCGCTGCAATATCAAAAAAATGGAGTGATTGCCGATTGGTGAGTAGGGCCTTCGGTGTGCGTGGTGCCTAGGAAGCTAATGGCTCAAGACGGGCGTTCGGCAAATGCATGTGATTGTTCACCTTGCTTCCTAGCTAAGCCGTATACAAGTATGGTTTATTAATTAGCAAAGTTATGTTGCCCAATTAGACCAAGCCTGCTGACCACAAGCATGAATGACACTCAGGTCCAGCCTGTGTTGGCCTGTTGGCTATTGCCTTCGCCAGTTCGCTTGTATTCATACGTGCGTCTTCCCCAAGAGTCGTTGCCTCGGCGCTTGGCTGCTCGAGCTCAACAAGTATTGGCGCTCTCACTTGCTGGGAAAGGGTCCTGTCAGCGGTGAGGTATGGCAGCTGCCAGACCTCGCCAGACTCACCGGCATGCAGATTAATTGATATTTTCTATCAAGGGGTCATGCTCGAATTTCATTACTTCACAACAACAAAATTACAGCGCAAATTTCATACTTAACAGCAACGAAATTACAGCACGAATTTCATTACTTCACAGCAACGAAATTACAACATTCAAGTTTTTAAAGTAAGGTCTTGCAGAAAGTAAAGAGCATCTAAAAAGTTCGAGCACTTGCCGGGATCACAGCCCAGCATACAACCGCGCACAAAAGCGCCCAGCTAAACTTCAGACTAACAGAATATTAAACAGCAACAGAACTAATAGACAGAACACTCTTCCACTCGAGCACACCTAGGCTTCCAGACAAACAGGGCTTCAAAACAAAATCAACTTTATTCCTTCGGATTACTGCAGTAGAATGGTGCCGGTGTCTCCATCCTGCGGCTCAGGAGGGTGGAAGGCTATTGCTGTTTGTTTCAGCGCTTCAGCTGCTGCTTCCAACGTCGCCTTGTCTTGCTGCTTCTGTAGTTCTGCTCAATTTGAGATAAAAGATGAGGCATAACAAATGACCTCAGTAGGAGATCTAACAACTTTCTTTTCAAAGCAAATATCATTTGTTTTCCTCCACAGGGCCCAACAGACTGCTGCTAGTCCAAGCATGATCAGATAACACCTCCCCTCCCCTTCCCCCGGGGAGGGAGGCATGAACCTAGGTAGCCCAAATCCAAAAGTGATCCATTGAGGTAGGCCTACAATTTGCCCGATAACCATAACAATTTAGCAGAAAGATGTTCAGCTGATTCATTTTCATTACAGAAAACTACATTTGTCATTTCCTTGCCAATTAAACTACATTTGTCATTTCCTTGCCAATTCCTTTTCAGCAGGTTGTCAGATACACCGAAGGAGTTAAGGTTATCAATTATCATACAACCTTCTTAGATTATTCTGGTTTTTTCATCAAGCCATCTTCTAAAGGGCAATCTCCAATTTTTCTTGGCTAATTCATGAACAGAACAGATTAATTTGTATTTATTGTTTGATTTCTGAATTACGGTAAGATCAATATAGCACAATCATCACAGTAGGTCGATAAAATTTGTCGATTGGACATTGTCCAGGTATAGATGTCATTGAGATTTGAGAGTTCTAAAATTCTTCTCGTAAACTCATTTAAGTGCTAGTTAATTTTCAATTACTAATAACTTTTTAAATTTTCAGCATGGTCACGTCGCCTATGAAGGTATTCAACTTTATGCATCAAGTTGTTTGAAGAAACTTTATAAAATATTATGTACATGTTGTTTGATACGAATATTTTATATGCACATTTGGCGTTTGTCATGATTATTACTCTTATCATTCCTGCTTCTAAATGGGCCCCAAAAAGCTCAGGACCGGTCCTGCGCATCAGTGCTCGGTTCCTGTGCGTAACCGACAACGTGAATTTCAGATTATCAGACACTTCGGTTTGAGAAACATTTGGCACGTCATCGCATATGGGATACTTGGGAGTCAGAAAGATGGGAGTGCCCTCAAAAGCTTGTTCAGTACATGTCACATATGCCTCCAACAAGGATTTTCGATATTTTATCCAGATGGACGCGTTATGGATGTCAAAAGCCAAACCACAAAGTACGTTAACACTACCAGAGGATTCTAGCCTTCTAGGACTGAGATGCCTCTTGCTTCGACTCCGCAGGCACAAGTCCTCGGATCTTCACGTCATAGTAGACCTCCTCCACCCTCCTCAAATCATACTTCATCCCTACAAAGGGATTAGCAGAAGCCACATTATACACCATAACAGTGCAATGGCTCTAGACAAAAACAGAAATACAGCAGCAGACCAGGTCATCTTTAAAAGGAAAAAAGTCTAAATTACCCCTCGACTATAGCTAAAGTCTAGACAAGCTCCTAAACAATTTTTTGGTTCAAATAACCCACTAAACTATGTCAATTGGTTCAACTTACCCCTTAATAGAATTTGTCTTTTTTGTATCTCCACATAAAAATAGATTATTAAGTTCACATTTTGCAGTGTGATAGCCGACATCATAACTTAGGGTAGAAAAATATATTATGAATTTTTCAATATTATTTTAATAGGCCAGTACATCTAATTATAAATTAATCATAAAATGTATAAAAATTAAGTAACAAAATTATATGATATTTTTTAACATAATATACGATGTTCACTGTCATCCCACAAAATTTAAACTTAAAACTCTATTTGTGCGTGAAGAAACAAAAAAGACAAATCTTATTATGGGGTAAATTGGACCAATTGGCAAAGTTGTAAGGGTAAATTGAACCAAAATATAGTTTAGGGAGTTTAGTAGACTTTTGGCCATAGTTGAAGGGGTAATTTAGACTTTTTCCTCTTTAAAATAAACAACTTCAACCTGTCAGTAAGCAGACAAACTCACCATCAAATTTCTTACGCAAGAAGTCATTGCGCAGGTTCAACATCCTAAACGATGCATGAAGATCAGTCAAGAAGCTCAAAACCTTTCTTGGACAGTCATATTCACCAGCAGTGACGCGATTTACAACAAATCTAGGCTGCAGAAAACACATCATGAATCAATTAATTCGAGTCCATAACTGGTAATAATTACATCTCCTACACATCCATCCATGGAATAACCGCCCACAATAAAGCATCATGTATGAAAAAGAAGGTAGTGTACAGTTGTCTTTACCCATAAAGAAGTACACTACAGACAACAGAACAATCCACATTCCAATTTTTGAAGTTTAGGTATTTAGATAACTGCATGCTTCTTTTGTGCATATAAAAGTTTAGAAGTAAAATAAATGCTTCTATTTGTCATAACACACGCCAAATTCTTAGGTGTAAGTGTAACGCAAAGAAACTACTATTGCAAGGTAAAGATGCTACATGTTACAATCATTTGTTTGTTTGTTTATATTGATATCCTGAGGCAATAAGGATGTGTGAAGCTTGTTTAACAGTGTAAACAGGAAAATAGGTTGAACATAACAGACAACAATGGGAAAGAACAATATGAGGTTGGTGCTGAGCTCACAGAAAATGTTAAATTTATCTGAATAGTACATGTTGACCTTGATCCCCCAACCCACTGGTCTTTTATCTAACTGTGCATAATTTCACTCTCATGCGTTACAAATTTGATTTAGACGCCAACCCTTTAAAGTGAAATTAGCATATGAAATCATGCATTTCAGCCCCCCTGCCCCCACACACCCCTAAATAACGATTAAAATACCATAACGTAAAGGAATTAAATAGAAAAGTGGACTTGACAGAACAAAATCAACAAAGCTGAGGTCTATCAACTGATGCCAATAAAATTAAAGCTCAGAGGATAAACATAGCTCTATGACAAATCCACATCCACAAAAGTAGGAAGGGAAAGATAAAAGGGGCAGCTAATCATCAAAGCATTTTAGTTCTATGAAGCAATTATTTCATCAAAACACACCTTTCTTCCCTTATTAAGTTATTGTTGCTAAAATTTATAAATCTCCCCACTATTAGGCCTAATTGCTATGATTGCCACGAGATTTGATTAAATATTCATTTACAACAATACACTTCCATATTACAGACAGGTTTGTGTGCTACACTACTGTCGATACTAAGTTTGAACAGAGGAGTCACTTCACATATCCATACACCTTTTCCACAGTAAGACATAATCAGCTATGAGGCAACTAGACAGCTTACTATAGCATTGCTGTGCAAAACTTTCATTCATCACATGGCACCAAAATGCATTGCTGTGCAAAACGTTCATATAAGATAACATGACACTAACTTATCTTACTTTCACTGTGACCCTCTATTTATCCATATGAACTTGTATTTTTGTCACACCATAACCAATTAATTTCGTGTACGCGTACATGCTTAAATCTAGTGACACTGCTATCAACTATCCATTATTTTATTACATGCAGTCACAAGAAAAGATAACTATCCACATGTAAAACCGCCAAAACGGTGGCTGCAATTTAATCCAAATGCTCGCGCTCTGCTATATGGTTCACCAAGGAAATGTATCATAGGAAAGCTACACACGCATCCTACGCAATTCTATATTCAGTGCAGGAAAACCGAATTTATGTGATTGGGGAAATTTAATCGGAACCATTACAATATGGAAGTTAATTTAGTTTCTCTCTTGCCCCAATTTTAATCATCAATAATCGCTACTTGATGATAAAACTGGGGACAGTGAGTCCATCTTCTACTGCAGCCAAGGTCGAGACAAATAAGTTGGCTTCTTAGAGAAGCTTCATCTCGACCAAATTTGTTCCTGGTCAACTCACCCACTCAAATATAATATGGCACATGGAATTATACAAAGTAATAGTGGCCAATGACTGTAGAGGAAGCATCTCTTAATTCAACTAAAGCACTAGGAATATGGTGATAATAGCCTTGTAACTTACAAGGAAATCTAACCAAGCATTTATGTGATTTTGTTAAACAGCAATCAAATTTGATACACAGTACATCCTACAGCCTGCAACCAATAAAAGAAATGATGTTTTCTAACATGGATATCCAATTAGATATAGTATTTTCTAGACGAAGCGTCTTACAAATAAGCTGACAAGAAGTTCAAACTTTTAGGAAATATAAAGTAGCAAAACAGACAATATTGTCACCATTTAAAACAGTGCACAACTCAAACAAAGCTTAAAAATGAGTTTTCTTAGCAAGATAAAAGAACTAAGAAGCCATTGCACACCACATTCCAATTCCACAAACAGTATGGCAACTGGCAAAACTAGCCTAATTGAATGTGCAATGGCAATCATGCAAGTATGCAACAAATTCACAAAGTAGTAGTCCTACCCAATGACTTCATAGTTCTACTGCACAATTGATTTCTTTGATTAAAATGATTAATTCTGAATACTTTACATGCAAAATCATCTATTCAGAGGAACATAAATTAATGCTTTAGACTTATCTTGTTAAATAAGATCTCCACAAGTACATATAAATTATGTGTAGAGTTCAATGATGACATATAATTAACGGCATGGAGGACATTTGGTTCTAGCCTTTAGATTATCTAGTCAAAATAATATAAAATATTCCCTAGCAAGGATATATTGATTTTCTCAATTCTTTTCTGCAAGTCTTATGTTCAGCACTTTGGCTGGTTGAACCAGTGTCATTTAAAACCACAAGCTGACAAGCATATAAAAAAAAAGAACTATTTGCGCACACAAAAAATTACAAGAACAATACTTTGTTTGATGAGTTATTGAACTTACAAATTCATTGGACATGAAGCACAATCCTGCAAAACAAGGAAATCCTAATGTGAGTACACAGCATCATTTGCACAGAACATTTTACAAGACATAAGTGGCAAAAATCTGCAGTACAAAAGGAACAAGTTCAGAGTTGTTTGACAATGCTGCAATGGTTCTCATGTTTCAAGCAATAAGTAACAGATGACAGTGCCGACAACATGGTAAACATGCATATATGCATCAGGATTAGCAGAAAATTTGAATCCAAAGTACACAGCACAATTTAAATCCATGTACAGTTCATCTGCAAACACTCAAGCCTTGCAACCATAGATCTCATGACTAAGCATCTATTTACAAAGTATGAAAGTGAAGAGAAGAAAAATGTAACATACAGACTAATAGAGACACTAACCTGTCAGGTAGTCCTCAACATCCAGGCAAAACTCCCCAGAGCTCACTGCAAAAAAAAAAAGGATACAAATTTAGATGCCATGAGACACTACCAATTACTACAATAACTGACAGCACGCTGACATACACCCTAGCTTCTCCTGGGCCTCAGCGTGCATTAGCAGGCCACCAGTCTCAAGCCAGTGCATGAAGGCGAGCATCGACACCACTGCCTGCGTCTCACTCCTCCAATCACCATGGTACCTAAGCCGCAAAGCCACACACACACATGAGACATGACACATTTCCTTCACAAAATCTGAATGCTAACAACCTGGACACAGATGCGACACAGATGCGTCTAACTGAATGAAGCAGCAATTCACCTGTAGTACTGGCCCGGGCACTCCTTGAGGACCTCCGCTAGCTGCGCGTACAGCCCCTTGATTACCTCCACCTGCGCCTTGGCCTTCCCGAGCACATCTGCGCGAGTACAGAGGTATGGTAAACAACCACGGAGCAATCGACCAGATTAGGCGCAAGGAGGTGACTAGCCACCACGAGAAGTGAAATGGGGACAGCCGGGGAGGGGAGGCGGCAACCTTCGAGGGGGACGGGCTGGTGGACGAGGAGGAGCGCGGCGGTGGCGACGCGGGAGGCCGACTCGACCTCGGAGACGACGGCGCGGATGCGGTCGCAGAGGGTGGAGGCCTCGTCGAGCTGCGCGCGGAAGGAATCGAACTGCGCGTCCATGACGGGCGAGGGCAGCCGCGGCGCGGGCTGGGAGTCGGGGGCGGCGGAGGCGCGGGGAGGGGCGGTGGAGCAGAGGCGGCGCAGAGTGGGCAGGAGGAGAGCGGCTCCGTGGGGAGTGACGAGGGCGGCGCGTAGAGGCGAAAGGGAGGCGGCGGCGGCGTGGAGGCGGAGCGCGGCGGCGGTGGCGGTGGCTGCTGCGGCTGCGGTTCTCATTGCGGATTGGGGTTTTGGGGAAGTTTTTGATGTCGTGGCCTCGTGGTCAGGGGCGTGAGCCGTCGCGTCGGCCCGTGGAAGTCGCGGAGAAGACAAGTGTCCATCCAGGCACCACGGTCAGTTTTGGGCCAGGCCTGATCGTGCTTGAAAGTTTTAGCCCAAAATCTTAACAATACCGGGCCGGCGTGGCCGGCCTACCTGATCTGATATTTGAATTTTTTTATTTTTTTTTACGATTTTTCAAAAACAACTCATGCGTGGCAGATTTTGCAAATCTGTCACCCAACCGCCGTATCATACGGCTGCCGCCAAATGATACGGCGGCAAGCCCGTGCAACCGCCGGTTCAAACGGCGGTTAGCGGTTCAGTAAACCGCTGAACCATCTGGCGGTTTCTGGTTGAAACCGCCAAATGGTTTGGCGGTTCGTCAAACTTGGCGGTTATTAATTATAAAATTATTTGAAAAGTTAATTGTTGAAGTATAGGTTATTTCCATTATTTCCAATAATAATGATTGAAAATTGTTTAATTATAGGTTATTAATTTTTTTTATATTAATAATCATATATTTTGTTTTTTTTTTGACTGACCGCAACAAACACATCTCACGATTCAATGGCCCACACTATCTCCTTCCTGAGTGACTGCAACAAACACACCTCACGGATTCAATGGCCCACACCATCTCCTTCCTGAGTGACTGCAAAAACACACCACACGGATCTATTGGGCCACTGGCTGGGGTACTTGGTGGCGTGGCCTATTAATATCGCGTTCATTCGTCCACTTTAACCCACATCACAAAAACCAAAATGGCTGACCAGAGTGGGAGTGGGTCTAGGTATAGGAGGCAAGGTGGGTTCATGCATCTGCGCCGGGAGATGGAAGCCATGGAGGGAGCTCCTCGCAATGATCCAGACAGATCTATCCTTGCTGCCAACCAGAGGCCAAAGGATGAGATCCCACCCGAGTGCTATTGTGGCATGAACAGCGGGATGGCTATCTCATTCGAAGAAAGCACATATGGGAGGAGGTACTGGTATTGCCAGAGGATCCATGAGATAACAAACAGTTCGCAGGTAATGACCTCAAAGAAGATGAAATGTTGATTGTTTGTAGTACTAACATTATTATTATTTTTTTACGAATTAACATAGGGAAGCAGAAGGACTGCTACACCGGACACCAGGGCATGTCACTTCACCGAATGGATCGACGACTCCATCAGCTGGAAGGACCAGATGCGCTGGGACGAGATGAAGATGAGAGCCGAGGAAGGACGACAGGCGGCACAAAGGGCTGAAGCTAACAGACTTGCCGGAGAGCAATTCAGGAATGATATTGAAGAAATTAGAAAGGAATTTCATGACAAGAGGGATTCATGAGGTCCCTGAAGTTATGCTATCTAAATTTCCTAAGGCATGTTAGGTTTAGGATGAGTCATGTTAATTGTGTCGCGTCACGTGCCAATGCAAAATGTAATAGATTGTGTAGGTCAAAAGTTAATGGTGCACCATGACCTTTTCTGTCATGAAACTTAAATTCAATGAAAGCCAAGGCAATTGAATGCAGTGATGTGTTATCTTTTCTGTGCATTCGTTCTCATTCGAAGAAGAATATTAAACCCCGAGCAGCATTTAACTTGATGAAGAGTAGCACTAGGATACATTGCTTGACCTTGCAATGGCATGTGCGGCACACCTTTCTAACCTAAACTTGCGACGTTGCTAATCCTAACATGCCTTAAGGAAATTAAATTGACGCTTCGACGATGTGTCCAGTTCTACTGCTCGAAAGAGAAGAGAGATCCACCCGAGTGCTGCGAGGGAAAGTAGTACTTAGGGCGAGGGTCGATCGGTGGCGCTGGCGGTGGTGGTTGGCTACTGTTTAGGTGGCATGAGCACCGACAGTTAGAGTCATAACAAACTGGTGGCGCATAGCTTGGTGCACTGGCCTCCTCAGAATCATCAGGAACGTCATCTTGAAGGAATCTAGTGTTGTCCACCTCTTGCTGTAGCTCATCGATGACGAGGTGGAGGTAGACGATGTACACATCATATGGCTGAATTGGTGGAGGATCCACCCACCTTGCGAATCCGCAGCCATCGGGAGCCAACGAGTTCTGAACGTTGTAGAAAAACGATTAGATGACAAATGTGGATGGAAACATACAAATTCAGGGTTATGACTTACATATCCCCTAGGGCATCGCCAGAATCGTTGTCCACCCTCCGAAGATGAATGCTGAACCTGCACAACACAGTACTCATCGTGCATACATCTTGGCCACTGCACCGACTTTCTGCGCTCATAAGGTCGGAGGCTACGTCGCAGGCCGAAATCGCTTTTGGATTCGATTGGAAAATATTCTGCAAACTCTGGAGAAAGTTCAGTATAGATGGTTAGCCTCAAGTCGTCGTCGGTTGCCATTTTGGTTTTTGTGATGTGGGTTCAAGTGGACGAATAAGCGCGATATTAGTAAGCCACCAAGTACCCTAGCCAGTGGGCCAATGAATCCGTGTGGTGTGTTTTTGCAGTCACTCAGGATGGAGATGTTGTAGGCCATTGAATCCGTGAGGTGTGTATGTTGCAGTTACTCTGTAAGGAGATGGTGTGGGCCATTGAATCCGTGAGGTGTGTTTGTTGCAATCACTCAGGAAGGAGATGGTGTGGACCATTGAATCCGTAAGATGTGTTTGTTGCAGTCAGTCAGAAAAACAGAATATATGAAATCAGGGCCAAATTCTCTCATACAAGTATAAATAGGTCCATAGATGTGAGCATTCATACCACGCTCCATTCGCCTCTCACATATCCTCTCATCACCATGTCCTGGATTAATGGTCCTCTAGATCCACCTCCTCTACACCCTAACCTAGACGTGACAACTAGAAATTTTTATGGAAGACACAATGCCCTACCGTGTGACTTCTGGCCACAATGCAGCCATGGTCTAGATGCTGTAGTTCAAGTTTATGAGCACTTTGGTGATGCTGGACGACGCTTCTTCCGCTGTCCCATTTACAAGGTTTGGATCCAACTTGTTGTTCGCATTTCTTCATATCCAATTATCCCTAATGAATTAGTTGCACACTTATTCAGAGCCAAGATTGTGGACTCACCTATTGGATAGATGGTCCAATGGATGCACACGTGCAAGAATACATCCACCACCTCCACGTTCTGAATCAACAGCTCCAAAAGGACAATACACAGAAGCATCATCAGGTTAACCGACTCGTTAACTGTGCAGAAAGACAAATAGATAACTCAGATGCAAGAACGTATCAATCAACTTGAGGAACAAGCGTGAAGAGCAAAGAAGGAACTTGACGAGGCGTTTCATGCCTCCAACCGTTTCTGGTCGTCGCAACTACTATAGCTAAATGTTGTGCAATGAACCATTTATGTATCTATCTAGAATCATGTAACGTAGTGATTTGTCTAGATCAATAAATATAACCTTGGTTTATGACATACATCACATGCAAATGGATAAGCAAATGTTCAGCAATACATAGTCCGCTAATACATAACATGCAAATGGAAATGAAAATGTTCAACACATTCTCCTAGTACAACACATGCAAATACATGACATAGTCCAGTACAACAACACATTATAAAGTAGCTAAGTACTCAGCAACACCCCAATCATCATCAACCACTTTTCTTGTGTGCATTGCCGCTGGAGGTCCTTGCACCATCCCTAGGCAAGTCAGCTACAACCGCCTTCATTGCCTCCATCTGAGCCTCGACAGCTCTCTCCTGCATTTCTTCCATTTCCCTATTCTTCCTGTCATCCTCAACCTGCTGAAAATAGTGCTCCCATGTGCCATAAGTGTCGGATTTATGGACCCGCAGTCCACACAGGGTAGCCTACGTGGTTGATTTGTTGAGGGACAGATCGAGGATCAGAAGTTGATGGTAACACAAGACGCAAGGATTGAACAGGTTCGGGCCGTCGAGATGACGTAATACCCTACGTCCAGTGTTGGGTGTATGGATTACTGTGTATGAAGTTCCTGAAGGATCTCCGTAGTTGGGTTCTATCCTAGGTTGAATGATCAGATGTCTCGTCCCTCTGGAGGGGGGTCTCAAGGCACCTTATATAGTCTGGTTGCCTTGAGTTACAAGTCGGCTAGAGATCATAACCTACCCGAAATACAAGGATGCGATCCTATAACGATTACAGATATCCTTCCCTATAATTCCGGCTAGTTTATCTTGATCTCCGAGCTTCTTGTAGGATACGCCGTCTTGTTCCTTGCCGCGTGCGCCGTCGCGCCCATCCGGTTCGTCCGACTGGTGGGCCTCCTGGCTGGTGGGCCACCCAGTCTGACAAGCCGGCCGATAGCACTCGGATTGGGCCGCCCCTCGCTGGTTGAGCCAATCCGCCTTCTGGGTACCCCTGGGGGTCTACCCCCGACAAGCCCCCGAGTAGTACGTGGTTGAGCGACAATTCGGCGAGGTCGTGCTATCTGCTGAGCTTCGAGCTTGCTGCGGTTGGAAGCGAAACCGCGTGATACTGGAGAGAAAAGAGAGCCCTCTGCAACGGATGCGCCACGAGGTGCGTCCGTTGGCCGTAGCCCCCGAGCCTTGAAGCGATTCCGTAGGAATCGGTCCAAGGGTTAGTAGCCTTGTTCTTGGTTGCCAGACAATCAACAGATGCGCCGCGAGGTGCGTCCGTTGGCCGTAGCCCCCGAGCCTTAAGGCGATTCCATAGGAATCGGCTCAAGGCTTTATCGAGGAGCCTCTGACTGAATCATCCGGCGTTAATTTCGGCGTCCAGCCCCCGAGCGTGAGGTCCGGCAGAGCCATACAGGGCACGCCGAGTAGTCGTACCGGTGCCCAGCCCCCGAGTGCAAGGACTCGTCAGGCGAGCACGATGTGTAGCTGTCCCGGCGCCAGCCCCCGAGCGTGAGGGCTGAGCACGCCGAGTGGTCGTCCCGGCGCCAGCCCCCGAGCGTGAGGGCTGAGCACGCCGAGTGGTCGTCCATACCCTGCAACAAAACACGAATTCGAGAGGAGAAAGTACTTGGTGATATAAATGTTAATGAACTCCGCTTCCTACTTTTAAGTCTTTTAATTTCTCCGGGCAGTTAGCCTGTTACGTTTATGCACCTGATCCCCGATAGCCGTAGTCCGTAGCGCAGGGAGCTGGGCCGCATGCACGCGTAGGAGCATAGGCGTACGAAAGAAACGAGGTTTCACGAATTAAGGCGTATGCTGCCCGAGTACTCTAGCAACTTGCGTAAAAGCTAACGGAATTGACAAAATTAATTGATTAATACTTAGCTTGGCGGACGATCCAAATCCTGGAGGATTCCCTCTTTGTCTGATACGCCAGGGAGAAGGTAGGCGGAGAGGTGTCGTTTCTGATATGCGGCGTCAGGAACAGTCTTTCCGTGATTACACAGGGCGCCCCCGTGGTCGGGTAAAGCCAAAGACGATAAGGATGACCTGTGCAGTTAGGGCAGAAGGAGAGACGCGTGGCTCGGAGCTCACGCGCCTGTCGATGTGGAGGAAGTCTCTCGTCCTCCGGCAATCTGAGGCTATAAATGCCCACCGGGGAGCCAGAGCTGCTACCCAGGAGCGAGTTCGTATAGGATCCTTGCAGCCAATATGCCGGAGGCTCATTGCTGGGTTCATCCACCGGAGAAAGTTCATGGAGTCTCCAGAGTATGGTGCTAGAAGAGTGCTTGCGATGTAGTTGAGGTGTTGATCAGCGTCTGGATGCTGCTCCGCTGGCTCCTTGGCTTGCCTTTGGTTCAGGACTGTCAGGGCATAAGGCTCTAGCCAACCAAGTGATACCAGAAGCATTTGCTCTCAACCCTCGAAGGGTGCTGTCCCGTCGACGGCTGCAGTGGTGCTACAAGAGAGCTTGCGAGGAGCTCATGTGGGCCAAGCTTGCTTCGGATGTAGCACTAGGCGCAGGGACGAGTACCCCAGGCCGTCATCTTGACGGTTGATGTGTTTGGTCTTTGTAACCGGTTTACGACCAGCTTCGTTGTAATTGTATAACCTGCAAAAGGATTTTACTGCATGATAGTCTTGAGGAGGAAGCTTCTCGGCAGCAGCAGCCCTGAGCCGTCGGGGCTTGGCCGCGCTTCTCCAACTGTTGTAACTTGCTCGCAGCGTCTGCCCCCGAGCATTTAGGGGCTGATCGAGCCCGAGAGGCACGCTGTTTTTGATGTGGCGCCAGCTCCCGAGTCCGAGTGCCGGTCGAACCTTAGCGGTACGCCGTTTGTTCTGCAATGTTGGCTTCCGAGTAGCTCGGAGCCAATCGAGCCCGAGAGGCACACTGTTTTTGATGCGGCGCCAGCCCCCGAGTCTAAGTGCCGGTCGAACCTTAGCGGTACGCCGTTTGATTTGCAGCGTTGGCTCCCGAGTAGTTCGGGGCCAATCGAGCCCGAGAGGCACACTGACTTCAATGCGGCGCCAGCCCCCGAGTGTGAGTGCTGTTAGAGCATTAGCGGCACGCCACTTGGCTTGCAATGTTGGCTCCCGAGTGGTTCAGGGCCAATCGAGCCCGAGAGGCACACTGACTTCAATGCGCGCCAGCCCCCGAGTGCGAGTGCTGTTAGAGCCTTAGCGGCACGCCACTTGGCTTGCAGTGTTGGCTCCCGAGTGGTTCAGGGCCAATCGAGCCCGAGAGGCACACTGACTTCAATGCGGCGCCAGCCCCCGAGTGCGAGTGCTGTTAGAGCCTTAGCGGCACGCCACTTGGCTTGCAGTGTTGGCTCCCGAGTGGTTCGGGGCCAATCGAGCCCGAGAGGCACACTGACTTCAATGCGGCGCCAGCCCCCGAGTCAAAGGGCTGGTCGAGCCTTAGCGGCACGCCGACTTCTTTGTCTTGCCCGAGTGCTCGGGGTCGTTTTTTACCGTCGAGGCCCGGTGCATAACGGAAGGGGAAAGGCGCCCAACGGCTCTTTTTACCGTTACGCCCGCGTCCGTTAATTGCGCCGTCCGGCAGTAATCTTGGGCATCGAGGTGCGCTATAAAGGGTGAGGGTTAGGTCTGGAGGGGAAATCCCTCTGTTTCCAGATCCGTTTTCCCCATTCTTCATTCTCCATTCCGCCGCCACCAAAGAATCCTTCTTGCTTCTAGATCCGTCCCGCGGATTTAGCCACTACGGGGAGCGTAGGCTCTTTGATGCGGACGAAGTCCCCTGCGTGTTGATCCATGGCGCCGAAGAGGAAGCTTACCGGCGTCCCCAAGTCTGACAAGATCCCCTCCCCTACTGTCGCGTGGGCGCGGGGGAAGGTAACCACGGAGATGCTGGAGGAAATGGTGGAGTGGAGCATCCTCCCATCTCAGGCCGTGGCGGAGTGACGGCCGAGCGCCGGGGAGGCATTCCCGTCGGAGAACTCCGGCGAGCTGGTCCTGTTCAAGCCATTCTTCGAAGCGGGACCCGGCTTGCCGACGGGGGCCTTCTTCCGAGGTTTGCTTCACTACTACGGGATCGAGGCCATCAACCTCAACCCCAACTCCATCATGGCGATTTCTGTCTTCATTCATCTCTGTGAGGCCTATCTGGGGATCTCTCCCCATTTCGACCTGTGGAGGTACTTGTATTGGCTGAAGCCTCAGCCGAGCGAGGAGAAGATGGTGGTAGTGGGAGGCGCCGGATTCATGCTGCGTCAAGGGCGGAAGGATGAATACTTCGACATCGCCCTCAACACCTCCAACAAGGGCTGGAAAGCCGAGTGGTTCTACGTCGGGAACCACGCGCCGACGATCCCCTGCCACACCGGAGAGCGGCCGAAGGTGAAGGACTGCTGGAATGATCTTACCAGTGGTTCTCAGATGCGGGAAGTGGAGGAGCTCCTTGCGTTGATCAAGGAACTCAAGGAAGTTGGACACTTGACGGCGATCGGCGTTGCCTGCAACTTTAGCAGGTGGCTGATTCAGCCAATCCAGGAGCGGAAGCACCCGGGCTACGAGTACTCGGGCCGGGAGGATCCCACCCGGGGAGCCCGCCGGACGGTGGGCAAGGAGGAGATGAAAGCACGCGTAGGCGGGTTCTTCCTCGGGCACGTGTCGGAGAAACACCAACCGCGCCCATTTTCCTTGAAGAGGCCTGCTCCACCGGTAAGTTTCTGTTCCGAGTGCTTTTGAATGTTCTTCTTGATGCAATTTTTGGTTTTTGATGTAGTCGTCCGTTGGCCGTCTGATTTTGCGATTTCTCTGGCGCAGGATCGGGTCTTCGAGTATTTTTCCGCTGCCCCGCTTCCGGAGGATCTCCCTAGGAAGGTGTTCCTGGAGGAAGCGCCCCCCAGGAGACCAGGTCGGCCCTCCAGCGGCAGAAGCAGCTGATCCTCCCGCTCCTCTGGTGTGGGCACCTAGCGATACAGAGGGCTCCCTGAGCCCTTCAGATGAAGAAGTGGAGGAGGACCGTCCACGGAAGCGCCGGACGGCCATGGCGAAGGTTAGGTCTCGCAGGGCCGTCGTTTCCCAGCCGGCGGCGTCCGTTGACGGTGAGGCGGCCGACGACGATTCTGTGACGATGTCCGATGAAGCGCCCTCCGTCCGAGAAGCAGTGCTGCGTACACTGCCACCGCCTCCCAAGCGGAGGCGCACAAAGAAGGTTACCACGAAGAAGTCGGACGCGCAGCCGGCCAAGCAGCCGACGGCGGGTTCGGATGCTGACGTTGACGAGCTGGGAAATCCATCCCCGGCCGTCGTGCAGGATGAGGAGAAGGACGAAGCTCTGCCCGACTCCTTGTTCCAAGAGCAGGAGCACGCCCGGGCTATGGGTGTGTCGGTGGAGGAGAGGCGGCGCATGATGGCGGAGACAATTGTGCAGGCCGCCGCGGACGCAAGGCCAGTCTCCGATCTGGGGACCAGGCCGATCCTGATGACGGCCTCGGCGCAGCGGTGTCCCAAGCTTCCAATCCTGCGGCCCCGAGTTATGGTGGTGAAGAGTACTCAGTAAGTCTTTGTTCTCATGCTCGTTAGCTGTGTGGATAATTGTTTCTGAGTTCTTTGTTTTCATTGCCGAGTGCTTTTTCAGTAAAGCCTCTGACCTTGATGGTGAGGCGGCCAGCGGGAAGGCTCCGTCGACTGATTTCCCGCAAGGTCCGAGTTCTCCTCCAGTCACACCTGTTGGCCAGTCATCCTCAGGTGCTACGCCTGAGGTGACGAACTCGGCCGAGGGGTCGGCGGCGGCGCGGACGGAGGAGATACCAGCCGGGCCTGACCCGGAGGTGAATGTGGCGGCGCAAACGACCAAAGACGTGCAGGGTGGAGGAGGCGAGACGGCGATCCCCTCAAGTGGTGGCGCTGGGGATCCTGAGGTGGACCCGGTGGCGGAGGCCCCACACGCAGGCACGGGCGCCACCGTTCAGGGAGAAGCCCAGGAGGAAGGACTCCAAAAGCAGTCGGACGCCTCGGGAACTATCTCTGTCCCCGGGGTTGATGCTATCACGGCGGAGGAGGAGACGGTTCTTGCTGAGCTTCAGCTTGCAGTCGACCAGTCCCGGCGCTGTGCAGCGGTTTGTCCCCTCATCTGCCTTGTTTGTCTTTTCTTGTCCATTATGAAATGTCTGAGTTGTTCATTTTGGCGAATCGTTGTAGAGGTTGGCCACGCTCCGGCAGTCGCGCCTTGGGCAGCTCCAGGACGCGGAGTCGGCGCTCCAGCGCGCGGCGGAGATGGAGGCGGAGCTCAAACGGGTCAAGCGCCAGCGTGACGTCGCCCGGAAGAGCCTGAATGATGCCGTCGTGCAGCATCGCTCGCAGCTTCATGGTGAGGATTTGTCCTTTGTGTAGCTTTTTCGGTGATTCTTATTGATCGTCAAGTTTGCCGTGTACTTTTCGCCCTGATCCGAGTGCTCCTCTGCTTTTTCAGAGAGGGAGATGGAGAGGGACCGCCACGTCAAGGAGCTGAAGGAGTTGTGTTTTGCAAACGCGACTCTGCAGAAGTCGGATGAGGTGATGGAGGGGAAGCTGAAGACGGAGCAGGAGTTCCAAAAAGGTGCGGACATGACGATGCTGCAGAGGATGTATACTATCCAGAATAACGCTCGAATCATAACAGGCTTGGAGCAAGATCTGGCGTCTGTGCATTTGGCCTTGACGGAGGTCAACGAGGCGGCGAGGGAGTTGCTGGACGCCGTGGCCCCAGAAGAGGGTGAACCGACAGCTCTCGTTGCTCGTCTGCACGGTGCGCCGACTCGGATCGCCGATCTGGTCAAGGAGTCGGCGGTTGTGTGTGCGAACGACGCTCTCGCGCGTGTTCGGACACTCTATCCGCGGATCGACCTTGCACCAGTTGGCGATGGGGTGGCGGCGGACGCCTCAACAGAGCAAGTCGACGAGGCACTGGCTCTAACTCGCCCGATCGCCGAGAAGGTCAGCGAGGCTCTCAAGCTTGAGTAGAATCCTGCAAGTTGAAGCAGGGTAGAGTAGACTTTGTATATATAAGTATTCAGAAACTAGTAAAACAACAATATTGGATATTTTGTTTTATATTTTAAGGTTGCCCGAGTAGTTCTTTTGCTTCAATGTGCTTTTCCCTTCGCTTCACTTATCCTAAGTTCATAACGTCGAGAGCGGATCCCGTGCACGTGTAGAAAGGTTTAGGCGTCGTTCCAGGCCCGGTTACACAGCATTTAGTTAGGAACTACTTGGGAACAGAGTAATACCAAGTTGTTTTGAATGGCAAAGCATATATTTTTATTGAACTTTATGATACATAGCTTTTTATGGGTAGAATCGGCGTAAATGCTCTATGTTCCACGGGTGTGGGACTTCGGTGCCATCCTCGTATTGGAGACGAAAAGTACCCGGACATATGACCTGGGTCACGATGAACGGTCCTTCCCATGGGGCGGAGAGTTTGTGAACCCCTGCTGTGGATTGCACTCGGCGTAAGACGAGGTCACCAATGTTGAAGTCCCGTTGCTGGACGTTCTTGTCGTGGTAGCGTCGGAGTTGTTGCTGGTAGTGCGCATGCTGTATGAGCGCGTTGACTCGGTGTTCCTCGATGGAGTCGAGGTCCACCTCGCGAGCTGCTTCTGCTTCGCCTTCTTCGTAGTTGTCGATGTGCGGTGAGCCAAAAGCGATGTCGGTGGGGAGGATCGCCTCGGAGCCGTAGATCAGGAAGAAAGGAGTGTGACCTGTTGCACGACTCGGCTGAGTCCTGAGTCCCCAGATGACCTGTGGTAGCTCTTGATGCCATCGTCCGGCGAATTTCTTCAACAGGTCGAAGATTCTTGCTTTAAGGCCTTGGAGTATCATGGCATTGGCTCGTTCCACCTGTCCATTGCACCTGGGATGGGCGACGGAGGCGTAGTATACATCGATGCACCTGCTCTCGCAAAAGTCCCAGAAGGCGGACGCGGTGAACTGTGTCCCCAAGTCGGTTATGATCCTGTTAGGGACGCCAAACCGGTGTGTGATTTCTTCGATGAAGGCGGCGGCTTGCTTTGACGTTGGAGTTCCGATGATGGCTTTGTATTCTATCCACTTGGAGAATTTGTCAATGGCGACGAGGATGTGCCTGTAACCTCCCGGAGCTGTTCTGAATGGGCCCACCATGTCCAATCCCCAGCAGGCAATGTACGAAATAGCGGGCTATGTAATTTAGCGGAGGCCCTTCAAAAAAGCTAAGAGGGCTATAGCGTCCGCTATAGCGGAGCTATCCTATTTAGCGGTTTTGAAAAAAAAAACAGGCAGGATATGGCCTATAACATCAGTAATGTGACCATTTTCAGTTCAGCAATCAACAGATAATACATAATCATAACAGGTAGCATTGTAGCAAACATAACTAGTGAGTACAGACTACAGAGTTCATAGTTCACACTTGACACACATGACATGGTCGTAGCTGGACCTGTGTCTGCCGGTGGAGCTTCAGACTCAGACATGGTCGTAGCTGCCTAGCTGAGCAGCAAGAGTCACCGGCGCACGAACTGGTCAGGGGAGCACGTGAGCACGAACTGGTCAGGGGAGCACGAACTGGTCGTCGGCGGAGTTTGCAAGGCAGCAAGGCTTCACGCAGGATTGCCGGCTCTCCGTCGTCGTCGTCGCCGCCGCCGCCGCCTCCTGTTTTGCTCGTGGATGAGGATGAGAGACGGTAGGGTTTCGGCAAGAGGCCAGCCAGCTGATGTATATGTCGTGGGATGGGCCATTATTGGGCCGGCCATGCGCTGGAAATTTGCTTAGAGTCGTTTTTTGGCCCAGCGAATTGCAGATTGCAATAGCGTAGCTAAAAACGCTACAGCGCGAAGACAAATAGCGGCGCTAAACTAAGCTATACCGTTCATTGCGGCAATATCGGTGTTCTGGCTCATATCGTAGCGTTGAACCACTCAAAACGCTAAATAGCGGCTATAGCCCGCTAATAGCCCGCTATTTCTTACACTGCCAGCAGGCGAAAGGCCACGAGGGCGGGATTGTTCGTAAAGCTTGGGCCGGCAGGTGCTTTTGCTTGGCGAAGAATTGGCACCCTGGGCACCGACGGACGAGTTCTTTAGCATCGGAGACGGCGGTAGGCCAAAAGAACCCGGCCGGTATGCTTTCCCGACTAGTGTCCCTGCGGCGGCATGGCTTCCACAAACTCCCGAGTGGATATCGTCAAGGATCTGGAGGCCGACTTCTTTCGTGACGCATTTGATGAAAACTTGATTTGTGGCGTCTCGTCTGTATAGGGCATCACCGACCACCACGTAGTTCCTGCTTCGGGGTTCCAGGATCTTTCGCTCCGTGGGGTCCTTTGGCACCTTGTTGTGGGCGAGGTAATCTATGAACTCGGCCATCCAGTCTTCTTCGACGTCGATCGTCAATACCTCGCAGAGTTCAGGAGCAGGCTCTGGTTCGTCCCCTAACTCTTTAACGGAGGGTTTGAGGAGGCCTTGCACGAATACTCCCCCTGGTACTTCCGCGCGGGTTGACCCCAGTTTGGCGAGTGCATCAGCGGCGAGGTTGTTCTCCCGTGGAACGTGGTGATACTCAACTCTGTAGAATTTTCCCTCCTGCTTGTGCACTGCCTCGCAATAAGTGTTCATCCGCTCGCTGTGGTGATCCCAGTCTTTGTTCACCTGATTTATAAC
>CM014278.1:39298383-39331051 GCA_004135705.1 Alloteropsis semialata
CTTTCTTCCCAGTCGGCGGTTTCATCCTCCGGATGGTGTCTATCTTCTCGGGGTTGGTTTGGATGCCTCTGTTGCTCATGATGAAGCCGAGTAGTTTCCCCTTCGGTACGCCAAAGACGCACTTGGTCGGGTTTAGCCTCCAGTTGAGCCTGCAGAGATTGGTGAACGTCTCGGAGAGGTCGGCAATGAACTCGGCTTCGGTCTTCGTCTTGATGACTATATCGTCGACGTAGGCCTCCGCGTTGCGGCCGATCTATGTGCCCAGGGTGAGGTTGATGGCCCTCTGGTAGGTAGCACCAGCGTTGCGGAGGCCGAACGTCATCTTGGTGTAGCAGTAAGCGCCAATCAGAGTAATGAAGGATGTCTTCTCTTGGTCTTCTTCTTTCAAGGCGGTCTGGTGATAGCCGGAGTAATAATCAAGGAAGCATAGGAGTACGCATTCGGCGGTGGAGTCGACGACTTGGTCGATGCGGGGCAGGACGAAGGGGTCCTTAGGGCAGTGCCTATTGAGATCCGTGTAATCAACACACATTCTCCATTCATTATTCTTTTTTCTTACAAGGACTGGATTAGCAAGCCAGTCGGGATAAAAGACTTCTCTAATGAACCCGGCAGCTAACAGCCTTATAATCTCTACCCTAATGGCCTCCTTGCGGTCTTGCGTGAAGCGACGGAGCTTTTGGCGAACTGGCTTGGCGTTCGCGTCAACCTTCAAGGAGTGCTCGACCACCTCCCTCGGAACACCCGGCATATCTGATGGAGTCCATGCGAATATGTCGGCGTTGTCCCGGAGGAAGGCAACGAGCGCGCTTTCCTATTTGGGGTCGAGCCCTGAACCAATCAGGGCGGTCTTGGAGGAGTCGGAGAGCCCAAGCGAGATAGGGCGCACTTCTTCAGCCGGCTGCATGGTGGTCGGCGCGGCTCTTCGCTTGGAGGATTCGGGGATGGAGCCTGGGTCTCCCTGGAAAGTTCTCGCCTCGTGGACCACCTCCATCTGGAGCATGCTGCGCTCAATGCCGGTGCAGAGGTGGAGCCCTTCTTTGTCGCAGCTCTTGGCGGTGTGGACGTCGCTGCAGATGGAGAGGACGCCGTTTGGTGCCGGCATCTTCATCAGCAGGTACGTGTAGTTGGGGATCGCCATGAATTTGGCGAGCGCTGGCCTCCCGAGTATGGCGTGGTAGGCGGTGGTGAAGTCGGCGACCTGGAAGTTGAGGTACTCGGTCCGGAAGTTGCTCTGATCGCCGAAGGTGACGGGCAGAGCTATCTGCCCGAGTGGTTTGGAGCCCTTGCCTGGGATCAGCCCGTAGAACGGGTGGAGAGAAGGAGTCAGAGCGTCGAGGCCGATGCCCATGTCCCTCAGCGTTTGGGCGAAGATGATGTTAAGCCCGCTTCCGCCGTCGACGAGTACTTTGGTGAGGCGGGCGTTGTTCACGATCGGGCTGAGCACCAGGGGGTACTCGCCCACGTCGGAGATCTGGAACCACTGGTCCTCCCTGGAGAAGGTGATCGGCTGCTCGGACCAGCGGAGTGGTTGGATCGGTGACGCGTAGCAGGAGAATATCTCCCGGTCGCGCACCTTCTCCTTGCGCTTGTCATCCACTGGCGGCGGTCCTCCGAGGATGAAGTTCACCTACCTCTCGACGTTCGGGAAAGCGGGGTTCGCGGAGGCCCTTTTTCCCTTGTCGCCTTTGTCGTCGTCGCGCGGCGGCAGCTTCCCTTCTTTCTTCTTGTAAGCGTCGGTGAGTCCCATGCAGTCGATCATGCGGTGCTTAGACTGCTTGTGGATGGGGCAGGGCCCTTGGAGCATCTTGTCGAACTCGTCGTTGAAGTTGGACCGTGTGCGAGGGCCTCCGCGATCCATGGTGGCGACAGTGAAGTCTCTCGAGCGCTTTCGGTCGCCCATCCTGCTCGGTTCAGGTCGGGCGCGGCACGGGTCCTCCTTCTTCGGCCGGTCCTCTCGGCGAGGCGGCCGATCGTCGTCCCGAGTGCTTTTCTTGTTGTAGTGGAGGCGAGCGGCCTCCTTGGCGTTCGCCATCTTGTTCACCCGCCCAAAGAACTCGCCGGAGGTCTTTGGCATGTCCTCGCAGAGGCGCTCGAAGACGACGGAGTCAGCGAGGCCATCGAGGAAGTAGTTGATGATCTCGGACTCGGAGCAGCCGGGAACCAGGTTGCGGTTCTCCATGTACCGGTCGGTGTAGTCGCGGAGGCTTTTCCCCGCGGTTCTGCTTCACCTTGCGCAGATTCCACGCTGTGCCTGGCCGGATGGAGCTGCCCTGGAAGTAGCTCTTGAACTGGCGGCAGAGAGTGTCCCAGCTGTCGATGGAGCCGGGCTCGAGGCTGTGGAGCCAGCTCAGCCCCACCTTGGTCATGGCGACGGGGAAGTAGGCTCACATGGAGTCGTGGTCGCCGTTCGCCGCGCGGATGGCGATGCTGTACGTCCGGAGCCACATCGTAGGGTCCGTCGTCCCGTCGTATCTTTCTATCCCTGTAGGTTTGAAGTTAGCAGGCATTCGAATAGATCTTACTCGGGCGGTAAACGCTGGGAAGCCGTCGCAGTCGTTGAGGTTCTCCATGTCCTCACGTCCCAAATCGGCGGAGTAGTCTTCAGGAGTGCGAGCCCGAGGTGGCCTGTCTTGTCCGAGTGGAGGTCCGTACTTGCGGTCGAATTCGCGGCGACGTGCGGCCTCATTGGCCTCGAGCTCTCGGCGTAGGCGCGTGTCGCGGTACAACCCCGGGGCGCCGTGTTCGCGATTGTACTCGGCGCGCCGTCGGAGCTCCTCCTCGTCCCTTCGCCGGTGGCGGTCGTCGAGGTTCCTGCGGAGGTCACGGTTGCGGAGTTGTTCGCGGAGGTCTGGCTGGTCGACCACGTCGTGATCAACTTCACGACGACTAGCCGACTTGGAGTGGCGAGATGGTGAAACGGCAGCTTTTTGGGCGTTGATCATGCCTGCGGCGGCGGTCGACCTGGTCTTGATCCGGTTGAGCTCCGGGGCTTCCGGAATCCCTTCCAGTTCAAGGTGCGCGGCGGCGAGATTAGCCGACGGGGTAGCGTAGACGCCCACACCGCCAACTTCTTGGATGAAGTCGTCGTGGAGGTTACGCGTGGCCCTGGGGTTTCGGCGATCCCGTCGCGCGTCGTGGCGTCGTCGCTTCTCATCATTGCGTCCGATCCTGGCGTCACGATGTGCTTGATCTTCCCCTTGGACCGTCGGCTCATCGGCGGATATGTCGGAGACGAACGTCTCCCGCTTGGCAGGCATGATCCTCTTGTTTGGAGGGAGTACACGTGTGACTTGCAGGAAACCTGGCGATGGTTCCTCTTCAGGGGGAGCCGGTGTATCTTGATGACGAGGGGGTGGTGCTGTCGTGACGTCTGGAGCAGATCCGATCTGGGTGGTCGTGATGGGGTCGACTGCCCTGATCGCATCTGGGGAGTAGTCGGCGCTCAGCCGTTCGCCGAGTGCTTTCTAGTACACGCATGCGCTGTTTCTGAGCCCGAGCGGGAATCGTGTCGGCGAGGTGATGTCCTGGCGGGCGGATTCGGCGAGCTCGATACATTCGCCGATGGAGGCGATGGCATGGTCCATGTCCGCCTCAAATTGGCGTTGGCGTGCGGCCCAGCGACACCTTCGCCCCTCGGGCGTCTGCTGCACCCTGCGCGGCGGAGGCGGAGTGGATGAAGCAGTCAGCGGTGTAGGCGGAAGCGTGCTCCCCTCGGGTGCCGGGAGAGCGATGTTGGCTGTCGTGATTGCCGAGTTGTTGGTGATGGTTGGCGACGGAGTGGTGATGGTGACGATCCTGTCTGGCGTAGCGTCAAGTCGCGGCGCTGTCTCCTCCGGGGTGGCGTCACGACTGAAGGAGAGCTCCCCCTCAGGTCCAGTGGTGAAGACCATGGATCCGAAGAAGAACATGGCCCCCTCAGCGATGGAAATCTTCGCGGATGCCGGCGTGATGACGGCGGACGTAGATGCCATCGAGCTTGCAGATTGATCTCGTCGATCAGCCCCTACCTGGCGCGCCAACTGTCGGATTTATGGACCCGGCAGTCCACACAGGGTAGCCTACGTGGTTGATTTGTTGAGGGACAGATCGAGGATCAGAAGTCGATGGTAACACAAGACGCAAGGATTGAACAGGTTCGGGCCGTCGAGATGACGTAATACCCTACGTCCTGTGTTGGGTGTATGGATTGCTGTGTATGAAGTTCCTGAAGGATCTCCGTAGTTGGGTTCTGTCCTAGGTTGAATGATCAGATGTCTCGTCCCTCTGGAGGGGGGTCTCAAGGCACCTTATATAGTCCGGTTGCCTTGAGTTACAAGTCGGCTAGAGATCATAACCTACCCAAAATACAAGGATGCGATCCTATAATGATTACAGATATCCTTCCCTATAATTCCAGCTAGTTTATCTTGATCTCCGAGCTTCTTGCAGGATACGCCGTCTTGTTCCTTGCCGCGTGTGCCGTCGCGCCCATCCGGTTCGTCCAACTGGTGGGCCTCCTGGCTGGTGGGCCACCCAGTCTGACAAGCCGGCCGATAGCACTCGGATTGGGCCGCCCCTCGCTGGTTGGGCCAATCCGCCTTCTGGGTACCCCTGGGGGTCTACCCCCGACAATAAGGATATTTCACATTAGGCTCATTGTATTTTCGAGCTCTCTCCTCCCTCACTTTCTCCTTCAATGCGTGTCGCTCCTCTTCCTTCTTCCTCCTCTTCTCTCTCTTCTGCTCTTTAGTCAGAGGACCTATCCCAAATTCCAAGAACTTTTCTCTGTTTGCCCTCCAATATGCCAAGATCTTCTCATAGTTGGCGTATCCAACTACAAATCCTAGCTCCACTCCTGTTTCACGAACCATTTCTTGGTAAATAGGACCATGGATGTCCTCATCTTCTGGTAAAGGCACATCGTGCTCACTCCTGATTTTGTTTCTAATATCTTCAGTCTTCAATCTCTTCCAAGGTTCAGATGTGCGGCTCAACTCTAACATTAATTCATATCGACCAAGAAAGTCCTCCCAGTCACAAGTCCTTCCCTCCTGAAAAACCAAATTCCACAATTAGAATGTTCAAAAAATTATTTTCAGAACCACAGAAAATAACAAGGCCACATGATTCTCACCCGATAGTCTCCATATGCGTTGCCACAAAACTTTCCAAAACCAAGCTCCGATGGAACAACTCCTTCTGTGGCTAGTATCCCGCACTTGCACCGTGAGGGTGGCTAGGTATCGCACGGCCACGGCTTCTTCCCGGACTCGAACTCCCTCACTTGAGCTTCGGTTGGCCACTGGGATCTCGGTCCATATATGTATTCATTGAATTCACACCTAGGCCACCCCCCTGAAATCCACAACAAGCATTGAAAACCATTAGCGATGCAGAAATATAGGTATCAAATGATAAGAAACAAGAAGAAATCATCTTACAGGGGTCTTTAGCGAGCAGCGAAAGAAAGGTGTAAACTTAATTGGAGCCCCAATGTTAGGCCTTTGAAGATAAGCATGCACTCCACAGTCACATAATGGACGGTTCTGGACTCGCTCGATATAGCAGCCACCTGCTTCTCCTCCTTGGTCATTCATGGTGGATGCGGTGGAGGAGGGACCCAACGCCTAAACTCCTCATATGGCTTCAACTCCTGCTTCCAATATGGAAAAAGATGAATCCTAGGATCAAACTTGTTAGGACCATCTATCCACTGGAAAAAATAGCACGGAGCTGCATCACCGCCATCTTCCCTTATCCAACAACAGTAGAAGGCTCTACCAGCAGTGTTAGGACATCTGGACTAACATAAGCAGGGACACCACATAAACAATAGGGGACAGGGAGGGCTGGAGGCACAGGAGCGTCTTCATCCCACTCATTGGGAAATTTTCCATATCCCAGTTTCTCCGTATAATAACGTGGGTTGTTCATGACAACTTCTCCTAAAACAAAAAAATGCAAAGCATTGATCATATGAACATTTCATGTCACTGATGTACTACAGAACGCTTACTATTCGTTCTAATGAACAATACAATAACCAAATATCACTAAAACAGTGAGTGTGCATTAACTAGAATAACTAAATCTAATATCACTTAAACAAATAAAACCACATCTAATATCACTACATCTAATATCACTTAAACTAATAACACTACATCTAATATCACTACATCTAATATCAGTAAATCTAGTTTCAGTAACTAATTCACCACATCTAATATCACTAAATCTGATATCAATATAAAACTACAACTACGAGTGTAGATTTAACCTGAGAAACCGACGCGCATAATCGGCAGGGCTTCGTCGCTAAATCTCCTTCTCCCTCACTCCCTCACTCAAACCCTAGTTTTTCTTTTTTCTGATTTACAATGAGATTTTCAACTGAATTTAGGGATTTATAGGGTGCTGGAACCTAACCGCCGATTCATACAGCGGTAGGTCTTGCCGCGCGCGGACCCCTACCGCCGAATGAAACGGCGGTTAGGTGGGGTGGGCCCAGTGCCGAGTTCTACCGCCGTTTCATTAGGCGGTTTGAAGAACCGCCAAACCATTTGGCGGTTTGAACCAGAAACCGCCAGATGGTTCAGCGGTTTACTGAACCGCCGGTTCAAACGACGATTAGATGAACCGCCGTTTGAACCGGTGGTTACACGAGCTTGCCGCCGTATCATACGGCTGCAGCCAAATGATACGGCGGTTGGGTGACAGATTTGCAAAATCTGCCACCCATGAGTTGTTTTTGAAAAATCGTAAAAAAAATTCCTGATATTTCCACGTTTTTTTCCTACTAAAATTCCATTCTCTCAAATCCAAAATCATTCCGGCCTGCCTAGCTGCCTGCCCGGCCAAGTCGAAACCCACTTTAAATCAGTACTCTCAAAAAAAAATTATACTCAGTGTGTATGCATAAATAGAAAAATCGACCGCAGGGATACCACGACAAGATGCATGAAGCCAGAGATTACAGAACTCAGGCTCGAAATTTAGCACAAGAGAATTCAAATATTGATAACGGAATGATAAATCTCAATGTATAAAAGAATTGTGTGTGCGCATATATATACACATTCAGAAATTACTCGCTATTCCATTCCAACGGGCCTATGGACAAGAATGGTGGTTCTAAATCTGTACATATTTATTTCCCTATTACTTCTCAGTATGCAGCTCCTACATGATAACCTTCTTTCATACAGTAGATACAAAAAAAAAAAGGAAGCGCCTCCTCTATGGGTAGGGCTCTAGGCCGGGGAAGGTAACAGTGCTTGCAGTAATAAGCGAACACTTGTCTCTCTCTTTGGTCTATAAGATGGCAAGACCTGCACAACGCACATGTTTAATATGGAACTTTGTTCCTAAAATACGTAGTAGCGTACATGGAGTCTGGAGAAACCGTTGGCACAAGTACACTTACATCTATTTCAGCTTTAACAGACTAAAGTACGCAACAAGCCGGAAGAGTACACCATAAAGCATAATAATGGTGATGCAAAGACCAAAATCATTGATGTCAAAGCCGCCTTGGAGCAGTGCTCCACATCTAGTGATCAGCCACACACCTGAATACCTGAAGGGCAATACTGTGTTAGGCAAAAGATGAAAAAGCTTAGCATGCTTATCCAAGTTTGGAGGCATGATGAGTACAGGTGGTTGAGTGAGAAAATCATAAGAGCTCAAAAACATTATGCAATTTAATAATTTATATACTCTTGAAACTCTAACTCCAAAAAGATTCAGCAAAGATGAATATCCATACACTGAAACACCAATAAGCACTTTGGGAATTAGTTCGACAATTCCAAGTTGTACAACGATGATAGTCGAGTCAAATATAGGCTATAACACCACAATTATGGAAACATTATATCTAGCTGAAAGGTTCATCGGTTCAAAAAAAAGCTGAAAGGTTCATAGCTAGTAGTTTCTTTCGATTGTGACAATTATGGGTTTTTCTCTAGTGCATGAATAAAGAGGGGATCATAAATCATAACAGTTTTCCAGCACATAACGCATGTGCTGCACACAAATGTGAGTTATAACACCACAAACAAGTTTGTTAACTACTTGATGACTGCTGATTAAAAAAACAGAATACTAACTCTTTTGCTCCTGCAATGATGAAAGCTTCTAGAGCCCACTTTGGATAGCATAATTCCTTTAAAACCCGTGGAAGGTCTGGTTTAGTGCCTACCAAAACCAGCACAACAGGTACTATTGCAGAACTCTGCAACAATATAGTTCATTAGCCACCTTCGGTAGAGTTATATATCATGATAAAAAAATGAAGATGCACTACTTACCAGCTGAGCTAATCCAAGCTCAAACCAGATAGCAAAAGCATAACCTATGCCGGTTACACAGTAAATTAGTGCCAGCAAAACCAAATAATTGTCTCTAAGAGTCGACCGGGGGTTGTTGAAGAAATAAAATGTTGAGAGAAAAATGATTGGCTTAACGGTAGTATTGAAATGATCAATAGTATCTCTTGCGAGAAAGTAAGCTAGAGAGCTCATGCCAGATTCTCTCTCCCTCCAATATTGCAACTTTTCAGGTGAAAATGACCGCAATGCCGCAAGCTGGCATAACAGTGCTGCAAGACGCACATTAATGTTAGTTAAAATGTCACTGTAACTCATTTATTTACAAAGGAGAGAAAAATCCATTGTAATTATAATCATTAAAATGCAAAAAAGAAGTTGATTTTTTCTAAGATTTTCTGTGATTGAACGAATAATTAAGACTTCCGGTAGGATTCCCATTATCAAACAGTGCACTGTCATGAACATGAGCTTGGCTGTGATTTGTGAATTGCTAATTGATAAGTTGTTTATAGCTAAGTGCTTATGACAGAGAGTGAAGAGAAGCACAGGTGGGAAAGGAGATAATAAAGACGTACACAACGAGGGGCAAAAGTAACTATTTTTGTCTTATTTTCTCTTGTACTTGCATTATATTTGATAACATATTATCTTAAAAGAGTGCATTTTAAAAGTGTTATAGCCACTGTCAGCTCGTGAAATATACACATCTTATAATTACTGCTTCAGTTCGATGTACCATGTGCTAGAAAAAAAGGGTCCATTTCTGGACCATAGCTACTCCATAGTCCATACTGAACAAAATCGTAGCATTAATCTGTTGAAAACAAATTAAACTCCAGCAATATCTTTACTCTCCAACCACCTCAAGTAAAAATTCAAATTAGAGAAGTGTAATTACAATAATATATCATGTATGATTAAGACCTGTGAAAAGAAGTTAGTTTATATATACTAAAATATCTTGGTAATTTTATTGCAGCTTAATTATAAAAGGCTATCATAAGTAAGCTATGTAAGTACAAGGGTAATTTCACAACAGGGCAGCCTTTCTTTTCTTTTCTTTTCCTTTCTTTTCTTTTCTTCTCTTCTCTTCTTTTCTCTTCTTTTCTTTTCTTTTCTTTTCTTCTTTTCTCTTCTTTTCTTTTCTTTTCTTTTCTTCTTTTCTCTTCTTTTCTTTTTTGTTCTTTGATAGTTTATGTGAATTTACTAATTTGGAAACAGCAAAAGATGTTGACTTACAAACTGCCATTATGGTATATCCATAAGAAGCTACACCAAATGAATCATCTCGAACTCTAGCGATTGTCCCAATGCATATGCCAGCAATACACAATATTAAGTAATCAACGGCCTGTTGTGTAGCTTCACGCAGCCGTTGCTTTGCTACCCTGAAACATTTTGACAGTATAGTTACAACTAATTCACACAGCATGCAGGAAATGTAAAATGAAACAATGTACCTCCCCAAAAAGTATCCATATTGTGCTAACACACCAGGTGTTTTCCTTTCCAGTAATTTATTTGATTGTCTCGCATTGTGATGCACAGAATCTGTACTTTCTGACTGTTGTGCCAAAGACTGTTCCCTAGAAATGGACCGGACAGTATATAACTCACGAATCGTATCGATATTCTCAAGGTCCTTCTGAAAATCGTCTGGAATTTTGTAACCATTATGTAGCATCCAAAGGAGTGGTAAGTGTTTAGGAGTCACATTTCCCCTTATTTTTGTCTTTACTATTCCCTCTAAAATGTCAATGAAATAATCTGGAGGATTCTGGCGGTCTGGCACCTTGATCCCCAGGCCTGAGAAGTACATTTCAACTTCACTTACAGGTCCATGATAAGCAATAAGGCCACCTCTTGCCAAAAGGACAAAGTCGTCAAACATGTTGAACAAAGTATAGCTGTGTAAAACATAACAAGCGTCAAGCTTATATGTCAATAAGAATAAAGTAATAAAAAAGTGTAGAAAAGATTATTTTAAGTTTTAAACTCCATGTGAAAATGAATTATCAATCCTTTTTGGATAGCAAATTGCATGTATTTATTGAGTACAACAATGCATGTGGTGAAATTATTCAAAAGGTTCAACACCAACTGATAGGTGATCTCAGACAAGAAATGCAAGCTTTCAGGCCCATTGACCAATGGATGTTACAGATATTCATTATAGAACTTTGCATGAATGAATTCAATTTTAATTGAAGATAAGGAGGACATTAATTCATACATAAAGGAGACACAATGATGATTAAATGTTTGCAGGATACCTTGGTTGGTGAACCACTGCACAAACATTTACACCCTCAAGTGCTTCATGTCGAAGAGCCCTTAGAAGTAGCTGAGAGGAAGCACTGTCTAAGCCTGTAGTTGGCTCGTCTAATATCAGAAGAGATGGTTCCATAACCATTTCGATCCCAACATTTACGCGCTTCCTTTGTCCTCCGGAAATACCCCGTTTCTCTACTGTCCCAACAAGGGAATTTCTGATTTCTTGAAGCCCTAATGATCCGATGACCCGTTCAAGAACTCGAACCTTGTGAGATCTTGACATACCTTTGCTTGACCTATTCCACAAAATAATACTGATTGTTATAATAAATCATTTAGAGTAAATTGCACCCACCATACAACAAGTTGTAAGGCTGTATCACTTTGGTCTAACAAGTTGTAAAACATACAAAAGGATACATGAACTATTCAAATGTGTGCATGTACGGTCACATGTACGGCACCAAATGTATTTTACTACGCTGGTAGTCCATTGAGCAGATACAAGTACCGTGTCCGAAGCATGTGGTCTTACATTAGCCTAGCTATATATGTATATATCTGTGTATTTTGGTATGAGAAATTATTATTTGTTATTTTGGTATGAGAAATTATTGTTCCTTTTTTGTGTAAAGAAACTGAAATGGATTTCAATTCTAATGTCCATTAATCATATATGGTTGACGTTTTATATATACAACTGTACACATATGAAAAAATATTAGACGGTGCTGATTTGACATGACCGCCCAGGAGAAAAACGGACTGCACAGTGGGGGAGTTCTAGAGTTTGAATGGGTGGCTCTTGAAGTAGGGCCTAACAAAACTGAACTATCATGTCGCTAAAAAAAAGAGACTGTACTAACAATCTAAGGAGTGATAATTGGGGGAAGAACGATCAAGAGAAGATGCTGTGCGTTGGTAAAATTATATAATGCAATTTTATCGAGCAGAGAAATACTATACCAAATTTCAGTTTGGGTTCTATGTAAATGTTATGTATCAAATTTCATATATCACACATCTTGTATTTGTTCTACGGATGGCTACCATAACAAGATACGCTCAGTGGTCTACATGTGAGTGTACATGCACATATTTGACTAGTTCATGTGTTTGTTTGTCCAATTTACAACTTGTTGGACTAAAGTGATACAACCCTACAACTTCTCGTATGTTGGGCGTAATTTATTCAATCATTTACTTTATGAAGTTACAAACAGGTACATTATGAAAAAGGATGACTGAGGTCAATTCATAGCTTTTTTAATACATATGCAGCAACCATATTATGCTGTTCAGGTCATCATTTAGGCACATAATAGATTAAAGCTTAGAGGTAACACTACTTTATGTATCTTAAGGCAGGAAAGTGAAAATGAAATTTAAATAAAAAAATCATGAACCTTTTCAACATCAAATTATGATGTATCGAAAACAAATGAAACACTACTTTATGTATCTTAAGGCAGGAAAGTGAAAATGAAATTTAAATAAAAAAATCATGAACCTTTTCAACATCAAATTATGATGTATCGAAAACAAATGAAAACATTATGTTTAACATGTTGCATGGAGCAGCCATGAGAAATTATATTATTACAGCATGCACGTCAGTATTTTTCACTCTGCTGTTAAGTCTTGAAATGCTCTTTCATCGTTTCTTATTGCAAGTTAAAAATTTGAACATTGTAAGTAAAAATCCCTTACAGGGAAAAATAACTAAATCTAGATATTTGTGCCATTTGGCACTGCAAAGGTAATAAGTTATTTGATAAAGGCCTGTACAAAAATAGTTTCCTTGAACAGAAAAAAGAATAGACTAGGAAAACAATTATACTTTGTGTTTTGAGATGTATCAAATACCTGCAACATGAACTAAACCACAGGTTTTCCTCGACAGTCAGGTTCCCGTGGACAATATCATCTTGCGGCACAAAACCAATGATCTTCTTATATGACTGCATTAATCCAGGTATCCCATTTATAAGGACTATCCCTTCCTTCTTGTACCCTGATGTTTTACCTAACACGGCATTGAGAAAAGTAGTCTTTCCCGCTCCAGAAGGGCCCATGATAGCTGTTACCCTACCTGGTGAGAGTTTTCCTGTAACACATTGCAGAAGTTTCTTTTTTCCAATCGATAGTGTTAGATCTCTGAAAGCCACTTCAAGCATTGGCCTTTGTGGTCTATCTTCAGTGGCTAGAGACACCACTCCAGAGAATGTTGGTTTATCATTGTTTATCTTCATAGCTCTATCTGTATCAATCTGATTATATGCATGCCTGAACCTTCCAGTGTGAGCCTGGGTTGCATTTCTGTGGTTTTTGGATCCTTTAGCATTAGTTTCAGCACCATTTAGTCCTCCATTAGATGATGTAGCTGGTTGCTCAGGTGTATAGAAAGACTCAGGCATTTCTACCTCATGACGTAGCACAAGTTCTTTTGCTAATTTCCATCTTTCACGTGCTGCAGCTGACTTATTTGCCTTTTTTGCAGCCTTTTTACGAGCTCTAGATGACAATTTTACTTGAATTGTAATGATTAGGCCAGAGCAGTTGTACACCACTAGCAAAATAAAGCTCAAGATAGCCTGCAAAGAAGATCAGAAGTACAAAAGGAGTTTGTAAAAAATCCATAATTAAATAATGAGGTCAAGCTCTTTGGCAACAATTTAGAGAAAACTGCAACAAAGATATATTGCATATCCAAGCATTACACTGAAAAATAAGTCATCAATCCTATTTCAAAGCGAAACAAGAATAATACCAGTGACGCATTAGGCATTACTTTCCAACTAGAGAAACACTTTTATGGCTCAAAAGAGTATCAGACTATCTAACAAAATGTTGGTAGAATATATTCCTTAGTAAGGCCAGAATAATTGTGATGTTGGTGATTCTCAGGAATTAATTCGAAGCCTAACCAGAACAATATTCTGTGAATCGCAGGAGTATTAGTTAGTGATGTAACAGAGTGTCGCTAAGATAGTATTTCTCAGTAAGACAAGATGTCTTAGGAATAAAATTGATATTCATTTTTACCAAAATGTCTAAATTCAAATGATGGCTGCAGTATAGAACGACAACACTTTTACACCCAAGATGGAGTTGGCTCAAACAGTATTACAGTAAGAGTATAAGTTTTAAAGCACCACTTTTGCATATCCCAATGTGGTTGGGGTGCACATACCAATTTTGAAGTCTCGGATGAAAATACAGAACTCAAAGACAAGAATAGAGAAGATAAAGGAAATTCGTCAAATATACCACTTACAATGAATATAATGCCATATAAAGTCAAATCTTCTTTTATTGCATTATCCTTGCAAGTAGTTTTCCAAAAGCACTCTGCAAATTTATGTGCCATTACTAAATATCCATGAACACATTAAATAGATTAGATAATGAAAACTGTATACCCCTGCAGTTTGCACAAAATGTTGCAAAATCATTTCCTGTTAACTCAAAAGTTGTACAGAAATGTCGTCTGGACTATGCAACATTTAATCAAAGATGTAGTTTAAACCACAAAACTGGCGAGATTTTTACGTTTAGCAGACACTGCCGGTGCTAAGGTTTTTAGGAACCGTGCTCTGCGGAAACATTTGAGTGTTGGAATCTTAAATGAGACTTGATGGATCATAAGTTTCAACTAAAGGATCAAGTTACTGTGCAAGTAAAAGAAATAAATGATTGCTTCTGAATGAAGATAATAAAAGATATACATACTCTTTTCATCGGTGGAACCTTTGCGGCAATAATACCTGCAGAATACAAAGTTACAAATAGCAATTAGCAAAAGAATAACATATCACAATAAATTATGGATGATGGCATATGAGAAAGAGACGGTACCCGTTGCTGCAGTTGTATTTCTGGGTTGTGGTTGGACAGTAGTGCCCTGGAGGGCAGAAGACATCATTAGTTTTAACAATATCAGCCCAGGAATCTGCAGTACCGCATGCAGGGTTCTTTCCAGGAGTTACTTGGTAAAAATACCTGGTACATTTTCAGAACGGAAGAAATGAAAATTCAAGTGCTAACTGCTAAGCAATAATTATGAAGGGTATTATTAAATGGTAAATAAAGCTTTTAAAATGAAAATTCATCTTACGGATCGCAAAGGCCAGTAGTTTCATTCAATGTCCCAAGAGGACAATAAGCACCCAAAGGACAAGCTGAAAAAAGTTGAGAGGGAATGTGAAACAAGTAATCACAAACAACAGGGAATGCCAAGAAAAAAAAAAGGATCACAAACAAGTTCAGAATTTTTGCTGTCACATATACTCTGAACCTCAACTAAAATACTTTCTTCATTTGTAATTGTGATATTACCTCCATGCATCAAAACAAGCAATGATTTACTTTTTGCATATTATAGTTTTCCTCAACCAAGTCAAGAGTATTTGAACAATGTTCGGATTCATAGGGTCTTCTGTAATATAATACCATTGATTCGATGCAAATAAGTTCAGTTTTCTTGGCCGGGTTTGTTAGAAGAAAACTTACGTATCATGCAGGTCAGGCCACTGGGGCAGAAGAAACCCGGACAACATGGCCTGCAGGCCACTGCTCTTGATGGAAACGATCCATCAGATAACTCGCCCGACGACATGCAAGCCCAGCCGGGCTGGCACCCAGGTGCCCATGAGTTTTGATTGCAGTTCCTACTTACCCTGGGGTTAATACGACTGCTACTGCTATCGCTACTGCTAGACAAGCTTTCGATGTACAACTCCACTTCAGCTACCCCGCACATCATCGCGGCCATGTTCCCTGCACAGACAAACGCTTTTACAGAAAATTCATGATACATTTTATTTAAGGATTCTAATGTGGAATCCAGTAACTTTGACTGCCTCTAGCAGTCTAGTATAAATACTGCAGTATACAATAAAAAAGGGTAGGGTTCATTGAATAGAAACAAAATTGCAAGCAATAGGTGTAGGCATCTGCCACTTACCTAATAAGAGTATCTCCAGCAGCTCCCATTCCCCAATCCAACTACCGTATTGGGAGGGTTATTGGAAAAATAGTGCTCTAGCAGATGCCCATTATCTTTCCCTTTTCCCAATAATTATTGGGACAAACCAATAATCCACCCCAACTCTCCCCAAATAGAGGGGGAGTTGTGACTCTCCCAATACGGTAGTTGGATTGGGACAGGGTTATTGGGGAACTGCAAAAGTAACTCCCTCAATAATCATGAAAGAGATATTGGGACATCCCCGTTAGGTGATTATTGAAAAATGATTATTGGGGAACTGCTGGAGATGCTCTAAATATATAAAAAATCGAAAATAACTACATACATTTCTAGATCACCAAATCCCCTCTAGTCCCCACCAAACGAAGATGCCCCTAAACAAACAAACCATGAAGCGTTCGCCCAACGAATCCTCGGCTCTCTACAGGACACAAAACCAATCGGCCAAGCTGCCTTCCCGGAACCATGCGAGGGTTCACTGGTAACACAAACCAACTTAGCAAAGCGGCCGATTGCGAACCCGGCCCAGCTCCTAAGAATGTGGGGGGAGGGAATCGGTGGTTCGGTTGCAGTTGTAGCATACCGCAGCACGTGAGCAGCCCCTGCGACGCCCATCCTCTCGGCCACGGCCGTCGCCCGGTGCGGAGGGGAACGGACGGGATGGCGGCGGCGCCCTCGAGTGGCGGCGCGGCTGCCGTAAGAGGAGGCGGAGGCGGTCATTTCGTGGCAACTCGTCAAGTTAGAAGTGGTGACGTCGCCTTCGGGTTTGTACTAGTTCTTTGTTTTTTGGTCTCCTGGGTCGGTCCCACTTGTCGGCCACTCGAAATGTACCGTCATGTCCGTCAGGTTGTTACGTTTTGCCAGCCGAAACGTGGTGCCTATGATTTCGAATTTGTAAAGCATTTTGAATTGGAATGTCGCATATATAGAAAAAAAGAACTTTCTAATCCTCTATGGTTCTACGAACACTTTCTAGTTTGTACCATAGCCAATTTGCATTGCACCCTTTTTTTTTAATGAATTCCCTCAATGCCACTGGAATTTATAGCACTTCCTTCATTGCTATCCAAATTCTTCGGTTTCCCTCATTGCCACTAGCTTAATTTTCGCTTTCTTTAGATGCCATTGCCGTTAGTTGACAGGTAAGTTGCTGTTATACTGAGATAAAAAAGACAATAATGGCCCTGCAAACCAAATGAATGCAAATCAGACTTATTATGCCACGGTGCATAAGTAGTTCAGTTATTCCAACTACAGCATTTTTTCCACCCCCCAGCAGTGTTTCTGCTAATCTTCAATTTAGATCGAGGCCATCAAATGGGCATCCATGCGCAACTCATGATATTTCTGTCGTTGATGCCCACGTCCTCAAAGATCTCCTCCAGCCTCTGTCGCTCCGGCACGATCTCCCGCTCAATTTGCTGTATGAGCGACAGCTCTCTGTTCTTCAGCGCCTGCTCCGCCGTGGGCCCGTGGCCGTCGGCGCTGGCGCGACGCGAGCGCCAGCAGGTCCATGACGTCCTCAGCGAGGCCCAGCTCAGTGACAGCCATGAGATCGAGCAGCGTGGTGAGGTCCTGCTACAGCTCCCACACCTCCTCGATCTCGTCGGACTGCAGCAACGGCCGCATCCACAACCTGTGGAGCGAGCGACGCGGCTACGCAAATCGATTGTGGACGGATCAACGGGAGGCGAGGCGAGGCCGCGAGGGGGAAGAGGCGTCGGAGGACACAGGGATTCAATCGGCTCGGCAAGAGATAAGGTCCTCTGTTCATGGGCTTATGCTTTTATTGGCCAAGAGGCAATCTAGTCATTCAAAAGTGACGGAGTCTGGTATCCAAATGGTGGGTCCGCCTAGTCAGTGATACAACTTAACTGAACATTAACGGCAATGGCATCTAAGGAAGGTGAAAATTAACCTAGTGGCAGTGAGGGAAACCAAAGAATTTGAATCACAACGAAGGAAATGCTATAAATTCTAGTGGCACTGAGGGAATTCTCTCCTTTTTTTCCCTTCAAAAAAAATTGCACCCTTTTCCTTTTTTTTTTGAGGGGAAGCCAATTTGCACTTGATCGAGCAGACATGCTACAGTCTACAGCTACAGGCGCCAAGAGTGAAGTTGGGATATTTTGGGTATATCTTTTTTGTCGATGGAAGTAACTGGTATATCCACAAAATGATGCTGAATTTACGCATGCAGAATTGCAGATTGTAAAAAGCAACCCAACTGAACCGTAATTTCAGCAAACGACACGACGATCAGGCTGCCCCGCAGCAGAATGATTCCGAGTTTGCAGTATTGGACGAACCTCCGGTCTGCTCCATGCAGTCGGAGGCGAAGCTCAGGTCGGAGGTGAAGTTGAACGTCTGGTTCAGGTCCTTCTTCCTGACGACGAGCACCCTCCGAATCAGTTCCTATCGATCGAGGGCAAGGAAAACGGCGGCGGGAGGTAGCGAAGCAGGGGAACGTACACGTCGGCCATGCAGAAGTCGAACTTCTTCTGCAGCTTGGCGGTGAGGCCGTCGGTGAGCTTCTGGAGCTCGCTCTCGAGGTCCTGCTGCACGGCCGGCAGCGGCGGCGCGCCCTCGAGCACCTGTGCCAGCGGCGGCGGCGCGCGGTCCAGCGGCAGGCCCGGCGGCGCCGGCGGCAGCTGCTGGCATCGCGCCGCGCGGGGCAGGAGCGCCAGGAGGAGGAGCAGCGGGACGGCGCCGGTGGCGAGGAGGAGGAGGAGGAGGGCGCGCATGGTGGCCCGCCGCGGGTCAACCACGACCACGGCGCGATCGACCGATCATGTAACGGAGGCAGCGGATTGGGGAGGAATGGGAATGGACTGCGTATATAGCCGGCGGTCGGATTTTCTTGCCGGGGCGTGTCAGGGCTCACGGCGGAGACCGGGCCCTCTGTCGGACACGGTCAGATGGAGCGCCTCCACACGAAATTTCGGATGGTACGCTGCAAAAGCTATAAATTATTTGGGGCAGGAACAGGATTCCGCAGGGTCTTTCAGTTTGACTGCGCTTCTTTGCAATCCGAGGCAGGGGGATATTCAGGAGATCATGGAGAAATGGTTGTTTAGAGCGCGGCCGCGAATGTCAGTGCGGGAGGTTGGTTTTTTTTTTCAAGTTCATTGCATGTTATATATTAACATAGAGGCCGCGTTTAGATTTATAAGGACTTCTTGTGAAATTTACTGTAGCAAAACTAAATCAAAGATTAGAAGTAATAAACATGATCTAATTATAAAACTAAATACACGGATGGACGAAAAATCGCGAAAGGAATCTATTAAGCCTAATTAATCCGTTATTAGAGATTGTTTACTGTAGCATGACGTTGTCTAATCATGGCCAAATTAGGCTCATTAGATTCGTCTCGCGAAGTTACCCGGGTTATGAAATGGGTTTTGTCAGTTATCCACATTTAATACTTCTAATTAGTAACCAAACATTCAAATTTACTGTAGTAAAACTTAACTAATAGAACTAAACACCGGCCAGAGTCATCATCTCGAAGTGGGTTACACGGTCCTTGCTGCACGTGTGTTTATAACGTTGGCGTCGCAGTCAAAAGCTCGATCTGGAGAAAAAAATGGCTGAGGGTGTGCACAAAGGAAGACGCACATCCCTCGAAGTTTCTTAACTACTTTACTTAAGTTAGTCCCAAGAGATATACTCATATATCCAGTAGTTTGACGATCCCCGATAAACCGCCACTATCAGAAAAAAAAAAATGCTCCGCAGTCTCTCATTACATTTTACTTTCCAATTTTATTTGGTTTGCGCTAATATTTTATTCTAACTTTCCTCAATAAAGGAAGAGTTTATGTCGTCTTAATTTGCCAATTTTCTTTTTCACGTGTTTTTTTTTCTCATAGAGACGGTTCTCGTGTCATGCCGCCGATTGATGTGTTGCATATCCTCGCATCATGATATAGTAAAGTGCCCGCACCGAAGTTCTGGCGACGCCAGACTTGCAGTAGACAAAACGATCGCCAAGCTTTCGGTAAGAATCGCTGAGCAAAATAACTGAGCGCTATCAAGATGTTTCCAGCACGCCGCAAGTTGTCGTAGGTTGGGTCATGAAGCAAACCAGGGGCGGAGGACCCGGTATGGCGAGGTGTGGCGCTCGCCATACCTTGACTCGGCCGCGACTACCTCTAGTTTTTCACGTGTGAACCTAAGAATATCCAGCGCCATGGCTGTTGCTCTGTTCTGCGCTTCCGATCTGAGCATTAGACGGGAAGAAGACGACGTATTGGACTGCCAGGAGAACCGTTATCAGGCCACAGCCCAACAGGCCCATCCCTGCCCATCAATCCGACGACCCAAGCAGCCTTCCCCTCTGAGCCTGATTCCATGAGCGACACTTTTGATGAATTGGTGATGTTGATTGCAGGTCATTGCATTTTACAGGTGCATAGACAGACTATTTTCGATTTAGAATTTTTTTAGGCCCTGTTTGGAATGCGGGATTTTTTTTTATTCCTGCGTTTTTTTCTATGAAATTGAATTGTTTCCTGTGAAATTTCTGCACGGTTCCTACGAAATTCCTGCGTTTCAAACAGTTCCTTGTAGTCACGTGACTTCGCCATACCTTAAATTAATTCCGTCCTCCGCCACTGAAGCAAACGCATGCTAACGTGAGGTGCGGCGAGTCGTGGCAGATTCTGGACGGGAAACAAAACGTCATAGTAAGTATTATGCGCTATTATATTTTGCAGTACATGCTGGTACAGAAATAATCTTTAGTACCCAAGGACGGCCGGCACTGCCTCTATGATACTTTAAGGGGGTCCCTTAGGTAGATTTTGGTAAAAAAAAACAAGGCCACAAGCCCCGCGCATGCCTCCCCCCACCGGCCATCCCCTACAGAGCAACATGTCAACATCCCATGAGCACATACAACTCTCGAATCAATCAACACATTAATCAAATCAAGCTTAAAACTCTCCAGATCAATCAAATCAAGCTTAGAAAATCATCAACCACCTGAACTAGGACGAGCCCGCAATGACAGCTGAGGCTTACACGCGTCGGGCCACAGAGCCTTCCTATCCTGGCAGCGGAGGAAGAAGAGCCCTCCTAGCCGAGCTGGTGGTCAGTTTTGGTGAGGAAGAAAAGATGGGGAGAGGATGAAGAAGGAAATAGATAAAAGAAGAAGATAAGAGAGAAAGGGAAGAAGCAACCAAGTAGAGAAGAAAAAAATTTGTTAGTTCATTATTGGTGGTTGTTTCACCCGGTGCTAAAAGAAAAATGGTCCGACGAATACTTGTTTTTACTGGTGGTGTCCCGAGTGTTTTCAGCCGTATGCGCGTCCCAGCTCGTGCACGTACTGCTTTGAAGCACGCACTTGGATAAACAAGGGAGTATCAGTGTATCACGTTCGGTGAAGTTTCTTAATAAGTTTGTCGCCACGGGTAATAGTTTTCAGTGGTGTTGGGTCGTTGACGGGAAAAAACAAGGGAATGGGTCACTGAGACCGTGAGCGGATACGTGGGCGTGACCAGGCCCGTATAATAACAGGGTGGGCGTCTGCATTTCACCTGATTAGATTAGCTAATCATCCACTTAAATATAAAAAAAGAATAAAAGACCCACTATAGCCTAATACGTACAGCGAGCACTAGCCGGCCCATACGTGGCTGTTTTAGGACTTTTAGGCCCATTCATGGCAGGATGTTTTGCTGTTTCACGGGTATCGATGATAAGGATTTACTTTCTTCTTGTGTTAATCTAGAGGTTGCACTTAAAAGTGGAGAACATTCAGCTATTGATGGAAAAGAACTGTATGTGGAGTTCAAATTCATCCAGGATCACAATAAGAGATCTATGGGCCCACTCGATATTCTGAAGTATTTGAAACAACATGGCTATTTCCCTAATGCCATTATGATTGCATACAGAATTTTGTTAACCATTCCTGAGACCGTTACATATACAGAAAGGAGTTTTTCCTAAACTCAAGTTGTTGAAGTACTTGCGGCTACTGTGGCTCAAGAAAGACTCAACTCATTAGCAATAATAGCACTTGAAAATGGTATCTCGGAGAAGATTAAGTATGAATATATAATTGAAAATTTCACTTCAAGAAATACAAAAACGATGATGTTTTTAGCAGAACATGAGGTCATTTTATTGCTTGCATGCTACCTTTAAATTTTTACTATTTTAGCATTTGTGTTTGATATATTGCTAAGCAATGTATATCAAAATTTCATAACTAAATGGAAATTTGCTTTGGCTATGCTGTATTTATAAATTTTTGGGCCCTGCTACGTATTTCATGCCGCGCCCTCGATTTTGTTGGTACGGCCTGTGCGTGACTTGCGGGGCCATCAAAACATCCGCAGACACGGACATGTTTGTTCTATCCGCCTGCCGTCGTCAGCACTGCGCAGGCAGCATCCGCAGCAAGGGCCCTCGAGGCTCGGGCCTCCTGTACTACGGCCCTGTTTAGTTCACCCCATTCTCCATAATACGTGCTTCCCAATGTATAATACGTGTTTTTCAATACACTTTTTTTTCTGTGACACGTGGGCCGTGTTTAGTTCCTCCCTGAAAAATTTTGCAAAAGAGAATCTTTTTTGCATAGAGTACTAAATGAAGTCTATTTGCAAAACCCAGCCACGGATGAGCGTAACTTTCCGAGACGAATCTAATGAGCCTAATTAATCCATGATTTGCTACAATGATGCTACAGTAACCATCTTCTAATCATCCTCTAATCATGCGGTCAAAGGCCTCATAAGATTCGTCTCGGAAATTTACTAGAGGTTGTGGAGGTAGTTTTGTAAACTGACATTATTTAATACCCCTAATTAGTGGTCAAAGATGCATTTAATACCCTGCAAAATTTTTCAGCCTCAATCTAAACACGGCCGTGACCTAATGCATAAAAATACTATGCATAACATACATCTAAACACCCCTACATGGCGCACGGAAGGTGTGACGCTCGTCCACATCATCTTCTCCGATACACCCGCCTTCCTCCTCGTCATCTTCTCCGGCCTTCTTGTTTAGATTGTCAAGAACTTTTTTGCGAAATTTACTGTAGCAAAACTAAATCAAAGATTAGAAGAACTAAACATGATCTAATTATAAAACTAATTACACGGATAGACGGGAAATCGCGAGACAAATCTATTAAACCTAATTAATCTATCATTAAAGATTGTTTACTGTAGCACGACGTTGTCTAATCATAGCCAAATTAGGCTCATTAGATTCGTCTCGTGAAGTTACCTAGGTTGTGAAATGGATTTTGTCAGTTATCCATATTTAATACTTCTAATTAATAACAAACATTCAAATTTACTGTAGGAAGCAAAACTTATGTAATGAACTAAACACGGCCTCCGTCTCATGGGCTTCACTGCCCCATCTATCGGCTGACCCAGCTTCGGCGGAGTCTGCAACCACCACCCCGCCAACACGAACCGAGCCGCACACGGCACGCCACGCCACGCCCCGCAGCAGGGGCGACATCCATTACAGCGCCTGCCGCCTGGGTAGTGGGTTAGCATTATTAGCGGTTGGGTGATATCTCTTGCCGGAACAGTGTAAAACAGTAATTTACATTCGTGTTTAGATGGCTCTTGCAAAATTTTGCAAAAGGGAATCTTTTTTGCATGGAGTACTAAATGAAGTCTATTTGTAAAACCCAGCCACGGATGAGCGTAACTTTCCGAGACGAATCTAATGAGCCTAATTAATCCATGATTTGCTACAGTGATGCTACAGTAACCATCTTCTAATCATCCTCTAATCATGCGGTCAAAGGCCTCATTAGATTCTTCTCGGAAATTTACTAGAGGTTGTGGAGGTAGTTTTGTAAACTGACATTATTTAATACCCCTAATTAGTGGTCAAAGATGCATTTAATACCCTGAATTTAAAAGACTGGTCATACAATTGAATCGATGTGAACCGGTCGGTATTTGTATTAAGGCGTTGTTTAGATTGGGTGAATTCGATTGAATTCAATGATTGGAGATGCATTGGAAATTGAAAAAGAGAGAGAGGGCACATAGTTCAATACGTTGTCTTTTGATTGAATTTGGTGCCTTTTCGCGAATCTAAACAGGGCTTAAACCATAATCAATAAACTGGTGAACCAACTATTAGAGCAACTCCAAGAGTCTCTCTATCCGGTTTAGACTAGCTTAAAAAAAAAGAAAAGACAGAAAAAAAATTCCAACAAACTACCCATCTACCTCCTCTTCTATCCTGGCTCGGTATCCAGCCGGTCTCTCTCGGCATTTTTGCCGAGGGAGCGGCGCTCGCCATCCGTTCCCTCCGGCGCCCGTGCCCTCGCTCCCGCGCTCCCTCGCTTCCACTCCTTTTTCTCCCCCCGGCCCTGGCCTCACCGCGAACGGGACCTCCTCATCGCCCAAGGACCAGCCGCCGCTGCAGCAGCAGCAGGTGACCGGCCAGGAGGAGCTAGCAGCGGCGGATGTGGGAGCTGCCGAGGCAGCGGAGGCTGGAGCAGTAACAGGTGTTGCGGGCGAGGCCATGGAGGTGGATGGGGGTCCTTGCGCCGGGGATGCGGATGCGGGCTGCGCGGCGGGAGGGAAAGGAGGCTGCGGGATGGGTGGAGGAGCGCAGCAGGCGTCGCCGGCGACCGTGTTCCGGATCCGGCTCAAGCAGTCGCCCGCGAGCCACCGGCACAAGATGCGCGTACCCGAGCTCTGCAGGAACTTCAGCTGCGGGCGGCCATTTGCTGAGCTTTTGTTTTGGGTGCCAAAGCTGAACTTTTTTTCTCGCTCCGTGTTGGATTTGGATTACTCATCTGATGACTTCAGAAGACTTCAAAAGTCTCATCCCAGTTGTGATTGAAATTGTGGCGAGAGGTGTAAATGACGTCGTAATCATTGCATTATGTACTGTATTGACATTATGAAAGAGTTTTGAAAATACCATGTGGACCCGGTTTTAAAAATCACCATCAAGTTTTACCTAGTCTATTGAATTACTCCATATAATTAGGTGGTTTTCTATTTTTACAAAAGAAGTGCAATCTCTAAATTTAGCTATCATAATACCTAGTCTTTTAGAGATGCTCTTAGTTTGGTGTTTAGACGATAGTCGGAACTTCTGGAAATAAACTGTTGCGATGTTACAATGTTTTTTTATGTCATATGTGATGTGTTTATAGATATATACTAGAAAACTTGTTAATTCTCCATGCAAGCCATAAAAAATGAATATTATGCTGATTAATAATGAATCACGAGTCGGACCGATGAATCCATAGCTCGACCGATGAATCCATAGCTCGGCCTTATGGATAGGATGCAGCCTCAGAGAGAAGAAGATCGTAATATAGTGATAACCCGTGGAAAAATCAAATATCACTGGTATAACATCAGAAGTGAACTCATCTTCGTTCTTCGGAAAGACAAGGAATAAGTCCATTCCACGGCTCTCATCTATCAGCGTCGTTTGATTTACAACCCTCAACCGCAAAACCATTTATGTGACACCCCCGAACTATTAAAACCGTCTGATTTACACCATTCAGTAATTTTGAGAGCGATTTTGCTGACGTGGCACCACATCAGCCGTCCTACGTGGCGCCACGTCAACAGCGAGGGGTGAATTGGACCTCATTGATAATTTGAGGGTGTCAAATAAACTTTAAAAAATATTTTTTAAAAAATATGTGCAATTAAAATCTAACTAACCCTTGTCGGATACGATAATTTGTTGATCTATCTTTTAAAAAATATTTTTTTTGTAAAATCTATTTGACACCCTTAAACTATCAATGAGGTCCAATTCACACCCTTGCTGTTGACGTGGCGTCACGTCACCAAAATCCGCTTTCAAAACCATCGAGGGGTATAAATTGGACGGTTTCAATAGTTTAATGGTGCCAAATAAATGGTTTTGTGATTAAGTGTTGTAAATCGAACTACCCTGATAGATGAGGGCTACGGAATGGAGTTTTTTCGGAAGACAAATAGGATCCCACCGGCAGCAGTCAGCAACTCAGCACTCAGCAGTCGTCGCCGCAACGGGGATATTTACATTTTTGCCACTCTTACGGTTGGCACCTCTTCAAAAGCCACTCTTATAATGTCTTCTATATTTTCGCTACTACCTTCGTAATGTTGCTACAAAATCGCCATTTTTATCGACGTGGCACGACAAGCAGTCGTGCCAGCTCCTGTCCGACGTGGCACGGAGTTATAAAAGGATCCGATTGCCCCTGCCCTTCTCAACTTAGCCATTTCATTCCCTCCCTCCTGTCACTTATGTGTGGGACCCACACGTCAGGGTCGTCTTCTACCTCCTGCATCCTCCTCCTCCTCTCCTCGGCCTTGCTCTATCTGTCTTCTCTATCCGACCTTTAATCGTAAGTACTTAAGAAATGGCAAACGTTAGCAAAAGCTCAAGTCTTCTTCGGTTTGTATTGGTAAGTGATTTTCCACGCCTGTTGCGACATTAGCTAAGCTCTACCACGTGGGTCTCGAGATGGTCATGGCAAGGGATGGGCAGCTAGCTGCCGCGCTCGGCGTGCCGGCACCAGCGGCTGCGGTGGAGAAGCTTCAAGGCGGCTGAGATGAGGTGGAGCGGCGCGCCGGCGTTGGGTAAAAAGGCGCCGCGGCTTCGTCTCATGCGGCTGGTGCTCCTCGTCACCCAGTCGCACACCCAGCCGACACTCGCTTCACGGGGGCCACCGCGCCGCGCCCGCACAGCACCGTCACGCCCACGTGTCGGCGCCGCACGAACGCTGCCACCTCGGCCACCACGTCGCCCCTCGTCGCGAGCTCCAGCACCACAGGGCGCATCGCGGCTAGGCCAGCTCAGGATAGAAATACAGGCAGCATTCGATACATTTTAATTTTAAATAAAAGCATGTAAATCATAATGACAGTTAGTGATCCAGTGAGAACATGATATGTGCATGTGTTCAAGTTCAATCTCATATTAAACAAGAACAAAATAAAGAACCACAGAAGGTTCAGAATGTACCCTGAGATGGGGCCGCTGCCGGAGGCATTGGCTGCGCCGTTATCAACTGGATTAGTCATGCGAATCGGTTGACCTTGTTCGGTGTAGCCGTACAAATTCGATGCAGTGGCGAGTTGATGCAGTGCAGTCCCTCGAACGGCACTGGGAAGTAGTGGATGTAGTCGTACAGGCCATCAGGAAGAAGACGATGCAGACGAACTTGAGCAGTCGTGTGAAGACGCTCCCCAAAAACCTTATCGCCTGGCTATCCCGAGCAGGATCTCAAGCCAGTCGAGGTACCGGAGCCTCTGCTCTTGCTAAAACCGTGTGCGCAGTGCTAGCGATGGGGAGACAAGCATTGCAGCAGAAACAATGAGAGAGAAGGGAGAGGTCTCCTAAACAGAAATACCTGAGGGGTTGTGTTGGTGTGTGTCTCTGGGTAAGGGAGGGTCTCCTTTTATAGGCGCTGCCTGACGGAAGGGGGATGCACCTGGACGCCACTGCAGGAAAGGCAAGAATCCCGCGGAGCAAATAAGGCACGTCCCTGTGAGCGTTTAAGGTAGGTAATTGATTCTGCCATAATCCGTTGATTTGCAAAACCAATCACAGCACCGCAACACATCACGTCCGTCTCGTCTCGACACGACGACACGACACGACACGCCCACGGCCTCGGCCCGGCTCGGCTCGGCGTGTGGCATCCCGGTTACCTTTTGCTAACTTCACATTGGGTGTACCACGTGTCCACCTAATAAGTTGGTTGAGATCCTCTTAACTACCAATATGGTAGTAACCACTTTTAACTCCCTTTGCATTAATCGTGGGCCTTAAATATTTTAGATTTAATTGGAATATAAAAGGGCCAAGCCCAAATAAATCCAACAATCCCCACCAATATTTCACGACATACGAGAAATGCCCTTAGCCCCATTGCTGTTTTGATATACCAGTGTTTCGGTAGATACTGTTAAGTTGAACTTCCACCTAGAGTAAAGGCTGCGCTCATCCACAACTGACCAATAGACTATGCCTTGAATTGGCAGTCTTGTGCGAACAAGTTTTACCAGAACCCTTTTACTGATACTGGGCTGCTTATTGCATCCCCGCGGTTTGGAGCATATAAGTCAAACTCCAGGCCTTTCATGAGTATCTAGAGATAACCCACTCTCATAGACTGTGACTAGCAGTCGAACTCATATAGGTGTAGTTCTCATAAGATGTTCTGTACGTCAACATCTCTGTTTCTCAAAAGCCACTCGAATTACATTAAGGTGTACACCATCCTGCCATACAGAAAAGAAGAGAAATGCATCCACCCTAGGAATTAACTCGTTTCAAAGGTTCTCTTCTCTCAGTCAAACAATAGCTTGTTTCCTCATCCTAATTCACGGGATCTCCGATCACATAGGACAGGTTCCCACTATTGAGTGACTCACATGGGTCTCATTCCCAATTCCTTGGATGCAAAATCTATCACATTCCGTGAAAGACCCTTTGTAAATTGATCTGCCAGGTTCTTAGCCGTCTGGACATAGTCCAAGGCAATTACTCCGGAGGTTCTCATTTTTCTGACAGACTTCAACCGCCTCTTCACATGCCTTGATGACTTCATGTTATCCTTAGAACTGTTTACCTTGACAATCACCGTCTGGTTATCACAGTTCATTAGAATCGCCGGTATCGGTTTTTCAACCACTGGCAAATCCATAAGGAGATCACGTAGCCACTCGGCCTCCATTGTGGCGGTGTCTAATGCCGTGAGTTCTGCTTCCATGGTAGACCTCGTTAAGATGGTCTGCTTGCAAGACTTCCAGGAGACAGCACCACCTCCAAGAGTGAACACATATCCACTTGTGGCCTTTATCTCATCGGCATTAGATATCCAGTTTGAGTCACTAAAACCCTCCAGTACCTTCGGGTACCCAGTATAGTGAATCCCATAGCTCATTGTACCCACTAGGTAGCACATTACTCTGTCCAAAGCATTCCATTGATCATCTCCCGGATTAGACACGAACCGGCTAAGTTTGCTTACGGCAAACGAGATGTCAGGTCTTGTAGCACTAGCTAGGTACATAAGTGAGCCTATGATCTGGGAGTATCTCAGCTGATCTTTCATGTCCCCTTTATTTTTCTTTAGTATTTTACTGGCATCATAGGGTGTTGGAGCAGACTTGCAGTCACTGTATCCGAAGCGACTCAAGACCTTTTCCACATAGTGGGACTGTGTAAGTGTCACCCCACCATCACCTTCTTTTACCAGCTTAATATTAAGAATAACATCAGCTTCACCCAAATCTTTCATCTCGAAATTTTGAGACAAGAAATCTTTGACCTCCTTAATCACGTCAAGACTTGTCCCAAAAATCAAGATGTCATCAACATACAAGCACAGGATCACTCCTTTCCCCCCACCATAGCGATAGTACACACATTTGTCAGCTTCATTCACAATGAAGCCAGCAGTCGTGAGGGTTTTATCAAACTTGTCATGCCACTGCTTAGGTGCTTGCTTGAGGCCATACAGAGACTTTATCAACTTGCACACCATTCCCTTTTGACCTTCTGCTATGAACCCATCAGGCTAATCCATATAGATCTCTTTCTCTAACTCTCCATTTTGGAAAGATGTCTTTACGTCCATCTGATGAACGAGAAGACCATGAGAGGCTGCCAGGGACAGTAGCACGGTCAACCGGGCAACTGGTGAGTAAATGTCAAAGAAGTCTTCTCCTTCTTTCTGAGTATAGCCTTTAGCAGCAAGCCTTGCCTTGTACTTTTCAATAGTACCATCAGGCCTTAGCTTCTTCTTGAACACCCACTTACATCCCACAGGTTTGCACCCATAAGGACGTTCAACTACTTCCCAAGTTCCATTAGACATAATTGAATCCATCTCACTCTGTACCGCTTCCTTCCAATAGTCAGCGTTTAGAGAGAAATATGCCTCTTCAATGGTTTTGGGAGTGTCATCCACAAAGTACACAATGAAATCATCACCAAAAGACTTTGTAGGCTTCTGTCTCTTGCTCCTTCTAGGAGCTTCATTATCATCCTCCTCAGGATTTTCCACAAGTGTTTGTTCTGTGTGTTCCATCACAACGGCAGGTGTAGCATCTATAGACAGTTCTCTGCTAGACGTGCTTTCTTTCCTCTTCATAGGAAAGATGTCCTCAAAGAAAGTAGCATCTCTGGATTCCATTATTGTACCAATATTCACGTCTGGCACTCCAGATTTCACTATTAAGAATCTATATCCAACGCTATGCAGAGCATAACCAAGAAAGACACAATCCACAGTTTTAGGCCCGAGTTTACGTTTCTTGGTTATTGGCACATTGACCTTTGCCAAACATGACACGCTGTCAATATAGTCTCACCCCACCATCCCTTAGAGAGTCCCACTGTGTCTAACATGGCGTTAACCAAATCAGTTAGAGTGCGGTTCTTTCTTTCGGCAACCCCATTTGACTCAGGTGAGTAGGGTGGCGTCCTCTCATGAATCATACCATGTTCCTCACAGAATTGAGTAAACAAGTGTGAGAAGTATTCTCCACCACGATCTGACCTTAAACGTTTGATCTTTCTCTCAAGTTGATTCTCCACATCAGCTTTATAGATCTTAAAGTAGTGTAGTGCTTCATCTTTTGACTTAAGCAAGTAGATGTAACAGTATCTAGAAGAGTCATCTATTAATGTCATGAAATACTTTTTACCCCCTTTTGTCAACACGCCATTCATCTCACTAAGGTCAGGATGCACGAGCTCCAGTGGTGCCAAGTTTCTCGCCTCCGCGGCCTTGTGAGGCTTGCGAGGTTGTTTTGATTCAACACACACAAGGCACTTAGAACCTTTGATCGTGGTAAATTTCGGAATTAAATTTAAATTAGTCAAGCGCGACATACAACCAAAGTTAACATGACATAGCCGAGAGTGCCAAACATTCGACTCATCATCATTAACCACATGATTCACCACATTATTACAAGCATCTGATAAAAAAAAGCGGAACAAGCCTTCGCAATCATAGCCTTTTCCAATAAAAGTTCCATACTTAGAAAGTACACATTTATTGGATTCAAACACTAATTTATAACCATCTCTACACAGTAGAGAGCTGCTAACTAGATTCTTCTTGATAGTAGGGACATGCTGCACGTTCCTCAGCTGCACGTCTTTCCCGAAGTAAGCTTCAGATTGACCGAACCAACACCAAGTACACGCACATGTGATCCGTTCCCCATTAACAAGGAGGTAGTTCCGCCGACCTGATAAAAAGAAAACAGACTGATCTCAGCACACACATGAATATTAGCTCCAGTATCAACCCACCAATCAGGTGACTGACAAACAGAAAAGACCATAGGTAAATAATTACCGTACCCCGAGGTTCCTCTGTTGTCATCGCTAATGACCATGTTGGCTGCCTTCGGCCTATATTTGCTTTTCTCATAGTCTTTGGCCTAGTGCCCTTCAAGACCGCAAGTATAGCACTTGCCCTTGCCCTTGCTCGGCTGGTTCTTCTTCTTCTTAAAAGTGGTTGTCCGATTAGCCTTGACTTCAGACTTGTTCTGGTTCTTCTTTTTCTGCTGGCCCTTGAAATTTCTCTGGACCAGGTTTGCACTAGAGGACCCAGCAATTCCTTTGCCGCGGTTGTCCTTCGCTCTCGCCTTCTCCTCAACATCGAGAGACCCAATGAGCTCAGACAAGCTGAACACTTGTCTCTTATGTTTCAGAGAGGTAGCAAAGTCCCTCCAAGAGAGCGGCAGTTTAGCAATCATGCTTCCAGCCACAAACTTGTCGGGCAACTCGCATTTAAAGCCCTCTAGCTCCTTAGCCAGTGACTGAAGCTCATGAGCCTGTTCCACTACTGAACGATCATCGACCATCTTGTAGTCGTAAAACTGCTCCATGACATACAGCTCACTGCCAGCATCAGAAGCACCGAACTTGGCCTCAAGCGCATCCCACAACGCCTTGCCACTGTCCAGTGACAGATAGCTGTCCACTAGGTGATCAGCAAGAACGCTAATTATGGCACCTCGAAACATGTTATCAGCTACCTGGAAAGCTCTCTCATCATCAGGAGAGAGATCCTTAGCCTTTCCCTGTGTGACGTAAAAGCAGTTCATATAGGTCAACCAAAGTGACATTCTACTCTGCCATCTCTTGTAATGTGTTCCATCGAACACATGTGGTTTAAGCGCACTTGCAAAACTAGCAGTCGATAGCCTATCACAATTATAAGGTTTTTAGATTGTTAGAAATATAGGCAGCATTCGATATATTTTAATTCCAAATAAAAGCATGTAAATCATAATGACAGTTAGTGATCCAGTGAGAACATGATATGTACATGTGTTCAAGTTCAATCTCATATTAAATAAGAACAAAATAAAGAACCACAGAAGGTTCAGAATGTACCCTTAGATGGGGCCGCTGCCGGAGGCATTGGCTGCGCCGTTATCAACTGGATTAGTCATGCTAATCGGTTGACCTTGTTCGGTGTAGCCGTACAAATTTGATGCAGTGGCGAGTTGATGCAGTGCAGTCCCTCGAGCGGCACTGGAAGTAGTGGATGTAGTCGTACAGGCCACCAAGAAGAAGACGATGCAGATGAACTTGAGCAGTTGCGTGAAGACGCTCCCTAAAAACCTTATCGCCTGGCTATCCCAAGCAGGATCTCAAGCCAGTCCAGGTTCCGGAGGCTCTGCTCTCGCTAGAACCGTGCGCGCAGTGCTAGCGATAGGGAGACAAGCGTTGCAGTAGAAACAATGAGGGGTTGTGTTGGTGTGTGTCTCTGGGTAGGGGAGGGCCTCGTTTTATAGGCGCTGCCTGACGGGTCTCGTCTCGTCTCATCTCGTCTCGTCTCGCCACGCCACGCCCACGGCCTCGGCCCGGCTGGGCGAGGCGAGCGAGCGCGCGCGCGCGTGTGGCATCCCGGTTACCCTTTGCCAACTTCACATTGGGTGTGCCACGTGTCCACCTAATAAGTTGGTAGAGATCCTCTTAACTACCAATATGGTAGTAACCACTTTTAACTCCCTTTGCATTAATCGTGGGCCTTAAATATTTTAGATTTAATTGAAATATAAAAGGGCCAAGCCCAAATAAATCCAACATGTCACCA
>CM014278.1:39337586-39359528 GCA_004135705.1 Alloteropsis semialata
GCTCGGCCTCCTTGGGGAGAGACGAGGAAAAGAAAGAGGGGCGGAGGGAGCGAGGTGGGGCGACGGGCGGGTTGGGTGGGGAACGATGGAAAAAAGAAGAAGATAAGGAGAGAAAAAAAAGAAAAAGTGAGGAGAGAGGAGAGGGTAGTTGAAGATAGTTGAATAAAATATGTGGTAGTTGGTATAGAGTATGAGATATAAAGGATGATGGGTGCCGAAGAAATTGATACAGAGTATGAAATCTCGATGACCAGGTTGAAATATTTCTTTTAGAGGATGGAAATAGAGGACGACGAGTGCGGACAGTCTGATAGTGATCCAGATCCCCTGACAGACAGAGAAGAAAAGTTGACCGGCGAGAGGGAGGACGCTTCCGCTGAAAGATTCCGGGACAGCGCATGTGCGTCGGAATCCAATCGGAGATCGGGAATTCGGAATGCCTCGTCCTCGTCCTTCTTGTTGGTTGCCGATGCTGTCCTCGGTTCCTCAACAACTCCACCACACGGCAGCTGCCGATCGTTTCCGGTGAAAGTTTCAATGGCGTACTAGTGTACGTGGCACGCCGAGAAAAGAAGCGCCTTTTTTTCCACCTTTCCGCCAGAATGGCAGGTACTGTAGATAAATGTGATACATAAATAAAAAAAGTGTAGTGTAGCTTTTCCGAATAAAAAGACTACTCTATAAGAATTTCCATGGTTTTGAAGCAGTAGAAACGATAGGTCCAAGTTAAGTGCAACGATCCATCACTATGGCTCTACCGTCATTCTACTACCAGAAAAACGTTAATCCGTTCGCGTCACTGGTACCTGTTTTTAAAGACCCGGTACCAATGGTAGTCATTGGTACTGGATCTAAATTTTGTAGCCCCAAGGATCCTTTAGTATCGGGTCGTAACACCAAAGGTCTCGACCCTTTGGCACTGGTTGGTAACACCACCCTAACGGGTTGTGTTACCAATCGGTACCAAAGGATCCTCCACAGGTTAATTCAAAAAGAAAGCATCTGGGACTTGGTTAGCTGTGGTGTGTAGGTGAGATGGTAAGAAAACAACATGCGAAATGTCGGTTTTTTTTATACCGGCTAGCCTACTTTGGGGGGTCCCCAAGGTAGTGATTTGTACGGTGGGGGATCGTCAGATCTGAAACCTGAAGGTAAATGCGCGACACAAAACACGATTTAGGCAGGTTCGGGCCGCCAAGGCAGTGTACCTTACGTCATGTATGGAGTATTGTATATTGCGCCCTGCGCTGAGGTGTATGAGGTATGAGGATTATCCCTCATGTTATGCCTACCGATCTAGGACCCCTGCCCTCCTTTATATACTCCAGGGGGCGGGATTACTAGTCGGTTACAAGGTAGAAGTCCTATTAGGATTACAGGGGAATTTTAGTAGGAGTCTGTCTTCTTCCTTCCTTGAGGGAACTGGGGATTCTATCCCTGAGAAGCCCCCGAGCGCTTCATAGCCGTATGCAGCAGTCTCCGAGTACTTTTTCGATCTTCGCCAAGTAGTTTTGGTGCTCTCTGAGTACTTGTCTGGCTGAATCTTCAAAGTTAATCAACGCTGCCATGAGGATATGGTGTGCTCAAAGTCTTGATCATCTTGATACATGGAGAGCGACGAAAGTCGCACTCCATATGGAGTAGCCCCCGAGCCTTAGGTTGAATCAAAGAATCAGGCTGAGGGTCAAATCTTGAATCTGCTTCTTCCCTCTTGAAAAAAGTGATTGATGAATATAGCTTATCAGCCCCCGAACCTTGGAATGATTGAATAATCAATCCAAGAGTCTTTATCTTCATGGAAGTTCGAGTAGTTCTGCGGCGTCCAGCCCCCTAGCTTATGCGCCAGGTGAGCTACTGAAGCCACGTTAAGTAGTAATTGTGTGCTTAGCCCCCGAGCTTGAGAGCTAGCAGAGCCACCGAAAGTATTTCTGAGTAGTAATTGGCGTCGAGCCCCTCGAGTTTAGGACCTAGCTATGCCGTTGCGTCCTGGAGAGTCGTTGCCAAAGTTTGACCTGAAAGAAAAGATACGTACATTATGTAGCATTTTTGTAGAGTACAATGAAAGTACTGAAATTCATTGGATAATTAATGTAAGCGTAAAAGATGCGTCATGCTCTTGTTTCGGTCGTATTTCTCCCGACTAGTTAGCTTATTATGTTTAAGCACCTGGTCCCTGCATTAGTCGTTGCTCATAGCATGTATGAGACGAAATCGTTTACGCATGTAGAGACGTTCGGCGTGACAGAAAGAGCCGAAGTTTCACGGATTAAGGCATTTGCTACCCGAGTGACCTTAAGAGATAGACAAAATAAATAGTCGACATTGCGACGAAGGAGAGCGCGGATTGTGCGCAAAGTAGTCGGCGAATGCATCCATAGGGTGTAGCCTCCGTGAGCCCTACACAACTTGGTAACAAGCTGCGGGCGGAGCCCTTCGAACTCGATCTACCAAGCGTGTGGGCGGCGCCCTACGAACTCGATCTACCAAGCGCGTGGGCAGCGCCCTACGCACTCGATCTACCAAGTCCGTGGGCTGATCGTCAGCAGACCCCAGAAGTAGTCGATCACGGAGTAGCTCCGAGGGTAATTCCCATCGAAGAGCATACCAAAGTAGTCGGCGCATGGCCAATCTTGTGAAAACAAGATATAGAAGTAAAAAATAATTGAAACAAGTAACTTAGCTTGATTTGTGGATAATAGTCGACGAAACCGTGCGCGGTCATCGATGGAGCCGCGACGATTGTTGATGAAGCCGACTAGTCGGAGTCGATTCCGACTAGTTGTTGGCGAAGTAGTGGCTGCTCCCGACTAGTTGCTTAGTCGAGAGGAGTAGTCGAAGTAGTCGTTGGTGAGTTGTTCTAAGTCGAGACGAGTAGTCGGTCGTCGTGGCCGAGTTGTTCTGAGTCGAGCCGAGTAGTTTGTCATCGGATTCGAGTAGTTGAAGATGTTGCTTCGTGTTGAATCCGATCTTCTCTCTGATTCGATGGACAGCAATCTGCCGATCGGTCCGCAAGGGTGCTTTAGATCGAATTTGCTTCGAACTCGGCAGCTGTGCAATCTGCGCCTTGAACTCGACTAGGAAAATCCACTCGCAAGTTGTCGAATAGGAATCCACTGCGGATTAGGGACCAACGCCCGCCGAGACAACGTGCAGCTGCCTCACGCTGGCTAGATCGAAGTTGATGATGAGGTCCTTCAAGCCCGATGATCTCGACGATCTCCCTACCTGGCGCGTCAGCTGTCGGTTTTTTATACCGGCTAGTCTACCTTGGGGGTCCCCAAGGTAGTGATTTGTGCGATAGGAGATCGCCAGACCTGAAATCTGAAAGTAAACGCGGGACACAAGACACGATTTAGACAGGTTCGGGCCGCCAAGACAGTGTACCCTACGTCCTGTATGGAGTATTGTATATTGCGCCCTTCGTTGAGGTGTATGAAGTATGAGGATTAGCCCTCATGTTGTGCCTACCGATCTAGGGACCCCTACCCTCCTTTATATACTTTAGGGGGTGGGATTACTAGTCGGTTACAAGGTAGGAGCCTAGTAGGATTATAGGAGAATTCTAGTAAGAGTGTGCCTTCTTCCTTTCTTGCAGGAACTGGGGATTCTATCCCCGACACGAAGCAGTAGGTCATGGGTTTGAACGCCGTGAAAAATCGTGTGACTTGTGACGTACATGTGTGTGGGAGCTTCCTAGGATTTAAAATATTTTTTTGATTTGAAAACCTTTGATACTTGATCGTGTTATGGCCCGGTACCAAAGAGGGTCGTGAACCGATACCTATGTCCTAGGCCTTTATTGTCAGTTAGGCAGTACCGGTTACCGACCGGTATCACGAAGGGTTCCGTGCGTTCCGATTCAGGACATAAGGGTTGAGACCGAAACACAGTTATCGAAAAAAAATGAGTTTCCACACGAATGCGCATGCCACAAGTTCAGGCCTCCTCATCTTTTTAACTAGTGTAATGCCCGTGCTAACGCCACGGAGCAATTGGTAGTACAAATTAAACCACCAAATACGATAAATGTTATGATAATCAGTCATACAATAAAATTATATTTATGATTCACAAAAAGTCAAAGATCTTACTTCAGTCAAAACTGTAAATTATTAATCACTAAAAGAAAAACAACCAAACTCTATACACCATTTTTGGAGACCTTTGGATCTGACCAAATACTCAGAAACTCCAGGTAATTACAAGAAAATAACTGAAAAATGGTAATCTTTTCATTTTACAATCAGGATTTCTAACTTGGCACAACCAATCACCAAATACTTCATCAGAATCATTTCTTTCCATCCATCTAAAATATCCTCAGTGTCATCCTGCCATCCAAAATAAAGACAAATCAATCCAAAATAATGACGAATCAAACAACCCAACTTCATTATCTTTCCAGAGACTCTAAATTGGATTATTCAGAGATTAGAACTGTCTATAGTTATCTACATACTTGTATACCTTAAAACTCCTTATAGCACATTGAAAATGGTACCATATGTCCATATTTCTAAATGAGTAGCTTAAGAACGGTCAAAATGTAAGAAAATAAACTTCACATAATCTGAAAATAAATTTGTTTGTTAGAAATAGTAGCATGCTCTTGTGATCTTATAACATCAGGAGTCCTGATAGACCCAAAACATATTTGAACTGCTTGCAAACCAACCCTGAATGGATTATGCAGTCATTAAATATTTTTGCCCTTTTTCTCTTCTAGTACAACATATGAAATTTGGTCTTCCAATCCCCATCAACCAGCTAGTATCACCAACTACACTGTACATTAAACAACTGAAACATCTATGGTATAACTGAAAAGTGCACTACCCAGGGGGGGGAATTGAAAGGCATGGCAATCAATTATGAAGGAGTAGAAGCCACTCAACAAAGAAAATGAACTAAATTGAGTTTCAGAAATCAAATCCAGTCTGCCATATTATTTATTTATTTTAAAAAACAATTTCCTAAAGACATGCATGCACAAATAAAGTTGCAGCATGTTATGAAATAGGGAGAAATTGAGACGGTGACATGCCAACCCAGACTAATCTACTATTTGAAAACTCTGTCCTGTCACGTCACTTGATAAAGATTGAGTGCTAGTAATGCCAAAGCGCACATTAAAGAGGAAAGTGAAAATACAATCACGGAGATTCTCAAAAGGAACAACATTTGTTGTGTTTTGCAACTGATCTAATACTAATCTATACAGGCTAATACTACATTATATTTACCATGAGAAATACTGAGCGCATTATCAATATCTAAAACTCAAAAAATCACACCTAAATAATGATCTACTTATCTTTGACGAGCTCTTCTCTACATAAACTCTGTACCTTCTAGCAGATCTGGTGTAAAATGCTTTCCTGGCACTTTTGACCATTCAAGCTAGTGCCAAGCCACCAGTCCTACAATCAGGCAAAAGAGACATTGAAGTAAACCTAATTGTAAAAAGCATTAAGCTGTCATCTTGAAATGGCTACAATAATATAACGACAATGCATAGATCAAATAATTTAGTGATCTACCTTTTAATTTTTATGAAATTACAAATAGCAAAGTTTAATATTTTCCCACATGCATCCTTAATAAGTGAGAACTGAGAAGGAATAAAATCCATATCAGAATACACAAAACAAAGTCAGAGTCCCACTACAAAGGCACGGAATTTATAAGCAAATGAACTGAAGAAAGTGGTAGCAAGATAATTAACAGATTATATCCAAACAGATTATAGTGCTTCAAATTTTCTATTGGACCAAAAAAAATGAACAGATGGAGCAGTTAACAAACATGCTCAACTCACCTAGCAAAAAACAGGAAATGCAGTTACTATTCTTGATCTTATGAAAGCACAAATGCACCAGGTCCTTCCATACACCAGAGCCTGTGATCACAACATCCGCGGCCTCGGCATCCTAGGAACTGTTAGTGGCTTCACTGACTCTACATTTCAAAGTGGATTTTCCAGATGAAATACTTTGCATTTTCAAAACAACAGATGCATATCGGGAAGTAATGTGCTTTTGTCACCTGCTACCTTTTAGGCACGATCTAGCATCAGATGTGCTCTTGGCACATAGTCCTTCCTCATCTGCTTGATCTTCATTTCTTCATCTCATCAATCCCCTACAGAAGAACTCATTCTAGCTTGAGCCAGCCACAAGCAATTTTCTCTGACAACAGTTGCCAAAAAAAATAAACAAATTGATCTAACAACAATTGCAAAAAAAAAGGAACTGTTGTAGGGATATGTAAATCACGGATAAGAAAAAAGCAGCCCCAACATGTCCTAGTTAATTAGACCTGTAACTGACAAAAATGAAGACATATTCAAGCATTTCATTGAACACACGGGATGCACACGCAAAAGCTAAACAAACATCGTTGAACACAAGGAGCAGTAGTAACAGACCTCACTGGAAGCGAGAATGGGACAGCAGGGGCAGCCTCACCTCGAGGTACACGGCGGCGCTGGCGGCACCTCGAGGTACACGGCGGCGACAGTGCCTCGAGGCTCTTGTTCGTTGATCACGACGGCAGCGGCGGGGCCCCACCAACCACGGCTGCGGCGAACCTCGCCTCCACGAGCAAGGCCGCGGCGTCGGCACTTTGATGACCACGGCTGGGCCGGCAGCACCTCGATCACACAGAGCAAAGAAGAGAGGACAAATTAAAAGAGGCCATGAGAGGGGATGACCATGAGAGAGCATATGGATGAGCTTGGCCTCACCTGGGCTAGAGAATCGCCAATGGAGAGCAGGGAGTGATACGGTTGCTAGCAGCATCTTCTTTGACAGGGACAACTTGGTGAGCTCGGGCGCCATCAACGTGGATTTGGAACTTCTGCGGCATCCACTTAGCACTCCTGAAAGCACATGACCACCTCAACGTAGACCACATTAGTCTGACTTATCGGAGGCGGCGACGTCGTCCACCAGCAGCTCAGACGCACGGATGAGGAGGATGAGCAGCAAACGACGAGCTCCTCCGCGGGCGAGGCCCCACCGTGGGTGGCGACGAGCCGCTCCGCGGGTCGCGGCAACCAGCCCCCCCAAGGCCCGACAAGCAGATCTGGAGGCCGGCGAGGAAGGGGGCTCCTCCTCCGGCGACCGAGCAACCTAGGTTTGGGCGAGTCTCCAGACGCGGGAGAATGAGGTGGAGGAAAAGGGGGACACACATGGGCTGACTTAGTCATCGCCGCTGGCCGGCGCCGCCGACGGACGGACGCAGCCGCCGCTGCTCCGCCCTGATCCGCCCTGCCACGCCCGCCGCGCCCGCGTGAGCCAGGCACCGCCGCCTCCCCGTGGCCACCGCCTCGCCGGGTTGGGCCGCGCCTAGAGGAGAACCGGTGGGGGAGCGTGGCAGGACGACGGTCGGAGGGGATGGGGAGGGCGCGGATGCGGGGGAGGGGCCACCCAGCCACGCTGCCCCTCGCCGCCCTTTTTTTTTGACACAGGCGCAAGAGGAAGTGCGAGCTGCGGAATCGAACGCGGGCGGGTCAAGGAGGGAGCGCGGGCCGTGGGCGGGCGCGAGCGTCGGGAGGAAGCCAGATACATTTGATAAGAACCGTTGGATGTGGTTGTCCTAGGAGAGAGAATGATTGAGACAGGATCTGGAGCGTTCGTTTGAAGCGAGTTAAATTTCTGGGTACAAAATTTGGTGTGAACGAAGGAAAGTGCATCTCAGTGGGGGACATAATCTGGGGTAGACATAGGAAAGAATGAATTGGTGGATTACAGAGGGGTATAGATATAGATATAGAATAGATATAGATATAGATTTGATTTCAAAAAATAAAAATTAAGTCGGTCTACCCCTCAAACACACGATAATATACACGACACCAGGTAGGGTACAAATATAGTCCTCGAGACACAGGGAGAAGATGGATATAAGTGATTGACTTTGCTGATCGCTGGCTGCCAAGTCCTAATCGTTACTACGTGGCGAAATCTGGGACAAGTGTACATATTTTTTGGGAAAGAAAAATCTGGGACTAGTAGCTAGGCTAGTACTAGGTCAGAGCACAGTGTCGGTTTGCTTTCCCTGGTGAGATCGATCGGGCACTTTGTCAACTCGATCGAAAAATAAGCGTGTCGCATATAATGTTTTGATGTTATTTAGGAGAACTAATTTATTCAAAAAATTTAGAAGAACTAAATATAATTTAATTATAAAATGAATTTTATAAGCCTTAGGCTTTTTCACGAGATGATTCTATTAAGTCTAATTAATTCATAATTAGCATATGTTTATTATAGCATCATATGGACTAATTATGAACTAATTAGGTTTAATAGATTCGTCTTGTGAAAAAACCTAGAAATTATAGAATTTGTTTTGTCATTGATCTATATTTAATACCACTAATTAGCATCCATGCATCGGACGGGACGGCGCTTATAATAAACCAAACACATACAGCCTCCGTGCATGCATCAGGGAGACAGGCTATTAGCAACAAACAATACTGGAACAGGTGTACTCTATCCTTCTTTATTGTCAAAAAGTTAAGAATCTGGCTGAAAATTTTTAAAAAACGAGATCAAAGCTTGCAACGCAATAATACTAGCACTCTATCAGGATCCACCGAATCCTATTGTTGCAACATTTTTTTTATTCCCTTAACTCTTTAACTAGTATTTGTGATGATTATATTATTATCATTATTATTATTGTATTCTTAAGCAATGCAGCTAGGTACATGTGTCACTGCCTCCAGGAAAAACAGCTATTCTCCACAGTCCACAGCGACTATTCATGGAACCAGAGAAGTCGACGGATGCCTGCAAGTTACGTCGACGAATCGACGACGATAAACAAGTGTCCAGGACCCATGTTCACACGCGAGCGAAAACCCTCACATGTCCATGTCTTAGTTTATGACAAAACCCAACGAAGAAAAAAAACTTAATTTCTAAGCACGCTGTGGGTGTCGTCATATCCCGACAAATCTTACCCACCGGTAGATAGCCGCTGAATGGTTTTTAAACTTCTTGAGTATCTCGCCATACGGTTTAAAATCGAAATGCTGCATCTTTTCTTCACACAAAGCATACTATAATCTGCCATGTCAGTAGGCATTAACATCCCTAATTATAAGTAATTAAACTGGATGGCTATCATCATACAGTCTCAGATATCATCAGCATAACATATGCAAGTAGGCCACTTTTTATAAACACGAGAAACTTTTGTTATTATGAGGGTGAATAGCCAATCTTGTCCACCAAGTTCCCCACATGCTTGCAGAGTGGACTTGTTCTGCTTTGGGTTTTAATCTAGTTTATGGTTGTTAAGGAGTCTAAAATCCCATGAAATGATTGGTGTCCTTGGACATGGAGTTCGCCTCACAAATTACTAGAATATATATTTTTCATGGGTGAAAACATAAAAATGTACTGTTTCAGCGAAATTTGACCAAAAAAATCATACAAATTTCTACAGTATCCTACAATATAGGAAATAGCCGGCTATAGCTTCGCTATAGCCCGCTATTAGCTTTTTAAGAGATCTACCACTACGCTATGCAATATTTGTTCGCAACATCCGCTAAAGGGGGTTTTATAAGATTCAGCGGTGCTAAATGTCCGCTAAAGAGGCATTTACGAGATTTAGTGGCGCTAAATGTCAAGTGGCGAGTAGATTTTGACAATGTCATTCTCTCAAAGATGTAATCATGGCACCGTTGAGCATTAAGAGATGTGTTAGAATCTATTTTTGGGTGTTAGACCAAACATGCTTATAATTTTGTATGTGATATTGATTAGTTATCATTCCGCTAAATGATTTAGCTTTCGCTATAGCCCGCTATAGCTTTTCATAGCTTTTAGAGAAAGCTACCGCTAAACTTCATAGCACGCTATTTCCTATATTGGTATCCTAACTTTTGAACATATTTGACTCTTGATGACAAGTTCTTAACACGAGTATGACTAAACAAATAGCTGGATTTCAGTATGTTTTATTTTGATTCTGATCACTAACAGCAAACTCGATGAAATTCCTCTGAAATTTCAGCAAAAGAAAGAAATGGAGAATCCATATATCCTAATTGCCAAGTTTTTGTAGCCACAAATGACCTACTGAACGGAACCAAAAAGCGATGTTAGAAAGCCAACCACTACATCACATCATAAATCTACGGAACCGGTTCCTCTACACTACAGAGGGACTATGTCAGTGACGCGTGGGACTGGGCCCATCTGTTAGTGACTGCAATCACCTCTTCAGCTACTGCAGAGAGGATCTCAGTCCAAATCTATGCATCATGAGCAAATATGTCTCTCTACCGCAAAACATTATCATGCATAATCAACCAACACCAAAAGCTCCAAACCAATTCGAACTCTACGATCATTCATCACAATAGCTTGCGTTTCAAAATAAATAATCATCACAATAGCTTGGGTTTCAAAAAATAAAAAAGAAATCATCACAATAGCCAGGCCAACTAGTCATTTCTATTTGGTCTTTAGGTCACACTATAGACTATACTAGATCTTGTTTGGTTGGACCAGAACCTACTACAACCCAAATCCGAAATTTGCGGTTACTCATTTCAAAAAAAAATTTTATCCTGGCCTTTTATGTTTTGTCTGATTTCTCCCGTATTTGATCGATTTCCAAATTCCAACTCCAACTCCAACCTTTGTCCGCGTTGCGGTCTCCCGGCATTTAAACCTCTCGCTGTCGGATCCCTCACATTTCTCTCGCCATGCTCGCCCCCCAAAGCAAGTAACCAACCAAACAGACAGAGACAGACAGACAGCGCCGGGAAGACGAAGACGTGGACCGACCGAGCCGATCACGCCGCCGCAGCCGCGCCTAGTGCACGAGCAGACACCCACCCTTCCCTCCTCCCCCTCCACTCCATTGACCCGTTAACCCTGCACCCCTACCCGACGGAACCCAATCCTCTCTCCGCTTCTCGGGGCGGGCGGGCGAGCGGCCGCATCTTCTTCGTCCCCCTCATGCGGAGGTGACAAGGTGGGCGATCGAACCGAGCTCGTGCTTTGTTTTCCTCTTCTTGGGTGGGAGCGGGGGAGCGGGATTCGTTCGTTGGGGTTGGGTGCGGAGAAAGAGATCGGGGCGGGATCGGATAACGCCATTGACAGCGATTGCGCGGGCAGACGGCGAAGGTTGGTTGGGAGGTTGGAGGGGAGGAGAAGGGACCGGCTTGAAAAGATGTTTGCTGCCATGGCTGCTGCCTGATCGTTTCTCCATGGTCGTGACGTCGTTGCTCTCTCCTGCCGCGAGCTCGCCTCGCTCAGATTTGGTGGGTGGTTTGGATTCCATTGATCGGTGATTGGGTTTTGGTGTTTATTTTGGCTCTGAAACTTTGCTTCCTTGCCAAATGGAGAGGTATTGTATAGCCTGATAGCCATGTCTTCTGATCTGCCTTTTTGCTTCTGATGAAAATCACCATCTCCCATTTTTACGTGTGGATGGTCCTCTCTTGCTTTTCAACTTGATGTTTCTTAAGAAGTAGAAAAAAAAGCCTGCATCTCTTCAACAAATTTCTGCTTCAAATGTTTATCTGTGTTCTTTGCCTGTCGCCAATCGCCATTGCTGCCATGTCGAGTCAAAAAAAGAAGAAGAATTGCCTCTTAATTCGTCGCCACCATGCTGCTGCTGCAGAGCAGGGGCGGCGTCTCCAGGTAGCAGAAGAAGAAGAAGCGCCATGCACTGCTTCCGGTTCCCGAGCTGGGAGCGGGAGCGGGAGGGCGACGAGCGGCGCGGCGGGCCGGCGACCACGGGGCGGTCGCTGTCCGCGCGGTCCAACAGCAGCACGACGTCCACGGACCGCGACGTGCGGCGGTCGGCGTCCGAGTGCTGCTCTCTCAACGCGTCGGAGCTCAGCAGCGCCGGCTCCTTCGGCCGGTGCCGGCAGCTCTCGCTGTCGCAGCGGCCGCCCAACGCGCTCCGCATCTTCACATTCCAGGAGCTCAAGTCCGCCACGCGCGGCTTCAGCCGGGCGCTCATGCTCGGCGAGGGCGGCTTCGGCTGCGTCTACCGCGGCACCATCCGGAGCGCGCTCGAGCCGCGCCGGAGCCTCGACGTCGCCATCAAGCAGCTCGGCCGCAAGGGCCTGCAGGGCCACAAGGAGTGGATGACGGAGGTGAACGTGCTCGGGGTCGTGGACCACGCCAACCTCGTCAAGCTCATCGGCTACTGCGCCGAGGACGACGAGCGAGGGATGCAGCTGCTGCTCGTCTACGAGTTCATGCCCAACGGGAGCCTGGCGGACCACCTGTCGGCGAGGTCGCCGCGCCCGGCCTCGTGGGCTATGAGGCTCAGGGTGGCGCTCGACACCGCCCGAGGGTTGAAGTATCTCCATGAAGAGTCAGAATTCAAGGTACCCTTCCTTCACCTAGATGTTCTTCGGACTGACAGATTTCCTCTGCTTCTTGCCTTCCACTCTTTCAGCCCATGCACAATGGGAAGAACAAGCATTGCATTGTGGTTTAGCTAGTTTAGGGACTAGTCTTACATAACATGGACCATAACCAATCTTTTCTTTTTGTCAGATAATATTTCGAGATCTGAAGCCATCCAACATTCTTCTCGACGAGAACTGGAACGCGAAACTGTCAGACTTTGGCTTGGCAAGATTAGGACCTCAAGAAGGAAGCCATGTCTCCACAGCGGTACGCAACAACCTTCTTTACACATTGTACAGAATTTGATGAGGCACTGTTCTTAGCTTCTTACTGCAAATTGCTGGCAAGTTCACGCTCCTCTGGTACCTGGAGAGCCAAGTAGCAAACCCAAGACCGATTAGAACACAGAATCATTCTACCATTCTGATCCGGTCAAGCAAATGCTAGTTGCTACACGTGCTCGGAAACTTTTCAAATATTGGTGGCCTCGAGAAAACAAGGGGCAGCCAGGCACTTTCGGTCAGTCTGCACGCTAGTGCTGTATGACCGATCAGAAAAGTCACCTAACCTTTCTGGTCAGTTACAACCAGCTAGCTTTCTGGGAGCTTTCCAGTTCCAAACACTTCACCACGTGTGATTCTAAGATTCTGCATCAAGAACATATCCAAACATATTCATAACCCATAGAAAACAACATCTGTTGAAGGTTCTAGTTATTGAAATTCTTGTTTTGTATGACAATCACACAGGTGGTGGGGACAATTGGATATGCAGCTCCTGAATACATCCACACAGGACGCCTCAGCACCAAGAATGACATCTGGAGCTTCGGTGTGGTGCTTTATGAACTACTTACAGGCCGGCGACCTCTGGACCGAAATCGGCCAAAAGGCGAGCAGAATCTCGTGGACTGGGTGAAGCCCTACTCTTCCGATGCTAAGAAGCTTGAGACAGTGATCGATCCAAGGCTTCAAGGGAACTATAGCATAAAATCAGCAGCCCAGCTTGCATCAGTGGCAAACAAGTGCCTGGTGCGCCATGCTAGGTACCGGCCCAAGATGAGCGAGGTGCTGGAGATGGTGCAGAAGATTGTGCAGAGCAGCGAACTTGGAACACCGGAGCATCCCCTGATCAGCAATTCAAAAGAATTAGTGAGTGGTGAAAAGAAAAGGAAAGGCCTTGACTTGAAGAGAAGAATTGCAGATATTAAAGCTGGGGAAGGGAGATGGTTTGCATGGCAAAGATGGACACCCAAGCTTGTGAGAACACAATGATTCACAGTATCAACAGATCAGGTGTTTCTTGCATGGCTTGACTTGCATAGTTAGTAGCGAAAATAGCAAGTGACTGAAAGATCACTTGGAGTTTTCATTTAGCATACAAGTCAGAGAGTATGACAATTGTAAACAAAAGGTTTGGTGCAGCCCATGGTAGACACCCCTAAATAATGGATAGATTCACACTTTCTGGGGTCACATAGGTTGTCTTCTCCACCCACTTGGAGGTTCCATATTTCTTATCGAGCTTAATCAAAATTCTAGCTACTGGTAACTTTTCCAAGTAGAAGGCTTATTGTACAGTTTAACATGGTTTTGTTGGGTGATTTTTGAGTTGCATTAAGTGCAAATAAGGGTATTCATGCAATGTATAGCTCATTGCTTCCTATGTTTGCAGGTGTCGCACTTTGAGCGCACCTGCCTGTAGAATTCCTGTTTCTCTATATTTTGCATGGCTGATATGCATAAAAGAAGAGGGGGAATATACCGAAGCTATGTAGGGCAGAAACTGCTTATGCACTTGAGCACTTCCATATAATTTGCCAGAACATGCTCCTGGTGTCCTGGCACATTGTATGCTCCAGACACAGTTGTAGCACATGCTTCTTCTTACTGATGAAACATCGTGGTATGGTTTTCACCTTATTGCCAAATCTGTAATACAAGCAGTAGCTACAGGTGAAGCAATTCCTGAAGAAAGTTTTCCCATAAGTAAATTCTGTCTTTCTGCGATTCATGCAACTTTACTGAATCCTCAGTGTGGCTAGGAGAATCTCAAGACTAATGGATCCCATCCTTTTATGTTTCTTTAATCAGTTGAGATTGTGGAACAAATGTTGCTTGTTTTCTGCACATATCTGTCCCCTGATGGATCTGCTCACATCTAGGTTATACCTGGCAGTTTTAGATTCCACTTAGCCTAAATGATGCTTTGGATAGCGCTTCAGTGGACAGAACTGAGAGCATCGAATACTATGCCGAGATTCACTCAGAAACACAAATGACCAAACTACTTCATGGAAATTGTTTCTTGAGAGATCCACGTGTGCAACCATCATTCTAACAGTGTGCACAGAAGTAATCTGGAATGGTATCATCATCCTTCATTTTCATCTCCATTGCTATTAGATTCAGCAAGTCATAAATCTGTGCCGAGCCCGGATGAGTCTTGTCCTGGGCAATGAACCTGGATATCCCTTGACCAACATCAATCTCACTAAACCCGGGGACCTTCTTTACACCCCTCTCCTCCATCACCTTTCTCGCTTTCTTCGCCTCTTGCCACCGCCTGGCAACAGAGTAGATATTGGACAGGCCAATGTACCTGCCATCATGGTCTGGCTGCAATTGGACAAGCTGCCTGCCAATTACCTCACCAAGCTCTACCCATCCATGTAAATGACATGCATTCAAGAGAGCACCAAGTACAGAAACACTCGGATTCATTGGCATGCTTGTAATGACATCATATGCTTCCTCCAAGCACCCTGCTCGACCAAGCACATCCACCAGGCAAGCATAGTGCTCGACGTGCGGTCTGAGCCCTTGCGCTTCAAGCAAGCGAAAGAACATCCAAGACTCATCCACCAGACCACCATGGACACAAGCGCCCAACAGACACAGATATGTGATCTCATCTGGTGTAACCGCAGAACGCTGCATCTCCCGGAACATCTCCACCGACTCAGTGCCCATGCCATGCACCGCAAGACCGCCAATCACAGCGTTCCATATCAGAACATCAGTGCTCTCCACCGGCACAGCTCGGAACACCCCAAGCGCCTCGCTGATGGCCCCACACTTGGCGTACATGTCGACCAGTGAGGTCGCAAGCCTGAGGTTAAGCTGCAAACCACGCTCCCTGAGGCACCGGTGCACTCGCCTCCCACGCTCAAGGTCCCCCAGGTGTGCGCACGCGCCGAGCACGCTCACCATCGTGACGTCGTTCGCCCTGACCCTGGCCCCGTCCTCCTCCTTCTCCTCTGCTGCAGCGGCGTTCTCCATCATCTCGAACAACGCGAGTGCTTCCCGGTGCTCCCCGCACTTGACGCACCCGTCGATCATGGCGCTCCAGGACACCACGTCGCGCTGGGGCATCCGCTTGAACACCTGGCGCGCGGCGGTGAGGTCCCGGCACTTGGCGTACCCGTCGAGGAGCGAATTCCAGGAGACGAGATTGGGCCGGGGGATTTCGTCGAACACCCGGCGGGCGTGGTCCGGCAGGCCGCACGCTGCGTACATGTGGACGAGGGAGTTGGCGACGTGGAGGTCGGTGGGGAGGAGCCCGAGCCGGAGCGGGTGCGCGTGGAGCGCGGCCGCGAGGGAGGCGGAAGACAGGCGCGCGGCGGCGCGGGCGAGGAAGGGGAAGGTGAGGTGGGACGGGCGAAGGGCGGAGCGGAGGAGGAGGATGAAGAGGGAGAAGGAGAGGGAGGGAGACGGCGAGGAGGAGGTGAACCGGATGAGGGGGTCGAGGAGCTCGGTGGTCACCGTGCGGCCGCGGAGGTGGCGGAGAAGATGCGGAGGCAGCGGCGGGAATGGAGGCGGAGGCGGCATGAGCAGAGGATGGACCAATAGCGTGAATTGACCTCGGCGAGACGGGGATACAAAATTAACCGAAGCGTGGTGTGCGTTGCCGTGTTTCTCGACTTAGAGCATCTCCAAAGAGTTGTGTGAAAAATTTATCCCCTAAAATGATGTATTGGGGTATGCTAAAATTTTTCTTTCCCCCAAAACATATGAACCCACACTAGAACGCTAATAATTATTCCCCAATAATTCAAAACTGAACACATCACCTAATTGGACCCATTAATTAGTTAGGCTGGCCCACTTGCCGGCACTTCTCCCCCTCGCGATTATCACGCCGCCGGGAAGTCACGACACCGCCGCCTGCAGGAGGTCACGACGCCGTTGCTGCTCACGTCCGTGCTGAAATTACTGCCAGGAGTTACTATACGTCCGTGCTTCATTCTGTTTTCTTTTCGAAATACTGATCATGTGAAAAAGACTATCCTACTCCTTATACTTTCGCATGTATTTGACTATTTGAGCACTACTCTGTTCAGTGTTCAGTGGTTCAGCCACTCCTCGTCTGTTGGACGGGCGCCGCCTTGCTGCTGTGGCCCAAGTCAGAGCGCCGCCCCATAATTCGAGCGCCGCCGTCGTTGAACACCCCCCCCCCCTCAACCATGGCTGCATGCCTGCATCTGAAGGGTCCTCGCGGCACCGCCGCAAAGAGCAGGCGCGGCCGGCGCCGGAGCAGGCACGGGAGATCTGCGGGCGGCACGCCCGCTGCCAGCAGCACCGCCGCGGCGTCCGCGGCCACGGGCGGCGACGGCAGCATGGGCTCCGGCGCTTGCGTCAACAACGGGGCGTCGAGAATCGACCCGGGGCGCGGGAAACGGATGCGCAGGCCGATTGGGGGAGGAGGGAGGACGCGCAAATAAGCGGGGCGACAGGACCGCGATTGGGGTGTGCGAAAATATGCGGATGGTTTTGGGGAGCTGTTGGAGCACAATTTTTTTCTTTTTCTCCCTAAACAAACTATCAGGGGTAGGATTAGCATCCTTTTGGAGATGCTCGTGTTCGTTTGGGGATCAAAAAATTGATCCCCCATTAAATGCACCTTTGACCATTAATTAATGGTATTAAATAAAGCCAGTTTACAAAACTACCTCCACAACCCCCTGTCAAATTCGCGAGACGAATCTAATGAGGCCTTTGACCGCACGATTAGAGGATGATTACTGTAGCATTACTGTAGCAAATCATGGATTAATTAGGTGCAGTAGATTCGTCGCGTAAAGTTGCACTTATCTGTGAAAAGGTTTTGCAAATAAACTTCGTTTAGGGCTTCATGCGGGCGACAGTAATCCGGATCAATTTTTTGATCCGGCCAAACGAACATGGCCTAACTTAGAAACAGTCTTTTCAAATTTGAACTTAGAAACAATAATCTCATCTAGGTGTTTTGATAAGATCTCTCAAATAGTGTAATGTTCTCCGATCCCATCATCATACAACTTGACACTTGATACCCCCTAATTGTACTGATTGCACGTACTACTTGAGAAATGATTTGATTTTGTGTTCTATTTCCTCCAAAAAAAGTACTATATATTAGGGGCTCCATGCTGGACGAAAAGAAAGAAAGGGGAACTGTTTCTTTTATACCTGATTTAAATTGCTAATTTTGCAAAAGTTGATTTTTGATGCCGTGTCATAACTCTTTTTCAAATGTTGTGGATGTTGCCTTCAATGTCCAAGATGTTTCGTGGTAAAAGTTCATCTAAAAGAGTACTTTGTAATTAAAAAAAATAAAATCTTACATGTCGATAGTTCATATTATGATATTGTTGCAAAATCTGAGGTTCAAGCTCGCTATAAATTAAATTATATGAAAATTGCACAAACATGTTTACTCAAATGTGTTATTTGTGTATAAACTAAACAAGAACGAAACGAACTGAGCATCAACTTTTGCAGCAAAGTATATTAAGATATGAATCATTAATATGCTAAGTTTCTAAAAATATTCTAAACTGGAGTGTTCGCACTGGAGATACACCCAAACTGCCTTGTCATTTATTCATATTTGCCCCTTAGGCCAGGGAGCTCCCATTGGGTAAAAGCACTTGTATATAAATGTCGACACATAGTTTATAAACAAGCAAGTAGAGATTGGTTGTACAATAACTTCTCTCGGTACATTCTAGTAAAATTTTAATCTTTTCTTGGACGCACCACCCTCCCCACTACGAAAAATTTCAGTATTTAACCCTCAATTCGCAGGCCACACTTCTTTTGGCCCTCAATTCATAAGCCTTTCAAAATATAACCCTCCGTCTGCAAATTCTTTCGAGGTGGGTTTGAGCAGTGCTGACGTGCTTGGCGTATCTCATTGAGCTTTATTTCTCCTCGCTTGAATATAACTAGGAAGAGGCACGCGCTTCGCCGCGTGAGCAAGAGACGGCCGTGTCATGAAGACTTGTACTGTGTAAACTTACCGCATAAAAAAATTTAATAACATAGAGCATGTGTAATCTCATTCAACACAATTCGTTATCCTCCCAAAACATGCACAAAAATAAAATAAGTATTTTAGTTGAGAGGTACATATATATATCGTCTATACAAATTCTGATGTCCTGTGACATGAATTTTACTCAGCAAGTTTGAGTGAGAGCATAAATAAAGTAGAGTGCAGATATTGTAATGGTTACAAAAATTGTGATGGGCCTCATGCAGGAAACAAAATGCTTATCATAGCTATAGCTAAATACATCCAACCTAGGCATCTGATTCATATAAAGCAAAGAATGACGATGTGGGCACAAACTTGGAAGTGTGCATCATGGCCATGTACAAATAGATAATAAAGGGATAGGGCAAAGGATCAAACATTCCTTTTCAATGAAACAAAGATCATGACGCATCCTAATGACATATTTATCTCATCTTGGAATGATCAGAGTGCTATGCCAACCATCTTCGGAAGCAACTGACATTAATGAACACTTGTACTGCAAGAAAGTCTGAAAAAAATATGTTTATAAGCAGGAATATATATGGAGATGCATTGTAACCAATTTCAAATGTAGCCTAAATGAGTTTACACTAAAGATTGTAGTCTATACTAACAAAAATATCACATGGAAAAGTCTTAATATCTTCAAAGCAGCCTCTACAGTAGCATTTATTTGACACAGGGAAATCTCTCCTGAAAGTAATCCGATAAGTTAAACTGCAAAAATCAAAATTCACAATCAGAACATTCATAACTGTTCATTATCGCTTGTGTAAACTACACAAAGCAAGCAATCAATCAACTCAACAAATATTCTCTGTTACAAATCTGATTCGATTTGGTCCTATGACCCTGTGCGCTATGGCCATATGCAATTTTCAAATGTGATCGACATATAGGTCATGAAATTAATGATACACGATAATATAGTAGCAGAACAGATTGCAAATACATACCACACATCTTAATTGATTAAGGACATTAAGGTTGTCAGGGATGACTGGTTTCAGCAGAGTAATAGGTTTCACCTATGTAATGAAAAGCACTGCTACATAATTGCTTGCTTTCTTGTCATAAGTAATCTGGTTGCCCTGGATCATAAATCTTTTTTTATGAAAAGACCAAAACTTACCAAAACATGTGGCTAAAACATCAAATCCGTTAAGAGTCCAGCCTTGTTAGTTACTACTTATCTGAATGTGCATAATAGTTTTGATTCCTATGCTTCTTATGGTTTCACCTATTTGTAAATTGCAAGTCCATAGAGAATTCTTTGGTGCAGGACGCAGGACATAAAACAATAGTAAGAATAAAAGGCGAAACTGAGCTTATTTCGTTTCAGCTTTGTGTAAAGCGAAAAAGAATGACTGAACTTAACTATGAAAAACATGCAATTGGTGGGTATATGCAAATAGAAAGAAGAGGTAACCTAACATAGTGACATAAGCGCTGTGCTGGAAGCTAATAATAGGCAGCGAACACTAAAAGACCAGTTAACTGGCCTCGTGATTTAAATAAAGGAAAATAATATATACCATGTCGAGTGATGTAGTTTGTTCTCAGGAGAACAAAATTGTTCTCTGAACTTAATGTTTGCATTCCAATTTTGCACTAAATAAACCTGCTGAAATTAAGACAACGTGTAACATGAGGAGGCATGACTTTTGAGGTAGGGCTTACCTCAATTGGCATCCAAGAACAGTTCTAGTGATCTACTCAGATCATATAGCTATTTCTCTGTTGTGAAAAAATAGAGCAGGCATGAATTGCGGCAACAATACAACACAATTTCGTTGGTTTTGGATAAGATCATATTTTCTCTATTAGAAGACAGAGAAATAACTGAGAATAAGAAATCTAGAAAAAGCTTGGATACATAAATCTAGAAATAACTGAGAATAAGAAATCTAGAAGGAGCAGAGCCGAAGGAAGATAAATCTAGAAATAACTGAGAATAAGAAATCTAGAAGGAGCAGAGCCGAAGGAAGGGGAAAAGGTGCTGGTCGTGCTGTAGGATTCTTTGACACCTACCAGGCTACCTCGCAGTACTGGGGCTTCTCGGGGAGGTTGGCGACGCGACCGGACCGGCGGAGCGGCGCCGCAGCAGCGTCCCGCGGCGCCGGCGCCTTCCGCTTCTTGGCCTGCAAGGACGCCAACGGGGATCAGGAGAATCCACCCAACCAAAGCAGCATCGAGCAGGACAAGAAACAAACAGGGGCCATTGACCAAGCAATCGGCAGTTTGGGACCCATCGGCGAGGGCTTGACGGCGGCGGCGGCAGCCTCCCTAACGGCGGCGGAGAGGTGGTGGAGCTGGAGCTCCTCCAGCTTGCGCTTGTTGGCCTCTACCTGGACCCATACCTGAGAACGGCGACACAGCCGAGGAAGAGCGGCGCCGACGGGGACACAATGAGCACTGGAACATTTGGCGCGCTTTGCGCGCTCTATCATAAGAATGAAAAAGATTCAAGAAATCAACATATCTCTATATATTTTTTTACGTGTATGATACATGATAATGTTCTAAATACAAAGACAACTTCTGCAAGAGATGAGCAAACAAACATAGGAACGCACACATGAGCGAACACAAATGCATACTTGTTCGTTAGTAGATAATAAAGCCAATAAAAAAACACCGCACACTGAACGACGAACGTCCTACACATAATTTTAGAAGTTAGAAAGCGCCCAATCAGCAATTGTGACACAAAAATTCTCTATTTAGTTGATAGCTTTTCTTTTTTTTTAATTGCGATTGCTTTTTCTTAATGTGATAAAAGATAGACTACTACACATAACCCATACTCATTCCGTTCCAAAACAATTATCGTTTCAAAAAAATCAGACACATTAGTAGTCATGAAATGACCATGTTACCCCTAAATACTCATAATACGTAGTTGTGATCGAATTGACTCGCCTCTCAACAAATGCACATGCATTGGGACAAGAAAAAGAATATTAAGTATCTAATTAGATGAATCTCAATGCAAGATAAAAAACATCTTTTATGCGACAAAATTTGAATGCTAAATTTACACTTATTTTGGTACGGGTGAGTACCAACCTAGCTGCAAATTCTTCATCCCTAAGTCGAAAAATAACAAGTTGATCATAAATTGATAGATATGTACATCACATGAATCATTAGTTCACAAATTTGTAATCCATGTTATTAAATATATAAATCACATGAACCATGGCATTCGCTCGTGATATCAATTTATCTATATGCATCA
>CM014278.1:39360528-39412955 GCA_004135705.1 Alloteropsis semialata
TATTTTGGCTCTGAAACTTTGCTTCCTTGCCAAATGGAGAGGTATTGTATAGCCTGATAGCCATGTCTTCTGATCTGCCTTTTTGCTTCTGATGAAAATCACCATCTCCCATTTTTACGTGTGGATGGTCCTCTCTTGCTTTTCAACTTGATGTTTCTTAAGAAGTAGAAAAAAAAGCCTGCATCTCTTCAACAAATTTCTGCTTCAAATGTTTATCTGTGTTCTTTGCCTGTCGCCAATCGCCATTGCTGCCATGTCGAGTCAAAAAAAGAAGAAGAATTGCCTCTTAATTCGTCGCCACCATGCTGCTGCTGCAGAGCAGGGGCGGCGTCTCCAGGTAGCAGAAGAAGAAGAAGCGCCATGCACTGCTTCCGGTTCCCGAGCTGGGAGCGGGAGCGGGAGGGCGACGAGCGGCGCGGCGGGCCGGCGACCACGGGGCGGTCGCTGTCCGCGCGGTCCAACAGCAGCACGACGTCCACGGACCGCGACGTGCGGCGGTCGGCGTCCGAGTGCTGCTCTCTCAACGCGTCGGAGCTCAGCAGCGCCGGCTCCTTCGGCCGGTGCCGGCAGCTCTCGCTGTCGCAGCGGCCGCCCAACGCGCTCCGCATCTTCACATTCCAGGAGCTCAAGTCCGCCACGCGCGGCTTCAGCCGCGCGCTCATGCTCGGCGAGGGCGGCTTCGGCTGCGTCTACCGCGGCACCATCCGGAGCGCGCTCGAGCCGCGCCGGAGCCTCGACGTCGCCATCAAGCAGCTCGGCCGCAAGGGCCTGCAGGGCCACAAGGAGTGGATGACGGAGGTGAACGTGCTCGGGGTCGTGGACCACGCCAACCTCGTCAAGCTCATCGGCTACTGCGCCGAGGACGACGAGCGAGGGATGCAGCTGCTGCTCGTCTACGAGTTCATGCCCAACGGGAGCCTGGCGGACCACCTGTCGGCGAGGTCGCCGCGCCCGGCCTCGTGGGCTATGAGGCTCAGGGTGGCGCTCGACACCGCCCGAGGGTTGAAGTATCTCCATGAAGAGTCAGAATTCAAGGTACCCTTCCTTCACCTAGATGTTCTTCGGACTGACAGATTTCCTCTGCTTCTTGCCTTCCACTCTTTCAGCCCATGCACAATGGGAAGAACAAGCATTGCATTGTGGTTTAGCTAGTTTAGGGACTAGTCTTACATAACATGGACCATAACCAATCTTTTCTTTTTGTCAGATAATATTTCGAGATCTGAAGCCATCCAACATTCTTCTCGACGAGAACTGGAACGCGAAACTGTCAGACTTTGGCTTGGCAAGATTAGGACCTCAAGAAGGAAGCCATGTCTCCACAGCGGTACGCAACAACCTTCTTTACACATTGTACAGAATTTGATGAGGCACTGTTCTTAGCTTCTTACTGCAAATTGCTGGCAAGTTCACGCTCCTCTGGTACCTGGAGAGCCAAGTAGCAAACCCAAGACCGATTAGAACACAGAATCATTCTACCATTCTGATCCGGTCAAGCAAATGCTAGTTGCTACACGTGCTCGGAAACTTTTCAAATATTGGTGGCCTCGAGAAAACAAGGGGCAGCCAGGCACTTTCGGTCAGTCTGCACGCTAGTGCTGTATGACCGATCAGAAAAGTCACCTAACCTTTCTGGTCAGTTACAACCAGCTAGCTTTCTGGGAGCTTTCCAGTTCCAAACACTTCACCACGTGTGATTCTAAGATTCTGCATCAAGAACATATCCAAACATATTCATAACCCATAGAAAACAACATCTGTTGAAGGTTCTAGTTATTGAAATTCTTGTTTTGTATGACAATCACACAGGTGGTGGGGACAATTGGATATGCAGCTCCTGAATACATCCACACAGGACGCCTCAGCACCAAGAATGACATCTGGAGCTTCGGTGTGGTGCTTTATGAACTACTTACAGGCCGGCGACCTCTGGACCGAAATCGGCCAAAAGGCGAGCAGAATCTCGTGGACTGGGTGAAGCCCTACTCTTCCGATGCTAAGAAGCTTGAGACAGTGATCGATCCAAGGCTTCAAGGGAACTATAGCATAAAATCAGCAGCCCAGCTTGCATCAGTGGCAAACAAGTGCCTGGTGCGCCATGCTAGGTACCGGCCCAAGATGAGCGAGGTGCTGGAGATGGTGCAGAAGATTGTGCAGAGCAGCGAACTTGGAACACCGGAGCATCCCCTGATCAGCAATTCAAAAGAATTAGTGAGTGGTGAAAAGAAAAGGAAAGGCCTTGACTTGAAGAGAAGAATTGCAGATATTAAAGCTGGGGAAGGGAGATGGTTTGCATGGCAAAGATGGACACCCAAGCTTGTGAGAACACAATGATTCACAGTATCAACAGATCAGGTGTTTCTTGCATGGCTTGACTTGCATAGTTAGTAGCGAAAATAGCAAGTGACTGAAAGATCACTTGGAGTTTTCATTTAGCATACAAGTCAGAGAGTATGACAATTGTAAACAAAAGGTTTGGTGCAGCCCATGGTAGACACCCCTAAATAATGGATAGATTCACACTTTCTGGGGTCACATAGGTTGTCTTCTCCACCCACTTGGAGGTTCCATATTTCTTATCGAGCTTAATCAAAATTCTAGCTACTGGTAACTTTTCCAAGTAGAAGGCTTATTGTACAGTTTAACATGGTTTTGTTGGGTGATTTTTGAGTTGCATTAAGTGCAAATAAGGGTATTCATGCAATGTATAGCTCATTGCTTCCTATGTTTGCAGGTGTCGCACTTTGAGCGCACCTGCCTGTAGAATTCCTGTTTCTCTATATTTTGCATGGCTGATATGCATAAAAGAAGAGGGGGAATATACCGAAGCTATGTAGGGCAGAAACTGCTTATGCACTTGAGCACTTCCATATAATTTGCCAGAACATGCTCCTGGTGTCCTGGCACATTGTATGCTCCAGACACAGTTGTAGCACATGCTTCTTCTTACTGATGAAACATCGTGGTATGGTTTTCACCTTATTGCCAAATCTGTAATACAAGCAGTAGCTACAGGTGAAGCAATTCCTGAAGAAAGTTTTCCCATAAGTAAATTCTGTCTTTCTGCGATTCATGCAACTTTACTGAATCCTCAGTGTGGCTAGGAGAATCTCAAGACTAATGGATCCCATCCTTTTATGTTTCTTTAATCAGTTGAGATTGTGGAACAAATGTTGCTTGTTTTCTGCACATATCTGTCCCCTGATGGATCTGCTCACATCTAGGTTATACCTGGCAGTTTTAGATTCCACTTAGCCTAAATGATGCTTTGGATAGCGCTTCAGTGGACAGAACTGAGAGCATCGAATACTATGCCGAGATTCACTCAGAAACACAAATGACCAAACTACTTCATGGAAATTGTTTCTTGAGAGATCCACGTGTGCAACCATCATTCTAACAGTGTGCACAGAAGTAATCTGGAATGGTATCATCATCCTTCATTTTCATCTCCATTGCTATTAGATTCAGCAAGTCATAAATCTGTGCCGAGCCCGGATGAGTCTTGTCCTGGGCAATGAACCTGGATATCCCTTGACCAACATCAATCTCACTAAACCCGGGGACCTTCTTTACACCCCTCTCCTCCATCACCTTTCTCGCTTTCTTCGCCTCTTGCCACCGCCTGGCAACAGAGTAGATATTGGACAGGCCAATGTACCTGCCATCATGGTCTGGCTGCAATTGGACAAGCTGCCTGCCAATTACCTCACCAAGCTCTACCCATCCATGTAAATGACATGCATTCAAGAGAGCACCAAGTACAGAAACACTCGGATTCATTGGCATGCTTGTAATGACATCATATGCTTCCTCCAAGCACCCTGCTCGACCAAGCACATCCACCAGGCAAGCATAGTGCTCGACGTGCGGTCTGAGCCCTTGCGCTTCAAGCAAGCGAAAGAACATCCAAGACTCATCCACCAGACCACCATGGACACAAGCACCCAACAGACACAGATATGTGATCTCATCTGGTGTAACCGCAGAACGCTGCATCTCCCGGAACATCTCCACCGACTCAGTGCCCATGCCATGCACCGCAAGACCGCCAATCACAGCGTTCCATATCAGAACATCAGTGCTCTCCACCGGCACAGCTCGGAACACCCCAAGCGCCTCGCTGATGGCCCCACACTTGGCGTACATGTCGACCAGTGAGGTCGCAAGCCTGAGGTTAAGCTGCAAACCACGCTCCCTGAGGCACCGGTGCACTCGCCTCCCACGCTCAAGGTCCCCCAGGTGTGCGCACGCGCCGAGCACGCTCACCATCGTGACGTCGTTCGCCCTGACCCTGGCCCCGTCCTCCTCCTTCTCCTCTGCTGCAGCGGCGTTCTCCATCATCTCGAACAACGCGAGTGCTTCCCGGTGCTCCCCGCACTTGACGCACCCGTCGATCATGGCGCTCCAGGACACCACGTCGCGCTGGGGCATCCGCTTGAACACCTGGCGCGCGGCGGTGAGGTCCCGGCACTTGGCGTACCCGTCGAGGAGCGAATTCCAGGAGACGAGATTGGGCCGGGGGATTTCGTCGAACACCCGGCGGGCGTGGTCCGGCAGGCCGCACGCTGCGTACATGTGGACGAGGGAGTTGGCGACATGGAGGTCGGTGGGGAGGAGCCCGAGCCGGAGCGGGTGCGCGTGGAGCGCGGCCGCGAGGGAGGCGGAAGACAGGCGCGCGGCGGCGCGGGCGAGGAAGGGGAAGGTGAGGTGGGACGGGCGGAGGGCGGAGCGGAGGAGGAGGATGAAGAGGGAGAAGGAGAGGGAGGGAGACGGCGAGGAGGAGGTGAACCGGATGAGGGGGTCGAGGAGCTCGGTGGTCAGCGTGCGGCCGCGGAGGTGGCGGAGAAGATGCGGAGGCAGCGGCGGGAATGGAGGCGGAGGCGGCATGAGCAGAGGATGGACCAATAGCGTGAATTGACCTCGGCGAGACGGGGATACAAAATTAACCGAAGCGTGGTGTGCGTTGCCGTGTTTCTCGACTTAAACTTAGAAACAATATTTTCAAATTTGAACTTAGAAACAATAATCTCATCTAGGTGTTTTGATAAGATCTCTCAAATAGTGTAATGTTCTCCGATCCCATCATCATACAACTTGACACTTGATACCCCCTAATTGTACTGATTGCACGTACTACTTGAGAAATGATTTGATTTTGTGTTCTATTTCCTCCAAAAAAAGTACTATATATTAGGGGCTCCATGCTGGACGAAAAGAAAGAAAGGGGAACTGTTTCTTTTATACCTGATTTAAATTGCTAATTTTGCAAAAGTTGATTTTTGATGCCGTGTCATAACTCTTTTTCAAATGTTGTGGATGTTGCCTTCAATGTCCAAGATGTTTCGTGGTAAAAGTTCATCTAAAAGAGTACTTTGTAATTAAAAAAAATAAAATCTTACATGTCGATAGTTCATATTATGATATTGTTGCAAAATCTGAGGTTCAAGCTCGCTATAAATTAAATTATATGAAAATTGCACAAACATGTTTACTCAAATGTGTTATTTGTGTATAAACTAAACAAGAACGAAACGAACTGAGCATCAACTTTTGCAGCAAAGTATATTAAGATATGAATCATTAATATGCTAAGTTTCTAAAAATATTCTAAACTGGAGTGTTCGCACTGGAGATACACCCAAACTGCCTTGTCATTTATTCATATTTGCCCCTTAGGCCAGGGAGCTTCCATTGGGTAAAAGCACTTGTATATAAATGTCGACACATAGTTTATAGACAAGCAAGTAGAGATTGGTTGTACAATAACTTCTCTCGGTACATTCTAGTAAAATTTTAATCTTTTCTTGGACGCACCACCCTCCCCACTACGAAAAATTTCAGTATTTAACCCTCAATTCGCAGGCCACACTTCTTTTGGCCCTCAATTCATAAGCCTTTCAAAATATAACCCTCCGTCTGCAAATTCTTTCGAGGTGGGTTTGAGCAGTGCTGACGTGCTTGGCGTATCTCATTGAGCTTTATTTCTCCTCGCTTGAATATAACTAGGAAGAGGCACGCGCTTCGCCGCGTGAGCAAGAGACGGCCGTGTCATGAAGACATGTACTGTGTAAACTTACCGCATAAAAAAATTTAATAACATAGAGCATGTGTAATCTCATTCAACACAATTCGTTATCCTCCCAAAACATGCACAAAAATAAAATAAGTATTTTAGTTGAGAGGTACATATATATATCGTCTATACAAATTCTGATGTCCTGTGACATGAATTTTACTCAGCAAGTTTGAGGGAGAGCATAAATAAAGTAGAGTGCAGATATTGTAATGGTTACAAAAATTGTGATGGGCCTCATGCAGGAAACAAAATGCTTATCATAGCTATAGCTAAATACATCCAACCTAGGTATCTGATTCATATAAAGCAAAGAATGACGATGTGGGCACAAACTTGGAAGTGTGCATCATGGCCATGTACAAATAGATAATAAAGGGATAGGGCAAAGGATCAAACATTCCTTTTCAATGAAACAAAGATCATGACGCATCCTAATGACATATTTATCTCATCTTGGAATGATCAGAGTGCTATGCCAACCATCTTCGGAAGCAACTGACATTAATGAACACTTGTACTGCAAGAAAGTCTGAAAAAAATATGTTTATAAGCAGGAATATATATGGAGATGCATTGTAACCAATTTCAAATGTAGCCTAAATGAGTTTACACTAAAGATTGTAGTCTATACTAACAAAAATATCACATGGAAAAGTCTTAATATCTTCAAAGCAGCCTCTACAGTAGCATTTATTTGACACAGGGAAATCTCTCCTGAAAGTAATCCAATAAGTTAAACTGCAAAAATCAAAATTCACAATCAGAACATTCATAACTGTTCATTATCGCTTGTGTAAACTACACAAAGCAAGCAATCAATCAACTCAACAAATATTCTCTGTTACAAATCTGATTCGATTTGGTCCTATGACCCTGTGCGCTATGGCCATATGCAATTTTCAAATGTGATCGACATATAGGTCATGAAATTAATGATACACGATAATATAGTAGCAGAACAGATTGCAAATACATACCACACATCTTAATTGATTAAGGACATTAAGGTTGTCAGGGATGACTTGTTTCAGCAGAGTAATAGGTTTCACCTATGTAATGAAAAGCACTGCTACATAATTGCTTGCTTTCTTGTCATAAGTAATCTGGTTGCCCTGGATCATAAATCTTTTTTTATGAAAAGACCAAAACTTACCAAAACATGTGGCTAAAACATCAAATCCGTTAAGAGTCCAGCCTTGTTAGTTACTACTTATCTGAATGTGCATAATAGTTTTGATTCCTATGCTTCTTATGGTTTCACCTATTTGTAAATTGCAAGTCCATAGAGAATTCTTTGGTGCAGGACGCAGGACATAAAACAATAGTAAGAATAAAAGGCGAAACTGAGCTTATTTCGTTTCAGCTTTGTGTAAAGCGAAAAAGAATGACTGAACTTAACTATGAAAAACATGCAATTGGTGGGTATATGCAAATAGAAAGAAGAGGTAACCTAACATAGTGACATATGCGCTGTGCTGGAAGCTAATAATAGGCAGCGAGCACTAAAAGACCAGTTAACTGGCCTCGTGATTTAAATAAAGGAAAATAATATATACCATGTCGAGTGATGTAGTTTGTTCTCAGGAGAACAAAATTGTTCTCTGAACTTAATGTTTGCATTCCAATTTTGCACTAAATAAACCTGCTGAAATTAAGACAACGTGTAACATGAGGAGGCATGACTTTTGAGGTAGGGCTTACCTCAATTGGCATCCAAGAACAGTTCTAGTGATCTACTCAGATCATATAGCTATTTCTCTGTTGTGAAAAAATAGAGCAGGCATGAATTGCGGCAACAATACAACACAATTTCGTTGGTTTTGGATAAGATCATATTTTCTCTATTAGAAGACAGAGAAATAACTGAGAATAAGAAATCTAGAAAAAGCTTGGATACATAAATCTAGAAATAACTGAGAATAAGAAATCTAGAAGGAGCAGAGCCGAAGGAAGGGGAAAAGGTGCTGGTCGTGCTGTAGGATTCTTTGACACCTACCAGGCTACCTCGCAGTACTGGGGCTTCTCGGGGAGGTTGGCGACGCGACCGGACCGGCGGAGCGGCGCCGCAGCAGCGTCCCGCGGCGCCGGCGCCTTCCGCTTCTTGGCCTGCAAGGACGCCAACGGGGATCAGGAGAATCCACCCAACCAAAGCAGCATCGAGCAGGACAAGAAACAAACAGGGGCCATTGACCAAGCAATCGGCAGTTTGGGACCCATCGGCGAGGGCTTGACGGCGGCGGCGGCAGCCTCCCTAACGGCGGCGGAGAGGTGGTGGAGCTGGAGCTCCTCCAGCTTGCGCTTGTTGGCCTCTACCTGGACCCGTACCTGAGAACGGCGACACAGCCGAGGAAGAGCGGCGCCGCCGGGGACACAATGAGGATGAGTCAGCACACCATGTGGACCGATACAAAGAGGCCGTATTCTTCTGTGGACACGGGCTGAAAAGAGGCAAGACAGGCCGGTATACGAAGAAAGACGGCCGGACACGGCCCAGCGAAAAAAAATCAGCTCTACAGTATGTAGGTGTGTGCCTGTGGCCGGAATCCCCGTGGGATATGAAGTTAGTTATATTTGTGCGGCTATTGTGTCAGGCCATGGTGGATGACAAGATAAAAACTATTTGTCCAGCAATTGTCACGGTGGATGTACTACAATTGTCATGGTGGATGACAAAATAAACCTCATTTCACTGGGCAGTATCTGCATGACCCACTGCTCCGGTTCAGCCGGGTACTACTTACCTGTATTGTCGAATTCGTGCACAACTACGCTCCAACGAGAAAGTATTTTCCCATTCTGGTACCATAGGCTGTCAGCGAATCTATGCTCGAAAGCAGTATCTATATATCGTTCACAGAAAAACGAGCAATCACAAGTCGTAGCTGCAGAACACAATTTAACTGAGAAATTGTCATCAGCCGGTGACGGCACGGCCATAGCATCATATATATAGCATTAAAATAAATATTTTGCCGAAAGTCGACGTCGTCCAAATGTACGGAAAATAAATATCATTGCAGGACATCCCGTGTCTAAAGTATGATTAGTTTTAAACAAGATGACTGACGCGACTGATACCGAACACAACCCCGAACCAACAACCCAACAAGACACCTAGCTGTATAGATCGTCGTCATCTGCCCCAGCAGTGCTAGCAAAAGGATCAGCTGCAGGTGTGGCACCGGTAGTCGTGGACTGCTCGAAGCGGAACTCGCTGCCAAACCCACGGGACTGCTGCAACGTCTGGGCGAATGCCTGGTACTTCCGGATATCAGCATCACTAACACTGCGTCGGGCAAACTTCATGGACTCTTCGAAGTGGGCTGCCTTGATTTCAGCAATCTCGTCCACTTCGTCCTCCTCCATTGCCTCGGGATTGTCCTTTCTCCGCCTTTCCCTCTCAATATCCTGAAAGCCATTGTAAGTTTCATGTTGACTTATTCAGATGAAAAATGGTAACTAGGATGTACTTTAGTTGACAACTATCTAGTCTAGGAAATAGGATGTCTAATCATATCAAATCAGATGTGTTGATAACTGATAACGTCGCAGAATTAATGGTTTAAGTTACCTTCTCAATGTTCTCCCTGATAGCGTATTTGACTGCACGCTGGCAAATTTCTGTGATATCTGCACCACTGAACCCTTGCGTGTACTTAGCCAGAGCATTCAAGTCCACTTCCTTGGCCACAGGGGACTTCCTAAGGCAGGCCTTGAAGATCTGAAGCCTAGACTGCTCATCAGGCAGTGGAATGTAGATCAGCTGGTCAAGACGCCCTGGCCTAAGCAATGCCGGATCAATGATATCAGGCCTGTTTGTAGCCCCAATAATGAACACGGTTTTCTTGGCATTCATGCCATCCATCTCTGTCAATAGCTGATTAAGTACTCTATCAGCTGCGCCTCCAGCATCACCAACGCTGCTTCCTCTCTGCAACATGGCATTAACATAAGGAATAGGAAACATGTCACCAGACCTAAAGGGCTATGGTAGGATGTGTTTATATTACCTGTGTAGCAATCGAGTCAAGCTCATCAAAGAAGAGGACACAGGGGGCAGATTGGCGAGCCTTGTCGAATATTTCACGCACATTGGCTTCACTCTCACCAAACCACATGGTAAGCAATTCAGGACCCTTGACACTGATGAAGTTAGCCTGGCACTCATTGGCAATTGCCTTTGCCAACAAGGTCTTACCACAACCAGGAGGGCCATAGAACAGGACTCCTTTGGATGGAGACATGCCAAACTTCTCAAACTTCTCCGGGTGCTCCACAGGATATTGAACAGTCTGCATGAATTTTGAGTTACATTAGCAAATTAAAGGAAACAAACAATAGCAGGAGCACATTATAAAGTCAATTAGCATATAATTACCTCCTGGAGCTCCCTCTTGACATTATCCAGCCCACCAATATCCTCCCAAGAGACGTTAGGAACTTCAACAACCTGTCCAGAAAGGGAAGTCAACATCCCAGAACAAGAGCAACTCAAACAGACAAATTATTGAAAGGGAACTCACAGTTTCACGAAGGGCAGATGGGTTGCTTGTTCCAAGTGCAGTCTTGAAATGGTCATTTGTAACAGCCATCGAGTTCAATATCTCAGCATCAATTGTCTCGTCCTCAAGATCTATGATATCCATCTTCTCACGAATGCACTGAAGAGCAGCCTCAGTGCAAAGAGCAGCAAGATCAGCACCAACGTAACCATGGGTATCCTTGGCGATGAGTTCCAAATTAACCTGGTAATTACAGAAAATGGACATCAAGCAATGCTAAAAAGAGATGATCATAACCAATATCAGATGCAATGGATCATAGATAATTGATGGTTACTTACATCTTCAGCTAGTTTCATGTTCTTAGTGTGAATACGGAGAACCTCGAGCCTTCCAACTTCATCAGGAACGCCAATGTCAATTTCCCGATCAAACCTTCCAAATCTTCGGAGAGCAGGATCAATGCTGTTCGGTCGGTTTGTAGCACCCATAACAATAACATGGGAACGAGCTTTCAGCCCATCCATAAGAGTCAGTAGCTGTGAAACAATACGACGCTCCACTTCTCCATTGGTCTTCTCTCTCTTGGGAGCAATCGAATCAATTTCATCAATGAAAATGATAGATGGAGCATTCTTCTCTGCTTCTTCAAATGCCTTCCGGAGATTGCTCTCACTCTCTCCTGCTAGCTTTGACATAATCTCTGGGCCATTGATAAGAAAGAAAAAGGCCCCAGTCTCATTGGCAACAGCACGAGCAATGAGAGTCTTTCCAGAACCAGGTGGTCCATACAGCAATATGCCCTTTGGTGGCTTCACACCAATGGATTTGAAAAGCTGAGGATGGCGCAGTGGAAGCTCGACAAGCTCTCTGATTTGGGCCATCTGCTTCCTAACTCCACCTACGTCATCATAGCCAACTTCGTCAAGGCGTTCCTCATCCTCCCTCTTAATAGGCTCCCCATCACAAAATATTTCAGTATCTGGTGCAACGATGCAATACTCAGCAGGATCAGTCTCTATCACTTTGAACTCCACACTTCTCATTCCACCCCTGACGAGGAAAAGATCTCCTTTCCTCACGGGACGGTATGCTTCTAGGAAGTATGCTGCATAGTTTCAGAAGGGCAATTGTTAGATAATGATACAACAGCAATCAGGTTTAATATGACATGGCGGAAAAAAGATGCAAGCATATTATAACAGGTAGTCTAAATGTCAGGCATTTCCATGTTCAGAGTTCAGGAAACCGTTGACAACAGGAAAGATAAGATGCAGTATTTTCAGTTAAGTTTGCAGTAAATTAACTATTGTGTAGTCATGCTTAAGCAACAGAAGAAAATAAATTTTGATCAAGTACAAACAATCAGGAACTTACGTTTCAAGAAGGCATCAAACAAGTTGCCTGTAATGCCTTCGACTGAATCATCAATTGGAAGAATGTGCACACGCTTCCCATATTTGACATCCTGGCACTGGTGGACAGAAACCACATCGCCAAGCCTCACCCGCAGGTTCTGGCGGACAACCTTGTTCATCCGAACCTTTGGCTCCTCACAGGTTTCATCCGCAAGGACAATGCAAATAGTGTCTTTCCTCTTCTTACCCTATAACACAACATGAAGTGAGAGGTTGAACAATGGTCTAACAATGGCAATACAGTTCACTAAAAAAAAGTCATCTCGTACACATAAGCAAACTGCTGCACCATCATAAACAAATGAAATTACAAAAAAGCACTACAAACAAAACCGCTCAATACCAATACATACAAAAAAGCTACAAGTATTACCACTACATCCACCTGCCATGCTACCATTCAACAGGATCGTGGACACTACTTTGAATCAATAGCACAAGTCTTAAGTCTAATAATGAAAATGAGGTATTCATGCAAAAGATTGCATCTAAATTTAACAGATGTATGAAGAGAAAGAAACCACAAGCGGTGAAATACATCACTGAAGGAAAAAGGTTGTAAATTGCTGCAAACTACAGCTAAACAATGTAGTGTGGATGCAAATTTGACGAAATTTTACAGCTTACATTAGAATCTACAGCAATACAAACGCCAACAAACCTCTAGTGCCCAAGCATAACCGAATTAATGAAACAAAGCAACTAACTACCTACCTACCTACACTGAAGCAAGGATTTATACTTCACAGTGATACAGTTACGTTCTCTTTCCCCTGAACGGATCTGCAATTCGAATCCACCTAACCTCACCCCCTAACTAATCATCCACAGATCGGCGCGTAACAAACTAACAACACAATATGCTAATCAGCTCAGAGTCCAAAGACAGTAACAAGCTCAGATTAGAGGTTATCCCACCTTGAGGAGCACGGTATCGCCGCGGAAGAGCTGCAGCCTCTCCATGGTGTCCGGGTGCAGCGCGACGACGGAGTTGTCGTCGTTGGTGGCCTCGTCGACGACGAGGCGGTTCGGCGACTTCTTCCTCTCGAGGATCGCCGTCGAGTAGTCCTTCTTCCCCTTCCTGCGCGCACCGGGCACCGGAAAAATCCATCACCAATCAAATCCCCCACAGCAAAATCGAGACGAGACGGGCCAGATCGGGGCCAGGAGGTCCCAAACCCTAGGGAGGCCACCAGATCGGATCGGCCGGGGAAAGAGGCGGCGGGATCTTACGGATCGGAGGAAGCGGAGGCCGACGGCTCCCCCTGGCTCGCCATGCTGGCGGCGGCGTGCGTCGACGGCGGAGGTAGGTTTCGGGTGGTTGGCCGGCGGTGGCGTTAATTGCAGCGGGGCAGCAGCAGCAGCGGCGGCGAGAGGATGCGAGATGCGGAGGAGACGAGAGGGATTAGCGTTCCTTTATAGCTTCTTTCTTGCAGCGGGGGTTTGGGACTCGGAGGCCCGCGTCACCGGGTACGTCGCTGACTCCGGGGCCCGCCCGGGCGCGCGGCCCACCCGACAGGGAACGTTCCAGAACCTTCTCGGAGTAGGGGAAGGTCAGGCTCCGAGCCGGAACGGAAGCCGTCGCGGATGGGGCGGAGGAGGGGATGGGGAGTGGGGCCCGTGCCGACGTGTGGGGTCCACTTGGAAGGGGCTCCGTGACGGGGGAGTGGGGACCACGTGGAAGTGACGCGGGGGCGGCCGGTGACGGGAGGGAGAGAGAATAAGGACGGAACGGATCGTGTTAATCGTGCTGGTCGCGTGCGGGGTTGGAGAAGGAGAAGGAAGGAGGGGGCAGGAAGTTTGGTATCGTTTCAGTCTCTTTTTTCGAGGGGTGTTTAGTTCCATCTATTTTGCAAAATGGACTCATATTGAGCCGCGTGTATAGAGAGAAAAAGTGCATTGAGAAACGCATATTTTGCAAAATAAGTTGGTGAGGGGGTGAACTAAGCACCCCCGAGTCTTGGTATCCCAAGTGAAGGTGAGGGGGAGTAGGAAATGCAAATTGGAATCAGATTTTGTCTAGGGGTTCCGGAATGGAGTCCGGCGCAATTTGAGAAGCGAAGATTTAGTACGAGTCCTGTGTGGTTTCTAGTACTATTTGTTTTCTGTTTGTATTTCAAAAAAACAAATTCAAAGGACTCCTCAATTTGAGAAGCAAAGTGTTTTCTAGTCCATGAGCCCCTCACATTTTGCTACATAAGCTGATGTTTAGGGACCAGTCACCAGTGGAGCAGAGACTAGGACTCCTCACCAAATGGAAGGTGACAGATCGACCTTAAGGTGGTGTTCAATTGGGTGAAAAAATTTTGGTGAAAAATTTTACAAGAGAATCTTACCATTTAGGAGTATTAAATGTAGACTAATAATAAAACTAATTATAGATCTCGCCTGGAAATCGCGAGATGAATCTAATGATGTTAATTAATCCATGATTAGTGGATGTTTAACGGATGGTTACTGTAGCATCACTGTTGCAAATCATGGCCTAATTAGGCTCATTAGATTCGTCTCGAAAAGTTACCTGGGGTTATGGAATGAGTTTTGTCATTAACACACGTTTACTACTCCATGCATGTAAGATTTCCTAGGAAAAAATTTTGGTGAAAATTTTTTGGGGGAATTGAACACCCCCTAAGGCTTAGTTTGGGAGTACAGGTTTATTAACCCAGGGAACGTAAGTCCCAAGGGGGATTTTTGTGGCAAATTGAGGCCTTGTTTAATTGGGGTGAAAGGGTGAAAAGTGGTGAATAGTTTATGCATTGGGTCGCGTGCACAGAGAGAAAAAATGAACTGACACGGTTCTCGAGGTGGAAAGAGAATGGAAAGTTGGGGGGAATTAAACAGGGCCTGAATCCCCACGGTTTCCCTGGGTTCCGTTGCCCTCTCCCCGCCTCCCCGGTTGCTGTTTGGCAACAGAATCGAATCACAAGGAAACTGAATGAGACCTTGAACGAGAGCTTTTATGGTGCTTGGCCGAAACCGGGTGTTGGACCGTGTAATCAGCAAAAAAAAACTGGTTTTTCCCGGTTCCTTTGTAAACAAGGGCAATATTGTCTTTTCTCCTCCCTTGACTTTGTCCAATTGACACCTCTCGCATCGCGTACGACAGTTTTCCACATCGGAGCGTTCCCTTCAGGTCCCTTGAGCATTCCCTGGGGTCGCCGACTCGCCGTCGCGGTGCTGGCTCCTTGGAGTTTGTCGGCGAGGGGCTACGCTCCCTAGAGGTCGCCTTCGCGGGGCTCTCCGACGAGGGGTTGTGCTCCCTGGGAATCCATCACGGGGCTCGTCGGTGAAGGGCTGTGCTCCCTGGGTTCGTCGTCGCGGGGCTCTCCGACAAGGGTCTGTGCTCCCTCAGGTTTTCCGTCGCGGGGCTCGCCGGTGAAGGGCTGTGCTCCCTAGGTTCACCGCTGCGGGGCTCGCGCTCCCTGGGGTTCACCGTCGCGAGGCTCGCTGGAAAAGTGCGGTAGGGCGAGGAACAACTCGGCTGATGCTAAATTTGGTGAGAAACAACTCGGCAGGCGTGAGGACATGAAGACGCTCGGGGGCTTGACGGACCAAGATCCATGTGAGTCCTCATGGGCTGTGGGCCCGCTAGGAGATTGGGCCGGCAACTCTGACAGATACAAGGAAGAGGCATACAGCTTAAGGAAACTAGTCGGCTACTAGAAAACAACCCGGCCTACTCATGTTAGGACTCTATGTTTAGTATCCGACTAGGAATTTGTATTTCTTACCTTGTAGACCCTGTCTCCCGAGTATATAAGGTGAGGCAGGGACCCCTTGTAAAATCATAACCATCAATACGAAGCGAACCACCATACAGGACGTAGGGTATTACGCTCTCTACTCGAGGCGGCCTGAACCTGTCTAAATCGTCTCGTGTTCACCATCGTGCTTCTGGTTCTGGCGAGGCCCTTACGAACAACTCGACTACTTAGGGACCCCCTATAGTAGGCTAGCCGGTATAAAAAACCGATAGCTGGCGCGCCAGGTAGGGGTGATCGTCGAGATCATCGGGCGAGCTTGAAGGACCTCATCATCAACTTCGATCCAGCCAGCGTAAGGCAGCGGCACGATTGTCTTGGCGGGCGTTGGTCCCCAATCCGCAATGTATTCCTATTCGATGATTTGCGGGTGGATTTTCCTAGTCAAGTTCAAGGCGCAGATTGCACCGTTGCCGAGTCCGAAGCAAAGTCGATCTACTCGTCGCCGACTACTTCGACTACTCGCAGACGACTACTTCGACTACTCGCCACCAACTACTTCGACTACTCACTGCCGACTACTTCAAACTACTCGGATCTGACGACGAACTACTCAGCTCGACTTGGAAAAACTCGGAGCTACTCGGGTTTGACCCGAAACAACTCGGTTTGATTTAAGACCCAGTCAGGGACAAGTTCCGACTAGTTTGGCTTCATCAACTACCAATTACTTGGTCACGCCGACCAAGACGACGCCCAGGGCTTATCCTTGAAAGTGGCAACGACGCGCTGATTCTCCTTCTCAGACATGAATCAAGTTAAGTCGCTTATTTCTTTTGATATTATTTTCTAACATGTTTTCCACATGTTTGGTCATGTGCTGACTACTTTGGTATGCTCTTCGACAGGAATTACCCTCGGGGCTACTCCGTGATAGACTACTTCTGGGGTCTGCTGACGAACAGCCCACAGACTTGGTAGATCGAGTGTGTAGGGCGCTGCCCACGCGCTTGGTAGATTGAGTTCGTAGGGCGCCACCACATGCTTGGTACACCGAATCAGGAGGCTTTGCCACGAAGTTTTGTGTACTGAGTACTGGAGGCACCACAGTGGCCACACTCTAAGGAGGCATAAATCCTTTGCGCATAATCTGGGCTCTCCTTCGTCGCAATGCCGACTACTTTTGTCTATCTCTTAAGGTCACTCGGGTATGAAAGGACCTTGATGTCGCCTAGAGGGGGGTGAATAGGCGAGTAACAGTTGAATCAAACTTTCCCCCAAATTGCTCCAGCTGCCAGTGGGTCATCGGTCAGACCGGTGCTCCACACCGGTTAGACCGGTGCCGTGCGGAGCACACACCCAACAGCAGCTCGAGCTTCTTCTCGACTTCTAGCACGAACCAAACTTGGTGAGTAGCTTGTATAGATGATATTTAGCAAGGCAAAACTATCCCTGCACACAATATAAGCACACCCAAGTAGATCGAAGCGGAAGCACAAATAATATGCTAGAAATCAACAAGTGAGGAAAAACTCAAACCAAGACACAAGGAGTTGTTTCCCGAAGTTCGGATTCACCGCTTGCACACAGCAGCCACCAAGGCACGGTGAACCCTACTCTCCGTTGAGGAAGCTTATGCGATCACACAAGGTCAAGCTATCTCCTCCTTCCACTAGTTTGCTTCTTCCCTTTCGGAGGTGAAACACAACCTGCACAAACAATCCCGTGGCTCACCACACACTTTGGTAGCTCACCGGGCGACGCCTAGCCGTCTAGGAGGAAGAACCTCCAAGAGTAACAAATGCTTCAAATGGCTTTCTTGACGCGAATCGAAGTGCTCAAGCTATGGTTGCTCTTCTTTGCTCTCTAATGCTCACACAATCTCACTCTCTCAACCCAATACAAAGATATCTCCAATAACACACAAATCTCACAAAGAGAGGTTGGTGGGAGCTTTTCTGGCTTCTGGGATGTCTCAAATGCGTGTGGAAGCAGCAGCCCAGCAAGAAGGGGGCTAAGAGGTATAAATACCCCAGCACACAAAAACTAGCCGTTGGGATCCTGCCGTGACCAGTCAGACCGGTCAGATCGGTCAGATAGATCTAAATTTGAAAACTAGCCATTAGAGCTGGCACCGGTCAGACCGTTCCCCTTGACCGGTCAGACCGGTCAGGCTGAGTTTGTCCCAAACTCTCACAAGTTAGCTCTCGCTTCACCAAAAGGCAAAGCCACTCACGGTAAGTTGAGCTGGGGCAGATAACACACTCAGTGGCTCTCTTAAGGCTATTCTCACATAGGTCAACTATTGAGCACTTTTGATATTTGTCAATAAGCAAATGTTGCATCCCTCTTGATAGTACGGCGTACCTATACTCAAGGATAAATATAAACACAAAAACATCCTCTTGAGTTTCCAAGTCTTCATCAATGCCATACTTTGATAGTTGTCAACATGAGGACTTTCAACATTGCTATCTTTCTTGAGCAATTCCATACTGAAGCTAGTGACTTGGGATTTTCCATCATCCATGGACAAAGTGTATTTGAATTCTTAAGTCACTCCATTTTATCAATCACAACAAATTGATGCTTTGCATTGCTTCCTTCAATAAGGCTTGGATATGATTCTTCAAAACCCCACGGACCTAGATACTTCACCTTAGCAATTCGCACATGGAAAGCCGTCGCTTAGCCAAAGCTTGCTTAGTCCCTCGCTCTAGTCATCTCGGTTGATTTCTTCACCACTTACCCTTGCCACATTGAGTTTAGCTTTGCTTCATCATTTTGAAATCCCATTTGAAAGAACTCTTCAAATGCTTGTTCTTGATTGACAAAGTATATCCACACAATTGCAAGCTTCCAACAATGAGACCAACGTATGTCACATAAGCATATGTCCCTTTGGTGTACATACATGAAGCCTTGCAATTTCCACTTTGAATGATCCCTTCGTATATCAACAAGCTTTCTCATAGATTGGAACCACATAGATATACCTTTGTTGACTTGTCCATAATATATCAACACACATGCTTGTCATTCATTATTTATGCACAAAGAGATCTCACACTTGCTTGCCTTTTACATTATGAGCCAAATAACATTCATTTCATATATAATTCAATACCACACCGTGAATATGCAAATAACAACCTGCTCATAGTCTTAAGCAAACAAGTTAGTCCTTTAATCCTTTTGTCATGCAATTCACCAAAACCCATATGGGGCCTAGATGCACTTTCAATCTCCCCCTTTTTGGCGATTGATGACAACTCGATTAAAGCTTACAAATATAAAATAAGCTCTTTTGATTTCTTAGATATATTGTGAGCTCCCCCTTAATGTGTGCTTTGAATGGAATTTCAAAATTGGCCTCACATGCCAAGAGCACATTTCACGATAAAAACATGGAAGCTCCCTCTATATCTCAGAAACCGTGGGGTACAACAAGTGTGTGTACAAGAATATCTGTGATGCATATGACAAGAAAGGCACACAAAGAAATGTATGTTTGCTGTCATGAGCCTGACCGGTCAGACCGGTCAAGGCGACCGGTCAGACCGGTCATCCCCCCAGTCAGCACACATACAAGAGATAAAATCAACCACCAATCAATCCATGCATCACATTCTAACATAAAGTCACCTAGAGTATAAATAAAGTTCTTACACACACAATAGCACACATTACAAGTTCTCAAGTCCACAAAGGAATAAAATTCGAGATTTATTACAAGGTTCCATACTGCCAACCATCCTTGACCGGTCAGACCGGTCGCCATGACCGGTTAGACCGGTCAAGGCTACTGCCACTGCCACAATCTGAAAAATGAAGCTTTAATCCACCACTTCTCCCCCTTTGTCATCAAATATCCATAAAAGGGCCTGGAGAAATTGCAGCTGCAGTCACTCCTGTCCATTGCCATTTCCGTTTCTGCCTTCACTAGGTGATGCCTCTAACCAAAGATGAAGTCCTTCATGCAAATGCGAGAGAGGAGGCATAAGATATATAGAATCTGATACAGTGATCTCAGAGAGAGGAGCAAGAGTGGGATCAGTCATACCACTGGAAGCTGAAGAGACAGGAGGTGTATAACCAAAGATAGAAGTCGAGATCCTCGCTGCTAAGTCAGAGGTCTCCGGTGCATCACTAGATGTGCCAAGAATGCCACTGCTGAAAGGTGGAAGAGATGAACCTGCCACCATGCCCTCACTGAGAAAGGACGGACCGACTGACGACTGATGTGCTCCCGCGGGATATGTACCTCCCATCATGCCTGGCACAAAGCCCAACGAGAACGTACTCGGCATACTAGCAGAGAGAGACTGGTATAGTGGAGGAACATGTGGATACTGTGGATGTGCGGGCTGATGTTGTGGCTGAACATGTAGAGCACCTGATGAAGAACCCTCATCTGTGAAAAACATGCTCCCGAACTGATCAAAATATCCAGCTAAAGAATAACCTCGGAGCATATCCTCAACAGATGGAATCTCTATCTCTGGAGGTGGTGGTGAAGGAGAAGAACGCGGAGGCTGAAGATTCATAGCATTGTGCATCATCTTGATTGAATCATTTATTTTCTTGTTGTCCCTCCGCTGACGCTGCTGCTCCACCTCTATATCTCTTTGGCTTTTACACATGCCAACAAACAGATTGAAGAGCTTCTTAATGGGTGAGGTGGGTTTTTCCCTTGGCCTGCGGGTGAAAACAATGGGCTCTGGCCCGAACCGGTCAGACCGGTATCGGTCACCGGTCAGACCGGTGTCGGCCTGAGCACCAGGCTGAGCCGGCTGAGCCTGCTCCTGCTGCACAAAACCATCTCCTACTGGATCAAGCTGAATCTCTGGCTCAGGAGAAGAAATCCTAGGATGTTTCTTAGCTGTAGGCTTCAAAGGTTTGTGGCTCACATCACTAGGAAAATCAACCTTAGTTATCTTTCTAATCATGAACATAATATAGGGACAAAAGTTGCTGATCTTCTTTGGATTTTCAGAGACATTCTTGATCTTTTGCCAAATAAAGTCCCCAACACTAAACTCAGGTGCCTGAGGTCTCATAGCAAACATCAAATTCTTTTGGAAAGAAGTAATCTCGAATGGGTTGCCATTTCTTGAGTTATTGTTTTTCTAAAGAGCCTATTGAGAACTCCATAGAAGGTATACAAATGCGTCACTTTCCCCCATTCATTTTCCATATTCCAAGGATACATGAACTTTAACTTAGATACATTAAGTTCCCCCTCATCATCCAACTTTTGAAGACTTTCTTCATTTCTAAGTTTCAACATGTTGCTGAATGCCGAAAAGGTGATATGATACTTATTTCCATTTGTCATCCAAAACATGGCTCTAACACCTTTTCAATAACCAAAGTACACTGTGGCGTAGAATTGAGCAATGATCTCTCTGTTCCAGCTGTGCTTGAAACCCATGATGTGCATTATCCTTTGTCTTGTACAAGTCTCAATGATATCATCAAATATTGAATTATGCTGATCTGTCATGTGTTTCCAATCCACGTACTGAGCCTCATGTGTGATTTTGGACTTGTTTAGAATAACTGAGGTGTAGAAATCCTGCTGAAACATAGTCCAAAATCTATTATCACTAGCTGTCCTAGGCACACTATAAGGATCTGTATCTCTCATTTTCATCACAGCCTTTGTCATCCCTTCCCCATGATAATTTGTCATTTTTGTGCCATAGAGATAGATAGGCCTCACAATGACAGGAATGTCATCATCACTTCCTGCAATAGTACCAACACTACCACTAGCATCATCATCAGCAGAACTATCATCATTATCACCGTCACCATCACCATCACCATCACCATCACCACTGCTGCCATTATCACTAGCTGGGCCTTTGCCATGGCGAGGTTCCACTCTATAAGGACTCTGCTCATCATCATCACTACTAGTCTCTACTTTCTCCTCTTCTTCCTCCTCAACATGCATCTCAACTGAAGGTCTCTTCTGCCCTCTAGGTCTCAATTTGCTGGCATAAGCATCTTGCACAGAGCTAGCACCTTGAGAACTAGAATCATCTTGTCTTCTCTTTTTCCTTCTCTCGGCATCGTGATCCTTAGTCATAGCTGCTGATCCTGGGTCACAATGATTATGAAAAAGTATCCATAAGACACCAGGGCACAAGATTTGATAGATTTGTCAATAGAAAGCACATGGATTGGAACAATTGGAGCAGCTCTGGGCTTGACCGGTTAGACCGGCCACGGGACCGGTCAGACCGGTTACCCCCCAGAACTGAGCCAATAGCTCCATCCAGTAATCTGAGCAGCTAGATGGTCCATATATGATCAAAAAATTTATGAGACATCCTAAATAGATAAAGATTGAAATATATTGAAGAGAATCAAATTTTGGATGTGAACTGCACGGACCGGTCAGACCGGTCGGGGGCACCGGTCAGACCGGTGCTGGCAGTTCATCCCCAAAATTCGATCCTCACCAATGCACCCAACCAAATTGAAATATCCTCTAGGAATGGTCTCTAAGGGTTGCCAGGAGATGTTCTACCAAAGGAATTTCAAATCTACTCATGGAGTTGATAGATCGGGCAAAAACAAGATTTGAATACCTTTGGAGAGAGGAACTCGAGATGAATCCAAGGAGCCGGTTGGGGCACCGGTTAAACCGCCCAAGGAGACTTGAATCCTTGAGAGGAGCGAGCTTTTCTTTGGTTGAATCCTCAAATCGCCATTGAAGAAGGAGTGGGAGACTTGGGCGCACGGGCTGGAGGCAGGACAGGACATGGAAGGGAGTGGAGAGTAAATGTGGATAAGGTTGCACTGTTTAGTCACGGGTGGGGTAAAAGAGGTGAATCCCGGGGCACACCGGTCAGACCGGTGGCCGGCACCGGTCAGACCGATGCCCCACCAGAAAAGGTGACAAGGCTGGTTTGAGATAGATTTTGATCCTTTAGCCCTCACAAGATTGGACATAAGATTTGCAGTGAATATTTATCCAAATTTGACAGATCTCAGAAGAATATAGGACAATCTAAATTATTTCTCTTTTCTTAATTCTTCCAAACAAAAAAGATAGATAGATAAAGATTTTATGGACTTGAGAAAATCTTCCCACTTGTGACTAGGCATCAATCAAACAAAGTGAACAATAGTCACAAGTGAGTCAATCAGGCCACAAAGACCAAGAACCAAAATTTTCAAAGAAAGCACACTTCCTATACATGCTAGTTGAATTTTCGCAAAAACTACCCTATGCCACAAAAGACATGCATCCATCTCAAGTCAATGATCATCTTAGCATATTTAGCTCATATCTTGCAAGAGATGACACCAAGTCAATTCCCAATGAAGACATCAACTAAATATCTAGATTTGAAGTTCCAAATTGACTTAAAACAATTACATGCAAAAGCTCACACTAGCAAGGATATGAGGCCTAGATGCTCAATGTAAAAACATAGGTTAAAGGAACATACCTTGGCCTCTAGCTAATCTTTCTTCACATTGGTGAAGATTCAATTCTCAAGTCTTGTGCATTATCAAAGTAATCCAAATGCCTCTTCTCATTTATGATTTTCCTTTATATACATTATAGAAAAGAAATGCATTAAGTAACACAAGACCAAGTTTCATCATTTAGGGATCTTTGGATCGGAAAGGCGCAATGGGTCACTAAAAGATGAAACCTCACAATATAGGTTAGATTCCTTTTTCTTCATGCACATGTGCATATGGGTGGAAGACAAGCTCACATGCATCAATCTTGTCACAAAGCCAAGCAAAGGGATTTAATCTATATTATGGCAAGCAGCTATTTAATAAGAAAGATCAATGTTCAAATAGGACATAGATACAATTTTACCCATTTTGAACAAAAAGCGTAGCTTGCTTCAAAGAGAGACAAACTCTCACAAATGGGACTACAAGATCACTAAAAGAAAATGTTAGTCTCTAGGGTACAAATTGTAGAATAATCTCCCCCTTAACAGGTGCATCATGTATTTGAATTTCATGTCACATACACTTAGTCAATTCAATGAGTTTGAGGAGTTTATCTCACAATTTGATCCCGGCACATAAATAAATTGCATTTGTTGACAAGGTGCCAAGAATACTTACTCCCACAAAGATAGTGCATAAATTGTATGCCATGGAAGTGCTGAAGGGATTTCTTGTAATATTCCAACTTAGATGAAACCTGACAATTAAAGCCCTACCGAAACTTCTGGTATGATTTGGCCGGAACTTCTGACACGAGCCAGAGGCTGCCGGACTTTTGGGTCGGAAGATCTGTAGCCTGCCAGAACTTAATATTTGCTAACTGGGCCAGAACCGGTCAGACTGGTCAAGGTGACCGGTCAGACCGGTCATCCCAGTCAGCGCACATAGAAGTGGAATTCTTTTCTTTTACTTGCTCCAAGAAATTTCTTCTTTACTTTTTTGTATTTTCCTGCACTTCAAAATAGTATGCTCTACTAGAGAGTCATTAAAAGCATCATATGGCATATGGGGAATAAATTAAATAAAAATGTCAAAGTCACTTTCTCATGCTTCACAAGCTCACCCTTGTGACCCATGAGTGTTCACATAGAACTGAGAGTGACTAAGATGTGACATTAAGCACTAGTTACCGAGATGACATTGGTTTTGTGATTTCAACACTTTGCTAGTCACTTGGCTAATTTCTTCATTTCTTATATCTTTTCTATAAGCCAAGTGTCCAATGCCTCTCGATGATTCTGCAAGCTCAGCAAGCACTCTTTGGTACCCAAATCTTGTTGGGTCCTTTGAGGTTAGTCACAAGATGCTTAGGAACCCAAATGGCTCTTATGCTAGTTTGAGGTGAACTAATTACTCTTATAGCACAAGTACCAGTTTTGTCATTCTCAAGCTTACTAAAATTATAATGGACAAGGTTAGTTTCAAGAATGCTACCATTTGGACAATTCTTGCCCATGTGACCCTTTTGTCGGCAAGTATAGCAAACACGACTCTTGTCCTTGCTTGACATTATATTTCTTTGATTTTCTTGCCTTTGCTTGCTTTTGGGTTCCATGGATGAAGAGGTGACTCCAATCTTGTCGCTGTGGTGAAAGGTGGCTGCTCTGGCCGTCACCGGTCTGACCGGTCCAGGCAACCGGTCTGATCGGTCAGGGTCAGAACCACCTACACTAGTAGAGTCAGGACACATGGCTGCCGTGTGTCCCTTCTTCTTGCATCCATAGCAAACCCTATTCTTTGCAAGACTCCTTTTCTTGGATACTCTATGCTTCTTTGCCTTGCTTTTATGCTTGATGGAGCACATGGATGCATAATGCCCCATTGTTGAACATTCGAAGCATTGTATGTGATCAAGCTTCTTTTTCTTCTTTTCTTGAGTCTTGTTCTTGTTGACTTGCTTGTCATGCTGAGGGATTAAGCCAGTGACCATTGATCCCTTCTCAAGCTTATTCACCATGTTTTCACGGTTATCTTGAGAAGGTTGCACTTGCCCCTTTCCCTTAGGCTTGACCAAGTTCTTGATCTTTTCATTCTCTTGCTTGATATCATCTATTTCTTTAGCAAAGGAATCATCACAAGACTCTACAACAACGTGCTCAACACAAGATTGGGTTGCTTGGGAGCAACACGATTTTTCACATAATAAAATAGAATTCATATGAGAGCATGTGCATGTGTGTGTATGAGGTTCAAGATATTTTACCGATGTTAGTACAACCTCATGAGCAATGTCTAGCATAGCATATGATTCCACAAGCTTCTCATGAGAACACTCAAGTTCTTTGTGAGTTGCTTGCAAATCCATATGCTCACTAGTGAGCTTCTTGAGTCGAGCAATGAGCATATCATTGGCTTTGTCCACCGATGCTACACAAGCAAAGGATTTAATAGCATAATCATATCTTACTGCCAACGAATCATACTTACAGACCAAGGAGGCATGTTCGGATTTGAGGATCTCAAGCTCTTTTTCCAAAGAGCTAGACACCTCAACATTTTGACTTTTTCCTTTCTTGGCCTTCTTCTTTTTCTTCTTGGCCATCAAGCAAACACCAGCTTCATAGTATGATTGAGTAGACTCTATAGATGATGAAGCATGGCTTGAATCTTGACACACACCCGAGGCAAACTCGGATGCGGTTTCTCTGCCGGCACCGGTCTGACCGGTAAAGGACACCGGTCTGACCGGTCTCTGCAGAGAGACCATGTCTTGGCTTGTTTGGCCTTCTCCTTCCTTGAGAAGCGTCACATGAGGATCAGTGCTTGCTGTAGAAGATGTGGAGCACTCCTCAAGTGTCTTCTCATCTGTTTGCTCTTGATCAACATATTTGGCTTTATTACAGATATTGTTGATCAATTTTCAATTGAGATGTGCATCTATTGTAAACTCTTCATCTAAAACAACCTGCATATCATTACTCAAAGCTCTGTACAAGTAGTTAGTAACTTGAGCATTGAGTCGCCAACATTCAAACTCCTTGAGAGATAAAATTGACATGTCAAAATTAAACCAATCATGATGAGGAGATAGAATGCTCGCTACTACAATCTGCTCAGCAAGTGGACTCATGGTCCTAAAAATATTTAGAACATGAGCAGACCAAGATATGTAGTTTGAGCCATCTAGAGCGAGAAGCTCAAGCGGTACCTCACACGTAGTCGACATCTTTTCTCACGGCGGTTAAGCTTGGATGTGAGTCCTTGCTCTGATACCAATTGAAAGGACCTTGATGTCGCCTAGAGGGGGGTGAATAGGCGAGTGACAGTTGAATCAAACTTTTCCCCCAAATTGCTCCAGCTGCCAGTGGGTCACCGGTCAGACCGGTGCTCCACACCGGTTAGACCGGTGCCGTGCAGAGCACACACCCAACAGCAGCTCGAGCTTTTTCTCGACTTCTAGCACGGACCAAACTTGGTGAGTAGCTTGTATAGATGATATTTAGCAAGGCAAAACTATCCCTACACACAATATAAGCACACCCAAGTAGATCAAAGCGGAAGCACAAATAATATGCTAGAAATCAACAAGTGAGGCAAAACTCAAACCAAGACACAAGGAGTTGTTTCCCGAAGTTCGGATTCACCGCTTGCACACAGCAGCCACCAAGGCACGGTGAACCCTACTCTCCGTTGAGGAAGCTTATGCGACCACACAAGGTCAAGCTATCTCCTCCTTCCACAAGTTTGCTTCTTTCCCTTCAGAGGTGAAACACAACCTGCACAAACAATCCCATGGCTCACCACACACTTTGGTAGCTCACCGGGCGACGCCTAGCCGTCTAGGAGGAAGAACTTCCAAGAGTAACAAATGCTTCAAATGGCTTTCTTAACGCGAATCGAAGTGCTCAAGCTATGGTTGCTCTTCTTTGCTCTCTAATGCTCACACAATCTCACTCTCTCAACCCAACACAAAGATATCTCCAATAACATACAAATCTCACAAAGAGAGGTTGGGGAGAGCTTTTCTGGCTTCTGGGATGTCTCAAATGCGTGTGAAAGCAGCAGCCCAGCAAGAAGGGGGCTAAGAGGTATAAATACCCCAGCACACAAAAACTAGCCGTTGGGATCCTGCCGTGACCGGTCAGACCGGTCACCCTGACCGGTCAGATCGGTCAGATAGATCTGAATTTGAAAACTAGCCGTTAGAGCCGGCACCGGTCAGACCGGTCCCCTTGACCGGTCAGACCGGTCAGGCTGAGTTTGTCCCAAACTCTCACAAGTTAGCTCTCGCTTCACCAAAAGGCAAAGCCACTCACGGTTAGTTGAGCTGGGGCAGATAACACACTTAATGGCTCTCTTAAGGCTATTCTCACATAGGTTAACTATTGAGCACTTTTGATATTTGTCAATAAGCAAATGTTGCATCCCTCTTGATAGTACGGCGTACCTATACTCAAGGATAAATATAAACACAAAAATATCCTCTTGAGTTTCCAAGTCTTCATCAATGCCATACTTTGATAGTTGTCAACATGAGGACTTTCAACATTGCTATCTTTCTTGAGCAATTCCATACTGAAGCTAGTGACTTGGGATTTTCCATCATCCATGGACAAAGTGTATTTGAATTCTTAAGTCACTCCATTTTATCAATCACAACAAATTGATGCTTTGCATTGCTTCCTTCAATAAGGCTTGGATATGATTCTTCAAAACCCCACGGACCTAGATACTTCACCTTAGCAATTCGCACATGGAAAGCCGTCGCTTAGCCAAAGCTTGCTTAGTCCCTCGCTCTAGTCATCTCGGTTGATTTCTTCACCACTTACCCTTGCCACATTGAGTTTAGCTTTGCTTCATCATTTTGAAATCCCATTTGAAAGAACTCTTCAAATGCTTGTTCTTGATTGACAAAGTATATTCACCCAATTGCAAGCTTCCAACAATGAGACCAACGTATGTCGCATAAGCATATGTCCCCTTGGTGTACATACATGAAGCCTTGCAATTTCCACTTTGAATGATCCCTTCATATATCAACAAGCTTTCTCATAGATTGGAACCACATAGATATACCTTTGTTGACTTGTCCATAATATATCAACACACATGCTTGTCATTCATTATTTATGCACAAAGAGATCTCACACTTGCTTGCCTTTTACATTATGAGCCAAATAACATTCATTTCATATATAATTCAATATCACACCGTGATTATACAAATAACAACCTGCTCATAGTCTTAAGCAAACAAGTTAGTCCTTTAATCCTTTTGTCATACAATTCACCAAAACCCACATGGGACCTAGATGCACTTTCAGGGTAGCACACGCCTTAATCCGTGAAATCTCGGCTCTTTCTGTCACGCCTAACGCTCTACATGCATAAACGAGTCCGTCTCATACATGCTACGAGCAACGGCTAATGCAGGGAGGTGCTTAAATGTAATAGGCTAACTACTCGGGAGAAATATGACTGGACAAGAGCATGACGCAGTTTTTACGCTTATATTCATTATCCAATAAATTTCGGTACTTTCATTGTACTCTAAAAAATGCTACATAATGTACGCATCTTTTCTTTCAGGTCAAGCTTCTGGCAGCTCTGCTAAGCTCTCAAGCTCGGGGGCTAAGCACCCAATTACTACTCGACGTGGCTCCAGCAGCTCACCTGGCACATAAGTTCGGGGGCTGATTACAAAAGTAGTCGACAACGAGCACATCATGTTCATTACTGAAGGTTTTCCAACAAAGGCGCATTAGGGCGAGGTAACAACTCGGTTGATGCTAAATTTGTTGAACAACTCGGCGAACGTGAAGACATGAAGACGCTCGGGGGCTGGACGCCGCAGAACTACTCGGATGCTGATTTCTGTGAAGCTTGAAGAACTCGGATGAGAAGACTATTTTCTAAAGCAGAATGTCGTAAGTTCAAAGAAGATTGTTGTTCACAGGGGACACCGCAGAACTATTGAGATGATGACTTCCGTGAAGACAAAGACCCTTGGATTGATTATTCAATCATTCCAAGGCTCGGGGGCTGATAGCTATACCCATCAATCATTTTTTTCAAGACGGGAGAAGCAGATTCAAGATTTGACCCTCAGCCTGATACTTCGATTCAACCTAAGGCTCAGGGGCTACTCCATATGGAGTGCGACTTTTGCCGCTCTCCATATATCAAGATGTTCACTACTGGAGGTTTTCAACGAAGGCGCGGTAGGGCGAGGAACAACTCGGCTGATGCTAAATTTGTTGGAAAATAACTCGGCGAATGTAAAGACTTTGAGCACACCATACCCTCATGGCAGCTTCGCATTACTTTGAAGATTCAGCCAGCAAAGTACTCGAAGAGCACCAAAACTACTCGGCGAGGATCGAAAAAGTACTCGAATACTGCTGCATACGGCTATGAAGCACTCGGGGGCTTGTCGGGGATAGAATCCCCAGTATTCGCAAGGAAGGAAGAAGGCAGACTCCTATTAGAATTCCACTGTAATCCTACTAGGACTCATATTGTGTAATTCTACTAGGACTCCTACCTTGTAGCCGACTAGGAACCCACCCCCTGGACTATATAAAGGAGGGCCGAGGTACCTAGATGGGCATCGAAAAACAACCCAGCGCAGGGCGCAATACTATACACCCCATACAGGACGTAGGGTATGCTGCCTTGGCAGCCCGAACCTATCTAAATCGTGTCTTGTGTCCCACGTTTACCTTTATTCTTCAGGTCTGACGATCTCCCACCATACAAATCACTACCTTGGGAACCCCCATAGTAGGCTAATCGGCATAAAAACCGACAGCCGATGAGGGGCTTGGCAAGCCATCGTCCTCGCGGCCCAAGGACGCAAGGCCGGCGTGGCCGCGCCCGAACTTGCGCCCGCCTATCTCGAAGTTCTGGGCTGTGATCTTGACACCGTCGGTGTCCACCTAGCAGGTAAGCCACTGCACCAATGGTCTCCTCTGTCCTCGTTCCTACTGATTGTGCAGCCTAAATCAATTGGTGCTTTTGTCTTTGATGATTCGGTAGTGTATTGCTTGATTTCCTTCAACTGTTCTCACATGCTTATGCATAAAATCAGGCACCTTTGCATATACTAGTACCAAGAAAAGCTAGCACACAGGAAATAAGGTCTCATGGTATAACTGAATAAAGCTTGCCAGCCACCTTTGTGATATACAATGAGCAAAGTAGTGTTACTGTCATAATAATGATGTTCGAACTGGATCTCGTCGTAGTGCTAAGGTCCGACCGTCCGAGTAGTAGAGGAATGTTAGCTTAGCTAATTTTGTTCAGTACTGAGGCGGGATCGCTTGATGCTGCGAGATTGTCTATAGTCTTTTTCAGTTGAAAACTATTGGGTCGCATGGTGCGGTGCAAGGATGGAAGCATGACTGTGAAATTATGGCAGTGTTGAAAATACGCAACGCATACTTAGAATATTCTAGAAGGTTCGAGATATATGAAGACATTATTTTGCCATGCATATGGATATGATCATGACAAAATAAGGAAAAGTGTAGAAGTTAGATATTTTAGGTAGTCGTGCTTCATGGTGAAGTATGAAATATTATAAAATAGAGATATTTGTATGTGGTGCTTTTGATGGTTGCCACTTGTCATGTAACACTATAAATAGGGTGCCCTCCACCCCAAGAAGCTAAGCCATGCTAAGAGGCCATTTGAAAGATGGTGGGGAAGAGAATGGTGATGACACAAGGACCACTGCCAAAAAGCAGAAGTCTTGCACCTCTGATGTGTGGGATGATTTTGAGAAGATCTTCAAAATCATCGATGGTAAGAAAAAACGCTTCCAAGCTAAATGCATTCACTGTGGTTCTATTTATTCTGCTGTTTCTACTGGAGGCACTGGCCATCTGTTGAGGCATAGGGCTAAATGTGCTCTTAAGAAAGAGAAAACACGTATGGCTCAATCTTTGATTAATTTTGCTGCTGATGGTAGTATGCGACACTGGGAGTACAGCCCTGAGGTTGCTAGAACACAGCTAGTTAGATTGATTGCTAGACTAGACCTGGCTCTTTGCTTTGGTGAATCTGATGCATTTCTAGAGTATGTTAAGACTGCTCATAATCCTAGATTTGCTACTGTGTCTAGGCAAACCACTACTAGAGATCTTGTCAAGTTTTATGATGATCGCCGTGCTAAGCTTATTGAATCTTTGAGGTCTGGTGTGTCTTCTGTTGCTATTACCTCTGATATTTGGTCCGGCAATGCTAAAGAGGACTACCTTAGTGTGGTTGCACATTTTATCAATTCTGATTGGCAATTAGAGAAGAGGATAATAGGTTTCAGGCTTATTGATGTGTCCCATAATGGTCAAAACATTGCTGATCGTGTGTCTTCTGTGCTTGAGGAGTATGCTTTGATTGCTAAAGTGTTTTCTGTTACTTTGGATAATGCATCTTCTAACACCAATGCTATTGACAAACTGTCACCTCACTTATCTGATTATGTTGGTGATCTTTTCTTGCATCAGCGATGTGCTTGTCACATCATTNATACTCAAGGATAAATATAAACACAAAGACATCCTCTTGAGTTTTCAAGTCTTCATCAATGCCATACTTTGATAGTTGTCAACATGAGGACTTTCAACATTGCTATCTTTCTTGAGCAATTCCATACTTGAGCTAGTGACTTGGGATTTTCCATCATCCATGGACAAAGTGTATTTGAATCCTTAAGTCACTCCATTTTATCAATCACAACAAATTGATGCTTTGCATTGCTTCCCTCAATAAGGCTTGGATATGATTCTTCGAAACCCCACGGATCTAGATACTTCACCTTAGCAATTCACACATGGAAAGCCGGCGCTTAGCCAAAGCTTGCTTAGTCCCTCGCTCTAGTCATCTCGGTTGATTTCTTCACCACTTACCCTTGCCACATTGAGTTTAGCTTTGCTTCATCATTTTGAAATCCCATTTGAAAGAACTCTTCAAATGCTTGTTCTTGATTGACAAAGTATATTCACCAATTGCAAGCTTCCAACAATGAGACCAACGTATGTCGCATAAGCATATGTCCCCTTGGTGTACATACATGAAGCCTTGCAATTTCCACTTTGAATGATCCCTTCATATATCAACAAGCTTTCTAATAGATTGGAACCACATAGATATACCTTTGTTGACTTGTCCATAATATATCAGCACACATGCTTGTCATTCATTATTTATGCACAAAGAGATCTCACACTTGCTTGCCTTTTACATTATGAGCCAAATAACATTCATTTCATATATAATTCAATATCACACCGTGATTATACAAATAACAACCTGCTCATAGTCTTAAGCAAACAAGTTAGTCCTTTAATCCTTTTATCATACAATTCACCAAAACCCACATGGGACCTAGATACACTTTCAGGGTAGCACACGCCTTAATCCGTGAAACCTCGGCTCTTTCTGTCACGCCTAACGCTCTACATGCATAAACGAGTCCGTCTCATACATGCTACGAGCAACGGCTAATGCAGGGAGGTGCTTAAATGTAATAGGCTAACTACTCGGGAGAAATATGACGGGACAAGAGCATGACGCAGTTTTTACGCTTATATTCATTATCCAATGAATTTCGGTACTTTCATTGTACTCTAAAAAATGCTACATAATGTACGCATCTTTTCTTTCAGGTCAAGCTTCTGGCAGCTCTGCTAAGCTCTCAAGCTCGGGGGCTAAGTACCCAATTACTACTCGACGTGGCTCCAGCAGCTCACCTGGCACATAAGTTCGGGGGCTGATTACAAAAGTAGTCGACAACGAGCACATCATGTTCATTACTGAAGGTTTTCCAACAAAGGCACATTAGGGCGAGGAAACAACTCGGTTGATGCTAAATTTGTTGAACAACTCGGCGAGCGTGAAGACATGAAGACGCTCGGGGGCTGGACGCCGCAGAACTACTCGGATGCTGATTTCTGTGAAGCTTGAAGAACTCGGATGAGAAGACTATTTTCTAAAGCAGAAGGTCGTAAGTTCAAAGAAGATTGTTGTTCACAGGGGACACCGCAGAACTATTGAGATGATGACTTCCGTGAAGACAAAGACCCTTGGATTGATTATTCAATCATTCCAAGGCTCGGGGGCTGATACGCTATACCCATCAATCATTTTTTTCAAGACGGGAGAAGCAGATTCAAGATTTGACCCTCAGCCTGATACTTCGATTCAACCTAAGGCTCAGGGGCTACTCCATATGGAGTGCGACTTTTGCCGCTCTCCATATATCAAGATGTTCACTACTGGAGGTTTTCAACGAAGGCGCGGTAGGGCGAGGAACAACTCGGCTGATGCTAAATTTGTTGGAAAATAACTCGGCGAATGTGAAGACTTTGAGCACACCATACCCTCATGGCAGCTTCGCATTACTTTGAAGATTCAGCCAGCAAAGTACTCGAAGAGCACCAAAACTACTCGGCGAGGATCGAAAAAGTACTCGAATACTGCTGCATACGGCTATGAAGCACTCGGGGGCTTGTCGGGGATAGAATCCCCAGTATTCGCAAGGAAGGAAGAAGGCAGACTCCTATTAGAATTCCACTGTAATCCTACTAGGACTCATATTGTGTAATTCTACTAGGACTCCTACCTTGTAGCCGACTAGGAACCCACCCCCTGGACTATATAAAGGAGGGCCGAGGTACCTAGATGGGCATCGAAAAACAACCCAGCGCAGGGCGCAATACTATACACCCCATACAGGACGTAGGGTATGCTGCCTTGGCAGCCCGAACCTGTCTAAATCGTGTCTTGTGTCCCACGTTTACCTTTATTCTTCAGGTCTGACGATCTCCCACCATACAAATCACTACCTTGGGAACCCCCATAGTAGGCTAATCGGCATAAAAACCGACAGCCGATGAGGGGCTTGGCAAGCCATCGTCCTCGCGGCGCAAGGACGCAAGCCCGGCGTGGCCGCGCCCGAACTTGCGCCCGCCTATCTCGAAGTTCTGGGCTGTGATCTTGACACCGTCGGTGTCCACCTAGCAGGTAAGCCACTGCACCAATGGTCTCCTCTGTCCTCGTTCCTACTGATTGTGCAGCCTAAATCAATTGGTGCTTTTGTCTTTGATGATTCGGTAGTGTATTGCTTGATTTCCTTCAACTGTTCTCACATGCTTATGCATAAAATCAGGCACCTTTGCATATACTAGTACCAAGAAAAGCTGGCACACAGGAAATAAGGTCTCATGGTATAACTGAATAAAGCTTGCCAGCCACCTTTGTGATATACAATGAGCAAAGTAGTGTTACTGTCATAATAATGATGTTCCAACTGGATCTCGTCGTAGTGCTAAGGTCCGACCGTCCGAGTAGTAGAGGAATGTTAGCTTAGCTAATTTTGTTCAGTACTGAGGCGGGATCGCTTGATGCTGCGAGATTGTCTATAGTCTTTTTCAGTTGAAAACTATTGGGTCGCATGGTGCGGTGCAAGGATGGAAGCATGACTGTGAAATTATGGCAGTGTTGAAAATACGCAACGCATACTTAGAATATTCTAGAAGGTTCGAGATATATGAAGACATTATTTTGCCATGCATATGGATATGATCATGACAAAATAAGGAAAAGTGTAGAAGTTAGATATTTTAGGTAGTCGTGCTTCATGGTGAAGTATGAAATATTATAAAATAGAGATATTTGTATGTGGTGCTTTTGATGGTTGCCACTTGTCATGTAACACTATAAATAGGGTGCCCTCCACCCCAAGAAGCTAAGCCATGCTAAGAGGCCATTTGAAAGATGGCATAGGTAGCCACCATGGAAGAGTAGAGTGTGTATGATAGCCACATAAATAGTGTGAAGCCCTTGTGTTTTGAATAAAGATTTGAGTTCCATATAGTGTTGGTCTCCCATATTGGTGTAAGTGTGAAGGTCTCTTAGAAGAGTAGTGTGGGTATAGATCCACAGAAGAAGTGGTATCACACCAATTTGGCATCACATCTAGCAAGTCGACGTCAAGATCAGGACGCCGATTTCTCAACATGCACTATGGATTAAACTAAATTATCACCTCCAGTTGTGATAGGTTAATTAAATTATGACAGTAGAACCCATTTGTAAAATTATATAATATAGAAAAAGATGGATGTTTGCTCTTATTTCCTACTAGTATAGTTTATTTATTCTACTCCATTTTATCTCTTTTAGTAAATTGGCAATTCCTTAAATACTTGGATGATATGTTGTAGGAAAAAATGGCTGATTTAAGTGCAGAGATGCTATTAGATTACGAGGAAATTGTGAGTCAGACTTTCAGTAGTGAGAATGAAGGGTATGAATTCTATAACCACTATGCTAAGAAGATGGGGTTTAGTGTAAGGAAATGCTAAATGGAAAGAGACATAACCACTAAGGAAGTATATCTAAGAAAGATGGTGTGTAGTCGTCAAGGCTTCCATGAAGCTAAGAATATGAATAAAGCAAAAAGAAAAAGGAAGACACAAGATATTAGTCGTTGTGGGTGTCTAATCTTAATGGTAATAGCATGCAACAAGGATACATGACAGTGGTATGTAAAAAACTTAAATGATGAGCACAACCATGTATTGGCGCCACCAAATTTATGAAATATATGAAATGAGGAACCTGTGATGTGCATCATATCTGGTGGGACGATGTTTTTTAGCCTAAGTAGTAATCAGCGTAGTGAGAGTTTGAATTCCAAGCTGCATACTCATCTTGATAAACTGGTTCTTATGACTTGGTAACCATCAGATCCTTTTAAACTGGTTCTTTTAAACTGATTCTTATGACTTAGTAACCATCAGATCTTGGCCCATCAACAGTTGAAAAAAAATCAAGCATCTGAAAAAAATATGAAACTGAATATATAGCAAAAGTTAAAAAATACACCCAGAAAATTGACTACTAGCAATTAATATGGACACGTGCTAGTCTGACGATGGTTGCATTCGGCATAGGAAAATTAAGAGGTAGAAAAATAAAAATGACAAAATTGTCATACATCTACATTATAATAATAGTAAAAATGAAAGATGGAAAAAATAGATCAAATCTCTTTGAACATTCAAATTACATATATGTACATGCATGATGCATCCATATATATAATGGGGGTCCCAACTTTTACAAATTTTGAATTAAGTACCATCTATTATCTAGAAAGAATTTGGTTCTGCACTATATTAGACCTGTGCATGCTGATCAAAGTAGTTGTGATATGAATTTCCTGCAAACTGATCAAAATAAAACATAACAAATGACTGAGAAACTAAATACCTACTGATTGCCTAGTTGCACATACAAAATTGCTTTATGATTGATTAACTGCTCCAAATAGCTTGACTAAATTAACTGATGAACTAGCATGGTAGAACAAAATGCTAGTTATTAATTTTGACATTCAAATGAAAACACATGCACACATGGTATGGTGAGTCAAATAATTCAACCAAGTGAACCGCAGAAAGTTACAATACACTAAGGAAATGAATATAGTGATTATCTAATGACATGTTCATACTTTCAGAAGATAACAGATAAAAAGTGGTGAATGAAAAAAAGAAGCCACCAGTTTTATAGCGGAGCTTGTTCATCGAAAAAAGAAGGCATGCATTTCAGTGACCAAAAGGTTAACACTAGCAGACAAAATATAAGAAAACAAAGGTTATAGTAGCTGAAACATAGAGAATACAACTCTTCACTCTCCAGTGCTTGTTGGTATCCTATCTAAGGAGGCAAAAGCAGTCCTTGTACTATTTCTCGATCTAAGGAGGCAGCAGCAGCAGTCTTTGTGCAAAATAAATGAGCATTTGCATCCAACGTAAAGGCAAATGGGGGTAATTACTGATACAAAGATTTTCCACTACACTAACACAGCTTCAAAAGTTTGCTATCATGGCCTGTTTCTCCCCGGTTATTGTCAATGCTTTTACGAAGAGCATTGATCTCCCAAAACCAAAACCCATATACACCTTCACCTTGATCATCAACCTCTCGCTACGGTGGACATTCTGCAATGCCAACATCGCATATAGACATGAGCTGAGACTCATCATCTGATGCACACCAGAACAGAAAATCAGCAAAACTGAAAACAAAGCTAGCCATCAGGCTAAGCCTGCAACTAACATGGCCACCATGCTTGTTCACATCAAAAAGGCATATAATAAACTATTAAGCAATGCAGGGTAACAGGGATATGACACGTACAAAGAAGGGTACAGCTATCTGCCAAGCATTATAAATCTAGTGAGGTCAATTAAACCAAAACGTGTTTACATGCCATAGTATGTAGACATCAGGTTCATGGGAGTCCTTTGCACTATTTTTTCTGGAGTGTGATGCACTTGCAAATTCTAGTGCAAGCCTAGGCATCTACTGATAAATCATAGATTAAAGAGAGGTCATCCCCGCTCGGCTGCTCATGAGTCACCATCAGCCACCAGGAGCTAACCAGAGATAGCTGAAAACAACTAATGCATGATACAATCTAAGCGCTGGTCCATACTAATCATACTTCAGTCTTAGTCAAAACATTTCAAAATTCAGTAAAACTCTTTACAGGATACCACCGTTTATGCAAAGTGGACGTGATACAACCTTGGCTCAAAAAAGGACACTTAAAAGCAACATACAGAAGTGCTCTATGTAACATATATAAAAGTAATACCACGCCATTTTCATCACATCTTAAGGGCGACTAGCAAGATGCTAATGTCAATTGTCAAGTACTTTCTACATGTGTTCACACGAATAGAAAGGCGAGTTTCAAGATGGACATGCTCAACAACTATGACCGAAAGAAGGCCAAAGTAGGATATAAGATTACTGCGTTGGATATTACGATTTCCTTATTAGAAGTGCACTGTTTTCTATGCACCTGAAAACACACAATCTAGAACAAGCACTACGCTAGTTCCCAGTTGCAATTCCAGATTTTAATTCAGTAATTTCAGTTTAGAATATCATACTAACACTTCAATCAATTATCGGTAACTCTTATTATCTGATTCTGTGAGCAAAAGGAGCAATCTTTCTGCAAAGTCATCGTATCTGGGGGGACGAGACAATCACCTACTACAGGAAAGTTGGGCAGCCGGCCTGTAGATTGCTGTGGGCACAGCCTGCTTGGGGTTTTGCTCAATCGTAATAAACTAGACTACGTTAGAGCTCGGTGAGTGTGGAGCGGATCTTTCTACTGCTGCAGCCTGCAGATAGGGCTGGATAACGATCCGGCTCGGCTCGGCTCGTTCCAGCTCGTTAAGATAACGAGCTATCTCGGCTCGGCTCGTTATCCTAACAAGCTGGAAAGGCAGCTCGGCTCAGCTTGTTAGCTTGCTCGAGCCAGCTCGTTTAGTTCGCGAGCTGAACATGTAATACAAATAATGATAAATAAATAACCACTAGTGTCCATAATTTCACATAAATGACATAAACATAAGTACACAATCATCCACATGATACATATAAGATCTAACATGCAAGTATGCAAATGAGCACAAGTACACAATCATTAAATAAGCAGGCTTGCAGCCCGTTGAGCTACAATATTGTAGCTCGTTTTGCTCGCGAACCAGCTCGCAAGCAGCTCGAACTCGCTCGTTATACTAACGAGCTGAGATGGTTGTTCGAGCTGGCTCGTTAATAAATTGAGCCGAGCCAAATTCGTCACGAGCCAAGCGAGCTAACGAGTCATGAGCTTTTTGTCAGGCCCTACTTGCAGATTGTAGCCACAAGTTAGATCTGCACAGAACGACGCCTGATTGTATGGAACCTTAGAGGAAGGAGGAAGAGGAGTAGACTCACATCTCGTGGGAGCAGGAGACGAGGAATGCCACCGCATGGAAGGGAGGCCCCGACGGCCATGCCTCTAGTCGGGGGCGAGAGAGGCAGAGGCCATGGGCGACTCACATCAGGCCAAGAGCGGCGCGACTCAGCCCAGGGAGAGATTCCCGATGTGCAGATGCAGGGGCGGATCTACAGGGGGAGCTGGGGTTGCTCCAGTTCCCCCTACTCCAGTGGATCTCATAGAGCCCCTCCAAAGCCTCCCCTAAGGCCTTGTTCGGTTAATTAGAATCCCCATAGATTTGAAGAGGATTGAGGGGGGTTGAGGGGGGTATTGACTTGTTGGGGATTTAATCCGTCCTAATCCCCTTCAAATCTTCTCCAACCAAACAAGGCCTAAGAAATTTTAACCATTAATGAAGATATGGAAGAAGAAGAGGAGGAAGAAGAGAAATAGGGAAAATAGGAAAAAAAAAATAGGAAAATGAGTTCCCCTTTTCTTATAGTTCTAGATTCACCACTGTACTGTTCCTCGTGGAAACCACGGGTATCGAGGGCGTAGAACCCAGGTTGCCGGCATCCCAAACGACGAGGTCAAATTGGCACAGGGAACGACAGGGATCCCTGCGAGGATTCTGGTTTCGAAACTAGCCCTATAAGGAACCAGCTTGTAAGTGGAACTTTGAGAAGCTTTTATCGATAGCAAGTGCAGTTAAGTCGTTGTTCCGTCCATGATATAAAAAAAAGCTGCTCCAGCTATCTTATAAACTAATAGTATCATATATAGTTGCTCAGTAATCCCGTCTTATGTATGCCATTCATCTAATTCTTTCCTTTGCTGCAGGCTTGCAGTCGATTTGTGGGCATGAGAGAGATATCGATTAGCGCTTCTGGTCCCCTTCCTTTTCTGTGTCTATACCCGTATACCGTTATGGTGTTGTGGGCCGATTTTGTTAGTGTTATGTGTTTTTGTCCCTTTCGGCCCAGTTTCAAATAGACAAGACAAGCATCCAAAACCTCTGTTTGGGAGGTGCAGAGCACGACCGAACTACTCTAGGCAAGGACGCAGAGCCCTTGTTAACTTCTTGGGGACCGACGAAGCAGTGTCCTCCATTTGCGTCCTCTTTTCTTTTTCCTTTCTGTCATGGGCGTGCGTGCTTTTACGAAACATAGCCGAGCTAACCCCAATTAACGGTTTTGTGAATATTAGAGCAACTCCAGCCGGGGGACTAAATTTGAGCCTCTATATTGCTTTTAGGGGCCGGTCCACAAAAATTTAGAGGCTTCAAACTCCAGCCGAGTGACTAAACTTAGAGGGCCTCCAGTTCTAGGGGCCCTGGACCAAAATTTGGAGGCCTCCACAAAATAGTAGCCCGTTTAGGGGCCCGGCTGGAGTTGTTTTTTTTCATTGGGAGACTAAAACAAGGGATAGAGGCTTATTTAGGGGCCCGGCTGGAGATGCTCTTAGACAACGTTCACTGAATAGTTAAGCGCACAAGTGTAGAATCAGTGAAATTTCACCAACTCAAGCAAGTTAAGGGCTTCAGAACATCAACAGTCAAACGCTCTAAAGACAAACAAAGAGTTTTAGACCTTACAAATGATAAAGTACAGCTGCAAATAGTAATAATACACAAACACAAAGGTTCAGTCAACCTCCATTTAGCGGGCTAAATACAGCTATTAGCGGCCGGCTATACAGCTTAGCGCTAAAAGGAGTATATACTGGCATTTTTCCTCTCCAGAAACTAATAGCTGGCTATCGAGAACCTTACTTTCAACCCAGACAAACATCAACCCTTATCAGCTTTATTCCATTCCGCTCTGTAAATTTACAGCGACTAATGCTGCCTTGAATACACCACCAACACGAATCCATGGTTCACAGTTCATCGCCGACGTCGCTGCGCCTAGGCGGATCCCTGTCGAACACGCAGACCCTGGCCTCCTTGTAAAGCTTCCCCGGCCTGCAGAAGTATCCCTTGTCTGGCGCGCAGTGCGAGTCGTCGGAGCAGACGCAGAGGCCCTCGATGGCGCAGCCCTTCCCCACGATGCTGGGTCTGCCCTCGATGCCGAGCACCTGGTCGCTCCACTCGCTAGAGAAGATCCCGTCCGGATCGTACCTGTCCTTCACTCGCAGGAACTCCTGGGCCTTGGGGTACTTGGCGACGGCGCCCTCGAAGGCGAAGTTGCGGTTCTTGCCCCAGTGCGGGACGGCGCCGTACTTGCGCAGGGCCATCTGCTCCAGCTCGTCGACCACGTCGGCGTGCCGGCGCAGCACGCCGCCCGCATAGCTCCGGTAGTAGACGACGTCGAAGTCGAGTGAGTCCTCGGCCTTGCCGAGGTACGCGGACGAGGCCCTCACGTACCGCATCAGCAAGCCCACCATGCGCTCGAGCCCGCAGAACGCGCGCGGGTTCAGGTCGCGGAGCCTCTGCATGTCGGCGATGAACTCCGGCACCGCCGAGAGCCCGATGCTGAAGCCGGAGCTGTAGAACAATGGCCCGCGGGCGCGCGGGTCCCACGTGCAGGTGGACAGCAGCAGCCTGTCCTTGGAGTCGGAGGAGGAGTTGAGGCACGCGCCGGAGGCCTGGATGCGGTGCTGGAACCCAACCACCGGGTACCCCGTGAACGAGACGCCGTCGTTGGTGAAGCCACGGCCGTCCCGCTCCAGAATCCACGACGGCAGCCGTGCCATCATGCACCGGGCAGTGTCGACGTCCTTTTCCTCCAGCCACTTGTCTGCATTATCCACGGATATGCAAATACATATATAGCTTTATTTGTTCGTGCACAAATCACGGATCAGGAAGAACATGTACACTAGCTTGCGTATGCACATCAAGCTAGAGCTCGGACCTGTGACCCTGGCGGCGATGCGATTAAGCTCCCCGTAGGAGCGGAAGCCATGGTAGTCGTTGAGGCCGTCTCCTGGAGCCGAGATGTCGACGCGGTCGTCCTCGCGGTACACGACCTTGCGCTGGTGCGGCAGCCATGCCATGTCGCCGAACTCGTGGAGGCGGCCCCACGGCCACCTGCTCCGGCAAGTCCGAGTCGTCGCGCGTCACGAACGTGACCGACCGCTTGAACATCGGCTCTAAGGCAAGAGTGACCTGCGGGTACATGATCGGCCACACGAAGCACACACAAAATAAACGAATAGAACTGTTGCTATCGAGAATCTCAATTATGTTGTCATGACGGCCAAAGTATTAGGTTGAGTGATTATAATTATCTTCAATTTGACTAAAAGCATTTCTTTTTTGGCCTATTATCTTCCGATTTGATTAAGGGCATATTTGGATCCACTAAACTAATACTTAGCAACTAGGGATCCAAACATACATGCCGCTAACTATTAGCACCTTATCCTGCTGATAATTAGTCCATTAGCTAGTTGGAGGGTGCTAATAGTACAAAATCAACTATATATTAGCAGGTGGATCCAAACACCACCATATTAATAGTTAGGTAGGTAGTAATAACTAGCAACTATTAGCTCTCAGTTAGCTAATTATTAGTTCTAAAGATCAAAACATAGTCTAAGTTTATGGAAAACAGTACCAATATTTATAATATCAAATAAATACAATTTAAACAACCAAACTACAAATACTTATACTTAGGGATAAAGGGAATAAGAGATAATGTAATTTATAAGAATGTTGAAAATTTTCAAGGCTGCTTATATTTATGTTAAACAAGAAATTAGAAAAAAGCTTGAAAAGCCCATTGGCTGGTCTTCCAGTGACCAGTAGTACCATGAAAGTCGTGGTTCTTTTGTCAGGCCCTGAATATCAATTGTCTTGAGTATTAAACTAAACCTTTTGCCTCGTCTATGAAGTTTTCTTTTTTTAACTGAACTGAAACATCTTCAGTTTACTAAGGGGATGTTTAGATGCAGCGTTTTGCATAGTATTTTTGCATTGGGTCGCGTGTCACAGAGAGAAAAAAGTGCATTGGGAGACGTGCATTTTGCAAAATTTTGCAAAATGGGGGTGAACTAAACACCCCCTAAATGCTTTCCATTCACAACTGGAAGTCCTCCGATTTTTCAGTAGTCGCTTTCATACGGTTTCTAAAAAAAGTTTCAGTGTCGCCTAGTATTTCTTTCTACAGTCCCATTAGAAGTAACATTGACTTAAAGCACCGGATAGATAGTCTGAACTACCCCTACCCGCTACATCCTGAATTCAAGTCATTATAATATATCCGTTCTATCTTTTGTGATTGACCAAATGACCATGCATGTTTGCTCACGGCGATTGGTTGTGAGAAAACTTAGTCAAATTTGATTACGTCTAGAATAAGCCTTACAAGGAGTCAAAGCTTAGTCAAATTTGATGGTGGTATGCGGGTTTCCTTTCCCACCAGATGATATATGTTTTGTTTGAATTTCGATAAAAAATTGGTTCCAGTTCTGCAATGGTGTTGTGGTGATGGTGTACCTGAGAGATGACACCGAGGACCCCGAGGGAGACCTTGGCCGCATCCAGGTCAGGGTGGTCGGGACCGAGCTCCCTGACCACGGCGAACCCCTGGCTCGCCGGCGCCGGCGTCACGATCCTCATCGCGACGACGTACTCGTGGACGGCGCTCCCCTTGCCCCACAGCGAGCTCCCGTGCGCGCCGGTCGCCAGGAGGCCGCCGATGCTGAGGCCGTTCCAGTACGGCGAGTGCGGCAGCGCGAGCCCGGCCGCCGCGGCGACCGCGATGAGGTCCGCGAGAACCACGCCGCTCTCCACCGTCAGCAGCCGCTTCTCGGCGTCGACCCGCACCGTCCGGTTCAGCCACTGGGTGCTTATGATGGTGCCCTCGCTGCCGCCGGGGCACGCGAGCTTGGTGAAGCTGTGGGAGTGCCTCGTGGCCACCTTCACCTTGCGCCTGGCCGCGGCGGCGGCCGCCACGGCCGCGACGAGCTCCTGCTCGGTGCGCGGGTACGCGGCGTTGGCCGCGCGGCAGACGCTGCGGTCGGGGAAGGAGCCGTACGTGTTGGTGACCGTGCAGTTGGACGTGCCGTCCGTGCAGGCGATCGGCTCGAACGCAGGTCTATTGGCGGGGAGGAGGTAGATGGCCGGAGTGAGAAGGCAGGCGAGGAGGACCAGGAGGAGGAGGACACTCATTGTTGCTGGTGATCGCTGCATGGCTCCCAAACTCGTTGCTTGCGAGAAAATGTCCCACCCGGCCGCCCGTGGTTCGACTTGACTAGCGTTTTATGCCTCAAGCACAAGGCACCACAGGAGAGGCGGAGAGCTCGAGCACGGCACCAGGAGAGCAAGATATGTGAGCAGATCTTGGTTCATTGTTTTTTATTAGCCTGCGATGAACGCGGAAACTAAATTAAGTGGCGGGTATACCGTACCTTCTATTTATTTGCTACTCGGTCAGCTGTTTGAACCGTCGTCAGCTGGCGGCTTGTGGGATGAATTGTTCAACAATAATGGAACCTTTAATTTTGATATATACTCCTAACTATAATATCGGTGTGTACGTATTTAATGATCGGGATTACTCAACCTCCTGAGAAGATGGACCTAGTCATTTGTGATTTTGGTGATCGTATAACAACATAACCATTAGGACTAACAAAGTTTGTCAAGTATACATTTGAAGATATTTTAGGTCCCAAGAATGGAATTCAAACCACAGTATTCAAATCATGGTATCTAAGTCATGGTATTGACAAGCCACGTAAAGAACCCGTGAAGAAATGAAGCAAAACATAAAGTGTCTGGAGCACCGCAACAATTGGTGCATGAGCACCGCAACAATCGGTGACCAAAAGACTTAGGCGGGAGATTCAAACTGAAGCATAGCAAGTTGCGGTCCAGAAAAATAGTGAGCACAGCAACAATCGGTGCCAAGGCAGAAAGTGAAAATAGCTACTGGTTTGACCGACTATTGCGGTCAAAGCCATGATGAAGGACCGCAACAGTCGGTGGTGGCTACGAAGATGCAGTTCGGCTCTAGTTTGACAGGCTATTGCGGTGGTCTATCAATGACCAGCACCGCAACAGTCGGTGGTTGCCGCGGGGCCCAGTTGAAAGTGCATCTAGGCCCTCAAGCGGATTTTGGTGAATTGAATGACAAAGCGATTAAAGTACTAATATGTTTGTTAAAGTTATGAGCAGGGATTAAAATGAATATTTTATGATACACTATTGTTCATGGGTTGAATGCAATGTGTATGGCTCATAATGTTGCATACCAACGAGTGTGTGGTCCCATTATGCAAGGATATGATAAATGGCAAGCGATGGTGAAATAAGAAAGGAGACATGTTGACATATGTGAGATATTGGTCTCTAAAATAATGAAGGCTTGTTGAACATATACATATGGGATATCTTGGATCATGGTTGATAAAGATTGCTAGATATTGCAAGATTAGTTGTCACTATTGAAATCTAAATGCAATACAAACTGATATGGAGCTACATGAGAAGCAATGATGAAGCAATAATTCGGGATATGTTATGTTGGTCTCCAATATTATGAGATGATCCAATTGTCAAAGAAGAATGATAGTGCAAGACTTCATGTATGAATGATAAAAAATGACATGAGCATATGTGTTACATATTGGTCTTCAATTGGAAGCTTGCATTATGTGGGATATTCTTTGTCAATCAAGAACAAGCATTTGAAGATTCTTTCAAGTGGAATTCATTCAAAGGCAAAGCAAAGTCAACTTGATGATACAAGGGTAAGTGATGAAGAAGCAAATCGAGATGACTAGAGCGAGGGACTAAGCAAGCTAAGGTGCAAATTGCTAGGGTGAAGCATCTAGTATCCGGGGTGTGTTCGAAGTATCATATCCAAGTCTCATCAAGAAAAGCAATGCAATGCATATATATGTTATGATTGATAAAGAGGGTGACCTAAGGATTAAAGTGAACTCAAATATAAGTTATGGAAAATCCTAAGTCACTAGCTCAAGGTGGATATGCTCAGTTGAAGATACAATGTTGAAAAGCCCTCAAAGAAGTGATTGATCAAGTAATGGCATGATCATTGACATACAAGCTCAAGTAGTTGAATTATGATTTATCTTATGTCTTGAGTATAGGTATGCCGTACTATCAAGAGGGATGCAACATTGGTTGAATGACAAACTCCAAAAGTGCTCAAGTGAACCCTTGTGAGTCTAACCATGAGAGTTTCTAACTTAGTGGGGGTTCCCTGGGAAAAGCGGTTTTACCGGTTTTGGAAACCGGTTAAACCGGTTTTGTGGCCTGAGGTGTCTAACGGCTAGTTTGTTTGAATTCCGGTGAAACCGGTTTTGATAACCGGTGGAACCGGTTTTCACTGACAGAATAACGGCTAGTTTTTGGAGGGATGGGTATTTATACCCATGAGCTCCTCTTGGAGGGGCTGCTGGTTCTTTGGCGTCCCTTGCATATTCCTGAGGCCAGCTGAGCTCTCCCCAACCTCTCTTTGTGAGATTTGAGCTATCCTTGTGAGATTCTTGAGTTGGGTTGAGAGAGTGACTTGTGTGTGAGCATTGGAGAGCAATTCATTCCTTGAGCACTTGTGGTTTCGTCGATCAGCTGTTGAAGCATTTTTTACTCTTGGAGGTTCTTCCTCCTAGACGGCTAGGCGTCGCCCGGTGAGCTACCAAGTTGTGTGGTGAGCCACGGGATCGTTTGTGAAGGTTTCACCTCGCCTCCGCAAGGGAAGAGGTCACTTAGTGGAAGGAGGAGATAGCTTGACCTTGGGTGGTCGTATAAGCTTCCTCAACGGAGAGTAGGATTCACCGTGCCTTGGTGGTTGCTTGGTGCGAGCGGTGAATCCGAACTTCGGGAGAAAAATCTCTTTGTCTCTTGGTTTGAGCTCTTTCCTCAATTTGTCTTTTCTAGCATATTACTTGTGCTTCCGCTTCGATCTACTTTGGTGTGCTTGAGCTGTGTGCAGGAGCTTCATTGGAACACTTGGAAACGTCCCTGGAAGCTTCACACCATTTGTGGTTTGTGCTAGAATTCGTAGAGGGGCAATTTACATTTGTTAGTGCAATCTGTGTAGAACCGGTTTTACCGGTTTGCCAAACCGGTAATACCGGTTTTGGTGCTGACAGTTGGAATTAGTTTTCGTAATTTGCAGATTCGCCTATTCACCCCCCCTCTAGTCGACATCAAGGTCCTTTCAATTGGTATCAAAGCAAGGCTTCACATAAAAGCTTAACCGCCGTGAAGTAAAGATGTCGATTGAGGTACAATTTGAGCCACTTGAGCTCGATGGCTCAAACTATGCTTCTTGGTTTGGTAATGTTCATAATGCTTTTAGAAATTTAGATCCTTTAGTTGAACATATTTTAGTTGCTAGCATTCTACCTCCTAAATTTGATTATGACAACTTTGATTTGTCAAATCTCACTCAAGAGGAGCTAGTTTGCACGCAACTTAATGCTTGTGTTATTAACTTCTTGCGGAGTTCTGTTTGTGAAGAGTTATGGGATATCATCTCTAGCAAGAAAGAAATCCGAAGAGATGCTCATCACATTTGGACTCTCATCACGGAAACATTTGAAGATTTTGAAAGTGATGATGAGGAGCAAGAAGTCATGGAGTCACCTGAGAAATGCTCATCTACATCAACAATATCTTGTGAGTCTCAGGTGACCTCATCTATGGAGCAAAAGAGCAACAAAGTGCAAAACTTGGTTCCTGTGCAGGAACCGGTTTTACCGGTTTGCAACCCCGGAAAAACCGGTTCTGCCAAGGAGACCAAGTGCAGCTCTGCTCAAGGCACAAGCGACGACTCAAGCAAGGCATCCACGTCAACATGTTCATCTTCCAGTGATGAAAGCATAATGTGCTTGATGACCAAGAAGAAGGAGCAAAAGGAAGAAATAGCAGTCTGCCTGGAGGAACCGGTCCAACCGGTTTCTGGAACCGGTGTAACCGGTTCTGCCCAGGAAACTGCTCCCGAGTGTGCTCAAGACATTCCAGCTGCAAGCGTCACTCCGTCAACTTCTGGTACATCATTATTCAATGATAATGGGCCTAAATGTTTTATGGCTTGCAGAAAGAACAAGAAGACCAAGAGAGATGAATTCTATAGAGTTGGAACCATCAAGGCTCTAACTCAAGAACTTGAAAAGCTCAAGTTGTTACATGCCTCCTTGGTCAGTAAGTATGAAATCTTGTCAAAGGATTATGCTTGTGCTACTGATTTATCTACTTGTGTAGCATCCTTAGAACAAGAAAAACAAGTGCTTGGTGCTCAACTTGAAAAGCTCAGTAGTGAGCATATGGCTTTGCAAGCAACTCACAAAGAACTTGAGTGTTCTCATGAGAAGCTTGTGGAATCATATGCTGTGCTAAACATTGCTCATGAGGTTGTACTAACATCGGTAAAACATCTTGAACCTCGTACACACATGCACATGCTCTCACATCAATTCTATTTTATTATGTGAAAAACCGTGTTGCTCCCAAGCAACCAAATATTGTGGTGAGCATGTTGTTGTAGAGTCTTGTGATGATCTCCTTGCTGAAGAATTGGAAGATTTGAAGCAAGAAAGAGAAAAGATCAAGAATAACTTGGTCAAGCTTAAGGGAAAGAGCCAAGTGCAACCTTCTCAAGATAACCGTGAACACATGGTGAATAAGCTTGAGAAGGAATCAATAGTCACTGGTTTAGTCCCTAAGCATGACAAGCAAGTCAACAAGAACAAGACTCAAGAAATGAGGAAAAAGGGGCTTGACCACATACAATGCTTTGAATGCTCAAACATGGGGCATTACGCATTCATGTGTCCCATCAAGCTTAATGCCAATACAAAGAAGCTGAGAGGATCCAAGAAGAGGGCATGCTACAAATGCAAGCAAGTTGGACACTTGATCGATGCATGTCCTTTGAAGAAGATGGAGCTGCCTGTGCAAAACCGGTTTAACCGGTTACAGGAACCGGTTAAACCGGTTCTGGCTGGGGCAGCAGATCAACCTCTCAAGAAGTGCGATCAAGCTACATCCTCAAGCAGAAAGGCTAGCAAGGGACAAGTGATCAAAGAGAAGAGCATATCACCAACTAAGATCAAACACCGGATTTGCTACACTTGTCGCTCAAAGGGACATTTGGGTAAGGATTGTCCTAATGGTAACATTTCCAAATCTGATCTTGTCCATTATAATTTTGATAGGCTTGGGAATGACAAAGGTGGTACTTATGCTACTAGAGTGATTAGTTCACCTCAAACTAGCCTAAGAGCCATTTGGGTTCCCAAGCATCTTGTGACTAACCCTAAGGGACCCAACATGGTTTGGGTACCAAAGAGTTCTTGCTAGACCTACAGGGGAATAGAGATGCATTGGAACTTTGGCAACTAAACAATTTTTTTGTGAACTCCATCAACTTGCCAAAGCATTACTAGAACTACATATCATTTCCAATGACATCTCGATGCTTTTAATAGCTCTTTAGCAGAGCATATTACTTTGAAGTGCAGGAACATAAGAAATCAATGAAGAAGGAATTTCTTGGAACATATAAAGGTGTATTTTCACTGATATGGAAGCTACCAGGAAAAACCGGTTTAACCGGTTTGGTAAACCGGTTTCACCGGTTTTCCCCAGTGGGCTTCACTTAAGTTCCGGCAGCCTCTGTCTCGTGCCAGAAATTTCCGACCCAAAAGTCCGGTAGCCTCTGTCCCGCATCAGAAGTTCCGGCAAATCAATACCAGAAATTCCGGCAGAGTTTTATTTGTCAAAGCTTCATCTAAAGTGGAATATTGTGAGAAATGCTCTCAGCACTTCAATGGCATACAAATTCATATGCTATCCTTGTGGTAGTAAGTTTTCTTGGCACCATTTCAATAAATGCAATTTATTTATGTGCCGGGACCAAATTGTGAAATAAACTCCTCAAACCCATCAAATTGAACAAGTGCATGTGACAAGTGATTCAAACGCTTGATGCACCTATTGAGGGGGAGTTCATTCTACAATTTGTGTCTTTGAGACTAATAATTTCTTTTAGTGATCTTGTAGTCTCATTTGTGAGAGTTTGTCTCTCTTGAAGCAAGCTATGCTTTTTGTTCAAAATTGGTAAAAGTGTATCTATCTCTTTTTGGACAATGATTTATCTTGATAAATAGCTGCTTGCCATAATATAGATTAAATTCCTTTGCTTGGCTTTGTGACAAGATTGATGCATGTGAGCTTGCCTTCCACCCATATACACATGTGCATCAAGAAAGAGGAATCTAACCTATATTGTGGGGCTTTATCTTTTAGTGATCCATTATGTCTTTCCAATCCAAAGGTCACTAAATGATGAAACTAGGTCTTGTGCCACTTAATGCATCTCTTCTCATGATGTATATAAGGAAAAATCACAAGTGAAAAGATGCATTTGGATTATATGGATAAAGCACAAGATTTGAGAAATCAATCTTCACCAATGTGAAGAAGAATTAGCTAGAGGCCGAGGTATGTTTTTCAAATTCATATATTCATTTCAATGCATCTAGGCCTTCCCTCATGCTAGTGTGTTTAGCATGAAAAATTTTATGTGACTATGATTGAGATCCTTGGCATAATTTAAATTTGTTTATTACCTTCTATATGCCTTGACCAAGATTGTGAATAAACTCCTCAATATTCATAATTGAATAAAGTGCAACTCAAAAGAAATTCAAAATTCTTATGCACTATCTAAGGGGGAGCTTATTCCAATACTTGTGTCACTTGTGGTACTAACAATTTCTTCTAGTGAATTTGTAGTCACATGTGCTAGTGTATCCTGTGCTAACTCAATACTTGAATAAGAAAAATAATTATGAGAGCTAGCACCATGCTAAATTGAAATATGCACAAATTGAATGGGCATAAGGCAAAGGTATGTTTTCATGAACCTTCTATTATTATCTTTTGCATCTAGGCCTCATATCCATGCTAGTGTGTGCATTCTTGCATGTAACTCTCTCAAGTCACTTTCTTTGTACCTATTAGATGTTTAGTAAATTCCTTCTTTAAAATTGACTAGGTGTCAAATGTTCCATAACAACGGTGAAAGAAATATGCTAAACATTCTAATATGGTTCATGACTTGACTTGGTTGCATGCTTGTGTGACATAGGATAGAGTTTGAAAAATCCAACTAGCATGATAGGACTTGTGTGTTTTTGAAAAATATTTGGTTCTTGGTCTTTGTGACCTAATCAATATGTTTGTGACTATTGTTGCCCTTGATTGATTGATGGCTAGTCACAAATGGTGAGATTTTCCTCAAGTCCATAAAATTCTTTATCTTTCCCAACTCCCTTGGAAGAATCAAGGAGGTTTGTTGAATATTGGAAAATCTTAATCTATCAATACTAAATCTAGTTCCTGATGCATTCCTAAACTTATCCATCTCATCAAATCAGGATTCAAGTGTTAAAGAGATCAAAATCAACTTTTTGGGTTTCCCAGCCAAAACCGGTTTTACCGGTTTGTCAAACCGGTTTTACCGCTTTTGGCTGGGCCCACATCCTTACCTCTTTATCACGGGAAAAACTGCTCCTTCTCTCCTCATTCATTCCACTTCAGACCCAGCCCGACCCTTCTCTCTCTCAGACCACCCCTTGGCGACCGAACCTCAACCCCATGGCGATTTGAAGGTCCCAAGCAAGAGAAGGTCGGCCCCTTTGATTCTTGAGGAGACATTGGTGGTCTAGGTCGGTTTCACCGGATTGGAAACCGCTTTGGATTCAAAGCTCATGCGGCCTAGGTATTCCGAGGTATAAAATCTTCCCATCACCCGATCTATCTCCTCGGTGAATGTCTATGAAAACCCTTTGAGGAATCATCTCCTAGTATGCCCAGGAAGCCTCCCTGTGAATGGATTTGGATTTGGTGGGCTGCATTTTGAGGATGGGCGATTTAGGGTTCCACTGCCCAGGAACCGGTTTCACCGGTTTATGAAACCGGTTTCACCGGTTTGTGCTGGTCAGCCCCAAATAATCCATCTTGAACGTGTAGTTTTCACTATTAAGCTTGTAGGATTTTATTCATGGATATATTCTGATTGTTCCTACACTTTTAGCCATTCACTTTGCTCAGCTAGAATTTTCTGTGAACTACCCATGCTTGGACTGTTAGTCATGGAATATATCACTTTGACATGGATTCAAGTTCTCTTGATAATATCTTTCAATTCCATCATTTATCCATGACCAAGAACCTGATCTTGTGCTCTGGGCAAAACCGGTTTCACCGGTTTGGGAAACCGGTTTCACCGGTTCTGCACAGAGCTGCTGCCAACTGATCTAAATTTTCCATCTTGTGATCTTTTTATCTTCAAATCAATCCTGTGTCCTGATCTTTATATTCACAATCTTTTTGACCAGGAGATTCACACTTACCAGAGGAAAAAGAAAGAAATGGCGGATGATCAGGGTGGCTCTGGATCGGCAGGCATGCATATTGATGATGATCCTCCTAGGCGCAATCTGAGGCCTAGGAAGAAGAGAGCTGCTTCCAGAGAAATAGAAGAGGTTCATGAGGATACTAGTAACACATCT
>CM014278.1:39412967-39446363 GCA_004135705.1 Alloteropsis semialata
TGTTGAGAGCAGCGAAGAGGAAGAGGAAGAAGAAGGAGCTGCTGGTCATGAGGAAGAACCAGCAGGTGCTGGTGTTGGGGAAGAAGAAGAAGAGGATGATGAAGATGATGATATGGTTATGCTTGAAATCAGAAAGCCTGTTGCTCGAAGAAGAGGAGAAAATTATCTTCTAGGTGGTATGACTGATGTGGCTAGGCAAAAGAGGAGAGAAAATTACATTGGCACACCTAAGACAGCCACAGATTATCGGTTCCATACCATGTTTCACCAGGATTATTATTCTAGTGCAATCACTGGAAAGAAGGGTCACATTGAAGCCGAGTCAAAGTGGATTGACTGGGATTACATGGCAAGGTATGATGATCCTATTTTCAATGAGATCTTAGAGGTGGTTGCCAACACTAGAATCAAGAGAATCATGAACTTCAAGTGTTCTTGGAATAAGGAAGTCATTGCTCAGTTCTATGCCACACTATATGTTGAGGAGGGAGCTAGTGTGAGGAGGATGTATTGGATGACAGAAGGGAAACTATATAGTATATCTTTTGCTGCCTTCTCCAGAATGTTTGGACTTAGAGAGGAAGATGCATCTTATCCTAAGCTACATAGAGCTGATGGTCCTTTGCCCCCTAAGGAAATGAAGTTTATGTATCCTAGGACCGAGCAAGGTAACTTTGGGAAGGTAAAGGGTCTCTACACCTATTATCTCATCTTGAACAATTTGTTTAGGGTGACCCTTACACCTAGAGGAGGAAATCAAACTGAAGTGTCCAATTATGCTCGTGACTTGCTTGCTGCAATGAGACCACCTGGAGTTAACTTTAGCATTGGGGAGTACTTGTGGGAGGAAATTAGGATTATATCTGAAAGTCCCCAAAGGCTTTGTGGTTTTGCTCCTTATGTGATGTATTTGATTGAGAAAACCACCAAGAGGCAGTTCATAAAGGACACAAAACATGAAGCATTGAGGCCAAATCTACCCAAGAAGATCAGGGTCCCATCTCCTAACAGATATGGGCAAGGAGAGGCAGATCCGCAGCAGCAGCAGGAGCAGCCTGCTGGACAGCCAGAAACCGGTTTTACCGGTTCTGGAAACCGGTTTAACCGGTTTGAGGCTGACCAGCAGCAATCAACGTCATATCGGCCAAGTGAGAAGCCTTCATCTCCCATTCGTCGAATCTTGAGCTTTCTCACTGGTATATGCAAAAGTCAGAGGGACATAATGGTTGAACAGCAGAGGCAAAGGGTGGCAAACAAGAGAATAAATGATTCAATCAAGTTGATGCACAATTCTATGAACTTGCAGCCACCAAGGTCTCCACCCTCTCCAGCACCTGTTGAAGAAGAAATTCCTTCTGTTGAGGACTTAGTGGCCAACTATCAGTCACAGACATACTTTGAGCCACTCCAGCACCACTTTGGATATGGTGCATATCAGCCCCCTCCACCTCCACCTGCACCTGGCATGACCGGAATGGACTTCCCTGGAGCCTCATCTTCTGCAGCACCACCTCCTCCTCCCACTCATGGTGAAGATTTTGCCTCAAGGGCAACAGCAGCTCTCTTTGGTCCTCCTACAGGTCCTCCTACTGGTCCTTCTCCTTATGGTATGTCTTGATCTACAACTTTCAAATCTTAAAGTCTGTCCTTCCATCTATTCTCTGAATGACTCAATAATTTAGGTCCTTCTTTTTGGCAAGAAGACTCTCCAAGCCACAATGGTGATGGACAATGATGGATGAACAGATCTGGTCAGCACTACTCTTCTTCAGGCCCTTATTGGATGCTTGATGACAAAGGGGGAGAAGAGCAAGGGATTAAAGCTTAGCTTTTTATTTTAGTGTGCTGTCTCTGGGAGATCCGGTTTTACTGGTTTGTAAAACCGGTGAAACCGGTTTCTGCTGTGTTGCAGAAACTTGTTGTAATAATTCAAATCTATCGAATCTTTATCTCTTGTGGATTTGAGGAACTTGATTGTGTGCTACTGTGTGTAATAAACCTGTATTTCAATTAAGTTATACTTTGCTAGTGTGATATGCTTGTTTGAGTGATGAATGTTTTTGTTTGTGTGTTGACTGGGTAGAACCGGTTACACCGGTTTGGAAAACCGGTGAAACCGGTTTTGGTCTGGACAACACACATGCACCTTCTTTGAGTTTTTGTGATTTGCATGTCATATTTTATTCCTATATGTTGTTGTTGTTTATCTCAGTATCTTGTTGTATCCTTGATGCTTAGTTTTAGGGGGAGCTCCCATGCTTTTCTCTTAAAGATGTGCATTTGGCATTTGAGGCCAAATTTTTGAAATTCCATTCAAAGCACATATTAAGGGGGAGCTCATAACTGATCTGAGAATTCATTAATGTTTATTCATATTATTTGTAAGCTTTAATCGGGTTGTCATCAATCACCAAAAAGGGGGAGATTGAAAGTGCATCTAGGCCCTCAAGTGGATTTTGGTGAATTGAATGACAAAGCGATTAAAGGACTAATATGTTTGTTAAAGTTATGAGCAGGGATTAAAATGAATATTTTATGATACACTATTGTTCATGGGTTGAATGCAATGTGTATGGCTCATAATGTTGCATACCAACGAGTGTGTTGTCCCATTATGCAAGGATATGATAAATGGCAAGCTATGGTGAAATAAGAAAGGAGACATGTTGACATATGTGAGATATTGGTCTCTAAAATAATGAAGGCTTGTTGAACATATACATATGGGATATCTTGGATCATGGTTGATAAAGATTGCTAGATATTGCAAGATTAGTTGTCACTATTGAAATCTAAATGCAATACAAACTGATATGGAGCTACATGAGAAGCAATGATGAAGCAATAATTCGGGATATGTTATGTTGGTCTCCAATATTATGAGATGATCCAATTGTCAAAGAAGAATGATAGTGCAAGACTTCATGTATGAATGATAAAAATGACATGAGCATATGTGTTACATATTGGTCTTCAATTGGAAGCTTGCATTATGTGGGATATTCTTTGTCAATCAAGAACAAGCATTTGAAGATTCTTTCAAGTGGAATTCATTCAAAGGCAAAGCAACGTCAACTTGATGATACAAGGGTAAGTGATGAAGAAGCAAATCGAGATGACTAGAGCGAGGGACTAAGCAAGCTAAGGTGCAAATTGCTAGGGTGAAGCATCTAGTATCCGGGGTGTGTTCGAAGTATCATATTCAAGTCTCATCAAGAAAAGCAATGCAATGCATATATATGTTATGATTGATAAAGAGGGTGACCTAAGGATTAAAGTGAACTCAAATATAAGTTATGGAAAATCCTAAGTCACTAGCTCAAGGTGAATATGCTCAGTTGAAGATACAATGTTGAAAAGCCCTCAAAGAAGTGATTGATCAAGTAATGGCATGATCATTGACATACAAGCTCAAGTAGTTGAATTATGATTTATCTTATGTCTTGAGTATAGGTATGCCGTACTATCAAGAGGGATGCAACATTGGTTGAATGACAAACTCCAAAAGTGCTCAAGTGAACCCTTGTGAGTCTAATCATGAGAGTTTCTAACTTAGTGGGGGTTCCCTGGGAAAAGCGGTTTTACCGGTTTTGGAAACCGGTTAAACCGGTTTTGTGGCCTGAGGTGTCTAACGGCTAGTTTGTTTGAATTTCGGTGAAACCGGTTTTGATAACCGGTGGAACCGGTTTTCACTGACAGAATAACGGCTAGTTTTTGGAGGGATGGGTATTTATACCCATGAGCTCCTCTTGGAGGGGCTGCTGGTTCTTTGGCGTCCCTTGCATATTCCTGAGGCCAGCTGAGCTCTCCCCAACCTCTCTTTGTGAGATTTGAGCTATCCTTGTGAGATTCTTGAGTTGGGTTGAGAGAGTGACTTGTGTGTGAGCATTGGAGAGCAATCCATTCCTTGAGCACTTGTGGTTTCGTCGATCAGCTGTTGAAGCATTTGTTACTCTTGGAGGTTCTTCCTCCTAGACGGCTAGGCGTCGCCCGGTGAGCTACCAAGTTGTGTGGTGAGCCACGGGATCGTTTGTGAAGGTTTCACCTCGCCTCCGCAAGGGAAGAGGTCATTTAGTGGAAGGAGGAGATAGCTTGACCTTGGGTGGTCGTATAAGCTTCCTCAACGGAGAGTAGGATTCACCGTGCCTTGGTGGTTGCTTGGTGCGAGCGGTGAATCCGAACTTCGGGAGAAAAATCTCTTTGTCTCTTGGTTTGAGCTCTTTCCTCAATTTGTCTTTTCTAGCATATTACTTGTGCTTCCGCTTCGATCTACTTTGGTGTGCTTGAGCTGTGTGCAGGAGCTTCATTGGAACACTTGGAAACATCCCTGGAAGCTTCACACCATTTGTGGTTTGTGCTAGAATTCGTAGAGGGGCAATTTACATTTGTTAGTGCAATCTGTGTAGAACCGGTTTTACCGGTTTGCCAAACCGGTAATACCGGTTTTGGTGCTGACAGTTGGAATTAGTTTTCGTAATTTGCAGATTCGCCTATTCACCCCCCTCTAGTCGACATCAAGGTCCTTTCAATTGGTATCAGAGCAAGGCTTCACATAAAAGCTTAACCGCCGTGAAGTAAAGATGTCGATTGAGGTACAATTTGAGCCACTTGAGCTCGATGGCTCAAACTATGCTTCTTGGTTTGGTAATGTTCATAATGCTTTTAGAAATTTAGATCCTTTAGTTGAACATATTTTAGTTGCTAGCATTCTATCGCCTATTCACCCCCACCCCCCTCTAGTCGACATCAAGGTCCTTTCACCAGTGTCAGTCGCCCAACGGCTATGTGGACAGGGGAGATCAGGAAGTTGCGGTGGTCCATCAATGACCAGCACCGCAACAGTTGGCCCTATACAGAAAAAGTCCAACGGCTACATAACGGCTAGTTCTCAATGTTGGGGCTATAAATACCCCTCCACCCAGCCATTTGAGAGGTGTTAGAGCTTGGGGAAGCTATTGGGTGTTGAAGTTCACCAATTCATGTGCTCTATCCACCAAAGTGCTTAAGAGAAGATTAGACAATTAGCAACAAGGTTTAGGCTTTGATTAGTGCTAGTTTAGGCCGCTTAGCTCTTTGCTTTAGACTTTAGTTTAGAGTTTAGTGAGGTTTGCTTTGCTATCGGTGCTTGCACGCACCAAGTATTGTAAATCGGGGCGTTGTAATCTAGCGAGACCCTCCGACAAAGCTTTGTGGAGAGGCCACCCGTGATTGTGCAAGGGAGGAGAGGCCCTTGGCGGTTTGCCGAAGCTCTACCATAGTGAAGACGGCGGAGGTCACCGGCGAGAGGCCAAGCGGAGACCCACTCGTGTTGTGGTAGTCCCGTTGGCTATCACGTAGTTTGCCGCCACAGGAGGGCAATCCGCCACAGGAGGATTGCCCTAAGGAAGGAGCATTTCTCAAGAAGGGGCTCCAACGAGGACTAGGAGGGAGTTAGCTAACTCCCCGATACCGGGAAAAATCTCCGTGCCCAGAGTTTGCGTTCTCTACCATTTAAACTTCCGCATTTATATTGTGCCCTTTACATTCCGCATTTACCTTTCCTAGAATTGCCTTGTGTAGTTGATAGGATTGGAACCTAGGGTGCAAAAGTCATTTACGGTAGAGATAGCAACACATAGAAAAACCTAGTGCACATCTAGATAGAAATTTGAATAGGTTTTTTTATATGTACTTAGAGCCTTAGTTTTTAGAACACCTAATTCACTCCCCCCCCTCTTAGGGTGTCACGGTCCCTTCACTGAACATACAATAACATCTCTACTACCGATCAAATGTATTATCATGATATGTTTTTTTCTTTGAAAGAACACTACAGACACACATTCACACGCTCACACACTCGTGCCTATAAGCATCTCCGAGAGACTAGACCGGTTGTTCCGATCTTGAGATTGACGAAGTTACCACAGGCGCCTCGATATCGAGAGGCACATCGCCTACCACTGAAAGAATAACATCGGTTAATTCCTGGAATAAATCTAGGAAAATGCGACACCTATGCCGTGTCGGAGACTCGAACCCGGATGGGCAGGTTCCACCACAATGAATCTATTAACCAACTAAGATACACTTAGTTCCATATTAAGATATGTTTTAGGTGGATCCAATTAAAACTAACCCTAAGAATTGCTTCTTCTTCTTTTTTTGTCCGTCCTGACATGTGGGTCCCATCAGGTCCGCCAAACTCTAACTACGGTTCCAACTCACAAGATTGGTCTCCGCATCGGGCTAGAGTTCTAATTTAAACCGATAATCTTTATCTTCAGTCACGGAGACCAGTACAACATGATTGTTGACGCTTTTTCTGGCCAGCATACCGAAAATCGCGCTAGCTTGCGCGGATCCACAACGGATCGATCACCTGCAGCACACCCAGTCAAAACCGATAAAACCGATTTGGGAAACAGATAAAACCGGTTTCCTAGGGTTTGCTGCGTCGACCTACGAACGCCGGCCCGGGAGGGACCCCGTTAGGGCTGGCGCACCTAGGGTTGTTCTGATGTCGGCAGGCCACTCAGAATGCCGTCAAACGCCGTAGAGACGAAGCACGAACAGTAGGAGGGGTTGGAAAAGTTAGGGTTTGGAAAGGATAAAAAGTAAAGATACTTATATTTGATCGATTGGATAACCCCTCAATCGACCATGGCCCTTTATATTTATAGGGTGGGGAGGTCTTGCCCCGCAAGGAAATCCTTTTACAAGTCATATTCCACACGGATCTCCAAATCTACTAGAACTCTGTCCAAAACCGGTTCCACCGGTTTGTGTTGCCAGATCAGCTACAGTCACCAAAACCGGTTTTACCTATTTCTAAAACCGGTTTCACCGGTTTTATCCAGGTGAAGATCTTCCCAGAGCCATAACTCTTTCGTCCGAACTCGGAATCAGACTTTCTATATATGCATTTCGATCGTCTTGATGCAAGCTACGCAATGGTGCAATAAAAATGCTAATTTGACAATGTTACACAATCCGATTCTACCAGTTTATAAACCGGTTTGCCCAGATTGCAAGCAAACCTCTATCGTGCCAATTTTGATCGTCAACATATGTCCCCCTGTTTTCTGGTAAAGCTTGCATAGCAGAAAACATAAAAAAACACAAAAACAACACTAAGGGTGATGTTTAACACATAATCCATCGGCCTTTTTACTCTAAGGGCGATATCACAAAATATCGGCCATCTCTTGCAAAATCTTGCTCAACAATTTTACACATATCGTTCTTATACGCCCGATAATATGTAATCATTTGCCGCAACCACTCTACATTTGTATTCATTCAATTTATGCAAAAGTGGTCTAACTGACTTTCAATCGGCTTTATCGTGGCAAAGAATAAAACCATCTCGTGTAGACCTTATAAATCCATAATGTGAAACGTCTACACCTGTCAAGCACTTAAAGTCACCATGCACCCCTTTAATAGAACCATCAGCTACAACATAACCCAATGTATCACCATGCACAACCTCTAGCTTATCGCCTACCCATTGTATCAAGAATTGATGCAAACTAGAAGGTACACATTGGTTCGCATGTATCCAACCACGTCCCAAAATCAAACTAAATTTACCTTAAGTTTCAACGACGAAGAATGCGGCAATCAATGTCTTGCTTCCAATGGTAAGATCCATAGAAACAATTCCTTTAGCGCTTATAGGATCATCTCCTCCCACACCACTTAAAACCATATCAGTCTGGATCAACTCATCATCTGAACATCCCAATTTCTTGAATAAAGTATATGGCATTAAATTAACAACTGCTCCACTGTCAACCAGCATACGAGAAATTGGCCTCCATTTGATATGACCTTTCATGTATAGAGCTTTCAGATGATCATCATTATCTTTGGGCTTCTGAAAAATAGCTTCTTGTGGCCCGAAATTAAAATAAGCCATCCCCTCCTCTGAAGGTAAGTGCACCCCATCAAGATTAATATCCATATGCTCTGAGGATGACTCATAATTCATCGTCCTTAATCTGGAAATCCATATGTTCATCGTCCTTAATCTGGAAATCCGATGACAATTTTTCATCATAATGAATTGAATCAGGAGCAATAATATCCAGAATTAGAGAAACTTGTACTGTGTCAACCAAATCCACCTTTGCTGTCGTGGAAACCGATGCTACCGGTTTTGAATCTGGTTCCACCGGTTTTGCTGCTGAGCAAATACCAGTCTTGATCTTTCACTCCTTCTGAGGAATCATTGGTCTATCCTTGTTCAAATTTTCATTCTTCTGTTTCTCCAATTCCTTCTCCTTATTCTCCTAAAATCGAAGTCGCTGCAATTTCCTCTTTTATGTACGAGTTAAACCTGGAGGACACCATCTTGGCAAGAAATACTTAGAAGTATCATTATCACTTCCATTTTTCTCACCATGAACAGCAGCAACATTCTCTTGGACCAATGTTTCAACCTTATTGTCAATTACAATCGGTCTTTTACCATCGTCTTTTGAAATCACATCAATGCTTTCAACCTGTGTGACATCATTATCAATAATCTTTTCTAAGCCATCATCCATTTTTTGTACCTCCACTTCCTTCTTTTTGACATGATAAATCTGTTTTGGAGGAGCTGCATACTTTCTCTGGGAAAACCGATGTAACCGGTTTGATAATCTGGTGCCACCGGATTTACTCAGCTTATCCTGACCTAATTGACGAGGTGCCAAACGGTCTTGCGCAGAATATGATATCTGGTTATGAACTGGCTTCCTAAATGCATCACATTCTGGATAAAAATGTGGATACATCATAGGATAGTATGGCAGCCACATCCCACTAAAATCACATGTCAGATATGGAGAGCTAGAAGTAGGAGAAATCCATGACATGCCTTGATGTGAGTTCTGAAGAGGATGCAATATGACAAAATCATCCTGCTGTCTGGTAGCTCTTTTCTGAGATGAAGTATGTCTTCCTTGATGAATAGGTGACCATGTTTTCTTTGTTACCGGCCGATCACTAGTAACGGCCTTTTGGTTCACATACTCGAACAATGGCTCATCATGGGTTGATTTCTTCTTTTTATATACCTCCTGATGCTTTTCCAAGTTCAGTTTCGAAGTTCCAACCTCGGGACGCCCAGTTTTAAGCACCTTGTGATGGTGCTGCCCAAAACCGGTTTTGTTGGTTTCAGAAACCGGTTTTACCGGTTTGGGCTGGGTGCGGTGTTGCCCAAAACTGGTTTTGTTGGTTTCAGAAACCGGTTTTACCGGTTTGGCCTGTGCAGCAGGCTCAAACGGTTTTTTGAAGATCCTTGCCCCCGAGTTCCAAAGTCCTTGTAGTGACTTTGAAAGTTTCTCTACCATCGGGAGTTTTCTCAGACACCACCTCTCTGACCACTTGCTTGTCTTTTGAATTTTTAGACTTCTCCTCACCAATGATGGTGTTTTTCCCCTTGGTTGCTTCAGCTTGATGCGGCCGAACCAATACCTTGGGTTCCTGTACATCAACGGTGTTGACAGAAAGAGAAACATTATCCGCTGGCATATCATAATAATCCAATCGTCCTTGATTTATGGCCGATTGCACCTGCCGACAGAAAATATTGCAATCAACAGTACATGCAAAAAAGAATTATGAAATTTACAATATGCACGTCCTTTCAATTCTTCAAATGGGGGTATAGTGTGAGACATCTTGATGTTCCCATGTTTTAACAATTCATCAAATATACAATCACATTTAGAAACATCAAAACTAAATCGCATTTGTTCTTGCCGATCCTTAGGAATCGGCTTAAGAGATAGACATGTATATGCTTTATCTTCTAAAGGCCAGACTAATTCAGCAACATAATCACCTTTTCTCTCATCGTCCAAACCATTATTTTTCACATGTAAACTAGACTGATGAGATCTAAAAGCATCTTTATTGATTTTAATTTCTGCACCTAATGCCTGTACTAAAACTTGGTTAATCGAACGAGATTTAAAGCCTCCAATTTTCTCTTTAATAATAGATCTCAGACCATCAACGGCAATATGAGCAAGATCTTTATCAGAAATTGACACATCATAACAACGGTTTCTTATTTTTTTTGAATCTCTCAATATAATCACAAATAGATTCATTATCTTGTTGTTTAACCGATGTTAAATCTGTCAATTTTAATTCTTGAAGCATTGTAGCAACATGTGGCATCGACTGAGTAACATGAGGCATATAATTCAAATAAACAGAATGCATTGTTTCAGACTGTCCATGAGATGCTACCAAGAAACCGGTTTGACCGGTTTCATGAACCGGTTTAACCGGTTGTGCCATAATCGGCATATGCGGTTGCCTCGGTACGTTTTGTTGTGGAAAAAAGTTTATCGGCTTGTCATACCGTGAATCTGCAGGAAATTCTTCTAGTACAGCCGATGAACTAGTCTGAACTTTCTCATATTGCTCAATATGGGAAATATCATAAGGAATAAAATTACTAATACAATTCCCCTTTTCTAATCGATCCATTCTTTTTTATAGTACAGATAAAAAATCTAATCTTTTTTGCACAGAATCAAAAGTAACCACAGGTTCATCAATCGGAGTAGATGATGAATTGCTTACAGTGGGTATTACCTCAACTTTCCGACTATCAATCTTGAACGCGGGCATCATAAATTCTTGTGTTCTTGATACTATGCCCTGGCGATCTTTCTTCAGTCCCATTAGAAATTGATTCTTGAAAAATTCTTGGGCTGCTTCAAACTTCTGACGCTCCTCTTCATCGAGTTCTTCCATGGAGGGCATAACGATATTGTTCTTATCCAGATCTGAAATAGAGCCCATCTGGCTAGGGTTAGGTAGACCGGTTATAGAAACCAAGATCTCTTTCCCCAGCGGAGTTGCCAGAAATGTGTTGACGCATTTTCTGGCCAACACACCGAAAATCGCGCTAGCTCGCGCGGATCCGCAACGGATCGATCACCTGCAGCACACCCAGTCAAAACCAGTAAAACCGGTTTGGAAAACCGGTAAAACCGGTTTTCTAGGGTTTACCGCGTCGACCTACGAACGCCGTCCCTCCCGGGCTGGCGCACCTAGGGTTGATCTGAGGTCGGCAGGCCACTCAGAATGCCATCAAACGCCATAGAGACGAAGCACGAACAACAGGAGGGGTTGGAAAAGTTAGGGTTTGGAAAGGATAAAAAATAAAGATACTTATATTTGATCGATTGGATAACCCCTCAATCGGCCATGACCCTTTATATTTATAGGGTGGGGAGGTCTTGCCCCGCAAGAAAATCCTTTTACAAGTCATATTCCACACGGATCTCCAAATCTACTAGGACTCTGTCCAAAACCGGTTCCACCGGTTTGTGCTGCCAGATCAGCTACAGTCACCAAAACCGGTTTTACCTATTTCCAAAACCGGGGTTTTGTCCAGGTGAAGATCTTCCCAGAGCCATAACTCTCTCGTCCGAACTCGGAATCAGACTTTCTATATATGCATTTCGATCGTCTTGATGCAAGCTACGTAATGGTGCAACAAAAAAGCTAATTTGACAATGTTAAACAATCTGGTTCTACCAGTTTCTAAAACCGGTTTCACCGGTTTGCCCAGATTGCAAGCAAACCTCCATCGTGCCAATTTTGATCGTCAACAATGATAAAACTGAATTGAAACATGAGAAGCAAACAAGAAAGAAGTCGAAACAGATTAGGGTTAGATATGCCCAGGCAAAGCTTCTTCGCTTGCGTGGCCTAGACCGTCGCTGACCATATTGCAGCGCCGTTGCCGGTTTTATCCCGGTAGCCAGCTTCTGCATATATTCTCATCCCAAAATCCTAATTTTTGGATTTGTGGCTTTTTCTTCTGATCAAATCGCATCTGCCGTGAGCCTGCGACGTTTTTCATCGCCACCCTCTGTCGCCCTCTCTTCACCGATCGCAGGAGGAAATTAAACGGAATGCCGACAAGAAGGAGCGGGACGATCGCCTTGCTCACGAGGATGTTCGTCATGCCCAGCAACCTCGCTACTCTCCATGCCCAGAACGAGTCCGTTCCCAACATCAAAATCAAAGCATGTTCTAGCAACAACTTTTCACAATTTGGCAACATATAATGCAAGTCGCACGATGCAGCAACTGATATTACATGCATAAGCTAAAAAAGACGGAGCATTCGCTGTTGCTAGCTTGAGGAATCGTAGGCACATGCATGCTTACGTAACCAGGCTGGTCCACCTTGATCTATACGTATCCTACTAGCCTTGGCACGGAGCTTCCGGCGAAGGAAAATTGTACGATGAGGAAGACATGCGCTGGCCAAGCTGGCAAGCTCGATATGCGAATCCTGGAGCCCGACAACCAACTTCTCGCAGCTGGTGGATTCGGAGGCTCGCATGCACTAAAAAAAAAAGCGTTTACGTCCAGAAGCCGAGATTACTATAGAGCACTCTTGACCAGATGCGATGCCACAAAGTTTTGAAGCTAATTATTAAAGCAGTCAGCTAAGTTTTTTCTTTCCGTTTTACTAAACCACCGTTATATGTAGGCTCCGTCTCGCATTAACCAAGTCTGTGATAATCAGAGTGCAATAATTATTTCTTTGTTCATGTAAACCAGCGAACCGGCATCAACAGTACCCGTGATGCCTCTCATTTAGCTACAACTCGAACGCTCACATGGAGGCGTCAGCATTAACCGTGGAGGACATGGCATATGGTATGGAGGAGGAGGAGGAGGAGGAGGATGTAACAATTTGTGAGTGATGGCGAAGACATAACCGACATTGCTTGACAAGACAAGCCAATGTACATGTAGGAGTGTAGGTGCTCAAGGGCATCCTAATTGGCCCGCGCACCAATGAAGGGTCCGAGAGGCAAGAAAAATGAACTCTACCAGCACTTTTTCACAGAATAGGAGGCGAGGGGATAACAGCATAAGCACGAGTAAAGACCCGTAGCAACGCACGAGCATTTATGCTAGTAACTATAAAGTTTATATCCACTCAGCATTAATTTCTTTCAAAACTCATTCCTCGTGCTTCCACGTCACCGCTATATATGAGCCATTCGATCTTACATTCAACCTCTGATCCATCCGTGCATTCTTGGTTTTCCTCCTTCGTTGGCCCACATCCACGCACCCCACCTGCTCGCCGTCGGGGCCGCCCACAATCTATGCAAGCATGGCAGTAGCCTGTTCTTTCGACCCGGCGGCTCAGCTTCCGCTTTCCTCCCCCATCACACATACCTTGTGCTCTGTCTAAGATCCATTGATGGATGTCTATCCACGAGCTGCAACTGCCACTGTAATCATGAATACATTTATCCTTCAATTCAATTGTGTGTGTTCGAGTCTATCTATTGCCCACCAGCTTCATCCCGTCCGTTCAGATCATTTTTTACTCATCTTGTCGTTCCATTTGCTGTGCGAAGGAGGCGAATAGTCGTTACTCAAATACACCTGTCCGTCCAGTCTTCTCCCCCACAAACCAGCAATATGCTCGGTGACAATGTTGCCTGCTTTGCCTTCCATGACAAATGACAACCGTATATATTACGCCTTCAATCCAAGTCCAAGCCACAGCAGGCCGGGAAGCTGTGAGTGTCTCCTTTGCGTCCAGTAATTCCTGCAGCACTCAATCACATCCTGACCCTATCATTGCGGCATCGTCCATGCCTGGTCATGAATCGTGACTTCCTACTTCTCTGTGTTCATCGTACAAGGTGCCACAAAAACTTGGATGTCCGAGTATGATTCAGATTCAAAGGCTATTCAGGCAATCACTACTCTCCTGATCCAGGAAATGTCGAGATGATCCTCTCCATCATCAATGGGAAATCAACTGACGTAAGCTCCGTACATCTAGGTCTAGGTGGATCAAAGGTCGTTGAATTATAAGTCAATGGAGAGGATTTCAGAATCGTATATTTCATTCGCTCAATATATCAGGTATATTGTCTGCATTAGTTTTTTTTGAAAAAAAGTAACACTCTGTTTTGTTTATGTTATCTTAATTCCTAATCACAGTTGGGGCCTCTAATTTGCGGCGTCTTTCATGTAGTGCTCCTGTTTATGTGATCGCCTTTTTTTCCTTCCCTTCTTTTTCTTTATAATCCTGTTTCGCTAACAGGTTGATAAAGCAATGGAAATGGCCTCTTCGCCCGCAGTTTAATTAGTTTATCAATTACACTAACTTCCATTGACTGATCATTGTCCCTTTGGCTAAGCCTGTTGTATTTCTCTCACTCGATTGGTCTGTTTGCTGTGGTATTTCCTTCTCGCTCGATTTGATCAGTTTCCTTAAAGCCGATCAATCTTGAGCAAACCAACCTCTCCTGTTCGAGTTGGTTGCACAAGCATGCAACTTAGGTGCTCTCATATTTACGAACCTATATGGCCAGACACTTGAGTTCAAATAAGTGCTGCGGAAAAAAATCCTTCATCAGATATATTATATATATTCAGATATGCATTAGCATAAGATTTTCTTTCACTGTAACATTTTGAGGTATGTATTTATCAATGTTTCAGCTTCTGTGATACCTTTTGCCTTTATATTGATAATGCAATCACATCCTATTTCTTCTAATCTTGATCTGACTTTTTGATGACCGGGAGTAAAATATGACCTGCCATTGTGCCCCAAACTAACAAATATGAAGACATTACATAATATTGTACAGTCTGAAATGGACAAACTAAATGGTGCTTTGTCTGGCAATATGTAAACATCCATCCAACCCTCAAGCAATTATTTACCAAGATTTTTCATATAATCAGAAATGAAATGCATCCATGGTACTTTGGCTGACAGTATGTAGACATGCATCCAACCCTCACGTAAAAATTTACCAAGCTCTTTCATATTACTATTGGAGATGCACGTGCCCAGGCACGTGTTTTAAAAAAACTTGGCACATGAAAATTTATATTCATAAAAATTAGTAAAGAATAATACACATAATAAGGATATATATATTTAAAGATAATGAAGCGTACTATTTATCATTTAATTATTTTTATTCACTTCAAGTTAAACTAACAACATATATATAGCTCACAAATATGTTAGATACAACAAATCATATAGGTCTAAAGTCTAAACCCATGTATTCCTATGTCAAATAATTATCACAAATATTTTCATATGGGACCCACAACAAACCTAAATCTCACGTGCCATCTCAAAAACTATCTTACATCCAAAATTCAATACTCTCTCTATCTTCTATCTCAATACACATCCTAGCCCGACCTAGATGTGGTTTTTCTCTCAATCTGCGTGTGTCTCTCTTTCTCATAACTCGATCCATGTAGTCTTCCCCTCCCTCCCTCCGTTCTGCCCTCCCTCCCTCCCCCGCCCTCGTCTTCCCCTCCCTCCCTCCGTTCTGCCCTCCCTCCCTCCCCCGCCCTCCTTCCCCTCCCTCCCTCCGCCTCCCCGGCTGCCCTCCTCCGCTTCGCCCCTCCCTCCTCCCCCCTCCCCCCGCTTGCCCTTCCTCCTCCCCCCCTCCTTCCCCTCCCTCCCTCCCTCCGCCTCCCCAGCTGCCCTCCTCCGCTTCGCCCCTCCCTCCTCCCCCCCTCCGCTTGCCCTCCCTCCACCCCCCTCCTTCCCCTCCCTCCCTCCCTCCCTCCGCCTCCCCGGCTGCCCTCCTCCGCTTCGCTACAACAGATTTAACTGTGGAAGGTAGCCACGATAAATAACAATTTAAGAACACACACAAAGCAAAAACTAAACCTTTTTTGGAGAGTGGTCTTTGGCCCAATAAGCATTCAAGTAGAGTAACTCCTAGGTTCCCAGTTGAGGGTGAGAGAAATCCTTCAGAATCCTGATATTATATCCCATTATTAATTATAGAAAATTAAGAAAATGCATGAAAATATTTTGGCGATAAAGAAATTGTACCATGAATGCTGCCTAATCAGCTGGAAACCCAACCCATATGAAATCCTCGTCATAAAATATGAGCACGGAGTAAGATAAACATTAAGATATTGCACTGGTTCAGGCATCCAAATAAAAGATAAATAAGAATATGCATCCCACCAGGCACGTGTTAAGAAAATACAATATATAAAGTATATTTTTTTACATTGTTAGACAAAGATGAGGTTAAAGGGATTAATTAGATACCTAGACACTTGTTTAAAAAAAAACTTAGTACATGAAAATTTATATTCATAAAAATTAGTAAAGAATAATACGTATAATAAGGATATATTTAAAGAAATAAACAAATAAATAAATAAAGTAAAGAATAGTATGTACATTCTTCCCTCTCCCACCGATCTCTCATCTCTCTCCCCGGTCCTCTGCTCCCTCCGGCGCCGCCCACCTCCTCCCTCCCGTAGAGCCGCGCCGCTCCCTGCCCCCTCCCGCGGCGACGCGCCGCCCCCTCCTCCCTCCCGCGCTGCCCCCTGCCCCCTCCCCCAGCGCCGTCGAGGAGGCCGCGTGGCTCCTCCTTGCGCCGGTCGGATCCGCAGGAGGCGGGGACACGGTGGCGCGAGGTGCTCCGGCGGAGGAGGTGGGTCGTCGAAGGAGCTCAATCGCGGTGGCCGGTGGAAAATCCCACGCCGCCAAAATCCCCTCCACCCCCAATCTCCCACGCCACCAAAATCCCCTCCACCCCAAATCTCCCATGCCACCAAAATCCCCACCCATGCGGCCACCGAGAGGGCGCGGCGGAGGCCGTGGCGGCCTCCCTCAAGCAGGGGCGTCGGAGGCGTTGAGCCGCTCGCTGTACGCGGTGAAGCCCAACTCCACGGGCGCGCCGAGCGCCGACCGGGGCTTCCACAGAGGCACGGGCGGGAGCGTCATGGCGTTGGCGGCGGACGCGGCCGCCCCGGCCTTCTTCTTGCGTGCGCCGCGCTTCTTGGGCCCGACGCGGGACTTGATCCGCATGATGCGCTCCTCGAAGTCGTCATCCGCGGTGGCCATCTTGGCGCTGGCCGGGGACGGCGGCGTCGGCTCCTGGTCGGCTGCTGCGGTGTTGAGGTATCGGCCCATCTCCCAGAGCTGCCTCTTCTTCTCTACCTCCGCCCGCCGTGTTGAGGTATCGGCCGCCGGCTCTGGTCACGAGAGCCTATGTTGCTCGATGCGTCCTCGCCGTCGTTCGTCGTACGCTGCTTGCCGCGACCGCTCGTTGTGCCACCGAGGAGGTGAATGAAAGGACAAGCATCTTCTTATAGTCCACAAGATCGGTTGTGCCTTTGCTTGTATTGGAAGGAAGGACATGAATCGGTGACGAGATTTTAGGCGGGGAAGAGGGCGGCAATTGCTAGCGAGATTTTAGGCAGGGAAGAGGGCGGCAATTGCCAGCGAGATTTTAGGCGGGGAAGAGGGCGGCAATTGCTAGCGAGATTTTGGGCGGGGAGGAGGGCGGCAATTGCAGTGGACCCGGTGGGTATCGATCTTGGTGAGAAAAAAGCGACGCGTTTGGGAATTTTCACAGGGAAACCACGCTGAGATGGTTCTCCCCCCCCCCCTTTTGGTCTTCGTCCTACCTGACGGGTGGGCCCAAAAAGATGATTAGTGAGGTGAGGGTAGGTTTATAGCTGTGTAGATTTTGACATCAAATCTCTCACTCTTTATAGTATAGATTATGGTCATAGGTGAAATTCACTTGAGCATAAATTACTTTCCATATTTCAATTTGACAGCTATGTCCATCTATTTGAGATAACTTCCCAAACTTCCGCAGCAACCCACGGGGAATTCATCTAGTTTGGACATTGAAGAGCATGGTTCACAACTAGGCATCGTGCATTCAATATGCACTACATCATAAAAACCCTGATTGGAACTGGCTTTGTGCATCGTAGGTAACGGGCATCACAATAACACTAGAGATGGTTACAAATGACTCATAGTAACGGGTACGTACTTGCACATTATCAATAATAGCATATAGGATGATCGGCATCAACTAGTTACCAATATCAGCACATAGGTAAACTGTCTCATGTCGCTCATTACCAATATATAGCAACATATTATAGGTAATAGATCTTGATATTACCTTAAACCTATGTGGGATTAAAAAAATAAATAATAAAATCTGAAATATGTTCTATCCTTTTATAACATACATATTTGGGGGTCAAAATAAGAGAGATTTGACTTAGCACAATGCTAAAGTAACTAATAATTTAGAACAGAGGGAGTAAGGAATGGTTGATGTGGGTGCGGATACGAGACTAATGTCATGTGACAAGTGATCTTAGATTGGGCATAGGAAAGTAAAGTAACAAGTATGGCTTTCTATATGGATGCCTATAGTATGGAAAGAAGAACCACCTCTAGAAGTAAGAAGGTACACAACCCATGCCTTCCCAATAGAAACCACAAGGAAATGCACTCTCCCCTACCCTGTCTCTAATGAAGACAACACCTGTGGACATGGGTCACATTTTTAAAATGACCAGACGGAAAGAACTACAGTGCGAGCATCTTGTTTAATATGCTTCACATAAAAGGCCTCTTGAAACGAAGGAAATACATAGTCAAATGTGCAACATGTAAATCCTGAACGGAAAGTTGTCTTCCAGTAGCATGAAGCAACCAAAACTAGGGTATGTGCACATTGTTACATGGTTGTGCGACTTAGTTATGTAAGTAATCAAATCAATTCCCAAACCAATTATTTTGCGGTTGGATCCATAGCCTTGGATTCCTGCATAAGGATTAATGAAATGAAATTGGTCAAGTTTCAATCTATTTGAAGTGCCTCACGCTTAGGATAAGTGATAGGTGGAGGGAGAGGCTGGCGATCTCGTCAGTGACTCATGAGGAGGGAGACACAACGCACTGTTGGGAGGAGTGGCCCGACAGCACAACATATGGGGAGAACCCTCTAGAGCGATGTAGGCGTGTATTCCTTTCTTCCTCACCGCCCAGCATACATGGCCGATCAGAGATCCATCCCCATTCTTGATTATCTAGTTATTGACCTCTCACAAATAGACAATTCGAACGTCATCCACTGTGTCACGTCTCACATTGAAGCTCGTCGCACCCAAGCTTGTCACATTGAAGCTCGTTTAGCCTATTTTGGTACCTTTTTAAAGGGACCACTTGTATGTTTTATGTCTCAACCATCTGATTCAACTTGATGGACGATCCTCATTTATTTCAACCATTGTAAAATTTCTTATCATTAACTGGTCAACTATATATGATATCACTATTAAAGCTAGAATTTTTCTATAGATTAATATTACAATTGCAATGGGATAAAGGATACTGCAGTTACTCCCTCCGTTCCAAATTACTTGTCACTGTTGACCTTTTCTTGCAACGTTTGACCATTTGTCTTATTCAAAAATTTTGTGCAAATATATGAAAAGATAAATAATATTTAAAGTATCTTTGATGGTAAATCAAGTCACAAACAAACACGACTGGAGAACTGGCCTCTAGTGCCAGACCCTTGCCCGGTACTGGGTGCTCGGTACTAAAGGGGTACCTTTTAGTACCGGGCGCCACGCTCGGTACTAAAGGCATCCCTTCAGTACTGGCTGATAACACCAGCTGGTACTAAAGGGTGTGTGTGTGTTGGGGGGGGAGGGTAGCGCCTTCGCAGAAGCTGCCGCCCTTTAGTACCGGCTGGTGTTACCAGCCGGTACTAATGGTTGCTTGTCTTTTTTTAATTATTTTTTCTTTTCTTTTTGTTTTCTTTTGTTTACATACTCATATTTGTAGTCCTACGTATATCTATACGCCACTATATGTACATCTGTAAATTTGAGGAAATTATAAATGAAATAATATACATTAGTTACATATTATACACATTATATGTATTACATCACTCAGAGTCATCAGAGAGACACACGTTTAGATTGGAACCGTCATAATAGAATTCTCCCTTAGGATCTACAACTTGCTCGCAAATGAATCCACAGAGCTGCTCTGATTTGGTTCGACGGCAGTACTCCATCCCTTACCGCCATCATCTATACGTGCGAAACATATTGTCGTAAGAAATAGGACTTAATCGGTGTCAAATAGAAAATAACAAAAATTACAAATAATTAAAAAATAGAAACATACTTTAATCTCATCCTTCATAGCGGGAGAGGTACCAATAAGGCCTATAAGGTCGTGGAGGTTGTCCAGTACGTAGTATCCACAAAGATTGTTTCCAGATTCTTGGCGCAAGCACTTTATTGGGTGAAAAAGTTAATTAGTATATAAAAATGGTATTGAGAAAAATTTGAAGAGACGTGCAGTTTGAATACACACCGGAAAGTCCGGTATGTTGACGGCCCTTAGGCGCGTCAATTCGTGAACCGCAAGCGCACGGATCATTGGTAGCTTTTCCCTTAGAGTATTCCCCCAAGGTTTATCAATCCGTGGATCAAGTGGGATGTTGGCTCTTACTTTGTGCTAATCTTACTAACTAAGCAAGTAATATGGTTGTGTACAGAGATAACAAACTAAGCTAGATTAATCCAAGATCAAACTAAGTAACAAAGGTTGATACAAGAGAGAAACAAAGATAGATAAGTATTCCATCCTAGGGTCTAGGTTCTCATGAATATGCATCTACTACACAAATAGGTGTTGCCTTCACTAGCATCATAGCGGTTATGTGCTCGCTTGGTCTTTTCCCTCTTGCATACTGTCACAACATAAGGGTAGTCAACCACCTCGCTAACACATCCATGACAAAGCATCCATAGAGTTAAGCTAATCACCACGATTACCACAAACCCTACTAAGGACATATGTTGATCAAGAACAAAGCACTCCCATGTGTAAATAAAGCATTGCAATGACATAGACCATGAAGCATTGATAGGCATAATGTGCATGTAGAGATTACAAATCATAGATCCATCTAACCCTAAGGACGAACGGAGGCATTACCCCATCATCTTACAAGGATTGAAGCACAAGGGGATGATGGAGACTCCGAGAAACATCGTCACCGAAGATGGCAGCGTCATGGGAGAGAAACCCTCTAGGCCGATGGCTTGAGGGCCTCCTTGATCTCCTTCGCCTTCGTTGATCGTCGCGGTGAACTCATCTAATCTCTTCCTCATTTTGTTTCGGCGGCTTCTGGTGAGTGGATTTGAATCTCCCCCCCCCCTGAGGGTGCCTATGGGGTTGTATTTATACCCTAGGGGAGCCTTGGAGCATGCTCCACCTTCCTTTCCACGAGATCCTTGCTTTGGAGTTAAGCAAACTTGGTTTCCATAAGGTTTGACTCGCCTAGATTTTTCTAATTCGCAGCCCTATCTTCTTGACATCATATCTCCCACATCCGGACTCCAAATAGGGCAAACTCAAATTCTAAATTGTGTATCATGAAATTATCTCCAACTTTGGTATTCATGAGTTTTCTTAGAAATGAAGCTAAGATCCCCAAAACAGCACCGGAAGATAATCTGTCTGATTCCGGACTCCTCTGCACAGCATGCATTTCGGGGGACATATCTCCTAGCTCCATATTCCAAATTATACTTTCCATATGTTCAAATTGTAGATCTCGATGATGGATACAACTTTGGTATTCAATATTTTGTCATTAGAGGTCATTTAGATCTCCGAATCTGCACCAAAATATCATGCTATCCTGGGCTGTGCGAATATCTCTGAGGTTGCCTTGATCTCGTGGATAACTTTCTAAATCTTCAATTCCTTCATGGTTAAGTCTCTCCTGCCCAAGGTTCATTGAATGTGGACTCCTAGGCCATGAGTTGGGCTATGAAAGCCCACATGGTCCATTGGTTGGGGTCCCTCTGCTAGGCTCGATTCCTTTGGGCTTGTAGTTAGTTTTGGCCTTTGAATATAATTGCCCCAAATTAGGTCATTTTCCTGCAAAAACAAAACATGCTCCAAAACACAACACATATACAAAAACGTGGTTATTTCAAGTGCCAAGTGGCAGGTTAGTATATGAATTGGTCCAAAAACACCACCTAAATAGCACTAAAAGTGTACCACTAACGACCGTCAACACGGTACTAAAAGGGGCATTGAACAAAAAAATATCCGGTACCAATGCAAAATGGGGGGTTGGACTGAACCCCTTTCTCCAATAGTGAAAGTAATGACATTGACATAATTTTTTGAATAAGACGAGTGGTCAAACATTACAAGAAAAAGTCAACAGTGCCAAGTAAATTGGAGCAAATGGAGTAAGTGGTAAACCATTATTTAAGCAGAGGACAGCAACTTTTAAGAAAAAAAATACCCCTTTGTGCTCTGTTTCCATACTATGTATAGGGCCATGACAATGTTACTGCATATTATATGGATAGACAGCAGATTCATCCTGTGAATCCACGAGCCGTTAGCGATGGAATCGTTCATCCTGTGAATCCACGAGCCGTTAGAGATGGAGTCGGCCTTCCATTTTGCTTGAAGTTTTCGAGTTTACTACACTTGCCCGTTTAGATCCACCCAACTAAAATTTGGCTACCTAATTAATCAGCTAAACTTTAACTAGGTGGTAGATAAAACACAGACTAAACTTCAACTATGATCAAAACAAACACCTCAACCAAAGTTTAGTTGGTGGATCCAAACAGGATCTTCAACAGTTCCAGTAACAAAACACATATTTTACACATATCAGTAACAGAACACATATCTTCCCTGAATGGTTCTCAAACTGCAAGTAAAGACCTGTTGAAACATGTGTCTAAACGTACACCGCATGTTTTCTTAAATTGTACATATTGGCTACCTTAATTAAGTAGCCAATATGTACAATAAATGAGATGTCACATGGACATAAATGTCTGAAACTACGATGAAACACCTGCCTTTGATGCATAGTTTCATCTTTGTTGTTTAGGTTACAGCCTTGTTTAGTTTCTGCAACTTGGTTGAATTTCTTGTAGAAAAAGTGCATTGGAAAGTGTGTCGCGGAGAGGGGGGGTACGTTTTCCAATGCATTACTTTTGGTTGAATTGCAAAAACTTGCAGGAACTAAACAAGGCCTACATGGAAGACACAAATTGTCTAGAAAATAATTTACACATGGCTTCATCTCCATGAAACCCATTTCACCTCCCTCTTCATTAATACACTGTCACATCATAAAAAACGTTGATATGATAGTTGATTTAATGCCCATGAAAGTCCGACAGAGAACAGCCTTATCAAGAGTTTCAACAACATTTAGTGGCATGCCGCATCAGCAATTTTACTAACATGGCAAGGTGAACATGAGGAAAGCGTAGAGAGAGTTTAATTGTACTCCCTCCGCCTCAAAGTAAATGGCACTTTGGCTTTTCTAGGTGCATAGATTTTTACTATACATCTAGATATACGCTATCTCTAAACACAATAAAAACTACGTATATAAGAAAGCCAAAACATAATTTAATTTGGGACAGAGGGAGTATGCGAAGTTTCATCCCTACAAAACTCAGAAGGCACAATTACCAAGTTTTAGGCTTGGTAACCTTGTAACGAAACTATACACTAAGACTGGCCTTGGGCCATTCTTATTTTTTAGAGCACAGTTTTGTTACATTGTTACCAAGGCCGAGAACTTGGTAATTGTGCTAGGTTTCATGGGGACTAAACTTCTCTCATATATGATGAAACCCCTCTTCTCTCTCATAATGACCTTGTCACCTCAGCAAAATTACTGATGTGGCATATTTTTAATGCTCATGAAACTCTTGATGAAACCCCATTGAGATAGGCCTTATAAGAGAAAAAGAGGGGACAAGTGTTATGTGGTAAAACTGTTTTGAAGCTAGTGAAATACGTTGAAACTAGCATTGGGTCATTCCACCCACATGCATGGCAATTAAATGCTTGAAATATGCATTGAAGGCGGTTGTTTCATTCATCAACTCAAAATAGTTTAGATGACATGCCACTTTTTGGATGACATGGCAATTCTTGATACTTATCTGTACGAGACTGATATGCTTGAGATTTTTAGGATTACATTTTTTTTTTCATACTTCTCTCGGTCCTGAAATACAAAGTATCACGGAGATTTCATGATAGATTGGAGAGACTGCCAAAAGACATTATTTATATTTGTTCAATGGCAGTCACGGATAACAAGGAGTCAACTTTGAATAATTCTCGAATGAGCCAGAAACATTCAAACTCCGAGAAGAATTAATTGAACAATTTCTTATATGTACCGAATGTGTTATATTTAAAGACGGATTTTGAATGTTTAGATGTCTTGCATTTGAGGACGAAGGAAGTGCATCGCAAGAAATAAACCACGTACCAAAGTACTACTGTTGCAAAATTGTTCTTACACTTCAAAATTTCTACTGTAAGTAAACCGTAAGGCAATATGCATGTCCTATCGATGCCTGAGTATCTTTCCAAAAACAGCGTCGACGACAACAACCCCTCGCCTGTGTGTTCCCTCACCACATCTTTGGACATTGCGGATGGCGGATGCGTCGGCATTTCACGCTTCACGGTGCTGGTGCTACCTGGTAGAGACGCTGAGGACAACAACCCCTTTGTCCCATCTCCCAGCATCTCGGGGCTAGAGACGTTGGCACGCCGTCACGTTGGAACACTGTGCATGAATCCATCGACAGCATGCCCCGCCACTCCCTCTTGACGCTTCGTTCTCAAACGGATCATCCTCTAGATCCTGACGTGCATGGACCTAAAGCCATCGTTCTGCAGCGCAGCAACACGCCACGCGCGCACCATCTCACATGCCATCGTCCGGTGAGGCCTTAGCGTGAAAGTGAAAGTGCGAAACCATGACAACTCGAGAGAGCTCATGACATAAACAAGACGATGGATGATCCAATCCTCCCTAATGGAAGATTGTCGCCAATTAAAACACCATTGAGGATATATTACAGCAATGGCGATTCATAATGCTAGAATTAGGCCACACTTGCAGTTTCTTAAGGCCAATCTCAATGCACAGTTTTATCGCACTGTTATCAAGATTGCAAACTAGATAACTATGCCAGTTGAGTTTCATGAGGATGAAACTCCTCTCACATATGATGAAACTCTCCATTTTCTCTCCTCATAAAAACTTTGTCACATCGGCAAAATTGGTGATGTGACATGAAATTTAATGCATATATAAAACTCTCCATGAGGCTCCCATTAAGACTCACCTAAGGGCACGTACATCGGTCAGCCGACTGTCGTCGACTCGCTGTCGCGTCAGCATAAGAATCCAACGTGGACGTCATTAACTACGAAAATTAGACAAAACCGAGCGATGTCGTTGTCTCGTTCGGCGACTGCTCGTGCTCGTGCTCCGAGAGAAGGCGACGGCTTTCATCTACCGCCATAGGATGCTCTCGTTCTCGTCGCCAACGCGAGAGATCCGTTGCGTGTGCGCCTCTCCTCTGCTTGTGCGCGCATCTCCTCCTCCGCGCGTGCCAATTTTTGATTGCCGGCAAATCTGTGCGCCTATATTCCTCCCCTCTCCTCCAAATACACCCACCTCCGCCGCCAAATCCTTCAGCAAACCCTAGTCGCCGCCCAAATACAGATAAGGGTGGACGAGAAGCAGGTGGCGGTGGCGACACAGGAGCTCCTCAAGGCAGAGGCGGCTCAGGAGAAGAAAATGAAGGCGGCACAGAAGAAGGGAGCCACGGCGACGCAGAAGAAGAAAGGGTCGAGTGCTTCGACGGCGGCAAGAGATGAGGTATTGAAGATTTCCGCAATCACATCATTGCAGTCTCTCAGAAAATTTGCCCAAGGTGTGATTGAATGTTTTGGTCCAGAGTACATGCGCCCTCCAACAAGAGATGAACTAGAAATAATTCTACAGCAAAATAAGGCCCATGGCTTTCCAGGGATGATAGGAAGCATTGACTGTATGCATTGGACATGGAAAAATTGCCCAAAAGGTTAGGCTGGCATGTTTACTCATGATGACAAAGGAACTCCTACTATGATTCTTGAAGCAGTAGCGACACGAGATCTTCGTATGTGACATGCTTTTTTTGGTACTGCAGAGACCTACAATGATATAAATGTGTTGAATAAGTCGCCACTATTCATTGATGCGATAAAAGGGAAAGCTCCAAAAGTATATTTCACTGCTAATGGGAACCAATATGATACAAGGTACAATCTTGCCGATAGAATATATCCAGAGTGGGCAGCCTTTGTGAAGACAATATCATGACCTCAAACAAAGAAACACAAATTATATTCACGTCGTCAAGAAGGAGCAATGAAAGATGTCGAGTGTGCATTTGGCGTGTTACAGTCTGGTTTTGATATTGTTCGTCGGCCAGCACGATTGTGGAAGCGGGACGATGTTGTTAACATCATGCAAGCGGTCATTATCCTCCATAACATGATAGTTGAAGATGAGAAGGAGTTGGTTAGAATTCCATTGGATTTAAATGAGAATCCGAGTGCAACTATTGCCCTGCCGCTGGAAGTGAGCACAATTAATAGTCCTAACCCATGTTTCGTAGAGGTACTTCAAAGAAACCGGGCTATCCATGCTAGATCAACACAAACAACTCAAGATGGATTTAGTTGAGCATATGTGACAGCGTTATGGGCACAATGAAAACTAGGTCTAAGTTATTTATCCCATATTTGTAGCCATTTTCTAAAATTATATCATGTACTTGGAGCACCTATTGTTATATTTATGTTTCTCTCATGCTATTATTTGAATATATCATCAAAATGGCTACAAAGATCAAATCCGTACTCGATCAACATTGATTTATGTGCTTGTACATGGATTAAATAGCTTGCAGACAGCTAAACAGACAAGCCATTGTATGAGCTGTCTTTTTAGCTGTCTGCGTGTGACATGGCACAGTACACAGACAGAGCCGTCTAAACCTCTGTATGTGCCCTAAAGAGTTTTAGGAGCATTAAATCTTATGTCATATCAGCAAGTTTGCTGACTTAAAAACTCCTCATAGGGAGAGGAGTTTTGTCCCCCATAAAACCTAGCAGGCTCGGTTACCAAATACTACTCGGTCTTAACAGTGCAATAAAACCTCGTAGTGAGATTGGTCAAATTTTGTAGTGAGAGTGGCATCATATATGGACCCAACCTTCAACCTGCCTCATCTTAGGGCAAAGTTTGGTGTTTTATAATGGACTAAACCTGCGACTACTATAAAATATAAAGAGAGGAGGGCACTCGGCTCCTTCAAAACACTAAAGGCCTCCTCTGACAATGACAACTCAACTAGCTCATAGGGATCCAACTAATCATTTTGCTTATGTGGAAGAGAGAGAGGGTGAGGATGGAGAGTGTAATATCTCTTCTTCAAGAGCTACCCAAGATGCTTTAAGCATTGTGCCATGAGACAATCCATTGAAGATGTAATTTTTTTACTCTTGTATGAGTTGGACACATATAAAGTTAGTGCACTAGCTTAGCCAGTGGAGGGGCCCCGGCAAATTATAGTACTACCTCCGTATCGATATATTTGTCGCAATTAAATTTTTATAATGATTTTGACCATTCGTCTTACTTAAAATATTTTGTGTATATCATTTATTTTGTTTGTGATTTGCTTTATCCTTATATGTATTTTAAGTGTGACTTATATTTTTACATATTTGCATAAAATTTTTTAATAAGGCAAAAGGTCAAACGTTTTGAAAAAAAAAACAACGGTAGTAGAGAACTGGAGGGGACCAAGGGTAACGAATAATGGCGGTACAGTGGCAGGCCGGTGACATCCTGTTGGACAGTTTGGCTCCCAATAATACATGCCTCATCATTTAGCACAAACATCATGGCCAAATCGCTTATATACATGTATAGTTGCTAGGGTATTAGCGAACACTTCTAAGGGAAAAGTACGTTCAAGTTGTCTAATACACGATCTCATGCATTATCATAATTTTAAGAAAGTTTGATAAATAGTTTTACAATGGTTTATTTTTAAGTTGTTTTGTTGTTATTATATATCCTTAGTGCTCGATCGGCTCGCAAAGTTTTGATCTCAGGGTCCCTTTGGTTGGCCTGTGGCTTTTGCAAAAGCAGCTGTGGGACCGTTTGGTGAAACAACTGTGGCTTTTGGAAACATTTAAGAGCGGACCCACGTGTCATTCACAGTCCACCCTTCTCAACTCTCTCCCTCTCTCACTGACGAGTAGACCCCACTCGTCAGTCCTTTCTTCTTCCTCTCACTGCTCACCAGCGCTGCTCTTAATGCACACCCCCTCGCCGCTCTGCATCTGGAGTTCTAGACTCCCACGCAGCGGCCGGAGCCCGCGGCGCCGGCGGGGAATCGGGCCGGTAGAGACGCGCGGCGAAGCATCACCGGGCCGGCAGAGCTCGCGCGAAGGAGATTCGTCTTGACACATGGAAGCTCGTAGGTGAGTGCCGCCGCTGACCCCCTTCCCTCCCTTCCTGCTCCAATTGCGACCTCCCCATCAAGCTAATAAACGACGACGAGCACGGGAATGGGCCGGAGCCGCGCCCGCCGTCGGCTGTCGGGGTAGGCGGTGCCGGACCTCCCTGCCTTGAACTCCATCTCCCTCCTGGCCTCCCTCGCCCCTTGCTCGCTGGGACCGCGCGCCGCCAGGGCAGGGGCCACGCTCGCCGCCGACCGCTGGGGCAGGGGCCGCGCCCGCCGCCGACCGCCGAGGCATGGGCCGCGCGTCGCCGGGCCACGCCCGCCGCCGGCCACCGGGGCAGGAGCAGCGCGCCGCCGGTGCGGAACCGCTCCTGTCCGTTGATTCGCACGATAAAAAGAAAACAACGGACCGTTATCTATCAAGTGGCAGGTGGGTAAATATTTGACCCAAAAGCAGATAAAAACAAGGGGAGAAGTGCTTTCAGTTTTGTACTATAGCAAAAGCTGCTTTTGGGTTAAAGCAGAAGGTGCTTTTTATCCCTTTGGTTGGGCTTTTAGCTTTTGGGGGCAAAAGCCACAGCCAAAAGTCCAACCAAAGGGACCCTTAATTTGTAAGCATGCTTTACATGGTAATAACAACTGGTACAATAGTGAAGGAGTGCTCATAGTCTTAAAAGTTTAGCTTATAATCGCTCTCTCGCCTACATACCATAAAAATTATATGTAAAATCCATAAAACGGCTTACGTACCAATATACTTGCCTTAATGCTAGAATTAGAAAATGATACAAATCATAAACCACATGCCAAAGTATTAGCTATGGAATCCGCCATCCATTGCTAGAAGAAGTCTCTGGCTCCCATAAATGGTTCTCAAACTGCAAGTATGAATACCCATTTTTAAGAATGCTTCTTCCCCTTTTGGTCACAAAAGAGAATGCAATCCTAGAATTTAAAATTTATCCTATAGGCAATGCGACATAGTTTTTGGACCAGCTAATTGAGGTGGTTTTGTTAAAATTTTGGGACATTTAATTAAGGTGTTTTTTAAAATATGTATATTACTCGGGGCACATAATAGAATTACATTTTTTTAGACAAAAGAAGTATGTTATTATTATTAGTGGTAAATCAGGTACTTATTTAATGCTGGATTCGTTTTCGATTACATGAACTCCTTGGTTTTCTTACAGTTAAATCATCCCTAGCGAGACAGATTACGATGTCATGATGCGCCCAATCCTATGGCCACTAGTGATTGGCGCGCGCCCATGCGCGCAGAATTATACTTGGTTATACTGTATGTTGCATTAGAAAATAATGGAATGACGATGAGTAGATATATACAGATAGATACTTTAAAATAGTTAGGAAAATATAGCAAATACAAATATATACATATTATGGTGTATAGAGAAATACATAGTACCGTACGGTGCTAATTTGGTACAGATAGCTATTGATAATTTACAACGGCAGAATAAACAGGGTGGTGTAATCCTTGGTACATCTGACATAGAAGCAATCTTCACTTCCAGGTAAGGCTGGATATGTTTTGTTAGATAATGCTATGGTATATAAGTATTGGGATTATATAGATAGCTATTAGACAGACTGATTAAAAACTCTATGCATGTAACATCGTGACTAAAAATTTTCTTTTATAAAGAAATATTTTGGATTAAAGGCATAAAGGGTTGCTGAATATATATGATTTTCTAATATTTGAATAGAAACTGGAGTGGCATAGATACCTGAAGGCTGAAGATTCGTGTATATATATACCAACGTTGTGCCCTTCTGGACAAGATGTTTTTATGCTTCTTATAATTCCTTACCCATGACTTGAAGAAGTTAGCATATCTTAATGAATCTCTTCTGCTCCGTTGCAACTTTTTAACCATAGCCGAAGACCAACATGCAAGCCACACCTACATAGCAAGTCACAATGACAGCGATTTTAAATACTAAAATAAGAAAAAAAATCCATTGCCAAAACATAATAACTGGCTCACCAAGTCCAAAAGAAGTAACTTGCTACTTTTACTTCCAGAAAATAGGATTCTGCACTCTCATACTCTGCTCCTTAGTTGTTTAGTAGCAATACGATTCTGCACTCTGAAATTATGTTGACAAGCAGAAGCTGCAGGAATATGGAGGGAATGTATGGAGGGAATGTTTAGTGTACACAAGCAACATAGAAAAAAGTTAAGACCTTGCATATCCTATATCCAATTAACAAGCATAAAATGAAACAGTGTCATGAAAACTGGACCAGAAATCCTCTACTGCCAAAATTTATAATTAGCATACAAGGCATGTCCATGACAATTGCACCAAAATAAGAGTGTCAAAACAATTAAGCAGATTTGATATTTTTTCCTGATCAAATAGTAATCAAACCCAGTTTCTCCCAGACTTGACCAACTGTATGAACATTTCAGTGCTACACTCTTCAACCCAGCTGAACCTAGCAGAGGTGTGGGTTGTACAAACTGCTGTAATGCACCCATCCATAATAATCAGCATAGCAAGGGCACAAGCACATGTTGACAAAATGCAGTAGTAACTTCATCACAGATTCACAGTCCATACCACTGGTGCCCGGTTCTATCTGAAATTGGAAATTGCATAGCACTACTTGTTCATGCAAAGCACGTCGAATCTAAAAATCCAGCATACCATATATGCAAGTCTCCATGAACAGAGTGGATGGGTTAGTCAAAGACTTCACCATCATGCTGCCTTGTGCTAGATTGCTCTCCTCCTGCCATTCCTCCGCCATTGCAATACACCTTTCTATATGTGCATTCAAGCAAGTAAGAAAGAACACGAATAAACATGAGGAACAAATAAATCAAAACCATGGATGCTAAGAAGCACATGTGTCAACGCATCTCTGAACAGTCATAAATCAAGCAAGGAATCAAAATACGACCTTGACGTTCTTCCCACTATGTCGAGCTATTGATGACCCGATTCTAGTCACAAGGTACAAAACTATTGTCAGGCAGTTCCGAGATAATATAAATATTTATTTAGACCACATTGTTGTTTGTTCATGAGCATGTGGATCCTTTCAAACGCCCAACTGCTAAACATTTACTGAATCAAGTGCACTGACATGGGTTCGAGTATGTGCATGAACACCTTCTATCGAGGATTCCATGATTGCTTTCTTTTTTTCATTATTGAAGATTTCATGATCTATATTACACAAATATACACACAGACAATCCACCAATTTAGCAGGCAGTCAGAGATTAGAGATCGTGGAGATTAAGGAATGGCTAAATGCGATTTACCTCTGGTTATTGTCTGCTAGGGTCCTGGCTGCTGCTCTCTCATACACACTTGTGCCACGTTCGCTGCTCTCGTGTGCTGGCCAGTCTCTAGCTCTCGTCCTGGTGGTCGTTGCTTTGCTGCGAATTTGGGCGACCGCCGTGGCACCCGCGCGCTGCCCGAGGCCTGGGAAGTGTGCCGGTGCGACCGATGTTCTTGCTGCTGCAAGCCTGCAACTGCGGGTCTGCGGCCAGCCACCTTCTGTTTTCCGCCGCTTGAAAGGCCATGTCGCCATTGGAGCATTCTGTCAAACACCACCAGGGCAGCAGTAATGGAACGGGGAGACTCGCACGTAGCATCAGAATACGGATAAATCATGGGGAGGCGACGAAGAAGGGGACTAAGGAGGCACAGAGTAGCACTGTCACTCCCATGGACTAGGCGTGGCCGTGGCTGCCTAATGATCTAGCACAACCATGGCTGAGGGAAGGAGATGAGAGGGCAAACATGCTATGGGAAGCTAACGGAATCCGGCATGGCGAGGGAAGGAGGCAGGAAGACGGGAAGGGAGGCAGTGGCTATTGCTGAAAAAGAAGAGAGCAGAGCAACTCCTGTGCGACGGCGACGAGAGAGGAGGCAACCGGTGAATGGGCCATGCGAGCGGATTCCAGTTTCTTCTCGTTTGAGATATTTTTACCGTTGAATAGCTGATGACCACGTGTTGTATGGTTATTAGCCAAAAATAACAAGCTCCATAGATGAAGGGTCTGTTTAGTTCGAAAAGAAAGTTTGCGAAATTTACTGTAGCAATTCTAAATTGAAGATTAGGAGGACTAAACATGATCTAATTATAAAACTAAATACATGGATGGACAGGAAATCGCGAGACGAATCTATTAAGCCTAATTAATCCATCATTAGAGATTGTTTACTGTAGCATGACGTTATCTAATCATGGCCAAATTAGGCTAATTAGATTCGTCTCGCAAAGTTACCGGGAGTTATGGAATGGGTTTTGTCATTAACACACGTTTAATACTCCATGTATGTAAGATTCTCTTTGATGAATGTAAGATTCTCTTTGATGAATAGTAAAGTTTGAAAAGTGCGAGAAATCTAAACAGCCCTAACCATCCGACGGAGTAAATTTTTTTTACTAACGTGGCAGCCGAGGCCGCCCTGTTTGTTATAATCTAATGAGTGAAATATATGGGCGGTTCTCGAACTCGTCTCGAGGTGTCATCTAAGTCCTTGAACTCTCAAAATGCATTTTTAGGTCTCTAAACTTGTCTGGAGGTGCCATTCAGGTCTCTAAACTCTCAACATGTATCTTGAGGTCCCCAAACTTGCCTTAGTGTGTCATTTGGGTCCCTAAACTCTCAAGGTGAATTATCCCTGAAATCGTCAATAATTAATTGTATTCAAAATACATTTATTAAACTATTTTTTCAGTCGATTCATTTAGAAATTTTACCAGTAAAAACCATTTGAAACTGAATTAGTTAGTTATTAATCATACTCATCATGGGTTAATCAAGACCATTGGATCATTAAAAAATCAATAGTGGATATTATAGTTTTCTCGTTTAACATGAAAATATCAATTCCAATCTTAATATTTTCTACTAACTAATATATTTTGCATGCATTTTGTATAACTTTATTAAGATAATTTGTTCTCATTTTCAGTTAAAATCAAAATAGCATTTTTATTAAATGTAAACTAGCAAAAGATTTTTTTATTAACTTAAAGTAGCAAAAAATATTTTTATTAAATTAAAAATAGTATATTGAGAGTTTAGGGACCTGTTTGACACCACGGGACACGTTTATGGACCTAAAAATACATTTTGAGAGATTAGGGACCTATGTGACACCTTGGAACAAGTCTAGGGATCG
>CM014278.1:39447363-39489989 GCA_004135705.1 Alloteropsis semialata
GCGGCTGATCAAGTCCAACCCCTCCGGCGCGCTGTCCTCTTGGGCGCCGCCGTGTTCGGCTTTGCGTTTCTTGGGGACGGTGCCGTCCATGCAGATCCAGTAGATTTGGGGCCTGTTTAGTTCGGGGAAAAAAGTTTGCGAACTTTACTGTAGCAATTCTAAACCTAAGATTAGGAGGACTAAACATGATCTAATTATAAAACTAAATACACGGATGGACAGGAAATCGCGAGACGAATCTATTAAGCCTAATTAATCCATCATTAGAGATTGTTTACTGTAGCATGACGTTATCTAATCATGGCCAAATTAGGCTCATTAGATTCGTCTCGCAAAGTTACCGGGAGTTATGGAATGGGTTTTGTCATTAACACACGTTTAATACTCCATGCATGTAAGATTCTCTTTGATGAATAGTAAAGTTTGAAAAGTGCGAGAAATCTAAACAGGCCCTAACCATCCGACGGGAGTAAATTTTTTTTACTAACGTGGCAGCCGAGGCCGCCCTGTTTGTTATAATCTAATGAGTGAAATACATGGGCGGTCCTCGAACTCGTCTCGAGGTGTCATCTAAGTCCTTGAACTCTCAAAATGCATTTTTAGGTCCCTAAACTTGTCTGGAGGTGCCATTCAGGTCTCTAAACTCTCAACATGTATCTTGAGGTCCCCAAACTTGCCTTAGTGTGTCATTTGGGTCCCTAAACTCTCAAGGTGAATTTTCATATCCCTGAAATCGCCAATAATTAATTGTATTCAAAATACATTTATTAAACTATTTTTTCAGTCGATTCATTTAGAAATTTTACCAGTAAAAACCATTTGAAACTGAATTAGTTAGTTATTAATCATACTCATCATGGGTTAATCAAGACCATTGGATCATTAAAAAATCAATAGTGGATATTATAGTTTTCTCGAAAATATCAATTCCAATCTTAATATTTTCTACTAACTAATATATTTTGCATGCATTTTGTATAACTTTATTAAGATAATTTGTTCTCATTTTCAGTTAAAATCAAAATAGCATTTTTATTAATGTAAACTAGCAAAAGATTTTTTCATTAACTTAAAGTAGCAAAAAATATTTTTATTAAATTAAAAATAGTATATTGAGAGTTTAGGGACCTGTTTGACACCACGGGACACGTTTATGGACCTAAAAATACATTTTGAGAGATTAGGGACCTATGTGACATCTTGGAACAAGTCTAGAGATCGAAAAATACATTTTCAGAGTTTAGGGACCTAGATGATACACCGAAACAAGCTCAAGGACTGCCGGTGCACTTCACTCTAATCTAATCTCTACTAAAAAACCAAATGTCGCAAATCCCTGTAGTTCTTTCGCAGCCACGGTTTTCGTCCCGCTACCCACCCCCGCCCCCCCCTCCTCTCTCTCTGTGTTTCGCGGCGACAGGTGGGCCCTATAGTCTCCGCTTCTCCTTCCCATCCCTCGCTCTCCCCTCCGATCCCGCCACCCCCGCGCACGGACGCAACGCCGCCCCCTCGCACCTCCTCGTGTGATGCCACCGCCGCCCCGTTCACCCTCCTGGGCGCGCTCCTCACCGCGGGGCAAGCCGCCTGGCCGGCCTGCATCGGCTGCGACCGCGCCTTCCTCCGCGACTACGCCCAGCGGGGCTCCGTCACCTGGGTCCTGCTCCTCCGCGTCGCCGCGCTGCTCAGCCTCTGGGCCCTCGGGTGCCGCATCCCTTCCCTATCCACGACGCTCCCTTCCCCTGGATCCAAAATCTCCGAGGCTGAGAAGTTCGGCTTCGTGCAGACCGGCGCCATCCGGATCCTGTGCCACGAGGAGGCGGGGGCGCGGCCTGACGGCGTCGGTGCGGATCGATGGAGGGGATCCGGTGCTCCAAAGGAGGAGAAGAACAAATTCTCCTCCCCTGTCATCTCCGCTCCCCTCTCCTCTCTCCTCTGCAGCGCCGACGACCGAACCCAACCACACGGCAGCGCGATCTAAGCGAGGCGGTGGCCAACTCTCACGGCGAGGACGAGCTGCGCCGCGAGGTTCCCCTTGGACATCACGCGGCAGAGCACCGACTCCTGCCTCAGTGCCGCCGCCGCCGCGCCCACGCAGTTGAGCAGCGGCGACGATGCGGAGGCCAAATCCAGCGACTACGCACGAGGTCCTTCCTCCTCTTCCGTCCTTGGCACTGTAAGCAGTCCACACTGCCCATCCTCTTCCCGAGCTCCCATCCTGCATCCGTCGTGCGGTTCCGTATCTGACCTCTGTGCTTTGCAGGGGAGGTTTGCAAGGCCATCATCTGCCTGGAGATTGTCATGTCCAAGTGAGTTTGGGTTTACTAGTCAGTTTTTCGATGAATTGCCCCTGTAGGGAAACTTCTAGGTTCTGTTGTGAGACCCGTGTTGTTTTGTTGTTGATTGCGCAGGTTCCAGGTGATATTTTGACCAGCGGAGGCTGTGCGTTTGAGTGGGATGCTGAGAAGGCATACAACAGATCGTTCAATGCGCTGTAGAATGGCATTGGTGTCAAGTATGATTTGTTTGAAATCTGCTTCGCCGATCATTGCGTCAAATTGCCACCCGTGATTAATAGAGTGAAATTTGCACGAGCAGGACAGCATTGGATGCGCGCGAGTTGGGCATCCAGTTTGGCTGTGTTAGGTATCAAGAAGGGGTTGTCACTGTAAGTTCAGTCTCTCCTGGTAGTTTGATCGTACCTACATCGTGTACTTGAGAGTAGACCAGAAGCAAAAGATATACTTGGTGATGACTGGATACTGGTGATGACTGGATTCAGAGTTATCGCAGGATTCTGCAGCAAAATGCCAATCAGTAATTCAGTATAAACCTGTTGCTTGGGCAAAGGTTAGTGGATCTGCAAAATCTTTGTATACTCTCTTTCTTTTCTTTTTGGATGGACGATGTTAGGTGTCAAGACGTGTTGGCCCATTTTAGGGAATGGACCTTTTTGTCTTGATCAGACTGCTGTTATAAATATTCTTTAAATGCTAGCACTCTAATTTGTGTGAAATACAATCCTGGAAGCATACCTGTTGATTGTATCATAAATCATATAGGAGCATTCTAATTTCTGTGAAATACAATCCTGGAAGCATACCTGTTGATTGTATCATAAATCATATAGGAGGGTATAGTGGTGCTCCTTATACATGATATGTTTATTCCAGTTAGAATTTGTGCAAATCTGAGGCTGCATATAAAACACTTTGTATTAAGTACGGCCTAAGTAACCATTTAATTTAGAAATTGTAACGTTTGGAGTTAATTTCTACGCACTTTTGTGGTCTCTCACTATCTGGCAAGGCATTCATTCATATTCTGTGGAACCGTGGACTCATCAGCTAATATGTTCGTTATATGTCTCATTTGCTTGATAGTACATAGCTTATAGCTATATGTCGAGCTATAGCGGCTCTGCTTTTGTTATTTTAGATTCTCAAACTTGTTAGTAATACTTTAGTGAAATGGTTTTATGATCCATGGTTATTTTGTTAATAGTACTTAAGTGAGCATAGTGTCATTGATTTTTTTTATTTGCTCAGAGAGAGTGACATTTTTTCTATTTGCTGATTGTAAGACATTTGTTTTTTATTTTAGATTTTAGACTTATGATCGCATACACCTTTAATCTTTAGCCAACAAATCACGAATATAAAGGTCACATAAATTTCATCCATATTCCATTTTGCTGCCACTCTACAGCTACTCTGATGCTTGAGATTTAAGGTTCTATTATCTGAATTTTGGTAATTTGTATCTGCATGCTTCTATAGGACTGATTGTTGGTTTCTTCTATTTCCAGCTGTGTTATGTTTACTAAATTTCTATAGAAATGTTTTAAATGGCTCCAACCTTACAGTTTGGTTGAATTCTTATTTTCCTTACTGCCAAAGTGGTTTACATTAGTGCTTTCCTGTAGTTACCTTTCATCCTGCCAATTCCCCAAAAATTAGTATCAACATAGTGCAAACAAAGCGAAAAGTCTTACATACGAAGCTACTTAAGACTCCAGCAGAGCAACGCAACCAAAGTAAAGATTTGCTGCTGTGATATATGTGGAGAACTTCTTTTGTATACAGATGGAAGGTAGCATGGCCATTGGATATTGGAGCAAATGATCTAAACTATTCGATGCATATTTCTTTGTAATCAGCAGGGACACTTCTTGCTGGTATCAACTAGCAAGCAGGGGCAGCACGAGGAGGCAATGATCCCCTCCCAGATAGCCAAGGAGGACATACGATCTATTTATTGCTGATTATGTCACAGTATATTTCCTTGAGCGAAAGGTGAGCTAAAGGTGGTGACACTTTGTATTTGCAATTTACCTATCGACGCTATCAATAGAATCAAATTACCTGTTTGAACGTACCTTTGCATGGCTTAAAATGTTCTTGCATATAAAGACCAGAGCACTCAAATTTCTTATGACAATCAAGTGGTTTCTTGAGCCATAATATAATGTACAGATCAATTTTAATCGCTGCAGAGCCACAACTGCTACTACTCTAGCGACCAAGAAGTGTCCTCAGGCCATATACCATCCATTTGTCACCAATGGCCGAATATGAGCATTCTTTTCTGTTCCTAATAGATCTAGCTATTTTGTCTGACATTAGGAATATTGGATCATCATTAACTTTGTCACATTGTTTTCTTGCTTGACTGTCATGCTTACCTCATTGTAGACCTGATGGGTATGCTTAAGAGCTCTTTTTGGGTACTCCATAGTACCAATGAGTGCTTCATATATGATCTTTGCAATATATTTTATTTCTTCAAGATACAACATGCCCATAGCTAATGTTTTTTATTCTTAATCTCCCAACTGTATACTAGATCATGAAGAACCTTTTAACAATTTCTGGAAGTCAGGGTGTATAGGATGGGAATAATGGGCATCCTGAAAGGTGAGCAGATTATATATTCAGTTCTCGTGGTAATAAAGTGAAATTTTATTGTAGTCTTAATATCTGGTATTTGCTACTTGGTGAAATATCCTGCCATTTTAAGATTTAGTTGATTATTCTCAATTCTCAGGTAGCCATAGCGGAAACAGATGGATTGATGATATAATCGCCGTTCAGTTATGACAGGATTCACAGGGGATATCAGGTGAGGGTTATTTAGTCATCTGTGCATCCTAATAAGTCATTAATTTGTCTGCACATATTTCCTGATCTCTTGCTTGATGCATTTCAATAACTAAGGAGGGAGAGGTTTTAGTCAGCATATTAATTTCTTGTCAACTTAACAATTTGTTTCATTTTCTACTTCAGGAGCAACAGTTTTATTTTCAACTATGATAAGCTGAAACAAAGCAATACATAATGCTCATATCTCTAACTAATGTCATATTGGCCTGCAAAAAATCTGCTTCTGAACATATAATAAGTCATATACTATCTTGGCTACCATTTTAGCTGATGTAGGCATAACCCTTGGAAGGTACTAATTTTTTTTCATATGCGGTCTTCACATGAGCAGGTCACAAAACTGAATTTGCAGAGCCACTCAAGTTTTTGAACAATGCAGACCAGCACCTGCAGAGATACTCCTTTTGTTGCCTGGTGTGGTCTCCCTGAGTGGGACAAGTGGGTTCTTATTTTTCCTGACTAATGGGTAGTGGCTGAAACTAAAGATGGAGCCAAGAAAAGGAAGATTACCCTCGAATACTGGATGAGACAAATTTATTTAACAGTCGTCCTACATGTTGTACAATAGATATATATGGTTTCTACTGAGTTGATTGATGTGACAATTTTTTGTTGTCCGTAGCAACACACGGTCACAAACATATGTCACTAAATTATTAGTCTTATATTCTTGGGTGTACTTGCAGAGTCCAATGGCGATGGACAAAATTTTATACATCTAATGTTTACCGCGATGCCAAATCTATGTTTTTTGTGCGAAACTTGTGTTCTAATTTTTTGTTTCCCTCCCGTAGCAACGCACGGGCACGAACCTAGTTCCTTTAATACTTTTGGCTCTCGAGAGTCTTTTTTAAGGATACTTGGCAAAAGTGTGACCTATTACTATTAGCCCATAATTTACCCAACACGATCATCCGGCGACACGATCACACGAGGCGACACGACACACGATCGCACGAGGAAACACGAACATTTGAAGTGGCTGTTGCTGACCCGACACGATCGCACGAGGTCACAATTTACCCAACACAATCATCCAGGGTGAACAAGAATTATAAGATACATTCCCGTCCCTACCAAAATTTCCAATTATTTCAGACATGTAATAAATCTTTTCTCAACTCATGAGTCGTAGTAGAATCTACCATCAGATGCCTCCAATATTCCCTCAAATAATTGCATCGAAACAACCCCTCCGCGACATTCCCCACCGGCTCTGGATCATTGCATTGGACACGCCGGCGTATCTCACTGGTGCTGCTCCCTGCCAAAGACGACGATGGCAACTCCCTTGTCCTCGTCCTCCACCATTGTCTCCAAGCATCACCCCCCGGGCCTGGGACGTCGACACGTACACCTGGAACTGTGCCTTGAAGTCAATATGCGGCATTGGAATGGCCCACGCGGCCACGCCCACTGCTCCTTGACGCTTCTTCCTTTCCTTCCTTGGGTCCTTCCTCGAACGGACGGACCCAATCCGGATGGATGATCCAGATATGCATCCACTGCCTCACGCCACACACGCACCACCTCGCACTCGCTTTGCCGCCACCACTTGCGCACGCGCGCCTATATCATTGGGCACCCTCCTGCATACAATCCGCTCCTTTCGGGTTGCATATATTCTTCACAGTTTCACACGCGCCACACGCTCTCTCTCTATATAGAGAGACGGTATTTTGGTCCAGACACACACCCACCCAGAGTAGGGAGAGGCAGAGCGGCGTATATGGGCGAGGAGGCCACCGTGGCGGCGAACGGCAGCGGCAGGCCGCACGCCGTGGTGGTGCCGTACCCGCTGCAGGGGCACGTGATCCCGGCGGTGCACCTGGCGCTGCGGCTGGCGGAGCGCGGCTTCGCGGTCACCTTCGTCAACACCGAGTCCGTGCACCACCAGACGGCGCGCGCCCTGGGCGCCGGCCGCGGCGGCGACGACATCTTCGCGGGCGTGCGCTCGTCGTCGCCGGGCCACAACGGCCGGGGGGAGCTGGACCTGCGGTACGAGGTGGTGAGCGACGGGTTCCCGGTGGGGTTCGACCGGTCCCTGAACCACGACCAGTTCATGGAGGGCGTCCTGCACGTGCTCCCGGCCCACGCCGAGGAGCTCCTCCGCCGCGTCGTCGTCGACCCGCGCACCACGTGCCTCGTCGTCGACACCTTCTTCGTCTGGCCCGCCACGCTGGCGCGGAAGCTAGGCGTGCCCTACGTCTCCTTCTGGACGGAGCCCGCGCTCATCTTCAACCTCTACTACCACATGGACCTGCTCACCCACCATGGCCACTTCAAATGCAAAGGTGACGATCAAACAAAATCCGTCTTAGATCATTAGCTCTATATTTCTCTCTTTCTCTGTTCGTTCATGCATAATCGCTGCTGCTAAACTGGGGAGGTGCCTATTTAAGAAATCATTCATTTTCTTTGAAAAAAATCTCGCTTTTTTCCTTTTTTGCAAATACGCTCGCTATATTAGCGAATGCATGCGGCTCGGCGCCACACGTAGTACATCGGCTCCGGCATGACGTGTGAGCTGTGCCTATCTCCTTGCTAGTCCTGTCCTGGCATGCACGATTTTTTCTTGGAGAAGTAGAGCACGGCCAAAACGGGGTGACGAGAGCAGACCCCAATCAGTGCGAGACACACAGGTCGTTTTTTCTCATGCATGGTTTTCCAAGGCCGTCGCTCTCTCCAGCCGCACGCCGCCACCCCAGAGAGGATCAGGAACGTTCGCCGGCGGCGGCTAGGGGTGGCGAGAGGGAACCACGTCGTCGTTGGAGGCCGAGGACCGGCCGGCAGGTGTCACTGGTCGCCATCTGGGCCATACAGGTGACGCCTCTAGGTTTGGCTTGTTCCGGGCGTAAAACCATCTCAAAATCTCTCTGAGCTGATTCGCTGTCCCTCTCGAGGGAAAAAGAGGCACTCTCTCCTTGTCATCCACAACTCATGTCGTTGCCTGGTTTTGGCACCGTGAGGGAGAGTAAGTAGCGTGATATCGTGCTGGCTGCTGAACCGGACCGATGACTTGCATTGGCCAGCCATAGACTCATGGGAGTGGCAAGATTTTTACCACTTATCTTTCGAAAAGATTTTACCAGTTCGTCCATCGTCAGCCAGTCGAATGGGGAAAAAACTTCTGTGAAGCCAGGCTGCAAAGCGTGCCCGGTGCTGTCCCGTTCGGGATCTGTCACACGTGTCCGTCAACGTGATCTGACGCGTGCCCTCGGCTCCAATAGGAAGGCTCAAACTTTAGGGCTGTTTGGTTGGTTGCACATGTCCAGTTAGACTTCTTCTAAAAATCGTGTCATCCCTGTTGGCCCTACCCAATATATAAGGCCGAGTCGGTCCAGGCACTATAGCCATAGAATCATGTAGTACCGAGTTTTTCAAGCCATGCTTTGGGCTACCCATTAGGCCCAGCCTATCTACCTAAAAAATCGTGCCATCCATATCTCTCGATGGAGTCTATACATCACATATGTGAGAACACTAAAAGATTTTCTAATATTTTTCAAAAGTTTTTCTTATAAATAGCCAATGGTTTTTATTATACTTGGACAACTAGCTACTATAAATGTAGAGAATGAGCTTGTCGGGGATTATGTTGTTGGGGATTTGAGAAAATTGTTGGAAAACATGTAAATTTTACCAGAAAAATTGCCGGCCATTCAAAAAAAATAGTAAGTGGTACTAAAATTGTTGGCCATTCACATAAAACTGTCAAAAAATATTAGATTATCTTGTAGCGGAATAGCCTCGCACGCTAGATTCAGCATAGATGCAGCCCATCACAGTGCACATCTACCCTTCTCCTCTTCTTCCTCCTCCTCTTCCTCATCGTCGGTCGTGTCATCGTCATCGCTAGTGTTATCATTCATGTTGCCAGTGGTGGGGGGCTGCTCCGATGTGCTCTGGGACTAAGAGAGGTTGGGGATGGCTTCTTGGTCGGCGATGGTAGCGGTGGAGGATGGTGGGGAGTGGAGGCGGCGCGCGCTGCCGAAGCCAGGCGGCGGGAGACCTTCGAATCGGTGGCAGAGGCGGCTAGGGCGAGCAGCAGCTACACTAGTGCGTGAGCGGGTCACGCACTAGATAGCGGCGGTGGCGGCGAGAGAGGATGATGGCTGCCGTGTTAGCGTGGCAGGGTGCTAGATGGCGGAAACCGCCGAGCCGAGGGCAGGTGGTGGCACTGGGGAGGACAATGGCGGTGCTGGAGAGGAAGAAAATGGCGCGGGCAAGAAAAAAAAGGCAAAGCTGCCTTTGCCGACATGGGCCGCGGCGCCGTCGTGGCATGGATTGGAATCCATCACCTTGGTGTTGTCTCTCCCCGGCCTCTCCTAGGTATCCTTAGGTAGAATCTTAAATGGCTAGCTACAGTGTGGTATCCTATTAGCTTCTGATAGGCCTGTCACTACCAGAATACTCCTTCTATAGCTACGCCATATTTAGAGTTAGACACATTTTATTTCGTCTCTATAGCTTTGTAGGCACGCTTTCAAAAAGCGTGGTTGGAGCATCTTCGTATGGACCGTGTCAGACTTTGTAGACACAAATTCTTTAAGCGTGTCTATGATAGAAAACAACATTTCATAGACACGTTTGATGCATGTCTACTCACATTGAAACAATTTTATAGACACGTATATATAATGTGCTTATAGTGTTGTAGTTACGTAGTATAGTAACGCTTTATTGTGTGTTAACAAATATTGACGCGGTCTTCTAGATACATTTATAAAACATGTCTACTAATTTATAAAAACAAAAAAAATATTTTATACTTAACGAGACATGTAGACAATTTTTTATGTGAAATATGTTTATGTAGTGCGCAGGACTCGAACGCAAGATCTCTCGTCTCACACATTGCTTCCTTACCATCTCACCTACACAACCAATATGACTTACATGAGACATGTTTTCCATTTGAGTTCACCCATGAGGAACCCTTTAGTATACTTATTTGATACGCTTTATGACGTGCCTACATGCTAGTCATGATTCAAAGCATGTCTAACTTCATATCATTTTGAAACATTTTTAAAATTATGTGAAAAAGCATCTTTACGTGATTATAGACATTGTCTGATACAGTTCGCAGTGTGTCTAGACTATAATGACACTTTAAAGCGTGTCTAACTGTATGTCATTTTGAGATGCTTTCAATAGCGTGATAAAAAGTGTCTTTATAAGACTAATAGCATTGTAAGCGTGTCTAATATCGTGACATCTTGACATGTTGTTGAAATCGTGTCAAAAAACGTGTTTATGCACTAGTGTAGAGACGTTTTACACCAGCGTTACTACTGTAACGTAGCTATAGGGGGTGTTTTCTAATAGTGTGTTTTATTATACTATATATCACCTTATCTATTGCATTAACTATATAATACTCTGAAGTCAAAAACTATGTGCGGCGGCTTAGCTAGAGAGCAACATCAGAGCTTGTACTTCTGCTCCTTTGTACGCTATATAAAAAGAAATCAAGAAGAAGGCCGCACCCCCCCCCCCCCGGGGGCGGCTAACGCACATTCTAGGTGTTGTTGGTCGTGTCAGACATGTCTGTTCAGTTGAGATCCTTGGATCGGCTACAGTAGATCAGTAGGTGTTCTTGCATTAACATGAATAATCAATATTGTTTACATTGAGAGAACAAGAACAGAGACAGAGAGAGAACCGTAGAGCTTGGTCTCCATGGCTGTAATTGTGGCCTCGACGACAAGGTGTTGGAGAAGGGGATGCAGTGGCCATGGCGATGGCGCCGTCAACGGAGCTGAGGATCTTCCCCTTGCTTCAGCGCCTCCTTTAGATCGGGTCAATTAGGGTTTTTCTGTAGGGGTACTGTAGCACGGTAAATTCTCGTACTCGTGCCCAGCCACGACAAACTCTATGCAGCTCCACTTCACCAATCCCACCATAGATCAGATCCACCGTGGAGTTGCAAAACGTAAAGCACCTCTTGAGGAGCTCCACAAAAAAATGTGGAGTTGGCCTCCTGATTTGAGTTTTTTACGGAGCTGCAAAACATGGAATCGATGGTGTTTGGCTTGTAATTGTTGAAGCAGACATAAAAAAATGTGGACCAGAGCGGATCCAACAGGCTCGTAAATGGCTAGCTACAGTGGTATCCTCTAGCTTCTGATAGACCGTTTTGACTATACATATCACCTTATCTATTGTATATGCATTCACCTATATAATACTCTGAAGTCAAAAACTATGTGCGGCGGCTGCTAGAGAGCAGCATGAGAGCTTGTACTCCTACTTCTTTGTACATAAAAAGAAATCAAGAAGAAGCCTGCCGACCCCCCGGCGGCTAACGCAAAAGTGATGGAGTTTAAATTACGGATGGCATGTTAACTAGGTGGTGTCGATCGTGTCAGACATGTCTTCATATAGCGAGCTGCCGATGCTCAGCTCCCGTACACTACACTGGTCACAGCTGACACTAACAAGTGGCGAGCAAAAGACGGAGTAACTAAGGTAGTACGTAGCTAGGAAATGGCACCGCCAACAGAGGCCGGCGTCGTAGCAACGGGCCGCGGCGGCGGCAAGCCGCACGCGGTGGTGGTGGCGTACCCGCTGCAGGGCCACGTGATCCCGGCGGCGCACCTCGCGCTGCGGCTCGCGGCGCGGGGATTCGCCGTCACCTTCGTCAGCACGGAGGCCGTGCACGACCAGACGGCGCGCGCTCTGGGCGTCGGCGACCCGGACGGGTACGACGTCTTCGCGGCCGCGCGCGCCGCCGCCGCCGGCGGGCAGGGGCAGCTGGACGTGGCGTACGAGCTGGTGAGCGACGGGCTCCCCGTGGCGTTCGACCGGTCGCTGCACCACGACGACTTCATGGGCTCGCTGCTCCACGCGCTGCCCGCGCACGTCGAGCGCCTGCTCCGCCGCGTCGTCGCCGACCCGGCCGCCACGCTCCTCGTCGCCGACACCTTCTTCGTCTGGCCCGCCACGCTGGCCGGCAGGCTCGGCGTCCCGTACGTGTCCTTCTGGACCGAGCCGGCGCTCATCTTCAACCTCTACTACCACATCGACCTGCTCACCCAGAACGGCCACTTTAGATGCAACGGTAACTGTACGCTTGCGTCGATCAGTGTCATCTTGCTGACCTTGATCGTGTCCAATCGTGCACAGACTCTCTCTTCGTGGATCCGATGTTTGTTGAGAGACCAGAATTAAAAATCCTTTGTCTGACAAGATGTTCCTGGATTATATATAATTAAGAATTAACAATGTTTGTGCTGAACGTATTGATGGATGCTGCAGAGCCTCGCAAGGACACGATCACGTACATCCCGGGCGTGGCGGCGATCGAGCCGAGCGAGCTCACGTCGTACCTGCAGGAGACGGACACCACCTCCGTGGTGCACCGCATCATCTTCAAGGCGTTCGACGAGGCCCGCCGCGCCGACTACGTGCTCTGCAACACCGTCGAGGAGCTGGAGCCGTCCACCATCGCCGCGCTGCGCGCCGACAAGCCCTTCTACGCCGTGGGACCCATCTTCCCGGCGGGCTTCGCGCGCAGCGCCGTGGCCACGTCCATGTGGGCCGAGTCCGACTGCTCCCGGTGGCTGGCCGCGCAGCCGCCGGGGTCCGTGCTCTACATCTCCTTCGGCAGCTACGCGCACGTCACCAAGCGGGAGCTGCACGAGATCGCCGGCGGCGTGCTGGCCAGCGGCGCGCGGTTCCTGTGGGTGCTGCGCCCGGACATCGTCAGCTCCGACGACCCGGACCCGCTGCCCGAGGGGTTCGCGGCGGCGGCGGCGGGGCGCGGCTTGGTGGTGCCGTGGTGCTGCCAGGTGGAGGTGCTCTCCCACGCCGCCGTGGGAGGCTTCCTCACGCACTGCGGCTGGAACTCCATCCTCGAGAGCGTGTGGGCGGGCGTGCCCATGCTCTGCTTCCCGCTGCTCACCGACCAGTTCACCAACCGCCGCCTCGTCGCGCGGGAGTGGCGCGCCGGCGTCTCCATCGGGGACCGCGGCGCCGTCTTCGCCGACGAGGTGAGGGCGCGGATCGAGGGGGTGATGGGCGGGGAGGAGGGCGCCAGGCTCAGGGAGCAGGTGAGGAAGCTCAGGGGCACGCTCGAGGCAGCCGTGGCGCCCGGCGGCTCGTCGCGGAGCAACTTCGACGAGTTAGTCGACGTGCTGAAGCGCAGGTGCGGGGGCCACTGATCCCAGCTGCAGAGGCAACGAGGTGTCCCTGCAAAAATACGTGCGCGATGCACATTGGCATGTATCATGTTGTAAACCTTTGTATCCTCCGGACCGGAGTACCGCTGAACATAAACTGGTTCGATCGAGGCGTGTGTACGGTCGGTCATTGTTGTACGTTCGCGTCAATAATCTTTGGTCGCCATAGCTGAAACTTCTCTAACGTGATTGATGGAACGAAAGTGTCCAACTTCCATTCCATTTTTCTGGATTTCCTATAGATTGTAAGAATCTGGGATAGTGAATAGTGATTATGAGAATAGTAATAATCCAGTTTGTTTGGATTCTAGGATTAATATCTAGGCTGTAAAGGTGAAATGTCTATAATACCCTTGGCTTCTTTTTTCTTTCTATAGAGTGGACAGGGACAAAATGGTCTTTGTGCAGTTAGAATCCCCTAGAAGCTTCATGATGGGAGATGATAGGATTGTTCATCGGATTCTAAAAATCCGGTATAATATCCTGTCCGTTTGGATCAGATTTTAATTTTTTTATTCGGATTGTATAATTTTATAAGCGGAACCAAATGGACCCCTAAAAAAAGAGAAAAACTATCCTCTATCCGGATAGTCTCTTTGCTTCCCACACCCGAATTTTTCTTCTTCCTCCTATCACCAATCAAAGGCTTTTTCCTCCTTCTCTCACCTTTTTCTACATCTCCGCTGAGATTTAGGGTTAGGGATTGGGCCCAGTGAGCTACTCCATTGCCGGCCATAGAGGGAAGGCCAGGGGAGGTAGGTGGGCCTAGGCGCTTAACGATGGTGGCGAGCGCAGGGGCGGTGGCAAAGCCAACGCGGGCAGTGGAGGAGGTCGATTGGGCCAAGTCGGGGCGAGGGCGACGAGAGCCATGGCAGCGGTGGTGGGAGGTGGCGGTGGGATGGGCAGGGAGGAGGCTGCCGTGAGCATGGTAGAGTCTCACCGGAACTCTGCGCCCACGGGTGGGGAGGCGATCCGTCGGGGCGGCGGCGGCTAGTGGGGTGTCGGCATGTGGGGGATGAGGATGGAGGAGGAAGACAATGGATAACCGTCTGATGGTGATTTAAAGGTGAAAAAAAAACAGATGTGAGGACACCCTGACATAGATGGGTGTACAGTAGATGACCCAAATATACGTCTAATGATTGGTCGCTACTCTCTCTATTCAGAGATAATAGGGATATTTTGATCAGGGAAATGTCAAACAAAATAGATTTTGACTCTTAATTTCTATTAAAATATATTTTTAATTTCTAGAAAATCATTGTCATCCTAAAGGGATTATGGACATAAATCTATTGATATAAGTTTTAAGTTTTAAACTTGCATATTTTTGAACTAATTGTTAGTCAAACTTTGTATAAGTTGACTTTTCACTGATGAAAATATCTCTATCATTTCTTAACGGAAAGAGTATTTGTGTATTCTAACTTGGACAAACCAGCAAACCGGAGAAGGTGGAGATTATGTTTTAGAGAGAATCCCTAAATATTGAATAGAGTTTAATATTTTATTTCAGAATTAGTTGAATATTTCGAATATTACTAATCACAAAATCTTTAGCAAAAGTAACGAATTATTGAGACAAGAATAAAAGAAAAACGAAAAAAAAAGGGAAAGCGTACCTGCCCGGCCGCCACCGCTTCCCGCTGCGTTTGTGGGCTTCTCGTGGGCCTGCAACGTTCGGCTTTCCCGTCCCACGGAAGACAGATAAGCGCGGAGCGCCCCCATCTCATTCCTCCGTCGGCCCGCTCTCTATCTTCTTATCCCAATTCACCCCTGCCACCTCGCCGGCCTCGAGCACGCTGCCGGCTGCCGGCGGCAGCCGCGCTTCGTCACGCGCTCCACTCCACCGTCACCACACGAACGTTCCTCCGCCGACCACTCCGCCAAAGTATCTCCAAGCCTCATTCCACCGAGGCAGCCAGACGAAACCGGGCCTCCTCCTCCTCCCCAATTGTAGCGGCCAGACGAAACTGGCGCCCTTTGGATTCACGTCCTCTTTTTCTGCCGGTAAGGAAGCCCCCACCTTACTTGGACGCATTGATCTGGAAGCCGGTGTTGTTGTGGTCCCCCGTGCTGGGTTGGATCTGTTTCCATTTGTTTGCCCCGTGCTGCTGATGCGCTGAATTACTAGCGCCAGTTTATCTTCCAAAATTTTGGGCGTTGAACTGAATCACATACCGTACATTGCATATTTGCATTTGACAGTCGCTCAGGACATCTCTACTGCGTGGGCTTGCTGTCGCTACCACCCTCACTGTGCATTTGCGAGCATCCACGTGACCAGGCATTTCAGAAGGAAGGCTGTATGCAGGCTTGTAATTTTCAGTTAAGCTCATCAAGGCCTCCTTGGTTAGAGCCGTGGCTGCCATCCACTGGATTCCGGTTTGCGACACATAGTGGTTACTTTTTGGGTGAGTTGGGTGTTCTCTGTTTTTTTAGATGTTTTTTTGTCACTTTGGATGCATTGAGACTCCAAAACCATATCAATTTTGTTGACCTGTCATTGTAGGGGGACTGGGACTACCCAGGTTGAAATGTAGAGTACAGTGCTCCGAGCCGTGGCAGTCTACAAGTTCAGTTCATAATCAGAAAGAGGTATCTCGAGTGCACTGGATAATTGGACATTTAAATTGACAGAATATGATTAGAAGTTATAGTTCATATTTGCATTTTGCTTTTAGCAACTTCAACATTATTGTAGCAGCACATTTCCATAATTAAGGTAATACTGGATGTTAAGGACAGACTTTTTGGGACTACTGGGAATAATGGAGTATTGAACAACAGGTCTTTGATGAACTGGATGCTGATTCCTTTTTTGTTTTTATATGTCACAAGTGTATAATTTACAAAGCCGAAATTCGGTGCAACCATGGTTGATGCTGTATTACGTTTTAATGTAAAACATACCAGGGAATTGTGCAACTGAAACGAACATGGGAGAATGATACCATTTAAATGCTAATAGTGATTACTTTTCTATAATTACCTTGTTGTTTCAATGTTACACATCAGTTCCTGCTCAAATGGAATGCTAACCTTTTGCTTTTACATCACTGTAGAAGGTCATATATTCTTGTATTGGTCAGTCAACATCATATCTGCATGTGCAATCTCTTAGGAACTTTCCGGCTGAAAAACTTTGTGGAGAAGTGGTTGTGGTGCGTCTTGATTCTGCACTTCTCTTCAGAGACTTAGGAACATGCACTTTATCACTTGAAAGAGCATTGCTAACCATCAAATACTTGTACAAAGCAAGAGCAAAAGTTGTTATAGTCACCAGCTGGGATACAGTTCTTCAATCTGATAATCCAGGAATTAAATCAATTGACTCTTTTGCAGGTTAGCCAATGTTCATACTTTCATTTATTATGTAACTCGAATTTCTAGACATATCTTCTGTTACTTCCTTCTGGGATTGAAGATTTTTTTCAGCCTTTTATACCAATATAGCAGAATACTGGATTACACACCCCTATTTCTTGAATTACACAGATTTTTTTAATTAGTTTTCATTGGGTTTTATTCTTCACTGAAAGAAGGAATTATTGAATTTTGTAAAAGGAAGATGTTGAGTTTCTATACACCAGATGTCCTGTTATGGGAATCTGCACGATTACAGTCTCTTTGCTTTGCTACTGTTACTGGTGATAAGTTTGTTACTAGGCCATTTCCCTATCATTTTAATAAGACAAAGAACTGCACCAATGCTGATTGTTTCTTTCTTGACATATCATACAATCTGATTTTGTCAGAGCACTTGTCATCACTCCTTCAAGTAAAAGTCATCCCAGTAGATGGCACGTCTGGTTTTACATCATTTAAGCATGAAGAGTGGGTGCAGAACAGTGTTATTTTGTTTGAAAATCTTCTGAACTTCAAAAGAGAAGTTGCTAATTGCAATGATTTTTCTCAGAAGCTAGCTTCAGGTGCCACAATATTTGTCAATGATTCTTTCTCACTGTCTCATAAGATTCTTGCATCTACTGTTGGCATCACCCGCTTCTGCTATGCATCTCTTGCTGGTTTCCATTTTGAGGAGGAGCTTATGCAATTGATAAAGATCATGGACACCACGAGGCGCCCATATATTGCAATTGTAATTATTGGCCTATTTTTTTCCAATGTTTATGTAGCTGATAGGCTTTATGCGAGACCTAGCTCTCAAAAATCAGTTGTCTATTAGTGACATAGTTTTCAACTTTACTTTCTGTACTCTGCATGAAGGAAAAACTATGTATGTAAAGTATGCTAGTTCAAGCTTTTTCTTCCTCCATGAAATGTTAATATATCCTCTGTGCTCTGGAACCACCAGAGAAAGATGGATGGCTTGTAAAATACACCCCAAACAACCAAATATTCGTTTTCCTGTTGTTCACATATCATAAGTCTGTGCGCCTAGACAGGTACTACTAGTGTTCACTATGTACCATATTATTAGAGCAGATCTTCGTCCAGTCCCTTAGAATCTATATAAAGTATCCAACTAGCTATAACAACTTGTGTACTGGGATTGTTTTAGATTAAATGAACAAAGAAGATTTTGGGCATTATGGCATAGACCATATGCTAATAATATAATAATTACATCTTGTTTCTTGAGTTTTTGCTAGAAACTGATAGTACGAAATAGTATGACACATTTTTGCCTTCTGTAATCTTAACCTTATGGGTGGGTGTGTTGTCACTTTCAGTTATGTTGACGATTTTATTTACCTGAAACATTGTGATTACTGATTATAGTAGATGATTAATGGCAATTGAACAGCAAAATAATTGGTCCTAGCAACAGGTGTTTCATATGAACCATATGCAAGTTGGATCCATGCGTCACTATGAAGTACTTTAGAGCAAAAAATGTGTAACTGCTTCCTATTACCATGTTACTTTATTTCTGACTTGTTATTTTTATTGCAGATTGGAGGCAGTAAATTCTTGAGAAAGGCACCTGCTCTTCGGATGTTGACCTCTCTATGTGATGGGTTGTTCTTTGTTGGAAAATTATCATTTCAGATAATGAACTGCCTTGGAGTGCCAGTGCCCCCTCAATTCATAGAAAGAAATGCAGTTATGGAAGTACTACAGATTATTCAAGTTGCTAGGGATAGGAACATTCCTATTTATTATCCAACGGATCTCTGGTGCTTGAACAATGAAGATGGTGGAACATTGGGAGTAATTAACTCTACTGAACAACTGGATGGTGAGTATAACTAGAAACTTTTCGTGTCCTTTGTGTGTTTCTCAAGCAACGTTTTCCGTGGCAACATTTCTGAAATTGTGCTATCCTCGGTCAGATTAAGTAACATCCTGTTTGCAAACATGTTTATCACCAGTCACCATGTTATTACTTGTCAAAGTGTAATGGTGACCTTTAGTCCATGCTAGCCAATTACACCCTGGAGAAACAAGTTGAATTGGATAGTTGGCAGCAGCATTTTGCTAATAGCAATTAAACAATGAAATGTTTGTTTTATAATACCAGTTGCCAGGAACTGAGCATAGCTCCGTTGGTGGGAGGTGCGGGTGTACAGTCCGACCACCTAGGTTCAAGTCCTCTTCTATTTGAATTTGGGTGCCTATTTAATTTCAAAGACACCTATTTCTTCCAAGGTTTGCTCGAGGAACTTTATATATTTTCTTCGAATATGCAGGAGAACTGCATATCATTGCATTAAGATAGAAAGAGAGGCCGAAATAGCCTTACAACACCCCACACCCACACATCCCCATACAGGGGGTACTTAAGTTACATTCACGCCCGTGAAAGAACACCAAGTCGATCACCTCTACATGCTGCCTGATCTATCCATCCCCTGGACCACGGCTGCTGAGGTACTAAATCCTTCTGCGCCTGCAAGCATCCAGAGGTCTGCCTCTTCCTTCGCAAGGAGAAAAGCACGACCAACCCTGGATGAGACACCATTGAACACCACATCGTTCCTTGCCTTCCAGATGGTCCACGCACCTAGGATGGTCCACGCACCTAGGACAGCCAGATTTTTTTTTTCATTTTTAAACTGCCAGTTGCCAAAGAAATCTGTACTTTTCAATTTACACTGCTGCACGTGTTTGTGGAGTTTGGCTCTATCTGCAGATTCTAGCATTTCATTATGGCAAAGTAGCCATTTCCGTCTCTAAACTTTGCCTCAAGGGTCAAGTTCGTCCCTCAACTTTTAAATTGTCCAATCTTGTCCCTCAAGTTTTGTTTTTGGATCTAACTTGTCCCTCAATTTTCAAATGAGCCAATCTAGTCCATCAACTTTTGTTTTTGGTTTGGACTCGTGACCCTATTTTGCCTTTCAATACCCTATAGCTATCTCTTAAAGCTAGCATTTTCATTGCACTGTGGCTATTTCTTAAAATAAATTCAAGGAGTGATCGTGTTAACACTTAGAGTTATGGATGTGGCACATAAGCAATTACTTCAAAGTTGAAGCTGTTATGAATTATTCTAATACCTGTGATTTCTCCATACTTACTTTTTTAGGCTGGACACCAACTGATATAGGACCATCAACATTGGAGAAAATTTCTTCTATTATACCATTATATAAGGTAACAAATGGTATTAATGGAAACATTCCTTAAGTTAGTTTGAGCGAGTCCCGTGAAATAATCTTAGCTAGTTGTGCAGCACATGAAACTGATTAGTTTTTACTTATATTAATTATTTCATACTTTTTTTTGCTTCTCTTGTTAATTGTAAAGTATTTTTGTTAGTATTGAACTATGTGGTCTAAGAGAAGAATTAAAGATAAAATATCCAGATCAACTTGAAAGCTTCACTTTGATCGATGTGTGATAATTTCCTTATGTGAACTACCATTGATTGGATATCTCCTTTCTTCCTATCAAGTTGTCTTCCATTTTATGATAATCTTTTAGATCCTGGACAACTTATGACATTGTTTTACCTTTTTCTTTACAGAAGATACTATGGATTGGTCCTACAAACTATGATTTAGCAGAAGAATTTTCAATCGGAACAACACAGTTGGGTCAAATACTGGAAAAAGCAAGCTTTGATAGCTGTGAAGTTATTTTAGTAGGGAGTGCAGCATGCAATGCATTAAAACGAAAAATAAATTCCTCATCTCAATATTTAGAATTTCAAAATGCCACTGTTGTATGGGAATTCCTCAAAGGAAGAATATTGCCTGGTATAGCAGCATTGGATAAAGTAAGTCATGCTCTGGAACAACTGTTGGGTCATAAGTATGCTGCTCATATAATAGTAGAATTTCATCAGCAAAATATTGTTCCAATTCATCCATGTTATTTATTCAATGTGTGACAAATGAAGCCTGCTATAAATCTCAATGAAGTTGAAAGTGTACACTGATTCCTTGATGCTCTCAGGCTCTCAGCAGGCTAGCACTTAGTGTGTGCCTATACCATTCAGTTATTTTCATGTGACCCTACATTGGATCATATGGTGATGTCTATGCTTCGACATAGCAAAAAATTTAAATGGTCCCATTTACATATCTGATTAATTGTTGAGCATGTTCAAAAATATGACACCTCTACCACTTTAGCAAAGTTCATAAATTTAAAATTCCAGTATCATAGCACACAAATAATCCTGGTACAAGGCATTAGAGTTCTACATATATTTAATCGTACTAAAATCCTCCAACATTGCTTCAGTGTTATAGATGGCCATTATCTACCCAACAGAAATGTAATGTGGACCTTAACAAAATAATTGATTGAATTCTGTGCTCAAGGATTTCTAATGATTGCTCAAGGACTTCTATTGGCATATTGATTCGCATACAACCTGAAAGTCCTGAACAGTGCTGTATCCTGTATGCTATGCCTGCATATCTCTGTGCCAGAAACAGTAATCACTGTATTAAACTATGGTTCAAAAGGTCTCTGTGGCATCCTCTGATCCTATCGCAGTCGTGGACTTGTACCTGAATATTTCAGTGAGATGAGTGGCCACGTTTTTTTTAACTACATCTTCGTCATTTTCAGTAATGTTGTCAGGTGTCTTTCAGTTCCAGTGATATAGATATATTTGGTTTTTCATATCGAAACTTTTGCAGCGTTACCCCTACCAGATTCCATGGAGCACTGTCTTCAGCGATCCTGCACTACCCTTAGTGGTTGACATTGGAAGTGGTATGCCTCCTTAAATATTTGAAAACTGGGATTTGTTTCATAAAATGAGTACAAAATGAAGTGGAATGGTTTATTTCCATGGGGAATTGTGGTATATATAGGCTCTTTTCTATTAGCAATGTACAAGCTAACTGACATCAGTGAAAGATTGAACAGCACAAAAGGAAAATTAATTCGAGTCAGTATTGAAACACATCTATATTGCTTTTTCCAGTATAGATTCCATAAATTTATTTTTGTAATCTTGATCTCAGCTATTCCACGATAATGATAAGAAAGTATCAGTTTGTACCTTGTGATATAGGATTTGGTATCTGTACATTTGGTCAGAGTGCAAACTACCAAATTCTAGAGCATTACTTAATTATGGGATATATCTCTGCTTCAGTGATTCTTCCACCCTTGTCATGTAAATACTATTTCTTCGTGCAGGAAATGGTTTATTTCTTTTTCAAATGGCTAAAAGTTGTGGAAGTTCAAATTTCCTTGGGCTTGAGATGAATGAAAAGGTAAGAACTGCCTTTTGGTCTATATAATCTCATTCTTGGCTTCAATCTTTTTAGTAACTCACCTTTACTGTAGCTTGTTATAAGGTGCCTCCAGGATATGGCTTCAGATGAGAAAAGGAACCTGTAAGTGTTGCTTGTGTTTATCTTTTCTTTGTATAAGTTAGTGATCTCAGTTCTTGCAACAGTTTTTTTAATTACAATAATCAAAAGAATGATTAAACAAAATATAGAACATCGTGTATTTCACCTTGACTTGAGATATCCCTTTTCTAGTGTAGCTTATTAGTTTGGCACATTTCGAGGGATCCTAGATTGGAGCTGGCCTTTACATCCTTAGGAATGTAAAAATTTCTCCTGTAAGCATCACATCCTAATCAGGAGAAAGAGAAGTATTGCTTTCTTTGACTGAAATGACCCACTACCCCCATGTTATCATTTTCTTCGTTTCTGTTTTTGTGCTTCCTTCTATATTTCATCATCAATGATGCTGCTGTTTCTTTTCTGACAGATATTTTATATCCACGAATGCAACATCAACATTCCACTCTATAGTTTCAAGTTATCCTGGACGATTGACTCTTGTCACGATACAGGTTTCCTTCTACTCCTATGGTTCATGTGCTCTTTTTGTAGGAAACAGGAGGGGTTGTGCCTCTACTGATTATATATTAGTGAATTAAAGAGAGTACAAAGAATTTACATAGTGAAGAAAAAAGAAAGAAAACAGGTTTACTGAAAGGTCTCTTTGCACTCTAGCCATATTCGACTAGGACAAACTCATGCAAAATCTTGATCTGCATCTTTGGATTGTTGGGTCAACATTGTTGAAATCCAATCATATCTTATTATCCATATGGTCTAGGACATGAGCATTTCAACCTTTTGTTCTATTCCACGGTCTGTGCAGTTATCTTGCTTGTTGATAATCTCCTTTCAGTGCCCAAATCCTGACTTCAACAAAGAGCACAATAGGTGGAGAATGGTGCGAAGAATGCTCATTGAAGCTGTCACCGATCTTCTTCAGACCAATGGACAGGTATGCTATGTTCATCACCTCTGAATCCAAGACGTGCATACGTTTGTTCAATGGTGGCATAAGTCCAGGACAGACCCAAAAAATTCTGCTGAACAGTGGAGCATTGTTTCACTTTCTTGGTGAAGAAACACTGATCCTAAGACGGATACTGCATTTGCTGCTGCAGGTTTATCTGCAGTCTGATGTGGAGTCCGTTCTGCTCGGAATGAAAGAGCAGTTTCTCTTGTACGGCAAGGGCCAGCTTGTCGTGGACGGCGATGACTGTGGCCACCGGATGGAGAACCCGTTCGGCGTGGTGTCCGACTGGGAACGCCATGTCCTCGCTCGCGGAGCTCCCATGTACAGGACGATGCTGAGGAAAGTGTGACTCCATTGCTTTCTGAAGTCTGAACATTTGTTTTGTCACCATGGCCGATTGAAACATGGAACACGTTCAGGGACAATGTTCACGGCCACAATCATAAATTCATTCGGTCCACTCAGCAAATCCAAGACGGCCTTTTCCGAAAGACATCATATGGACATGGCAAAAATTTGTGTGGCCAAATCGAATCAATCCAATGAAAGATCACAGCTGTTTCTCCCAAATTGCTAACTGAAAGCCTCCTACGGACGGACACCTGCCTGATCATGTCATCTGCCGCCGGAGAGGCTGACATCAGACATGGTGGCCACGCTCATCGCCGCCGTCGACTGCCGGACGGACCACGAGTCGAAGACAGGATGGTGCCTCTCCATGCCCGCGAACGTGTTGAACGACATGTACGTCGCGGGCAGCTCCAGCAACGGCGCGCTGCCGTCGAGGTACTGCATGACCTGCCGCATGCTCGGCCGTGCCGCCGGCGACGGGTGCAGACACGCCAGCCCCAGCCGCAGCACCAGGTCCGCCTCCGCGGCGTCGTACCCCGGGCCGAGCCTGGCGTCCACGGCGCCAGTGACGGAGCCATCGCGCCAGTGCCCCAGCACCCAGTCCACGAGCACGAAGCAATCGCCGGTGCTGGCGTCCGCGTCCTCGACGGGCCTCCGGCCGCACGCCACCTCCAGGAGGAACACGCCGAAGGCGAACACGTCGGAGAGGGTGGTCGCCTTGCCGGTGCGCACCAGCTCCGGCGCCAGGTACCCCATGGTGCCGACCACACGCGTGGTGTGCGGGTCGGCGCCATGGTCGTACAATCTCGCGAGGCCGAAGTCTCCTAGCCGGCCGTTCATCTCGCCGTCGAGGAGCACGTTGCTCGCCTTGATGTCCCGGTGGATGACCACCTGCTTCCAGTCCTCGTGCATGTAGAGCAGCCCGGCGGCGACGCCTCTGATGATGTGAAGCCTCTGAGCCCAGTCCAAGACGGGCTTGCCGTCGCGGCCATGGAGATGATTGTCGAGGCTGCCATATGGCATGTAGTCGTAGACCAGCAGGAGCTCCCCTTTGCGCCGGCAGTAGCCGAGCAGCTGCACGAGGTTGCGGTGCCGGAGGTGGCCGATGCTGACGACCTCGGCGACGAACTCCTTCATCCCTTGCCTTGAGTGGTGAGACACCTTCTTCACGGCAACCTCGGTGCCGGGTCCCCGGAGCACGCCCTTGTAGACGCGTCCAAAGCCTCCTGAGCCGAGCAACCACTTGTCCTTGAAGCCGCCGGTGGCGTCGTGCAGGTCCTTGAAAGCGAAGCGTTGTGGCCCGAACTCCACCTCCCAATCTTCGCGGAGCTCGGCGTACCTGAGACGTCGCCAGAGGAGCAGGAATCCGACGGCGACCGCCGCGAGCGCGGCCACCGTGGTGGCAATAGGCAGAGCGATGGTCAGCGCCTTGGAACGGGGCTTGGGGCCAATGCGCGGCAGCTTCGGCAGCTTGGCGTAGTCGAGAGCCGGTGCGTCGCCGTCGAGGCTGAAGCTCCAGCCGACGACGTAGTGCTTGACCAGCACGATGCTGGACGCCGACGAGAAGCCGACGTACGCCGTGTCGGCGATGACCGTGGAGAGGTCGATCCTCTTAGACAGGAGCGGCCTCTTGGGCCTGGGCGACCGCGCCGGCGCCATGGCCACGGTGATCTCTGTGGTGGCAGCGTCGTAGTCCACCCACACCTGCATGGGCTCCCGGCTTATGAGGCTCAGGTTCTGGAACGCGCCAGTGGCGTCGTCGTAGTACCCCGCCGGCGCGGCCGTGGAGGAGTTGAGGCTGTTGACGTCGACGCCGACGTGGTTGTTGTTGATGTCCGCGAACTCCGGGTTGCGCACGGTGTCGAGCTCGACGGCGAAGATGCGGTTGCGCGCGTCGCCGTTGCTGGTGCCGTTGAACATGCCAAGGTACTGGTTCGGCATCGCCGTGGACAGGTCCGTGGTCGGCGCCACCAGGAACGCGAACCCGCTCGTGCTCAGGTCCAGGAACTCCGACACGATGGCGAACACGAACGTCGTCGAGAAGGACGACATCGTCAGCGCGGCGGCGGCGGCGCCTGCTCCAGCCGGGCGCTGGAACGTGACGGGGTGCGGGTGGAAGGCGTGGCCCTTGGGCATGGTGGTGTCGTTGGTGAGCTGCAGCAGCCCGGCCGGCGTGACGGTCGCCATGCCGTCGAGCGCCAGGGCCGCGCCACCGAAGCCGTCGTACGCGAACTCGACGGCGCCTGCGATGCCCAGGCCGACGACCACAACCACCACCGTCAGCAGCCAAGCCTTGGCACCCATGGGGGAGCAGCGGTGGTGCACGCTTGTCACGCTCGCGTCATAGCCTCACGGGTTGTCGCAATGTCACGAGCAAAAGATGCCGTGGCTCAGATGCAGGAAGCCGAGGACGAAGCACGAAAGAACAAAGAAGGTCACCCAAGAGAGCGACGTGCCATGATTTTGTCATCCATAAACGTGGGCCACGGCGGCTAAACGAGATTCAGAGGTGTCTCACCACAGACTGATGCGGCGACCATTTTTTCATGTTTCTTTCGTTGCCCTAGAAAACAGGTCAAATTTTGACACGTTCTGAAAATTTGGCCGCAACTTGTTTCTTTTGCTGAAAATTTGGAACCAGCTAGCTACATCGCACAAGGTTGAATCTAGTAGGCCGATTTGCTCGCCCCAACTTTTGCCGGCCAGCCAAACAAAGGCATGGGTGAGGTGGCCAATTTTTGCACCGAATCCAATAACATCTACTCCAATCATCCAATTTATGTTCATTTTCACCAGAACATTAATTGTGGTTTGAACTACAAACCAAATAATTTCCGTGTTGGCAATATTTCGACGGAAATAAAATCAATCACACCGTTCGGCAGCCGGCTGTGCAGCCGGTTGGCTGCTGCTGCTGCAACCAACCCTGTTTTAGCGGCAGCAAAGCAGCAGCTGCCGCAGCCGGCTGCACAGCCATTGAATTATGGAGAATTTGAAATCCTGCGGGTGGGTACCATAACATTTTTCAAATATGGTGGGAAAAGGCTACTAGTTAATCACATTTTCATTCACAAATCACAATTGAGACCATTTCCAGCCAAATCACAAATGTGTACAGTGGCATCCTCTACAACACATACTGCTAACACATTCAAGTCATAGTTACATATTTCAGTTCAGTTCCAGGTGCAGAATCAAGTCACAGTTACATATATCTACATATACAACACATACATACATGCTACTGAAATGGTGCAGATGATCAGCACAGCACAGCACGCCAGGGATGCCTCTGCACATGCTAACAAAGTGGTGCAGATGATCACAAACGGCTTGCTGCTGCACAGCCAAAATCAGGCAGCTCATGCTCACAAAGTGCTGGACATGATCACCAACTTCTGCACATGATTGCTCACAAAATCAGGCAGCTCATGCTCACAAAGTGCTGCACATGATCACCAACTTATGCACATGATTGCTCACAAAATCAGGCAGCTAATGCTCACAAAGTGCTGCACATGATCAGCAGCTTGTGCACATGATTGCTCACAAAATCAGGCAGCTCATGCTCACAAAGAGGCCAAAATCAGGCAGCCATGCTCACAAAGAGGCCAAAATCAGACAGCCGTGCTCACAAAGAGGTCATCACATTACTCAATCATAGGACAGCCTATCCAAAATCCTGATATAGAAGAATAATATTAAGTTCCAAAACAGGTATTCATTAGATATCCAGGAGTAAACAGGAGTAAACTTGTAGCAGTCAATCATGTATTTATTTATTCCATCTGTTTGTACTGCCTCCATTAAAAATTACTATTTCATTTGGCTTTCTAGGTACATAGTCAAACATAAATCCTCCATTCAATTAGATAAATCTGGTGAAATGTAAATCCAAATGTTACTGGTTCCTTTGCATATGCCAGTATAAATTGCTAGTGCTACACAATTACAGGTTAATCATGATTGCAAGCAAGAGGCACTCACCTATAACTGTCAGCCGACCCTAAGCGCTTAGAAAGCCACCACATATTATATTTATGTAGCTGCTAAGCAAGCAAACAGACTGGAGAAGACAATTTCAGTTTTCACTCTAGCAAAATCACCCTAAAACTAGATGGCTATGGCTACACCTCAAATAACAGACTGAACCAGTTTATTCTGGGATGTTTTTTTGTCAACAATTTTGCCTCCTAAGTAAACAGAACAGCAATAGAGCCCTTGGCCCAACAGGCTGACCCAATAGCAATCAATTTTGCAACAGAATCTGGCACTACATTTTCCCAACAGAATCTACCACTGCAGCTATATAATAGAACAAGATTTCATATGCAAGAAAGTGTACATACCTCATCCCATTTTGCTCCACGGTCCAAAGGCAATCCATTCTCGTACAGATGTCATATCGTCTTCGTCAGTTAATTGAATCCAGTCAGACGGTGCACACATGTTCAGTACTGCAGACCCGACTTCATTGTGCTCTAATGCAAAATTATGCAAAGCAAAGCAGGAAATAATAATCTTGGATTGCTTCTCCCTTTCAAAGTACGGGACTCCTTGTAAAATTTGCCACTTATTTTTCAATACCCCAAATGCCCTTTCCACAACATTCCGAAGACTAGAATGGTGGTAGTTGAAAAACTCCTTTAAGTTGCTCGGCCTTGTGTATTGAAACTGACCAACATGCATCCTGTTATGTCGATATGGTGCCAAATATCCCCTCCTACCTGCATAATTGCGTCCACCAAATAGAACTTTCCTACAACACAACATTCATATGGACACCTTTAGCATGACAATAAGTGGTATCTCACTACTATAATTGCAGCAAGTAAGCACTGTTAAGACCTACTAACCTGGTGGTGGATGCAGGAACCTTGGTACGTCCAAACAATCCCTCAACACTGACATGTCATGAGCAGCCCCCGCAATGCCCGTACCCACAAATGTGAACCACATGTCCATGTCACATACTGCTAACACATTTTGGCTAGTGTATCCCTTCCTATTGATGTAATCATCATGTGCCCGATGACTCACTGTGACTGGAATGTGGGTTCCATCTATAGCTCCTATGCACCCATCCAAGTATGGTGAGTACTCCAGCAGTCTAGGGTGAAGTGTTGTGTAGTTTGGATCCTTTGGCCCAATAACTGTTCCTGCCCAGGAATAAATGGCTTCTACCACTTCATCATACTGCCTACTTATAGTGTCCAATGAGCGACGAAACCTATATTTTATCTGTCTATATGGCTGCCGACAGCCACATGCCCATAGGAACATCCCTAGTGCCTCAATTGAACCAAATTTTGGTGTAGATTTGAGCCCATGGCTAGTTACTAAGGTTTCATGCAAAAGCTGAAAGCCATGTGGGTAGATACGGAAGTTGTCGTAACATCTTGTTCTAGAATGCAAGTTCAATTCAACCTATTGTAGCCCGCTCAGCTCTTCGACTAATGGCATGGGTGGAGGGAACGGGACAGGCTCTACACTTGAGCTGCTTGCTGCATAAGCTCCTAAGGCGGCTGCGTAACCCCCCATGTCCCAAAAAATAGAACTGCCATCACTCGATGTTCCGCTTGTGTTGTCGGATTCTTCATTGCTGGCCATTTTGGACAAAATAACTGGAAAACAAGGCAGTGATTCAGACTAGTGCATATGAAGTCAGTATGCATGTAGCCAAGGATGACATACCTTTACTGTCCTTGGCAAGCTGATCCTCTCACTTGAGGCTGCCCCTACAACAACTGCAGCGTTGTCACTGCAGCAAAGAGGACAGTACATAAAAATCATACCCAAATAATACATGGCAAACTAATAATTTGTACACTTAGCTAACTAGAGATCACCATACCTTGCCTGACCTCACACAGCTGAGCCTTATAGTGTCTCTGAACCCAATGCATCGCCATCGCTTCAACTGAAAGCAAAAGAATAACAAAATCAGATCAAACCATGATTATGTCAATAGTACAATTAAGATCCAAAGTATGTAGTAACAAAACTAAATATAAGAACTGAAGTTATTAAGGCTGAATACGAACAACAAGCAGAGTTTGGCACCACATGGGTGATTACATAGGTTCAAATTAAAGTACAGTCTAGCAGCAGAGGCAGCGGTGGCGGCTACTGGGCATTATCCCAAGTCCATTCTATCCATGAACGACGGGTCTCTTTTGTGTTCATAGTCTTGAATGCCGCACGCAGGGCCTGGTTCCTAAACAAAGCTATAGCTTTGAAATGCAGATCTGTCCCTTGCTCAACACCATCTTGTTCGAGGATATGTATACATTGTGTCACATCCTCTGTCTCACGGCTAACACGGTGTTCCCGCGAACACCTAGCAACCATGGTTTCTGATATGGTTCTCACATAGTCCTCCATGCTGCAACTCTTCTTTTTGTGTGGGCTGTTAACCTCGCTTTCGGCCATAGGCCTTTTACCGGATGGGCCTATGGGCTGCTGTGCCGTCATTGCATCAGTGTCTTCACTCGCACGAGGAGGTGTTGCCTCACCAACACCACCAGCCCATAGCAGTGATCCCCTGTCTTGGGATTCAGAGCTAAACAGAATGTCCATTTCATCCAGAAAATCAGGAGGTGGCGTCGCTTTTGATGATGCAGCTGTAATGTTCACCTGCAAACAGTAAACAAATTCATCAAGCATGGATTAGAACCCTGTACAACAAGTGAAGTCAACAAATTCAGCAAAACTGTATTACAACCATGTACATAGGAGGAACTGTACATTGCACTTACCGCTGCATCATCTGGGTTGTCCACCCAAATGGTTTCATCAGCTGCTATGCCGCCAGTATTCTTGTCACGGCCGAGGCCAGTGTGCTTGTGTAGTGCCAACCAATCTTTGTAGCGCCTCTTGAAGGTGGCGTATTTGTTTTGCAACTGCTTGACATTGTATGGCCTCCGTGTAGCAGCTTTGAAATAGCTGTGCACGTTGTGCCATCCAAGGGGAGTTAACCCCTTCTTGTTGGAGTTCCCTTTCTCCTTCTCAGCTATGCATAGGTCTAGGAATGTTTTGCTGAGCTGGTAATCCCAATTCGCACGGCCCCGTTCCATCTGTGTAGGTGGTTCGACAATGTGTAACTTGTGATCTTAATGCTACAAATCGTAAAGTGGACTGTCTACTTGCCTTGCTAATGCGGTTCGCGCGTTTTCTGCGGAGGTTGTATGGCAGAGGAGCAGGGGGCGAGCACGAGCCGGTGGATGAAGCTGCCAGTGTGGTATAGCCTATACAGCAATATAAGAAAGGTGTGAGATATCAACAGGCAAGCAATTATAAGGTAATGTACGAACGACAAAATAAATGGATAAGAAGTGAATAATTAAAGACAACACAACAGCACTGAGTATAATTAAAGACAACACAAGAGCACTGAGTATAAAACAAGATAACACATAAACTAGTCTGAGTAAATAACAACCAACGCCAATGAATCCTTGCAAAGTAATGTGAAAGAATATGAAAAAGAGTGATAAAATCCAGGGGTAAATAGGAGTAAACTTGTAGCATTATTATTCTGTATGGCAGAGGCATAAGAACAAAGTGAGGTAAGGGTAAATACATGATAAGTGTTAAGTGAGATGCCATGAGACATATTAGCAAGTCACCAGGTCATATACTGAGTAAACTAACACAGTTCTAAGTTCACCCTTGTCTCATGGCAGTTTCATCGAACAATAATAACAAATAAACAATCATATGTAAGATAAATGGTTACAGTCCAGAAATAATTACTATGAGCAAGGCCATCGTCTCAAAGCCAAATTAAAAGGGTGTGCGGTGGCACACCACTCAAATCCTATCAAACATTATCTCTCTAAAAAGGTAACACAACGCCTATCAAACATTATCTCTCTAAAAAGGTAACACAACGGGCCCACAAACAAAACTTTGGATTAGTTAAGACAGAGTAATAAAGAGCCCCAACACATTCTATGAATATTTAAGATACATTTTATGGCAAAAGAAAATCACTGATAAAACTTTGTGAACAAGACAAGCAGTCCACCCGAACTATAAATCTAAGCAACATTTTAAGCATACAGAACTACAGGTAGAAAGGCCATCGATACCCAAGGTACTTTACCTGCTAGAGCGAGCAAAACCCTACTGCTTAGCTTCAAAGCCTACTAGAGTCACTTGAACCTTGAGGTACACTCCGTTCCTTCATACACAGCAGCCAAGCAAATAATTACCATTTTGCTAATACCAAAAGACTAAATGCCAGAATATCAAATGGCCTCTAAAAAGCTAGATCTGAAGACATCTCAGAACGTATCAACATCACATAGACATACTGGACAAAAGCCGCCTCCTTAACAGCCATCATTCAAACTAGACAAAGAACAATATATTGCCAAAAGACGCTAACAAATAGAAGGAGCAGATGAAGCTAACTGAATAGTGAACAAACAAAATATGCATATATGCCTCACATATAAAATGTGGATTTGAAGTATCCATGAACATTGCAAGAATGTAGGCAAACACATTAGGCTATGCCTACTTAAGGGGATTTGCTACTTGCACAAATAGAAACAAAGACACTGTTCTGGACATGGGAGAACAGAACATGGAGGCAATGAACCTTCAACCTCTAGATCCGGCGTTGCTGCAGACATCGACGACGAGGCAGAGGTCGGAGCCGCCGGCGACGAGGTACCAGAAGCCGAAGAGGATGGAGCGGATCCGGGCGTCGCGGCTCGGGGACGGTGGACCGGATCCGGCCGTCGCGGCTCGGGGACGGACGGACGGTGGAGCGGATCCAGGCGTTGCGGCTCAGGGACGGTGGAGCGGATCCGGGCGTCTCGGCTCGGGGACGGTGGATCTGTCGGTGGATCCGCGGCGGGTTGCTTCCGCGACGGCTTCCTTCCACCAAGGATTGCTTCGGCGTCGATTCGGGGAGAGGCCTACGACGGCGAGGGGGCGATGCCGCACGGCCCACGGCCACCTCCACGACCAGCGACGGCGGCGCGGCGGCGGCGATAAACCCTAAGCGCGATTGAATGGGGGACGAGCGGATGAGGCGAGGCCGCGGGCGCCGGCAGCACTGCTTATATCCCATGCTGAACAGCTGTAGCTGGGCTGCCGAACGGCTGGGCTGTAAGCCCACAACCGCTGCCGCAGCCCAGCCAAACGGTCTGAATGACACATGAACTTCACTTGTCAATGCTTGTCATACTAATAATTTTTTTATCGATATTTGTCATGGCAGCCATCCAAATGTTATTCTTTCTTGCCAAATTTTGGCGTTGCCCATGAATTTGCTTAACCATGATCCAAAGAATCAAGGGTGGAAAATGTCCAATAGAATCCATCACATACATTTTTTGTACTAGAAAAATAATTTGTCAACTCTTAGATTGTATATGTTAGTTTGTTATATTGTTTTGATTGAACCAGGACCATCTCTGTTGAGTGTTGAATGAAATGTCACATTATTAGCCACTAATTTTATTTGAACCTTCGAAAGGAACTTCCGAGTAACATATTCAAAGATGCCTAGTTATCCTGCATATTCTCGTGAAAGAGAACCATCCAATCATATATTATTTGATAACCTAGGTCTTCTAGTCTTAACAAAACAGTCGCAAAGGGAGTTAATTCTAAAAAATGAGGTACCATGTAAACAAATATGGTGACATGATGTTGGAGTTGAGGAAATGAGTTATACGATGCAATGGAATTCTTTCACATGTCCATTATTGAGGGCTAGAATTTTTTTAATTTGATCCCATGTCCAATTAAACAATTTCGCATCATGCATAAATTATACTACGACACCTATGAAACAACAAAATGGAACTTGCATTAAGAGAGATTGTTTCATTTTTAGATGATGTGGCGCCCTTGGAATTGGCTTTATTGTTGCTTTCGACTTTGTTGGTTTTGAGAGACGTTGCGAGGCCGCCCTACGCTTTGCGCTCCATTCAGGGATGTGCTAATGTAAGCGCACCAAAACAATACTCCTCACTCATTTCAAATAATTAACTTGTAGCAGTTATCTTTGGGCTTATCCTACATATTCATCTTGGTTGACCTAAAGATTGGAATTTTCTCAATTGAGTACCATGTATATGATGCTTTAGAACCATGATTTTTTTATTTGGAAACTAAGAATTTCAAATGAACCTGTTCAGCTTCTATCACAATCAATAGACTCCCCAATTCCTGATGGCCATATACCAGGTCATTGGATGAAAAAGATTCCTCTGCGTTGCCTACCCTAGATACATGACACTTATGCTTGCTATGACTAGAAATATATGTTCATCTAGGTCTGTCAAAATTCAGTTTTGACCGCTAATATGTTTATTTTTTAATTATTTATTTTTACAATTCAATGTAACTAGATTTATTAGGAAAGATATGTCCTTAATATATAACTTTTCACTTAGGGCATGTTTGTTTCGTTGGAATTGGGATGAATTGGAATCAATTTCCCAGATTGAACTGTTTGGCAGCACCATGAATTGGAAAGTGACATTCCGTGATTTTCTGTGGCCTAGAATGTCGGCCTGGATCAAATTCGTGGCCCCGAAAAAGGAATCAGATTCTAATCCGCTCGTCATCTACCTCCCGACGCGCCTCCCCGTCCTCGAGCATCCTCACATCTCGGCTCTCGCCTCGTGGACGCCATGGCGACTAGGGTTCCCTGGCGCCGCCCCCTCCATCTCCCCCTGCTCTGTCGCCACCACCCTGGGGTTGCCCACCGCCGCGAAGGCTCCGCCATGAGAGGGCGCCGCAGCCACGGAGAGCACCCTTGAGGGAGCCAACCACCCCGCACCACGGCTGCCGCACGAGGAGCAAAGCATGCATCTGGATGGGCACTGTCGTGCCCGCGGCGCTACCTCTGTGTCTTTCTCGCGCCATCGCCACCCAGACAGCCGCCGAGTGGAGATGCGCCTCCGAGCATGGTCACAGGCAGTTATCTTCGTCCCCTGGTAAGGAATCTCTTGCTTGCTTGTACGAGTTGCTGGCTTGCTTTGCTCTTCGGAGTCCGATCCGCTTAGTTAGTTCCGGATTGCCGTCATGTTTCCTTATTTTCGTGTTTCCCCAATTGCTGTTGGTTGTGTCTGTTATGAACTGGGTGATGTACCTTTCGACGTTAGGTTGCTAGAGTTGCGATAGCATCGGTCACTGTTTTGGTGGTTGTGTTGATGTACGTTTGCAAAGAAGAGAAGGGTGGTGTGATCGGACTCGTTTGATGAAACAGACAGTCTGTTGAAATGATGGTCGTTTACTTGTTTGATTGGAAACTCGTAGCACAAGACATGTTGGCTGTGCAGTCCGCTAGAATGATAGTCGTTTGATTGGACACTAACTACATAAATGATTTATTTAACAAAAACTAAGAAATGATTTATTTAACAAAAACTAAGAAATGATATAGCACATACCCATCAGGAAAAAGCTCCAATGCAAAAACACAGGGTTCATGGCATTATCATACAGTGCTGCAGTCTGGCAGTGCAGCAAGCACTTATTGAGCCTGTTTAACTGCATATGCTGGTTGTTGCTTCTCTGCTACTGTCCGAACATCTTTATGGTACTTATCGTGTAGGTACATACATCTCTGAAATCTGAAACTCTTTTAGGCGTACTCTTTTGGTGAATCTGTTATGTTTTGATCTTCTCTGCTACTTAACAATTATGCTTGGCATCTAAATTCTGATTTTTTGATGCCTTACCTCTTTGATGTAATGTCCTTACCTCTTCAATGTAATGTCTGATTTGAACCATACAGGAGGTTCAGAAAAAAGCCCTGTCTAGTCTAATTCCCGTGGCCGGCGCCTCCCTCCTGCTGCTACATTCTCCCTTGGCCCCTATCACAAGAGGTTGCCCAAGGTAACACATATATCACTAGCATCTAGTTTTGATTCAGCTTGTGTGCTGCCTAGTTTTGTCTTGCTCTTGGTCTTCCAACGTTCATCAATTCCTGATGACTTGATATTGATGGGGTTCTAGCTCTCTAGCAAACTGATTGACTTAGCAAAATGCGGTAGGAAGCTTGCTAATTACTAATGTCAGCTACTTGATTTTTGTGCATGATGATAGTTTCCTGGGAACTAATAGATTTACTGACTATAGAATGTGTACTGATATTAGGTTGGCAACAAATACACAATGACAGTCTATTATAGCAGAGTACTGGAAGAATGTCCGATTGCATTTAACTTTATTCATTATGATATTTCTTCAGGCTACATCTGCCATATCTAGCATGAAGCTTCACATACTCAAAGATCTATAAGGGAGGCAGCAAGGACAACAGTCATGGCTTCACAAGAAATGGTCGACTGTTACTTTAGATTTGTTGGATTTTATTGATTCTAGGACATGCAAGCTCATGTCTTGTTCTCACTTTCAGTTGGAGTGTTAAACCAGCTATATAGAATTATACTCTCCCTAGATCGGAGACCTACATCTAGCTAGTGCAAGGAACATGCGTAAGGAAGAGATGAGAGAGAAGCTGATGTAAATGCTGTAGAGAAGGGAGAATTGACCTGTTAATGAAGTATGAGAGTACATATGTTTATATTCTTTAGTCAGATCTTACAAAGATTTCATGTTCAGTCATCCAAACAGCATGTGTAATTTAATTCCTCGAAAACGATTAGAATGGTATCCAAACACAAAAATTAGAATTGAATCTGATTCCATCAAATTCATTTCCGTTTGGAAATAAAATTGGAATCTGATTACTAGAATCAAATTCACTTCTTGTTTCGTTGGAATTGGGATGAATTGGAATCAATTTCCCAGATCGAACTGTTTGGCAGCACCATGAATTGGAAAGTGACATTCCGTGATTTTCTGTGGCCTAGAATGTTGGCCTGGATCAAATTCGTGGCCCCAAAAAAGGAATCAGATTCTAATCCGCTCGTCGTCTACCTCCCGACGCGCCTCCCCATCCTCGAGCATCCTCACATCTCGGCTCTCGCCTCGTGGACGCCGTGGTGACTAGGGTTCCCTGGCGCCGCCCCCTACATCTCCCCCTCCTCTGCCACCACAACCCTGGGGTTGCCTGCCGCCGCGAAGGCTCCGCCATGAGAGGGCGCAGCCACAGAGAGGCCCTCGAGGGAGCCAACCACCCCGCACCGCGGCTGCCGCACGAGGAGCAAAGCCTGCATCTGGATCGGGCGCTGTCATGCCCGCGGCACTGCCTTCATGTCTTTCTCGCGCAGTCGCCACCCAGACAGCCGCCGAGTGGAGATGCGCCTCCGAGCCTGGTCACAGGCTATTATCTTCATCCCATGGTAAGGAATCCCTTGCTTGCTTGTACGAGTTGCTAGCTTGCTTTGCTCTTCAAAATCTGATCTGCTTAGTTAGTTCTCGACTGCCGTCATGTTTCCTTATTTTCATGTTTCCCCAATTGCTGTTGGTTGCGCCTGTTTTGAATTAGGTGATGTACCTTTCGACGTTAGGTTGCTAGAGTTGCGATAGCATCGGTCGCTGATTTGGTGGTTGTGTTGATGTGCTTTTGCGAAGAAGAGAAGGGTGGTGTCATCGGACTCGTCTGACGAAACAGACAGTCTGTTGAAATGACGGTCATTTAATCGTTTGATTGGAAACTCGTAGCACAAGACATGTTGGCTGTGCAGTCCGCTAGAATGATAGTCGTTTGATTGGACACTAACTACAAAAATGATTTATTTAACAAAAACTAAGAAATGATTTATTCAACAAAAACTAAGAAATGATACAGCACATACCCATCAGGAAAAAGCTCCAATGCAAAAACACAGGGTTCAAGGCATTATCATATAGTGCTGCAGTCTGGCAATGCAGCAAGCACTTATTGAGCCTGTTTATCTGCATATGCTGGTTGTTGCTTCTCTGCTACTGTCCGGACATCTTTATGGTACTTATCGTGTAGATGCATACATCTCTGAAATCTGAAACTCTTTTAGGCGTACTCTTTTGGTGAATCTGTTATGTTTTGATCTTCTCTGCTACTTAACAATTGCTTGATGCCTTACCTCTTTGATGTAATGTCATTACCTCTTCAATTTAATGTCTGATTTGAACTGTACCACAGGTTCAGAAAAAAGCCCTGTCTAGATTAATTCTCGTGGCCGGCGCCTCCGTCCTGCTGCTACATTCTCCCTTGGCCCCTACCACAAGAGGTTGCCCAAGGTAACACATATATCACTAGCATCTAGTTTTGATTCAGCTTGTGTGCTACCTAGTTTTGTCTTGCTCTGTGTCTTCCAACGTTCATCAGTTCCTAATGACTTGATATTGATGGGGTTCTGGCTCTCTAGCAAACTGATTGACTTACCAAAATGCGGTAGGAAGCTTGCTAATTACTAATGTCGGATACTTGATTTTTGTGCATGATGATAGTTTCCTGGGAAATAACAGATTTACTAACTATAGAATGTGTACTGATATTAGGTTGGCAACAAATACACAATGACAGTCTATTATAGCAGAGTACTGGAAGAATGTCCGATTGCATTTAACTTTATTCATTATGATATTTCTTCAGGTTACATCTGCCATATCCAGCATGAAGCTTCGCATACTGCAAAGATCTATAAGGGAGGCAGCAAGGACAACAGTCGTGGCTTCACAAGAAATGGCCGACTGTTACTTTAGATTTGTTGGATTTTATTGATTCTAGGACATACAAGCTCATGTCTTGTTCTCACTTTCAGTTGGAGTGTTAAATTAGTTATACAGAATTATACTCTCCCTAGATCGAAGACCTACATCTAGCTAGTGCAAGTAACATACGTAAGGAAGAGATGAGAGAGAAGCTGATGTAAATGTTGTAGAGAAGGGAGAATTGACTTGTTAATGAAGTATGAGAGTACATATGTTTATATTCTTTTGTCAGATCTTGCAAAGATTTCATGTTCAGTCATCCAACCAGCATGTGTAATTTAATTCCTAGAAAACGATTCCAATGGTATCCAAACACAAAAATTAGAATTGAATCTGATTCCATCAAATTCATTTCCGTTTGGAAATAGAATTGGGATGAATTGGAATCAATTTCCCAGATCGAACTGTTTGGCAGCACTATGAATTGGAAAGTGACATTCCGTGATTTTCTGTGGCCTTGAATGTTGGCCTGGATCAAATTCGTGGCCCTGAAAAAGGAATCAGATTCTAATCCGCTCGTCGTCTACCTCCCGACGCGCCTCCCCGTCCTCGAGCATCCTCACATCTCGGCTCTTGCCTCGTGGACGCCATGGCGACTAGGGTTCCCTGGCGCCGTCCCCTCCATCCCCCCTTCTCTGCCGCCACCACCTGGCCTAGGGTGGCCTGCCGCCACGAAGGCTCTCCCATGAGAGGGCGCCGCAGCCGCGGAGAGCGCCCTTGAGGGAGCCAACCACCCCGCACCGCGGCTGCCGCACGAGGAGCAAAGCCTGCATCTGGATCGGGCGCTGTCGTGCCCGCGGCGCTGCCTCCATGTCTTTCTTGCACCATCGCCGCCCAGACAGCCACCGAGTGGAGATGCGCCTCCGAGCCTGGTCACAGGCTGTTATCTTCGTCCCCTGGTAAGGAATCCCTTGCTTGATTGTACGAGTTGCTGGCTTGCTTTGCTCTTTGGAATCCGAACCGCTTAGTTAGTTCCGGATTGCCGTCATGTTTCCTTATTTTCGTGTTTCCCCAATTACTATTGGTTGTGCCTGTTATGAACTGGGTGATGTACCTTTCGATGTTACGTTGCTAGAGTTGCGATAGCATCGGTCGCTGATTTGGTGGTTGTGTTGATGTGCATATGCGAAGAAGAGAAGAATGGTGTCATCGGACTCGTCTGATGAAACAGACAGTCTATTGAAATGATGGTCGTTTACTCGTTTGATTGGAAACTCGTAGCACAAGACATGTTGGCTGTGTAGTCCGCTAGAATGATAGTCGTTTGATTGGACACTAACTGCAGAAATGATTTATTTAACCAAAACTAAGAAATGATATAGCACATACCCATCAGGAAAAAGCTCCAATGCAAAAACACAGGGTTCATGGCATTATCATACAGTGCTGTAGTCTGGCAGTGCAGCAAGCACTTATTGAGCCTGTTTATCTGCATATGCTGGTTGTTGCTTCTCTGCTACTGTCCGAACATCTTTATGGTACTTATCGTGTAGGTACATACATCTCTGAAATCTGAAACTCTTTTAGGCGTACTTTTTTGGTGAATCTGTTATGTTTTGATCTTCTCTGCTACTTAACAATTATGCTTGGCATCTAAATTCTGATTTCTTGATGCCTTACCTCTTTGATGTAATGTCCTTACCTCTTCAATGTAATGTCTGATTTGAACTGTACCGCAGGTTCAGAAAAAAGCCTTGTCTAGATTAATTCCCGTGGCCGGCGTCTCCCTCCTACTGCTACATTCTCCCTTGGCCCCTACCACAAGAGGTTGCCCAAGGTAACACATATATCACTAGCATCTAGTTTTGATTCAGCTTGTGTGCTACCTAGTTTTGTCTTGCTCTGTGTCTTCCAACGTTCATCAGTTCCTGATGACTTGACATTGATGGGGTTCTGGCTCTCTAGCAAACTGATTGACTTAGCAAAATGCGGTAGGAAGCTTGTGTGGTGGACCGCCCTAATTAATCCGGTTTAAAAGCATGGTACCATTATCACAGCGGTGCTCCACACCCTTAAACCGAGCTAATCGTGCAATCCGTCGGATACCTTCCCGATTAAACCACCATTTCTCTCCACCGAAACGAAATAGCAGCAGTCCCACTCGAAGATGGGCTCAGGCAGTACAACTCATCATAAATTTTTACATCACCAGGTTCACATGGATAAATATGCAAACACAGTGCATAAGTTTTAGCTATTACAAACCAGAGTTATAATACAGTGGAAGTCTAAATGGCGATACACATAACATCATGCGGAGCCCTCACATGACATTCAATCCCCACGGCCTGAGTCGGACTCAGACGGCACCCGCTCCACAGCCCAACCATCAGATAACATGCAAGGCCAAGTCAAAGCAGCAATCGGATCATAGCCATCACCATTATCTGAAAAAAATAAGCCACAAGCAAGGCTGAGTATACTAATACTCAGCAAGACTTACCCGACCAGGTTAAATTCTAGACATGCAAGGCCTTATGGCCGAGGGGTTTGTTTTGCCAAAAAGCAGCTACAAATTGATCCCTATTTTTAATATTTTAGCCAAGTTTAAAGTGAGACTAACCATTACTAAATTTGCCAAACTATCCAATCACAATCAGTGTCAAAAAATAATTGATTAACATGATATCAACATTTCTCATCTAACCACAATTCTACCCCTTGCCCAAGCCGCTGATGTGCGACAAGCGATCAAGCAGCTTCATGTAACCGCGAAGGACGGACAACTCGAGTTGATTTTACCATGCATGGGACAACCTAATCGTACGACCCATGAGAGACACCCAGGACCTCACGAGGCAACCGTTCCCATCTCTCCCTGCCATCTTCCATCAGGGCCCACTCCACCCGAGTGCACGCCCCAACGGACCCCAGGTGCCCCAGGCAAACCTGTGACGCGGCCACTGCTACACTCGCCATCATCCCCCTCGCCCAATGGAGTAGGAAGACCCGTCAGACGTCAGTTTGAATCAAGTACTACTTTTACCAGTTTACCATATTTCCCGGCATACGATTAGTACCTTCAAAAGCTTGACCAACAACGCAACACAAGCAATGCCTTGGCCAACCTTTATCTATGCCAGCGGGACGTTCAATCAAACAGGAATATCGCACAAGCCCCGCTTGCCGAACTTTATGAACTGATATAAAGTGAAAACCTATATCTCACGAGTGACAAGGCAATCACTCGACTTCTACCGGTCCTAATTAAGCATGGCATTCTAAACGACCTACACATACTAGTATTAGGACATAGGTACCTAGGGATCATGCAACTAAGGTTCCTGATCACCGGCCTTGGGACCTTCCGGACTTTGGCCCGGGTCTTGTTCAGCAGTGTAATTTAGTTCCGCCGCAACGGGATCACCCTCGTGCTCGACCTCGACCTCGTACACTCCGTCAACAATGGGATTATCTATATGAAATGCAGATGCATGAGATGTAGTAATGCACAAGTAATCCATCAAAGGAATAACTGCAACAACTCACTAATACATCACTGGGCAATCATTTACGGAGTATAAACAATTAAGAAGCTCACAAAGAAAGCTGGGTGGGTTGCTTTTAGTTGCTGATTATGCCTAGTTTAGATCTGAATTAACATATAAAGAAGTTTTATTAAGCCTTTTAATATGTTAAAACAACGTAAACTACTACATAAATTAAGTAAAATGTCTATAAATGACCACTAGTAGTACAATGGAGTTTCTATGGCTAAATTGGACATTCAGCACCCCAGGTTGCTATACATATTTTTAGAATTAATTTTACAGCAAGAAAACTATTTATTAATTCAGCATTTCCTAGCTAGTTTTTGTCAAATAAAGCCTAAAAAATATATTTACATAAACAAAAATTAAGGTAAATACGTTTCTGTGTTCCTGACAGCCCAATCTATTTTTCAGGAAATTTTTCAGCATTTTACCTATTTGTTTTCTATTTCTTTTAACCGCCAATATTTACCACTAGTTAGAAAATCATAGTAAATTCTACAAATACTTGCTGCAGCTGAAATTTTCTACTAGAGACATTTTCTGTGAATTTTTCATATTTTTATAATTTATACAGAATATTTGGTGATTTATCTACACTTATCTAGCTAGAACCAAACTTAAACCATAACTTAAAAAGTATACACTTTCTCGAGCTCATTCTTTTTGTGAGGGTTTCTATACTCTAGAGAAGCTCTAACAAAATTTGCCAAACTTTATTGAGTGTTTTATATATTTATTACCTTTTCTACTCCATTAACATAACTAATTCCAAACCTACCAAAATCATAAATAAACTTTAGCCATAAGATGCCCAACTCAACTCTACTAATCATAACAGAACCATCAAATATGGTTTTCCATTTTTAGCACATTCATATGATTTATAAAGCAATAAACAATCTCTCAAGCCCTCATTCATACATACAGCAATACATTAGAAATTACACAGTTTACATATGCATATGATACACCACTGGAAAGATATTTCACAAGGATTCCAGAATGTCCAAATTTGTGATTTTATGATTTTGTGTGATTTTTGGTGATTTACCAAATTCAGCCGAATTCAAAGGAAAAGAAAACGTCAACAGTAAAAATATTTT
>CM014278.1:39493713-39518507 GCA_004135705.1 Alloteropsis semialata
TGATGAGTACAGATAGAGTTAAACCTTTCCACGGCACATGCTTTTCTACATGTTCAAAAATTATACTGGTTGTTTATTACACAGGAATACACTATGTTGTTCTCTCTCTATTTTAAATTGCAGTTTACTTCATATTTATTCTAAGCCAAACTTATGTAACTTTAGCCAAATTACAAGCTAACATATACAATACCAAATTAATGAAAATATATATCATGGTGGATTTATTGAAGCGTAATTTTTTTATATAAACTCGGTCAAAGTTAAATAAGTTTCACTTAAGACAAAACTAAAATGAACTATAATTTGGAATGGAGGGAGTATATACTTATCCAATGATCAATACAACCAGAAAAAAGAATAGTTACTTACCATAACAATAATATATCCATTGTATGGTTGATAGAAAATATGTCAAAATGGTGGCACAGAAGGATAGAGTGTATATGTGGGATGATAGCTATAAGCAATAGTACTTTAACCCTACGTGGACAAACTATGAACATGGAAACTATTTACTCATCAAGAGTCTTCATGTCCAGAGATAAACTTATGGTTCACTCTGTTCAGTGCTCACCACTCAAAAAAATAGTCAAACCGCCATAAATAACTTAGTTACTCTAGTAATTTTGTAAAAGTTTTGTGTTCTGAACCCTAGTCCCAGCCAGGTGGCTTAATTGTGTTGTGTAAGGCAGCAACTGCGCTGTAAACTGAATTCTTGTCTTGAGTTGATTAAGATGGTGCCTCGGCTCTACAACTCTAAAAAAATAACCAAGAAAGAGTCGAAATTATGTGTTCTGATCAAACCATTGCGCCATCATATCCATTAGGACATCACAACTAAAACTCTGAATGATAATCTCCAATGGTATACTGAAATACTAAGCATTGGAATATAAGATTACCGTGAGACCAGTATAAAAAAATACATTTATAGGATCTATTTTTCATTGTATCAATAAAAGATCAGTCCGGATCATAACCACTGGAGTAACCAAAGTATATCTTTTGGTCATCGGATTGATCTATTGTACACAACTAATACGCACATATATTACTATACTGAACAAACTAAGTCAAGCACGCAAATAATTTGAGTCTCTGCCTTGATATATTTATTGTATGAACTGTATTTTTTTTTCAATCAAACATGCATACAATCTTCTTATAGTTGTGCTAGTTATTCTCTACGTGTCCATTTCATATATGAAATAGAAGCAAACCGAATCGCCATTGGTTAGTTTAAAAGCTGATTATTTTCTAAACCGTACATTCATTATGTAGTCCATTTTCACCACTATATACATTGTGGTTTAACTACAAACCAACAAAATTCCACACTAAGTATTATTTAATACAATTGAAATAAAAACATATGACCCTTATTTGTTGTACTTACAATTATACCAATATTTGGCATGGAAACAATCCAAATTGTATTTATTTGCCAAATTTTGGCATTGCCCCTGACTAGCTTAGCCATATGGTCTAGACAACTAGTTGTTCAATTGGATGAAAATTATATGGATATTGAGTCATGTTTATTTTCACATTTTAATTTGCATTGTTAGTTGAATATAGATAGTCATCGATACAAATACAAACAGGATTGTCTCGGTTACGAGTATAAGTAATTGTGTATCGACCATGGGTGAGTTCGAGGCAGATAATATCGCTCACAAATATTGTTTTTAGATATCAGATAAAAGCAATATCTATACATCACATATGGTGTAACGATTTGGCCATTGAGTCTAAATTCCAACTAGATTATGCTTAAAAAGAAAATTAAGTACCTTTGGATAGCATATCCAAGCCAATTTATTTTGGGCTCTCAACATTCTAACTTATCATATACATAAACAAGTAGGATACTCAAATAGTAAATAATACATTTGGATGTATCTAATAAACTTTTAAATATATCTTTGATATATGCTGGACATACTACCCCATATCTGTATCCAACATTTGATAAAAATATCCAAAGCATTATGTGCATTATCATATTCATTTTGATTGGTGGGAAATATCCGCACCATTACACCCCGGCAACTAAACCTTATCACCCACGCTCTGGTTATGCCACCCAAGGTTCAAATCCATTAGAATCCATCACCCTTTTCCTTTTAATGGAAAAATAATTTATCAACTTTTAAATTGAATGACCATCACCAAAGTTGGAAATTTGGAATTGCCTAGATTGCATAAGTTACTATGTTATACTATTTGAATTGGACCATGACCAGCTCGTTGAGTGTTGACTGAAATGTCACTTTAGCCACTAACTCAGTTGAAACCTTTGGAAGAAACTTCCCAATAACATATTCAAAGACGCGTAGTTCTCCTGCATATAATCATGAAAAGAGAACCTATCAATCATATATTAGACCTTAATGTTTTGTTCGTACATGGTTGTTGCCTATAATATATTATTTGATGACTTGGCACTCCTAGCCCTAGCAAAACATTCAGTTGTGGTGAGGTTGAAGGGCAGACCATTCTCAATAGGAGTTTAATTCTCCATTAAAGAGGGACCATGGTATAGCATGATTTTAGAGTTACAAAGAAAAGTGAGGAAGTTTCATCAGTTTATATAGTTTTCCAATGCAGTGAAACTCTTTCACATGTCCATTTAGATCTTTGACCATGTAGAAAGTATGGGCATTATGAATAAGACCTAACTAGCATGATGTGTATACACATGAGCATGTGTTGCTCATAATGATTTTACAAATTCAATAAAAGTTGGTTTTTGTATGTTATCCAAATAAATATGTATACAATTATAGTTGTGGTGTGATAACAATTTATTTTCTCATATTAAGGTAACAACCATAAACCATGGGGCACGTTTTAACTGGCTTAGAGCATCTCCAGCAGTCTCCCATTCCCCAATCTAATTACCATATTGGGAGAGTTATTGGAAAAATAGTGCTCCAGCATATCTCCTTTATCTTTCCTTTTTTTTAAAATTATTGGGACAAACCAATAATCCACCCCAACTCTCCCCAAATAGAGGGGGAGTTGTGACTCTCCCAATATGGTAGTTGGATTGGTACAAGATTATTGAGAAACTGCAAAAGCAACTCTCCCAATAATCATGAAAAAGTTATTGGGATATTCCCATTAACTGGTTATTGGGAAATGTGTATTGGAGGACTGCTGAAGATGTTCTTATGACGACTGGGAGCACTAACTTAGTGTATAAATAGTACTAGAGACCTATGCATGACCGGCTGACGGCTTTTTTCAGCACGGAAAAGATTAGACATAAAATGAAAGTAAATTAGTTCTCTCGTCGTCAAGAGAAGAAGGAAAGTAAGAAGAAGGGAGGAGAGAAACATCTCCAAGATGCGAGGAACAAATATGAGGCAGGGTAGGTTTGTGCAATATGGCACATGAGTAGATGGGTTGTGCGATGCACGTATGAAAGATTCTTTTAATTTAGTTGAGTCAATTTGCGCTAACTCGATCATGTAAAGCTCCGAGTTATTTTGTGCTTAGTACATCAAGAACATTGAAACTGTTTACTTGTCAATCTTCACAGCTAGATCCCAGATATTATAAAACTCAGGGTTCATTATATTCAGTGTTCACCACTCCAAGAAACACAGTTAAGCTTACCTAATTAAGGGCCTGTTTAGTTTAGAGTTGTAAGTTTGCGAAAGAAAGTTTCCAATTCTAAATCGAAGATTAGGAGGACTAAACATGATCTAATTATAAAACTAAATACACGGATGGACGGGAAATCGCGAGACGAATCTATTAAGCCTAATTAATCCGTCATTAGAGATTGTTTACTGTAGCACGATATTGTCTAATCATGGCCAAATTAGGCTCATTAGATTCGTCTCGCAAAGTTACGGGTTATGGAATGGGTTTTGTCATTAACACACGTTTAATACTCCATGCATGTAAGATTCCCTTTGATAAATAGTAAAGTTTCAAAGTTTCAAAAGTTTCGGTGGGAACTAAACAGGCCCTAAACCTCCAAGCTATAAGAAAGTGTCAAAATTCTATGGTCTAATCAAATCATCGCGCCATCACATCCACTGGGTCATTACAATTAGCATCGCTTCCCAATTGCTAACTGAAACTCTGAATCGTAAGATCGTAACCTCCGATGGAAGAACACGTATCTGGGGTCGTGTCACCTGCCGCCGGAGAGGCCGATGTCAGACATGGTGGCGACGCTCATCGACGTCATCGAGTTTGGCCGCCAGACGGACCACGCGTCGAAGAGAGGCTGGTGTTTCTCCACACCCTCGAACATGTTGAACGTCACGTAGGTCGCCGGCAGCTCTGGCAACGGCGTGCTGCCGTCGAGGTACTGCGTGACCTGCCGCATGCTCGGCCGCGCCGCGGGCGACGGGTGCAGGCACGCCAGCCCCAACCGTAGCACCAGGTCCGCCTCCGCGGCATCATACTCCGAGCCGAGCCTGGCGTCCACCGCGCCGGTGATGGCGCCCTTGCGCCAGTGCCCGAGCACCCAGTCCACGAGCACGAACCGGTCGCCAGCGGCGGCGGCCTCCGCGTCATCTTCTCCCTCCTCCACCTCCTCGATAGGCCTCCGGCCGCAGGCAACCTCCAGGACAAACGCGCCGAAGGCGAACACGTCGGAGAGAGTGGTGGCCCTGCCGGTGCGCACTAGCTCCGGAGCAAGGTAGCCCATGGTGCCGACCACATGCGTGGTGTGCGGGTCCGCGCCATGGTCATACAGCCTCGCCAGGCCGAAGTCACCCAGCCGCCCGTTCATCTCGCCGTCGAGGAGCACGTTGCTGGCTTTGATGTCCCGGTGGATGACCACCTTCTCCCAATCCTCGTGCATGTAGAGCAGCCCGGCGGCGACGCCTCTGATGATGTGGAGCCTCTGAGCCCAGTCCAAGACGGGCTTGGCGCCGTTGTAGTGTAGGTGCCTGTCGAGGCTGCCATTGGGCATGTAGTCGTAGACCAGAAGGAGCTCCCCTTTGCGCCGGCAGTAGCCGAGCAGCGGCACAAGGTTGCGGTGCCGGAGCCGGCCGATGCTGACAACCTCGGCGACGAACTCTTTCATTCCCTGCCTTGATTCGTGGGACACTTTCTTCACGGCGACCTCGGTCCGTGACCCCGGGAGCACGCCCTTGTAGACCCTGCCGAATCCTCCAGCTCCGAGGAGGCGTTTGTTCTTGAAGCCATCGGTGGCGTCGAACAGGTCCTTGTACGCGAACCGGTGTGGCCCGAACTCCACCTCCCAATCTTCCCGCAGCTCGGCGTACCTGAGCCGTCGCCGGAGGAGCAGGAATCCGACGGCGACCGCCGCGAGGACGGCCACCGTAGTGGCTATCGGCAGTGCGATGGTCAGCGCCTTGGACCGTGGCTTGGGGCCGATGCGTGGCAGCTTCGGCAGCTTGGCGTAGTCGAGAGCCGGAGCGTCGCCGTCGAGGCTGAAGCTCCAGCCGAGCACGTAGTGCTTGACCAGCACGATGCTGGACGCCGACGAGAAGCCGACGTACGCGGTGTCGGTGATGACCGTCGAGAGGTTGATCTTCGTGGAGATGAGCGGTCTCGTGGGCCTGGGCTGCCGCGCCGGCGCCATGGCCACGGTGACCGTCGTGGTCCCGGCGTCGTAGTCCACCCACACCTGCATGGGCTCCCGGCTTATGAGGATTCAGGTTCCGGAACGCGCCCGTGGCATCGTCGAAGTACCCCGCCGGCGAGGCGGCCGAGGAGTTGAGGCTGTTGACGTCGACGCCGACGTGGTTGTTGTTGATGTCCGCGAACTCCGGGTTGCGCACGGTGTCCAGCTCGACGGCGAAGACGTGGTTGCGCGGGTCGCCGTTGTCGGTGCCGTTGAACATGCCGAGGTACTGCTGCGGCATCGCCGTGGACAGGTCCGTGGTCGGCGCCACCAGGAACGCGAACCCGCTCGTGCTCAGGTCGAGGAACTCCGACACGATGGCGAACACGAACGTCGTCGAGAAGGACGACATCCCCGCGGCGCCGCCGCCGCCGCCTGCTGCCCCCGCCGGCCGGTGGAACCTCACGGGGTCCGGGTGGAAGGCGTGGCCCTTGGACATGGTGGTGTCGTTCCTCTGCGACGAGGACATGTTGGTGTCGTTGGTGAGTAGCAGCAGCCCGGCCGGCGTGACGGCGGCCATGCCGTCGAGCGACAGGCCCGCGCCGCCGAAGCCGTCGTAGGCGAACTCCACGGCGGCGCCAGCCTTGGCCACGGCCACGGCCACCAGCATCAGCAAGAAGCGCTTAGCAGCCATGAGTGACGCAACGGCGCTGCAGGCTTGCCGCATCACACAGCCATGAGTCCCGCGAAGTCAAGCCAGGAAGGTTCCGGACTTCCGGTGGCACGCTTTTCCGGGCTGCACGAAATCGAGACCCGCACGAAAGGGTCGCCATGAGAGCGACCTGCCACATGGTTCGCCAGTCTCCAATTCTCCATCCAGAAACGGGGCCTACGGTGACGAGACAAGATCGCAAGATTTGCAGGCTTGACAGTCTACAGGCTATCGATGTGCATACATGTGTAGTGCTAGCTGCTACTGCTAGTGTGTGAACGCGATCACAATCATCAGCGCTGAAATTCGCTGAATTTTCAGCAATGTTGTGCTGGCACTACGTGGACGTTCTAACATAAAGCTACGGAGCCATGGCCCAAGAGATCAAGGTGCCCATGCGAATTAAGCGTGGCGGGTTTCTTATGGTGCAACCTGTTTATTCGGTTTCGACTTACTGACTCTAGATTTTATTTTAGGATATAACATGTGCTATTTTTCCAGTGGCATGCGACATGTCTATTAACAGCGAGACACACGTGATAACTTAGTTAATTTCAAATCCAAAACAACTTGCCAGTCTCTAAAAGGTGATTTGGAGCTTTGTATGCTGGTATTCGTATAGTTGAGTGTGTGTAAGCGTCTGCGTATGTACCTATTATATATGTACAAAAAAAATCAAGGTGCCTATATAAATCCGAGCAATGTGAACGTTGAAGAGTGGACCATGACCAAGAAGTTGGAAGGAAATTGGCCTGATGCAACTGCAAGTAATCTGCGGTATCCGTATGCATATCATCGAGTGCTTTGACTGTTTGAGTTGGACCACGACTTGAGTGTTGACTAAAATGCCCTTGTTTATTGCTTTACACGGCATCTTTCCACCTAAACCACACGTTCATCATCGTTTCTTTGAGGGATGGAATCTTGATTATACTATTCAAAAATATATATATGCAGTTATTGCAAAACAAATATCCTCATTAATGATATGTTGTACACCGACCGTCCAAAGCAAGACTTTCATAGGAACTATGGTGCCCGTTTATCCGAGTGAAGCAAAAAATTCCACGCGCTGAGCAGGACAAAAATTAATCACGAGATGTGATCATGTGAACTGAGCACACAGATATTTTTCACGTGCTATGTCTAGTACCGAATCTAAATCTGTGATAGTCCCCGTTAGATCTTAGGGTAGGTTTCTTCTTTTACGTGCAGGTGTAGAAGGTGTAGTCGTTAAAGAAAAGGGTGAAGGAATATAGTCGACTTGGACATCTTCGTTGGGGCACTACTAATGCTAACACCTGAGATGCAAAAGAAAGAATTATATTAAATTATAGCCTAGTATACCTTGATGTTACAAGCATTTTTTGAATACAAAGATTACAAATATACTAATAAACCGCTCTTTATTTTTACGTTACTCACGTAAAATTTAGTTCCAAATCTCAACGTCAAACCTGTATGAAGAATAAAATGGATGGCCACACAGACAAATACTCAGTAAATAGGCTGAAAACATATGTCCAAATAATGACGGCCAACATTCTGTAGGCGGAATTGAGCATAACCTTCTTCTTTCTTGTATCTTCGTTCTTCTCCCTCCTGCCAACTCAACCAAATATCGGCTTGACGGGCAAATTTATTTTCACTAGTCCTTCATCATGGCCAGATCTAACCACAACGAAATGGAGAAAGGACCGGACAAAATTATTCTAAGGTGACGCCGCCCATGTTTAGAATGTGCAAAATGGTCTTTTCATATGGCATTTAACTGTGGACAGATGGAAAATCAAACGTAATGTCAATTTGGGAATGAAAATTGAAGTCAGTGTTATTTATGAAAAAAATTTTCTGGGCCAAGAAAGGAACTCGTCATTTTCTGATTGTCAAATAAAGAATTTTGACACTATTCCCTATTTGACACTAAGAAAATACATATTCTTTTCTTGGCCCCGATAATTCTTTCCTTCCACCTACTTTAACTTTCATTCCCAAATTGACATTCCGTTCAATGTTCCACCGTAAAATACCATGTGAAAGACCATTTTGCCCTTTCTAGATGTGGCCCCACTACTTTTTCTTTTCTCCTTGCTCTTTGTCCTCCTCTCCTTCAGCTGCAGGCCGTTGCGTGCCTGGCCGGCCACCGGCCCGATGGGGCCGCGAGCGTCGTGCGCCACCACGGCCGCGCTTGCCCGACCGTTCGCGCTGCAGGTGGCCACGCCCACCCGGCCGTCCGTGCCGCCAGGGCAGCTGAGGTCGCCGCACGCCGTCAAGGCCGCGAGCCTTGATGGCAGCACCGCCACGGCCAGAGGAGCAGGACGTCCTCCTCATTATCGCAGGAGAGTTAGAACGTGAGGGAACGGGAAGAAGGGATATTTAACTATTTGCCATCTTCCCGAATGTCGCCTCTTCAAAAACCATCCTCCCAAATGCTCCTACATTTTTGCCATCCTGGTTCACCGGAGCCAACAGATTTGCCACTTTTGGTGACCTGGAGCGCCACATCGGACTGCCAGCGTGGATTCGGGACGCGAAAAGACCGTCCTGCCCCTGCCTTCTCCATTAGGCCGCACGAGAGCCCTGACTCGGCCAGACGTGCTCCCCTTTCTAGCGCGGGTCTTCACTTACCCAGAACCCTAGCTCCGTTCGGGGTGGCGGCGACGGGTGGCGCGGCGGCGGGAGGTGACCCTCAGCATTCGGGGTGGCGAAGGTAAGAGCTCGATGCGCATCTCTTTCGTGGTTGAGTTCGTCTCGGTTTTGTGTGGATGAAGGGTCTCATCTGGATGTGGGTTTGTTGGAATGGTAGGCTTGATGAAGTAGCTGATTTGGTCCTTGTCTGGCTTAAATATGATGCCTAGTGAATGCCCTCCATGGTAAGTGAAATCTCTGATCTCTGACGAAGTAGCTGATTTAGTAGGACTGTCACTGTTGGGGTTGGATTGCTCTGACTCCAAAATGTTTATATGTTCATGATTGTGTTAGGATTGATCCTGGCAATGCATTTAAATTAGTTGTTAAATGTGTGGAATATAAAGCAAATCTTGAGTATGGAATCTTAGAAATAGCAGAGCAGTGGCATGATCTATGGCTGGATATACGCAATGGGTACAATCTGGACAGCTTTGTGTCTGATATGGCAGGCAAAATCATTTGGGGGCCTAGTCAGGAACTATCAGTTTGGGCAGTTGACACTGACAGTGCGGCAGAGTGGAAGATTAGGAAGAATGAGCACTTTCAGAAGATGATTGAGAGTAGAGCAGAAGAGAAATTAGCAAATCTTGTAGTTGAAGTAGTTGATAAAGGGTTGGTCCAACCTGTGCGCAGTGCTGCTTGGTCCAAAGGGTCTTCTGGTGTCACAAGTCAGGCTGCAGGTGTTAGCGACAGTGCTAATGTAGGTTATGTTGAAGGTGTTGGTGACACATATAGCTCACCCCCACAAAGAGAGGAGGCATATGGTGATGTGAATGAACCTGTTGATTGGAGTCAGCTTGTAATCATGCCTAAGCCTGGACAAGATGGAGAAGCTAATGTCCTAGTTGATGAGGACATTGTGTATGCAGCATTGGGGTTCAAAACAACAGATGAGAGAGCACAGCAAGCTGCTGAGGAAGGAGTTGCTATTCCTGTGATACCAGAAGAACTGCAAGAGGATATGTCTGAGGCAGCTATTCATGTTAATGACAGTGATCCTGCTGAACCAGTGCTGGATTGGGACAGGGATAACCCAAACATGAGTGTTGGAACTATATATCCTTGCATTTGTGATTTTAGGCTTGCAGTGAGGCAGCATTGCAGGAGTTTGAGCTTGGGACTGAGAAATCTAACAAATCCCGATTTAGAGGACACTGCAAAGCAAATGGATGTCCATAGAAAATTAGAGCTAGAACACAAGCTGATGGTTATGTCAGGGTACAAATACTAACCAATTTATGCATAATGTACATACATTAACATGAACATACATTTATGCTTTAATCAAGCACTGAATTCATTTATTTTGCAGGTTCAAATAAACACCCTAGGTCACAATTGTGCTTCAAGAAGCAGAGTTGAAGGCACCATGGCCAGCCAGGCCTGGGTGGCAGAAAGAGCAATCCCTCTGCTTAAGAAGAAGGCTGGTATAGGTGCCAAAGACGTGAAGGATGCTTTGGAGGACAAGTATCATTTGAAGATCAATTATCAGACTATTTGGTATGGTAGGCAGAGAGCAGCTAATAAACTTTTTAGAAAATGGGATGATTCATTTGATTGGTTGTGCAGGTTCAAGGCAGAGGTGGAGCTGAGAACACCTGGAAGTATGGTTGAGATAGACACTGTCAACATTGGTGACAAAGTGCATTTTAGTAAATTTTTCTGTGCATTTAGAGGCAGTATAGATGGGTTTCTGTATGGCTGCAGGCCATATATTAGTATAGATTCCACTGCTTTGAATGGTGAGTGGAATGGTCACATGCCTGCAGCACTTGCATTGGATGGCCATAACTGGATGTTTCCTCTGGCATTTGGTTTTTTTGATTCAGAGACAAAGGACAATTGGACTTGGTTCATGGAGAAGCTGAGAAAGGCCATTGGTGAAGTACCAAAGTTGGCTATTTGCACTGATGCCTGCAAGGGCTTGGAAGCTGCTGTGAGGACTGTGTTTCCATGGGCAGAGAGGAGAGAGTGTTTCAGACACTTAATGGAGAACATGAAGAAGAACTTCCATGATGAAGTTTATGCAGATTACATGTTGCCTGCAGCTAGAGCTTACACAGCTGGGAAGCATAAGTACTTTTTGGACAAGGTGATTGCAGCCAGCCCTAGAGTAGAGAAGTGGGTTGAAGAACACCACGGTCTTCTTTGGACCAGAGCCAAGTTCTCATGTGACATCAAGTGTGATTACATCAACAATAACTTGGCTGAATCCTGGAATGCATGGATCAAAGAGTTCAAAGACCTGCCTGTCTATTGTATGGTAGATGCTATAAGATAGAAGGGTGTGATCATGTTTGAGAGAAGAAGAAGGATATCCAGAGCTCTGGATGGAGTGATTCTCCCAGCTATTTTTCACCAGCTGAATGCTGCTTCCAAGGGTTTAAGACACCTCAAAGTAACCAAAGGCCTGCCTGACCAAGCAGAAGTCACAGAGATTTATAAGAATGAGGAGGTTAGAAGGCATGTGGTTTATCTGAGTCAGAAAACATGTACATGCAGAGAGTGGCAAGTTACAGACAAACCTTGCCCACAAGCATTGGCTGTAATAACAACTGGCAGAAGGCAACCAAACTATGATAATTTTGTGGATATGGCCTACTCAGCTCAGAAGCTAAGGCATGCATATGATCTTGGATGGCCTAACATTACTGACAGGAACCAATGGCCACCTGTTGACAAGGGATTCAAGCTTTATCCACCTGAGGGCAAGAAGAGAGGTATAGGTAGGCAGAGAAAGAATAGGATTCCCTCATGCCTTGAGAGGACAGAAAAAATTACAAGACAAGTCAAGTATCTCAACTGTGGTGAAAAGGGCCATAGGAGGGGAAGTTCTAAGTGTAGCCTTACTGATCCCAAGAAAAGGTTTGATCTTAACCAAAACCAATGCCATTATTTGATCTACAACATATACTTACTTGTTGTTTTTTGCAGGAAGAGAACCAAGAAGACAAAGGTGAAGGCTAGAAGGAAAAAGGCCAAAAAAGATACCCCTGCTGAGGAGCCAGTGGGTCTCACCACTCCTAGAACAAGGGCAGCTGCAGCTAGAGAAGCGGCTGCAGCAGCAATAGCAGCAGCACAGGAAGCAGAAGCAGAAGCAGCTGCAGCAGCACAGCAGGCAGAAGCAGCATCAACTTCAACACTACCCACGAGCATATCCAGCAGCATACCTATATTGGATTGCTATACCTAAAAACTACCAGAAAACCTAAAAAACTGCTCCAACAGCATACCTATATGGATTGCTATCCCTAAATTTTTTAGGCTAGAACCTATATTTCTCTCTCCTGAACCCAAATATACCAATCCAACACCACAAAATAGGTCTAGACCTATTTGCTGCAAGCAAGCGCAGGAGACGCCAACGACCTGTGCCATGAAATTTCCACAGGTGAAGAACCGCTGGCCCCACTCGCTCCGGCCACCAATGCGCCGCCGGGACTTGTGGTCAACATCGTCGCCCACATCAACTCCTCCACGCCCACCCTCGCAGCACCGCCCTGACTAGATCTCGCCACCGCATCGCCCCAGCCGGAGGGGCTGAGTTCTCTCGCATCCCGGCGTCAAAGCCCAGGCACCATGGGCGAGCTTGGCGAGCTCCGCTAGACGGAAGCACGGCTGAGCTCCACCACATGCGGCCATGGAGCTTGAGAGAGCTCAAGCCCAGTGTGCAGCGGCGGTGAGCTCAAGCCCGACGCGGCTGCAACGAGTTGCGCCCCGTGGGCGAGGTTAGCGCCGAATCTAGAGGAGGAAGAAGCAGCGGGAGACCAAGAAGGGTGCGAAGGGGAGGAGACTGGTGTGTCGCTTGAGGGCATCGCCGTGGCGACGAGAGCTGGAATTGGCATCGGGACGGATGACGGCGATTCGGCGAACTGGCGAAGGTGGGTGGGGATTTTTTGCCATAGCTTTGGTCTTTTGCAAAAAGGCCTTATGAATACATGTAATGTTCAGCATATTTTCTGTGTCTTATATTTTTTATATAAAACCCCTACAATATAAGTGTATTTACAAGAAACTTTATAGGTATCCAAATTTAGGTGTGCCGCTGGAGAAGAACGTAAAGTCTGCCTAAAATTTTTCTCTTTCTTGAACCTAAAATTCGTTTTAGGTTTCCAGTTTTAGGTATGCTGCTGGAGATGCTCTAAGAGAATGCTTTTTTTTGGACGCACCACCACCAGAGGTCCCAAAAAAGATGACACCAAGGAAGAAGAAGCTGGCTCACAAGACCCTCAAAAAGAAAACACCACCAAAGAACAACAAATGAGAAGTGGCTATGTGCTTTTGCTTGAACCATGCCATGATGGCAGTTTGCTTTTGATTTGAACTATGTGGCTATGTGCTTTTTATTTGAACTATGTGATGTACTGGTTTGCATGACCATGAACACCAGTTTGCTTTAGATTTCTGTGATGTATTGGTCTGAATGACCATGAAAAAATATGAATGTCATGAATTCTGTCACAATTGGCCCTCAATTGCATCACAAAATATTGGTCAAATTGATTTGCACTGAATCTGTCACAAATTGTTCATTCATTCATCATTATAAACAGCTTGAAATCAACATTCTACTTCAACAGAAACCCAACTACTATGCCAACAAAGGCTACAACAAACATACACAAGACAAGCACAATTTTGGTCAAATTCTCCAGCTTTTCTTCCATCTTTTTCCTCTGCACCATGTCACCTCCTTCTGCAGACTGAGCCATGTCCTGCAAATCTTCAATTTCTCCTTCTTCATCCAAATGCAACTGCACCACCTTGGCCGCAATCAGATCGTCCAGATAATCTTTGCCATCTATAGTATCCACACCTGTCAGCCATCTGTGTGCAAACACAAAATCGACCAAAATCAAAACCTAGCCAAAAACACAGAGTCTACAAACCAAAACGAACCAGAAAATCACTAACCCATGTTTGATTGCGGGGGCATTTGAAAAACACCCGACCCTTGTTTTCATTCTCCTTCTTCGAACGCCGCTCAATCACCTTCTCCATCTTACAGTGCAGGCACCTCACCAAGGGGAGCCCGGTCTCCAGACCTAAACCGTCGCTCATCTGCATGCCCGTTCCGGTTGAGGATTCTGCTCCACACGACATCCTTTTCACCATCGATGGGATCTGCGAGGATGTGGCCTGCCCGCAACCTGCGCCAAGACCTAGGGTTGCCGCCGGCTTCGGTGAGGAAGAGGAGGGAGCAACGGGAGAAAAGAAGAAAGGGGGAGGAGCGTCTGGCCTGCCTGAGTCCGTCTTCGTGGAGGCGTAAAGGAAAAGAGAGTGGCACGGGGGTCATTTCGCGTCCTAAATCCACGCTGGCAGTCCGATGTGGCGCTCCAGGTCACCAAAAGTGGCAAATCTGTTGGCTCCGATGAACCAGGATGGCAAAAATGTAGGAGCATTTGGGAGGATGGTTTTTGAAGAGGCGACATCCGGGAAGATGGCAAATAGTTAAATATCCTCGGGAAGAAAGGAAGGGAAAAATAAGTAGCCGTGGAGTCCATGTTTAGAAAGGGCAAAATGGGTCTTTTTATATAGCATTTAACGGTGGAAGGACGAAAAAAATAAATAGTGTCAATTTGGGAATAAAAATTGAAGTCGGTATCAAATAGGGAAGAATTTTTTTTTTCATGGCGAAAATTTCACGGCGGACTTGAAAAGCTACCTACAGACGCTTTACGCCCAATCATTCCGAATAACGCTTGCATCCTCTGTCTTACCTCGGCTGCTGGCACAGAGTTAGCCGATGCTTATTACTCAGATACCGTCATTGTTTCTTCTCCGAGAAAAGAAGTTGATGACCCGTAGGCCTTCCACCTCCACGCGACATTGCTCCATCAGGCTTTCACCCATTGCAGAAAATTCCCCACTGCTGCCTCTCGTAGGAGTCTGGGCCATGTCTCAGTCCCAGTGTGGCTGATCATCCTAAAGAACGAGTCATTTTCTGAGTCTCAAATAGAAAATTTTCTCAGTATCCCTCTATTTCTGTCCTCATGTTACTCTCTACCTCTCTTTTCCTTGCTCAATGTGGAGCTCCTGGCCCTTCGACGGTACCGCCATTGGCTCTCTTCCTCCAATGACTTTAATTCCCTCATTGCTTCGACCATTATTTGGATCAGTTGCAGCGCGTCGCGAAGTATAGGCCCTGTTTAGTTCCACCAAAAACGCATAAAGTTTTCACCTAGAGAACCGTATTAGTTCATTTCTTCTCTCTGTGCACGCGACCCAATGCATAAATACTATGCATAATGTGTGCATCTAAACACCCCCTATAGTGTGGCATTTAGACGAGGAGACCCTTGTTCGAAGGAATAGAGGAGTCAAAAATAAGTAGTAGGTTGGAGATGCTCTAGCTCGAGACTCTCTTTGGAGAAACCTTAAATCTCGATTAAATTTACACTCTTGCTCAAATCCTGAGTCCTAAATTTCGAAGTTCTTAGGGAATTTGATCCTGATTTCAAAATGTGGGCAGTATTTACTCCAGATTTTTACAACGCTACCAGGCAGAACGAAATGCCACTATATTAATCACCTTCCTCCGGAGTGAACGGAGGACTCGGCGCCCACGCTTGTCACCGTCGCCGATGACGACGGGTACGACGCGGGGTACGAATCGAAGCCCTCGTTCTGCATCATGGCAAGCACGGTGAAGCTCTGGCAAGACCGCGGCGGCTCGGGCAGCGGCGCGTCGCCGTCGAGGTACTGCACCACCTGCCGCATCGACGGCCGCTCGGCGGCCACCGGGTGGGAGCACAGCAGGCCCAGCTTCAGCACAAGCACGGCCTCCTCTACGGGGTAGTCGCCGCCGAGCCGCGTGTCCGCGGCGTCGGTGAGCACGCCCATGTGCCAGAGCTCCAGCACCCAGTCCACCAGCACGAACCGGCCGTCACCGTCGCCGCGCTCGATGGGCCGCCGGCCGCATGCCACCTCGAGCACGAACGCCCCGAACGCGAACACGTCGGTCGCCGGCGTCACGCGCCGGGTGTGCGCGAGCTCCGGCGCGAGGTACCCCATGGTGCCCACCACGTGCGTGGTCTGCGGGCCGGCGCCGCGCTCGTACAGCCGCGCGAGCCCGAAGTCGCCGAGCCGGGCGTTCATCTCGCCGTCGAGGAGCACGTTGCTGGCCTTGACGTCGCGGTGGATAACCACCTGCTCCCAGTCCTCGTGGAGGTAGAGCAGGCCCGACGCGACGCCCCTGATGGCGCGGAGCCTCTGCTCCCAGCTCAGCGGCGGCGTGTCGTGGTAGTACAGCCACCTGTCCAGGCTACCATTCGGCATGTAGTCGTACACCAAGAGGAGCTCGCCGCGCCGCCGGCAGTAGCCGAGCAGCTGCACGACGTTGCGGTGCCGGAGGCGGCCGATGCTGACGACCTCGGCGACGAACTGCTTCATCCCTTGCCTCGTGTCGTGGGACACGATCTTGACGGCAACCTCGGTCTTGGACGCCCGGAGCACGCCCTTGTACACGCGGCCGAAGCCCCCGACGCCGAGGAGGTGCTTGTCGTCGAAGCCGTCGGTGGCGTGGTAAAGGTCCTTGTACGCGAACCGGTGCGGGCCGAACTCCACCTCCCAGTCCTCCCGGAGCTCGGCGTACCGGAACCGCCGCCACGCGAGGAGGGACACGCAGGCCACGACCGCGAGCGCAAGGAGCGGCATGACTACCGGCAGGGCCACGTCGAGCGCCCTGGACCGTCGTTTGGTGACGGCGCGAGGCATCTTGGGGAGCTTCGCGTAGTCGAGCGCCGGCGCGGCGCCGTCCAGGGCGAAGCTCCAGCCGAGGACGTAGTGGCGCGTGCGGAACGGGCCCGTCGACGAGGAGAGCCCGACGTACGCCGTGTCGTTCACCACCGCCGAGAGGTCGACGGCGACGGAGATCAGGGGCTTCCTGGGCTTGGTCGCCTCCGCGGGCGCAAGCGTGACGTTGAGCACCGTGGCCCGGCCGTCGTAGTCCACCCACACCTGCATCGCGTCGCCGCTGTACAGAGACAGATTCTTGAAGCCACCGGTGTCGTCGGCGTAGTATCCGGCGGGCTCGGCGGCGACGGACACCAGCCCGTTCACGTCAACGCCGACGTGGTTGCTGTTGATGTCCCGGAACTCCGGATTGAGGATGGTATCGAGCTCGACCGCGAAGAGGTGATTGCTCGCGTTGCCGTTGTTCTCGCTGTTGAAGAGGCCGAGGAACTGGCTCGGCGACGCCGCGGACAGGTTCTTGCTTGGCGCGACGAAGAAGGCCAGCCCGTTGCCGCTGACCGTCACGTAATCGGCGGCGATGGCGAACACGAAGGTCGCCGAGAACGACCGAGCTGTTCTGTTCTGCGCCGGTGCCGGCGCCTTATCGTGGAAGCGGAGCGGCGCCGGGTGGAACGCGTGGCCCTTCAGCTGGGACGTGACGTTGGTGAGCATGAGCTTGCCGTCCGGCTCGACCACGGCCATGCCGTCCAGGTCCAGCCCCGCGCCGGCGAAGCCGTTGTAGATGAACTGGCCGTCACCGCCGCCGCCGGCTGCTGGCACCGCCGCATGGCCGAGGCCATGGAAATGGCAGACAAGCAGGACAAGGAAGGAGAGGCTGGCATGCATCGATCTCGTCAGTTGGAGCAGATTGACGAGTAACCTATCCTTTGGTGGTAGGTGGCAGATTAGTGGATTTGTCTCAAGACAAGCAAGCGGACATGAAAACCTTTCAGGTAGAACTGCAAAAAGAAAGTACCAATTGACCATCCTGTTTCCTTCTCCTATGATCACATGAAGAGAAGAAAGATCCACATTTTCTTCTAGTCTCCCACTTTCCCGAGCGAGCCAAATGCAGTGATGCAGATGTGCCAAGTGTCATACAGTATGATCAAAATTTGCCTTCAAAATTTGCCAGGAATGTAGGCACAATTTTACAAGTAACGACATACCCAAAATAAATTAGATTAAGTGGCTAAAATTACTGAAGATTCGAATCAAATTTGACCTAAGCCCAGGGCGAAAGGTGGATGATCCCTCCTGTATAATATTAGATGCATTTGTCGTGCTAGAACAGCAAGTCAACTTGAATGGCCACACTGGCCAATCAAGCAAGCAAGCAAACAAAAAAGGACGATGAAATTCTTCCGCTATAATTCGTTAGGAGAAAGGATCCTGATCAGATGCCCTAACCATTACGATTTCTTCATTGAAGCTGAACTAATTGTTGATGTGGATGTCAGTACAGTTTATTCTGATTCAGCAGTCAAGTCAAAGCTGAAAAATGATAGCAACTTAGCAAGGCACGAATCATAGGTTTTGAATTTGAAGCTTCAGCCTTCAGGGCTGCTAGCTGCTACAGGTTCAAGGTCAGTGAAAAGGAGCTTGGACATGGAAAGCTGGAAAATCTAGAACTCTGATAAATTCTAATTTGTCGGATCCTGAACTTCCTTTTCACCTTTATATAAATAGAGAGGGCCTTGCAATGGATCAAAGTAATAATAGTACTCCCTCCATTCCAAATTGTAAGTTATTTAGGCTTCTCTTGATATATTTTTTGTTATGCACCTAGATATAGTTCATGTGCAATGGATCAAAGTAACAATAGAACTCGTCCATTCCAAATTGTAAGTTATTTTGGCTTCTCTAGATATATTTTTTGTTATGCACCTAGATATAGTTTGTGTAGATACATAATGACAATTATATATTTGGAAAACCAAAACAATTTGTAATTTGAAACGGAGGAAGTAGAACTTACGTAAATGTTAAGTGTAAAAAATATTTTAGGGCCTTTCTAGTAGGGACAGTGCTTATCAGCTCTTAGCAGAGATTAACCCTTGATCGGAGAATAGCTCCTCCTAATATTTTCAGCTTTATCGGACCAACGACAACTCCAACAGTAAACAGTAAAGATACATAAATATGATACACTTGATTTCGAATTAGAAAATAGTTGTTCCAGCTTTGCACCTGCATAACAGCTCCTTAACTTTCTTGTGTGATCGCCAGTGTAGAGCATGTCAACTTGGACCAAAATGGAAACGTGTATTTCCAGGTCTCAACACAACGTGCAAGCTTCACATGGAAGTTACATATGCAGACAACGCGCATACAGAAGGGTTCTTGACCTGTAACCATGCTACATGGCCAGACAAGGTTCAAGTTTTAACTGCTAGTGTACATTACACAATGATCCTTGACCAGTCTTTTTAAAACCTGCACTGATCAAGTGTCATCAAGATGATGTTGGCCTGGGCAACCTCTTCGCAATTTCCTGCCATAGATATTCAATATGTTAACATGATCACGCCAAAGACCTCAGTTGCGAACAGCACACAAACAAACTGAGGCAGGATGACTAAACGTGGGAGCAAATGTGTGTAACATTTCATTTTCAGTGAGTCGGTCAGAATATCCACACAGAAAGGTTCCTTTCATTGTGTGGTGGTTAGAGCACATAAAAGTATAAAGCCTGCTACATGTTTCCTTTAAAAAGAATTCTGGATCGGAAATGAGCTGCTGGAAGATTTGACTAGCATTCTTGAACTCTTGATCATGCTTGGAATCTAGGGTTTCTTGGTTTTAAAGGACCTAGTTAGCAGTGCAACCAAAAGGTCCAAAATATGCATTGCTCTCATCTTACTCCTGCTACCAGTCTTCATTGTGTAGGCCAATACTTTTTCAACACTTAAAAACTCACGAGCGTAGATGCTTTTCATGTTCTCACCTTTAGTAACTACTGCCTCCATTTAAATACATGACGTTTAGGACAAGCTAATTTGTATGTTATATATTTAAATACGGAGAGAGTATATCAAAATCAAGTCTCACTATGCTTCTGATACATACCTCAAATAATTGGTTTATGTTATCGGCAGTTTTTGCTGACGTCTCAATGAAAAACATACTGTTCGTTTCTGCATACTCTTGAGCTTCCTTAAGAAGTCAAAGCACAGTGTCAAAACCTTTAACATTGGCATTCAAACTGAAACAATCTTTCTTGCATACCTGAGAAGATACAGTACGGTTTTCATGCAGATCAGCCTTATTTCCAACCAAAGCCATAACCATATCAGGACCACCATGTTTTTGAAGTTCCTGAGTGGAAAAAGAAAGTAATGAAGTTCAGACTTTCCTTGTGCCAGAACAAAATAGGCTACCATCATGGATTTCATTATGCTAATAAACATAAGCGTTCCTCTGCACAGTCGAAACTGAATAGACAAAAGCTGCAGAATCCATGCATAACAAAATAACAAAAAGTTAGGGCGTTTCCTATGCTGCTGCTTGCAGACCTTATGGGACTCTTTGGAACAATCATGGTCAAACTATTTGCAATAATTACAAAACCCTCTTGTACTGGAGTACACGAAGATGGGACTTCAATACATGAAGATAGGCTCTCCAATCATAGTGTCAATGTAACAGACTGACTGGAAATATCTCTGTAGTAAAACAGAAACATGATATGGTGACTCGGATGCAGAACCACAAATCCTAAAGAACTTGTGACCAACGTTTTGGAGTGAATTAATTGAACTTGGCGATCCGTATGTCTCAAGTAGATTTCATTAATTTCATAGACAAGATTAATCAGCATATGGCTAGATAGAAGGGAATAGAAGCAGTACCTTCACCCAGTATTGTGCTTTGCGAAATGATTCTGGGCTGGTTATGTCATAGACAACAATTGCAGCACCAGCTCCCCGGTAGTAAAGAGGTGCCAAGGCAGCATACCTGAAAATTAACCGGTTTTCATGAATTTTGCAGGAAATTCATTGCTATGATTGAATACAACATAGTCAAGTAAACTGAACTTGAACATAAGAGCGCAAATGGGTACTTTTGTGATGAATTTCTTAAGGCAGATCAATGCAATGCCCTATAGGGATGCAAAAGGGTTTCTGCTAACACCCAGCCAAAAATGAACAATATGCATTCCTAATGCCCTACAGCCATAACTTAAAATTAAATCCAAGCCCCTAATATGTACCTCTCTTGGCCAGCAGTATCCCATATTTCAAACTTCACGGTTGTGGAGTCCTCTAATGCCAATGTTTGTGACAAAAATGATGCACCAACAGTTACCTAAATTCATTGAATGGAAGAACATGAAGTGAAATAGCACACGCGAAAAGTTAAAGTACAAATGTGGCTACTGTTCAAGGAACCCAAAAATGTTAGTGCTAGTTTAACCTTGGAAGTAGGGTCAAACTGACCACGGACAAAGCGAAGAACGATGCAGCTCTTCCCAACACCTGAGTCTCCAAGTAATACCAACTACAGGGGAAACAAATAAGAGAAATTGAGAACAAAGTGCAAACTTAATTCACTTTAATGCCAACATAAAAAAAAAACTACAAACATTACACGAGACATTAATTGTACTGAAATATAACATTGATGTGCTCACAAAACGCATGGCAGGTACATACAAGAACGAGGAGCATTAAAATGACAGAAATACAGTTAAATTGTGAATAAATATATCAAAGTACAACTGTATGACCCGTATAGAATTGTGATTAGCAAACCTTCACTCTGAAGTTCTTTGAATCAGTATCGGAACTCCCGTTGTTGACATTGCTCAACCCTCCAGCATTAGTAGCTAAATGGGGAAAAGATGTTGCATCAATACATAGCAAAATAGTTTGCTGTCTAGCAGTGTCAAATTATAATAATGTTGATTGAACGGTCACAACAATGATTAAAAACAGAAAAAAATTCAATACCAAGTAATTTTAATTCCATTTTAGGTTCTGGAAGATTGTTTACACTGTTTCATAATTTTGCATGGATCCTTTTAAAGTTCATCACCGGTCCTTAAACTTGTCACGCTGTGTCATCCCGGTCCCCAAACTTTCAAATTGCAGTTTTGGCCCCCTATACTTAGGTTCGGGTGTCATTCTGGTCCCTGAACTTACAAAATGCACATTTGGCCATATAATCTTACCTTCATGTGTCATCCAAGCCCTCAAACTTACAAAAATGTATTTTTAGATTATATTGATACATATTTAACATGTATATGTATTCAATAAAAAAGTATTTATAATTGTGTCCATACTATTTCCTAGAATAAGGCCAAACATGTGATTAGTTGTGAAGTTTTAGTATGTAATGTAACTCAATATTTTAAGTAGTAACGGATGTATTATTTATTGGTGAGTAAAAATGAAATGCAAACATCACTTCAAAATTTGGAGTACCTAACATAAAAGAGGTAAGAAAAAAAATCTAATTTTACCCCTCTAGTCATGATGGTATTAATTCCTCGAGGAAATGGATATGAAAAATCATCCAAAAGGGTATACATCTCTTGCTCACTATGTGTTTAATTTGTGGTGCGATTATATTTTCGAGTTTGGGGATAGAGGTGACACCCAAAGCTAAGTTTGAGGGGTCAAATCTGCGATTTGCATGTTTAGGGACCGGGATGACACCCGAAGCTAAGTTTAGGGACCCAAATCTGCAATCTGTGAGTTCAGGGACCGGGATGACACAACGTGACAAGTTAGAGGACCGGTGGTGCACTTTAAAATATAATTGCCCCAGAAGCCACAAAAAAATTTTAAGAGGTGTAACAGCTCCCCCAACACCTAAGAGTACTTGGGGAAAAAACATAATTTGAGCAAGGATTAAAAGAAGTTACAGTAAATATTATACAGACCCTGCTATGAGCTGAAGAACATAATATTTAAGAAAATTCATTTCATAACAACTATTTTTAGCAAAGTTTCTGTTTTGGATATTGATTACGGGCACTTTTGAATGACTGCAGATTTAAGAGGATAGAATCTAGGGCAATTTATTTTTGGACTGATAAGGAGGCGTACATTCCTTGCTAGGCTATAATAGCTCTTGTTGAAACAGCTGATTAATTCTGCGTCCCAGCATAAATGCACAATAGTTATAAAGCAAAATATTAAGGTTCCAACAGCAGTTCAGGGATATCGATGGAACAGCACAAATGCCATTAGCTTTTATTAGATTTTGTTGAGCAATACTTGCAATTTCCAATTCCTAGGTTAACTACTGAACAAAAGGGTACAAAAGGGTAGAGACGCAGATTCAACTCCAAGGATGGAACACCACCCATTACCCCATTTATAGCACTTCGTGAATCACAAGTATCATCAAGTGTGTTAGAAGCAACCCCATGACTGCAGCTTTGAGAATAGAGCAATAATCAAATGCAACTAAGTAACTGTATGCACCGCCTTTCTGATCAAACTACATGGGTCGCCGAAGGATTTGCACATCAACACGCGACTATCTCCAGCCAATGCTAGTGTACAGAACATGCAAGGCAAACGACCTAATAGACCGAATTTTCCCCATTCCTACATCCCAACAACCTTTCGCAGTCTCACAAATTCCATAGCCCCCAGAGTTCCAAGGACCAAATCATTCAGCTCCAGGTAACCCTAGACAGAACTTGTTACTAAACACGGACTAAAACTCCATGAATCGTTCAGACTACAACCCAGCAACCCTCGCACCGAAATTTTCCCCCAAACTGCAGCAGCATTGACCTTCTCACCCCCGGACCGCTTAAGGCCCAATCGGAAGCCCGAATTACACCATACTACCTATAGCAACTTCCTGCTCAACTCCGAGCTTCTGATGCTACAGCGCCCAAGCAGCGAAACAGCAATAAAAAGAAAGATCCGTTCCACGGATGAGAAGAAAAAGGAGAGCTTCTTTTTGGTTGTTCGTGAGACGGGTAGGAGCGACCTGGTAGCGAGGAGGAGCAGCCCATGGACGGCGCGCGGGGGGGTCGCCGGAGGAACCGGCTGCGGCGGATGACACGGAGGCGGAGGAGGGCGCGGCGGTTGCCGGCGGCGGTGGAGAAGCCGGTCGGTGGTTTTTGGTTGGCTCGCAAATTCTTCCTGGCTTGGGCGTCGGCTGCTTGGGGACTTGACTTGTATACCGTGTCTTTATGACTGACAGATGGGTCCGGATCCTGTTGGTTCCCATGTCAGTGACCCACGCGCGGTGACGTTCGTCTGAGGGTCCCCTCGTGTCGGGGATACGCAGTCCCGTCCCGCGGGCGCCGGTAGCAATGGACTTCGTATGTGGTAGAATACATGTTTTAAGCGTCCGTATACGGTATTCCACTACGTAATAGGATCAATTCCGACATATTGGTTGTGGCCCGGCCCAAGTAGCCCGTGTACTGTATGGGCCGAAATTGTTCGGAGCGGCCTACGGGAAGGTCCATCCAACAAGCTTCCGGTTCATTCGTCTGAACCGTACGGCCCGTTTTTTAAGGCCAGTCCAACAAGCTTGCAGTTCCTTCGTCTCAACTGTCGACGGCCCGCCCAAGCTTCCGCAGCTGGGATTCGAGGTGAGCAACAAATAATCCCAGCTACTCCGTCGTATCGTATGTGTGCTTTTTCTGAGGAATTTTGTGTGTGTACAACGTTGTCGGAGTTTTTTTTTTTAACTGTTGCCAGGAGCACTTGCCCGTGATGTAAGAACTCAATTGGACACCCGCGCGGACCCGCGCTGACCGCGCGCTCAAACACAGGTGAGCTGCCGAAAAGTCTGAGGACGCACCTACCTTAGGACACACACCCTAAACATACACAACACACACACCCCGGCACCCCTCTGGGCAAAACCCCGTGCGACACCAGCGTCCGTCCCAGCCGGGGATCGAACGCGGGCGGGTGGTCTGGCCACTGCCAGCGCCCACCACTGGGCTACGAGCCCATTCGCAACGTTGTAGGAGTTGGGAGACTGTCCGGTAAGCACAGCGAGGTGCAGATGCCTCGTGATGTTCCCTGTCCACTGGACGCTGCGGTGTTCCAGTTGCAGACCTTCGCACCCCGTTCAACGTTCGTCCAGAAATTTCGCTCCACGATCTGATTC
>CM014278.1:39519507-39531786 GCA_004135705.1 Alloteropsis semialata
AAAATGCATGATTACAACCAAAATTTGGAAGATGAAATGCAGGGAGAATATAAATTATAACAGTTTGGAACACTAACATGGACACACATATCAGCAAAAACAAAAAAACAGTAGACAAGACAAGAGAGATCAAAAGCAATACTGAAACCACAAATTTCTAAACTTGAGGAAGTGAGTTAAAACCCACAAATGGAAATTAAAAGATGCAAACACAGATCATCAAAGACAATATTACTAATGGAAATGAGAAATGTTCAAAACATCTGCATCAATGCATAAATAACTTGGATCAAAAAAGAAACCATAAAGATGTAAATGCCAAATCTGGAGATACAACTTTCTTCTATATTATTACAGTTAAGAAACACAAAAATGACATTAATGTTTTCACTGTAAAATCAGTCGTAGTGTATTGTATTAACATTCAATCCAGTAAAGCAGAAACAAAAATAAAAAGCTATATCAACAATAAAAAGCAGAAACAAAATGGCTCCAGTAAAGCAGCAACTTATCTGATTACGCAAAAATAAATAAACCCAAATAAAAAACAACACAAATGCTCAAACTACAAATACATCATGTTACTCCCATCAGGATCAGCAGCTAGAGCGAGAGAGTACCAGATTATCCAAAATGCCCACAAAATAAAAAGGACACAGATCTGATGAGGGAAATAAAATCTTAAACAACATGGTCATGAGGGAAATAAGCAGTAAAAAAATGACAGAATGAAGCTATGTACTATGCAGCACCATCAAGTAGGGGACAAAACCAACGAAAACACCATCCACACATCAATCAGAACTAATCCAATCGCAGAATACAGTTGGGAAAATAAAAATCACCAAGAAAGTACAGATGGAATTGAGGATATCTCAGAGATCCCATGACGAACAATAGACTAATTGAAATCGGGAGGCAGCGCAACTACATGGAACAATCCACGACGAAATCAGTAAAATATAATGCAACTGAACTGAAACCTAAATACCTAATGATTCCGAACAAAAACAACACAAAACTAAGATGAATCAATCATACACATACAGATCATACAAGGCTTCGAGGAAATCTTAGAACGAACCTGACGAACCCTAGAAAAATCACGCAGATGATATCGTCCTTTTCAACGCAACAAAACAAGACAAAATCAATCAAATCCGATGGAACTACATGGATATGAGCTCACCAAACTCACCAGGACGGAAGGCAGAACCAGATCTTACGAGGCGCCGGGGAAAATCGAGCCCCAAAAGACTCCCGCGCACCGGAACCCTAGAATCGCCTCGTTGGTGTCGCCGTCGGGGAACGAGAGAGAGAGAGAAAGAGAGAGACGAGAAATGAAGGGGAAAGGTCTAGAGACACGACGACGAAAATGAACAGGCGCGAGTCCCAAAATTCGAACAGTACAAGTAGGGCCCACCTGTCAGTGTCAAAAACACAAACAAAGGAATCGGTGGAGGAGCAAAACGATCGGAGGGCCGAAAAAAAAATCAAAAGGATCGAACGGTGGACAAACCGGGTGAGGAGAGCTCAGATTTCACCCAGGTGAGATATAGCTTTTCCTAAAAAAAAATCGTTTCCGTTACTGTGCAATGCTTTGGCATCAAGCAACTAGCAGCTACTCCAGGAATCGGCAGCGAGCGACGCGTGGGCGGACGGCCGGACGCACGACACGGCGTAGTACGTGCTCTTGTCCCGGAGGGCGAAGCGACGCTGCCGACTTGCCGAGTGCCGACTTTTGTCGGAACCTCAGGTCTTTCGTCAGTGTCCTGCACTACTTCTCGGCCTTGCAAACGAGAAACGACATACCTGCGTGTCCGCTCTCCATAAAGACAGAACACGGTGAAACCCAGCGAATTTAGAAATCGCCGTCTACGATTTAGGGCCTTTTTGTTGGGTAGGTAAGATTGCGAACTTTACTGTAGCAATTTTAAATCTAAGATTAGGAGGACTAAACATGATCTAATTATAAAACTAATTACACGGATGGACGGAAAATCACGAGACGAATCTATTAAGCCTTATTAATCCGTCATTAGAGATTGTTTACTGTAGCACGACGTTGTCTAATCATGGCCAAATTAGGCTCATTAGATTCGTCTCGCAAAGTTACCGGAGGTTATTGAATGGGTTTTGTCATTAACTCACGTTTAATACTCTATGCATATAAGATTTTCTTTGATGAATAGTGAAGTTTGATGAATAGTAAAGTTTGAGGTGGGAACTAAACAGGGCCTTATTCAGGCCCAGGTCCAGCCTCGTAGTAGATCGTAGATCGTTCTGCTGGTTCAGGAGGATCCAGTGGAATCCAGAAGTGCCGCTGGCCCGCTGCCCAGAACAGAAGAACTGGAGCACAGATTCTCCTCCAGTCTCCACCATCAAAAGGCGCTTTTAGCTTGATTTATCCAAGAAAAAACAAAGGTGAACCAGGAAGTGGAATTATATGACATCATCTATGCTATGCTACCTGTCCGCCTCCACATCCGCGTGCTTCACTGAACCGCACCGCTCGTGCGGAGATCACCAGTGCAGTGATGCTGCATGGATTCCTGAACGAAACCATCCGGCCACGCAGCAGGGCTCGATTTTGTTGCACAATGCGTCGTCGACCGACCGACGGTCTGATGGCTCATCGGTCGACGGTGCCTGGTGCTCCCGAGGGCAGGGCATCTCCGATCCTGTCGCCACTCGCCAGCTGGGGCCTAGCACTAGCACGCAGCACTCGTCATCCATCCACCGGTTTCGGTTAGCCCGGTCGACGACGACGAGAGTCTCGCGACGACGACGACGCCGCACCCGCCGCGCGAGCTGTGTGTCTGGGTGGGGTGCTGCCGCGCCCGCGCCACGGCACCAGAGACGCCATGCATATCGCCGAGCGCGACGCCGCATCCGAGGCCTTGAATTGGTCGTTTCGTGTATGGACTTCAAAGTGACAAGAGTTTGAAGCAAAATGGCTCTCTTCTCCGGCGTAGCATATCTCTTCGTTCCGTTGATGACCGGGACTGCAAGAGTCCAACGAATACCAGCTCCCGGAGCCCTACTCCGCCGCTGCTTCGCACCGCTACGGGAGACGTTGCTATCTGCCTCTCTGTATGGGCACACATGATGTTTTTGAACTCCAAGAACAAGAAAAGAAAGACACGTTCTCTCGTTTTGGGGCCTTGAACTCTTGGGTGTAAAACCACCGGCGGCATAGTTTCTGCGGTGGCTGCCAAATGCAATGCACAATGGCCTCGGCCAGATCCGGCACTGACCGCGACGGACACAGGGGCGACAATAATTCAGTCTCGGCAGTGCTCCATTCAAGACGGAAGGCGACGTGTCACTGTTGGCGCTATCGATGGTGCAGTGACAGGATAGTAGATTGTGTTTGGCTATGGGGGCAAGCTGATCGGAGCGATGTTTATCGCGGAAGCTACTACAGGAAAAACAAAACTTAAAAGACGAACGTTCTCAGGAATAGGCGGCCGGTAATTTGGTATGAAGCACCAAGGAATTGACACATGACAGTGCCTCCTTTCACTCCTCTTTTTTTTTCTTTTTAGGACTCAACATCTGTAGGCTCGCCATTTAGCTTTTTCATCTTTATTTCGCACTTGTAAAAAGGAAGACCATTTAGCATCTTTAGTGAGTGTTTTCTCTCTCTCTTTTTTTTTTGGCCAAATGTGCTTCACAGAGTTATATCCTGTGCTATAGCTCTCCACAAAAATCTGTTAAAACCAGCAGATTTCAGTCTCCAGGGCCACAGAACTCGGTGAAGCTTCGAGATCCCGGGATCGAGGACGATCTGTGGTGTTCTGGTGAGAATGGAAAGGCGCTCATAGAGAGAGACCGAGGGAGGTCGTTCACCCGTTCTCCTCTCCCTGAACCCGCACGCCCACGTCCACACTAACAAAAGGCCCTTTTAGGCCAAAAGATGGGCCAATAAGCAGTGGATTTGCGTGACATCATCCACGCCCACTCGCCCACACTCTGGTGAGTCTGGTCTCTGGCTAGCCGCCTGGTCGTGGTCACCAAATCATGTGTCGCAAGCAGTGTCATCGCGCCCGATCTGCGATGATCGTGTTGCCAGGCACTATCAACTTGAAGAAGTCGGTCCCTTGTGCACGGGCCTTTCAACGCCGCGGCAGGGGCCGTTGCCTCGTTGGAGCCCGTAGCACGGCAGGCTGGCAGGAAGAATCTCCTGTCGCTCGCACACGGCACTCGCCATCTGCCCACCGGCTGCCGGCTCGGCCGACCCGATCCATGGACGCCGACGGCGCACCCGCCGCCTCGCGTTCGCGTCCGCCCGTCCGTCCCCTCGGCACCCAACGAACGAACCCAAGAAGCCGTTAAATCCCTGGCGCCGTGCGCGCGCCGCAACCTCGGTTTCGGTTGCTCGGTCGAAACCACCCAGTGAATCAGTGCACAGACTGAGACACAGCGGAGGACGAAAAGGCTCCATTCAAGTTTGTGTTGGAAGAAAACACATCATGGCTCTGTACTTTCTGTTTGAAACTGAGCCAAATGATCGAGCTAGCGTCGCGGTTGCGTTGCGTGCTTCTCTTTGTCTGATGGCTCGAGTTCTTCCACCCTATATGTTGCAATGTAAATGGATCAGTCAAGGAAGTCAAACTTGGCTGCAATGCTTCTTCGCAAGGTCGCGACGTCGTCTTCCACGCTCGTGTTCTCGTTGGAAATCAGGAAACGCATGCCAGACTCTGAAGATTCGTCGGAGCCTCAGGTAACATCGAGTATATCTCTGGGGCCTTGTTTCCTTCCCCAAATTTCTCTAACTTTTTTGAAAAGTTACAACTTTTCAACTAAACACCTCCTTCACCTAAGGGCATGTTTAGTTGGGAAAGTTTGATGAAGTTTGGAAAAAAAGTTGCCATCGGGAAGCGTGTTCTGTGAAGGGGACACGGTTGTCAGTGGAAAGAAAGTTGCCAGTTGCCAGCAAAAATTGCCAATCTAAACAGGGCCTAATTTAAAAAGTTATAAAAGTAACGTATTGGAAAACGTGCCCCCTCCCTACTTTTACGCTTCCCAATGCAACTTTCAACTAAACACCTCCTTCAACTTACTTTTCAAATTTTGACACATGTTTTCCAATACACTAAAGTTTAAAAAAATTTGCCAACTAAACAAGGCGTGGAGCGAGCTTGGAGCAGTCCACCGTAATCGTCAGAGATGATCGATCTGGTGCAGGCTACATACAGATCGAGCCATCGAGGTGCTCGAAAGGTCGTTGGTTCTCCAATCCAGAGCGAACGTACGCTCATGTCCCCACTTGTAGCCAAAAATCGCCGCTGCTGGCCGATTCTCCCGATCCCGAGTGCAGAGCATCTCCTGTCGCTAGCACGGCACTCGGCATCCATCCATTTGATCCCAGCGGCTAAGGTGTTGCCGCCATGGAGCCACGCCTCGTCCACTGATGACTACACGGCCAGCCCGTGAATTGCTTGGTTGGTTACCAATCGCGTCAGGCTGAGGCTTGCAGCAGGTGCCGGGCAGGCGTCGGGCCGGGTCGGGTCCGCGCGCGACGCCTCGTTGCGTCTGTTCCGTGCAGGGGGCCGCGTTGCGTTTGTTGGCTTCTCGGCAGGGCCCTTCCGGGCGCGGCCAACGGGTGCAGGGGGCCACGTTGCGTTTGTTGCGCCCGTTCCTCGCCTTCTCGTCGCTTTCTCCGCGAGAGCATAAGCCATAAGATATCATTCGATCATTCGGATGTGGGCGTGCCAACATAGCGGTAGTTAGGAACAAATCTTGTTTATTTGTCTGTCATGTCCATCACTAGCGGAGACTGAAAGCGCTCCGGTTTATTGTGATTGTGACTGTCAGCGTGCGTCGTCGTGGTTGCGTAGGTCGGTAGGTGCAAAGCTTCTATCTATTATCTTAATACCACAGAGTTAAAAGAAGCCACCACGTTCGCTGAGAGAGCCTAAAAAATCCCACGTTAATTCAAAAAAAATACATCCGTTGGATTTTATGTATATCTAACGGTCCTAGAAATTCCCACGTTAATCAAAAAAGAAAAGAATATACACCATTGGATTTTGCGTAGATCTAACGGCCTAATTCCCACGTTAATTGAAAAAAATGAATATACACCGTTGGATTTTATGTATATCTAACGGTCTTAGAAATTCCCACGTTAATCCAAAAAAGAAAAGAATATATACCGTTGAATTTTATGTATATCTAACGGTCTTAGAAATTTTCACGTTAATCTAAAAAAGAAAAGAATATACACCGTTGGATTTTATGTATATCTAACGTTGGATTTTTTAATAATATTAATCATTCCAATTAGTCCAATAATTTTGTTAAATTTAATTAACAAGAGATAATTAGCAGTATTATATATGAATTTGATTAGTAATAGCTAATTTTGGAATAAACAAAATAAATTAGCAACAAGTATCCAACATCGAATACGGTTATAACTCTAAATGAAGATGCCCAAGTTAATCAAAAAGAAAAGAATATACACTGTTAGCTAATTTTGGAATAAAAAAAGTAAATTAGCAACAAGTGTCCACGTCAAATACGGAGCCAAAACGTTGCTAGAGACTTTTCATGACCCATGCACAACTTTTCTGCGGGAGCATCTTAGAGAAACACAGGATACACCGGTTTTTGTGTCTGAATTTACAGCTATTCGAGCCGTGACGTGTGAGACTCTGGCTGGGAGCGGACAGGCAGCAGCACAATAATTGTGAAAATTGAGCAATGATATGGCTGAAGACTGAAGTCGTGTCCGCATGCTTCGTCCATTTAGGGCACAGTAAATTGCATGCGTGTGGCTGATGACCAACTGAAGTGCTGCATATATACTGGCCCCGTCGTGCGCATATGATTGGCTGAAATACAGAAACGATCGATGACGATGACAGCGTGCAGATTGATTGTGAACCAGATCAAGAAGACCATAGAAGTTGTGTGCACGTATGAGTTGCATTGTTTTGGAACTGTGTGATTTATTAGGTTAGATGCTCCGCCATATGGACAAATAGATGGCATCAGAAGATGCTACCCTTAGCTACATGGTGCTGCAAAGGAAGAAATTGATGAAATTGACGTGTTTTACACACACGCCCATGCATGCTGGTGTATCCGATCTATAGACCCTTTATTGGATAATCCCATATTGCCACTAAATAGATGGGATAATCTCGAGGCAGATGCATACAACAAAAAAAAGATAGGATGACCAATTCATTAGAGTTAGGTTATGAAGATTTTTTTGAAACACCAATCAGACACAGACGCTCACACACGTATGCACACTCACCTCTATGAATATACACACATAAACCCTACCCATATAAGCACCTCTGAAAGATTTGGCCTGTTGTTCCGATCTTGATCGAGATTGACGAAGTCACCACAAACGTCTCGCTGTGTGACACCCGTGCCAAGTTAGGAACTCAGACCCGGTGACAAATTCCATCACAAGAAACCTAAACAACTAAGCTACGCTTAATTCATGATATAAAGATTTTTTTAGTGCAAATAGTATCCCACCAAATTTGTTGACAAAGAAATTCCGCCAGTCAAGGTTTGTAGCAAATGTAGATAACCTTAGATTTATGAATCGAAAAGAAAAAAAATATACACCGTTACAATGATCTGTCGATCTATGTTATCCTAATAAAAGGTCCTTATTTAAAATAATTAATAACAGCTAATTTTAGAATAAAAAATTAGTAAATTAGCACCAAAGTATCCACATCAAATACAATTACTAAATAGTTCAATTTGAAATAAAATAAAAATAGCACTTGACAAATAGTACATATCGAATACAAATAGTAAATAGAAAAATTAAAAAATATAAATTAGCAATTAACTCAGGAGTCTATATCAAATACAATAAATATATAGCTTATTTCATCATAAAATAAGGAAATTAATAGTTGTTTTGTGTATGAATTTAAAAGGAATATATAGCTAAATAAAAAATATGTATCAAATTGTGGCAGACCGCCCCCAATTAATCCGGCTTAAGAGCATGGGACCACTATCACGGCAGTGCTCCACGCCCTTAAACCGAGTTAATCGTGCAATCCGTCGGATACCTTCCCGATTAAACCACCTTTTTCTCTCAACCGAAACAAAATAGCAGCAGTCCCACTCGAAGGTGGGCTCAGGCAGTACAACTCATCGCAATTTTACAACATACGGTTCACATAGATAATTATACAAATACAGTGCATATGTTTTATCTTTTTACAAACCAGAGTTATATTACAGCGGAAGAGTTCTAACGACGAGACAAAAGACGTTATGTGGAGCCCTCGCACAACATCTAATCACCGCGGCCCGAGTCGGACTCGGACGGCACCCGCTCCACAGTCCACCCATCAGGGAGCACGCAGGGCCAAGTAAGAGCAGCCACGGGATCATAGCCATCACAATCTGCAATAAAAATTTAGCCACAAGCAAGGCTGAGTACTAATTACTCAGCAAGACTTACCCGACAGGGATAAATTCTAGACATGCAAAGCTTTTTGGCTTTGGGGTTTGTTTTGCCAAAAGCATCTACAACTTGAGCCTATTCTCAATATTTTGGCCAACTTTTAAGTGTGACTAACCATTACTAAGTTTGCCAAGCTAGCCAATAGCAATCAATGTTGATATACAATTGATTAACATGATATTAACCTTTCTCATCTACGAACAATTCTACCCCTTTGGCCCAAGAACATTGATGTGCAACGAGAGATCAAGCAGCTTCATGTAACCGCGAAGGACGGACAACTCGAGTTGATTTTAACCATGCATGGGACAACCTAATCGCACGACCCGTGAGAGACACCCAGGACCTCACGGGGCAACCGTTCCCATCTCTCCCTGCCGTCTGCCATCAGAGCCCACTCCACCCGAGTGTACGCCCCAACAGACCCCAGATGCCCCAGGCAAACCTGTGTCGCGGCCACTGCTACACTCGCCATCAACCCCTCGCCCAATGGAGTGGAAGTGTCCGTCAGACGTCAGTTTGCATCAAGTACTAGGTTTACCAGTTTACCATATTTCCCGGCATACGATTAGTACCTTCAAAAGCTTGACCAACAAGGCCACACAAGCAACGCCTTAGCCACAACTCCCTGTGCAAGCGGGACATTCAATCAAACATGAATATCGCACAAGCCCCGCTTGCTGATCATCATTAGTTGAAATAAGTAAACCCCTATATCTCGCGAGTGACAAGGCATTCACTCGACTTCTACCGGTCCTAATTAAGCATAGCATTCTATACGACCTACCCATACTAGTATTAGGACTTAGGTACCTAGGGATCATGCAACTAAGGTTTCATTCAACTCCTCAAAACTTAAATGCACAAATTAAGGCATAGGGGGAGGAGTATTAGTTTAACAGTAGGTGATGCTCCGGGGCTTGCCTTCTTGATCAACACTGGCCTTGGGCCCTTCCGAACTTTGATCCGGGTCTTGTGCAGTCGTCAAGTTCAGCTCGGCAATGGCGGGGTCACTCTCGGACTCAACCTCAACCTCGTACACACCGTCAACGATGGGTTGATCTACACGAAATGCAAAAGTATGCGTGAGATGCATGAATGCATAAGCAAGCAACCATAAGAATACTCACAACACTCAAATCATTGGTCAATCACTTATGGAGTATAAACAACTAAGAAACTTAACCTACACAGGAAACCGGTCTGACTGGTTAGCCATACCGGTCTAACCGGTCTGGGCTGGTTTTCAACACTACTAGCTAGAACAAAATCTAAATCACAACTACCAAACCACACGTATTCAGGAGCTAATTCTTTTGGGTGAGGGTTTCTAAACCTTAGGGTAGTCCTAACAAAAATGGCCAGGTTTCCTTGAGTAACACATATTCATCGCTTTAGCTACTTCTCTAGCTTACCAACTCCCAATTCCCTAAATCCATGAGTAAACTCTAGCCAAAAGGTACCCAACCCTACTCCACTAATCGTATCAAAACCAACAAAGGCGGTTTTGCAATTTTAGCCCATGCCTAGGATTTATGAAGCAATACACCAACCCTCTCTAGCACACATTCGGGCAATAAGCAATCCATCACTCAAACAATGGTTGGCACACAAACCTTAGAACTCTATAGACAACCCCCTACCCTTCTTAGCTTCTTACCCTCGCTCCTGTGCTTCTTCTACCTTGAGCCAGACCCGAGCTCGGCTCCAGTGATGGCCGGCGGTGGCATTCTGGCCTAGGGAAAGGCGAGGGAAGAGGGGAAAGTGGCCGGGGATTGCTCGGGCGAGGAGAGGGCGAGGTGAGCAGGCTCTGACCGCGAGGAATCGCGAAATGGCGTGGTGGAGACGGTGAGCTCGATGGAGGGGTGGCCGAGCTCAGAAAAAGGGGAGGACGGGAGTGGTTGAAATCAGTCCTCCTCTCGCGGACGTGGCGCGTCACCGCAGCCCGGTCGTCACACGAGGCACGAGAAAACTTGGGCACGTGTCCCGGACAGCGCGGACGCCCATACCGGCGTCGGGAGAGGCCCATGCCGGCGCGGTGGTTGGCGACCGACTGTTGCGGTGGTGGGGTAAAACTCTCACCGCAACAGTCCGTGGGGTCAAGAACACTGTGCCGATGAAGGTCAAATTGAAATCCCGCGGCCACCGACTGTTGCGGTGGTGACATGCCCTTATCTCCGCAACAGTCCATCAGTGTCAGCACCGCAATAGTCTCTCAATCCGGAGACGAATTTCACTGTTTAATTCGGATCACCGACTGTTGCGGTCATGCTCTTGAACTAGGATCGCAACATCTGGTGGCTCGGTTTTGATTGTAGCTAAAACAACCATGGAAGGTTGCGGTGGCGCACAGACGAGGAACCACCGCAATAGTCCATCAATCCAGAGAGCATTTTATAATTATGCCTGGGTGACCGACTGTTGCGGTGGCCATTCCACTGGCACCGCAACTTCCTGAGATAACGGTTTTTGCATTTTTCAACTTGATCTCGATTTTGAACTTTGCTAAACTAAGTCTTGTTCCTTACTATGATTAAATGGGTCACACATATACGCATATGCACAAACAAAACACTATGATTATGAGATGATGAATGCCATGATCAATTTAATTAAGCGTTTTTAGGATTCTTGATCACTATAGTAACACCAGGGGTGTTACAGCAAATACAATTAACAAAGAGCTAAATGGTTACAAACTAATTAAACACTTATTATATTATTATATATCTTTTAATTAAGATGTTAATTAAAATAATATTATATATATATTAGCATGAATTAAATACAATTACTAAGGAATTAAATGGATACAAATAAAGCTTAATTTTGATATAGGACCTAAAATTACCATGTTAATAAAAAATAATATACAACATTGTTTTTATAAGGTAATATTAATCATTGAAATTAGTCTAATAAATTTGTTAAATTCAACTAACAATAGATAATTAGTAGTATTATATATGAATTTGGAAGAAGATGGAAAAATAAAAATAACATGAAAACACAAATAATATAATACAATAAAAAAGTGAAAAATAATATTTTATTTCATTTATTTTTGAATAATTTTACTTATACAAATATTAGAAGCACATCAATTATAGCATGGCTATAGAGTCATGTCAAAGCCCCTACATGATCCCATTAGAATTAGACAATCAAGGCATGGTGATAAACCACTAGCAAAAATGAGAATTAGAAATATATTGATGTCTTGATATGTAGTATTGTGATTAGTGGACCAATGAGATCTGATGCAATTACATGCAGAGTTCTAACAATATACATAACAAAGCAACATGGAAATCGAGACTTGACATTCACATCCATCCATAGGAAGCTGAAGGTTGCATTCAAAAAGAGGAAAGAACATGCATGATAATATGTTAAGCTGAAGCGCCCCTGCCTAAGCAGAGACTAAATGTGTTACAAATATCAGTCCCAGGAGGCTGATACACATTTATTCAACAGATAGTTCAGAACCTTACAGCCCCCGAGGGAACCTGATACAGGCTAGGATAACCAGAAGGTTGATAATGATAATGAGCCAAGCTATGAACAGCTCAGGCTCAACAAAGGGATCAGAGCTACGCGACAGCGAAGACATCCTGGGCGGGACCAAAACTCCACAGGCAAAGTCGGGTGCGGGCACGACCACCTACTCGGCTTCTTCGGCAACAAAGTTCGGGTCTTCTTCTGAAGCAACAAATACAAGGGTGAGTACAAAAGTACTCAGCAAGTCCAACCACACCCACGGAGGGGTTAACACAGAATTATGCACGGGATAAATCAAGGAATAAGGCTAAGGTTTA
>CM014278.1:39544127-39565510 GCA_004135705.1 Alloteropsis semialata
GCCTGATGTAAAAGCGCAATCCTTCTCTGTTTGCTTTTCTTTCCTTTCTTTGGCTGAAACTTGAGTAAATCACTAAAAATCACATAAAAATCATAAAATCACAAACTTGGACTTTTTGGGATCCCTCTGAAATTATCTTTCCATTGGTATATCATATGCATGTGTAAACTATTGACTGCAGATTGTATTGCTTTACGTATAACTATGTATTTGAGAGCTTGTTTATTTTTTTCGTAAATACTTGGCATGTGCAAAAGTGGTGAATCCAGCTCTGGTGATGTTGTTTATGTTTAGTAGAGTAAATTTGAGCTTTGGTTGATCAGAGTCTATGCATAAGTTGATAGATAATGATTTAAACGAGTTAATGGAGTGGAAAATGAAATAAATAGTTAAACTACTCGATTAAATTTGGTAATTTTTGTTAGTCCTACTCTGGAGCCTAGGAACCCTCACAAAACAATTCAGCTCTAGAAAGTGTATAGTTTTATAGTTATGATTTAATCTTTTTTCTAGCTAGTTAAGTGTAGATAAATCCTTAAATATTCTGTGTAGCTTAGAAAAGTATGAAAAATTCACAGTAAATGTACCTATAGAATGTTAGCTTCAGTAAAAATTTCAGCTCCAGAAAGTGTCCGAGGAATTTTCTGTGATTTTCTAACTGTTAGCAATTAGTGGCTGTAAAAAGAAATAAAAAATGAATAGGTAAAATACTGGAAAATTTCTAGAAAATATGTTTAGCTGTCAGGAACACAAAAACATATTTGCCTTAATTTTTATTTATTTATAAATATTTTTGAGGCTTTAATTGGTTAAAACTAGCTAGGAAAGGCTTAATTAATAAATAGTTTCCTTGCTGAAAAATAAATTCTAAAAATATTTATAGCAACTCTGATCTGCTGAACGTTCAGGTTCAGCTATAGGAACCTTTTTATTACTTGTAGTCAAATGTAGATGTTTTATGTTTGATTTATGAAGTAATTTAAGTTGCTTTTAACATAATAAAATAATTAGCAAAGTTAATTTCAGAGTTATTCCAGATCTGAACTGTGAGTAATCAGCAACTAAAAGCAACTCAACCAGCTTTCCTTTGGAGTTTCTTAATTGGTTTATACTCCGTAAATGATTGCCCAGTGATGTGTATAAATGAATTTCTGCAGTATATCTGAGTTGCTGTAGATATTCCTGTGATTGATTTCATGCATCTCATACATTTGCATCTCATGCAAAGAACACCATTGTTGACGGCTTATACGAGGTCGAGATCGAGTCGGAGGTTGATCCTGCTGTTGAGCTAAACTTCGTTGCTGCACAAGACCCGGGCCAAAGTCCGGAAGGGCCTAAGGCCGTTGCTGAGCAGGAAGGCAAGCACCGGAGCATGTCCCAGCTTTAACAAAACCCAATGGGTTGCTTGTGCCTTAAGGAGTTGAATGATCCCTAGGTACCTATGTCCTAATACTAGTATGTGTAGGTCGTATAGAATGCCATGCTTAATTAGGACCGGTAGAAGTCGAGTGATTGCCTTGTCACTCGCAAGATATAGGTTCTTACTTTTTGTTGAATCATGAAGTTCGGCAGGCGGGGCCTTTGCGATATTCCTGTTTGATTGAGCGCCCCGTTTGCAAAGATGACTGTTGGCTAAAGCATTGATTGTGTGGCGTTGTTGGTCAAGCTTTTGAAGGTACTAATCGTATGCCGGGAAATTTGGCAAACTGGTAAGCCTAGTACTTGAATCAAACTGACGTCCGACGGACATATCTACTCCATTGGGTGAGGGGTTGATGACGAGTGTAGCAGTGGCCGCGGCACAGGTTTGCTTTGAGCACCTGGGGTTCGTTGGGGCGTGCACTCGGGTGGAGTGGTCCCCGATGGCAGATGGCAGGGAGAGATGGGAACGGTGGCCTCGTGAGGTCCGGGGTGTCTCTCACGGGGCGTGCGATTAGGTTATCCCATGCATGGTTAAAATCAACTCGAGTTGTCCGTCCTTCGCGGTTACATGAAGCTGCTTGATCTCTTGTCATACATCAGTGTGCTTGGGCCATGGTTGGTGATGTTGTTAGTTGAGTAATGTTGATATCTGGTTAATTAATTATTTTTCGACACTGAATGTTGTTGGATAGTTTGGCAAACTTAGTAATGGTTAGTCTCACTTTAACTTGGCTAAAATATTGAAAATAGGGATCAACTTGTAGATGCTTTTTGGCAAAACGATCCCCTCAGCCATAAAACCTTGCATGTCTAGAATTTAACCTTGTCGGGTAAGTCTTGCTGAGTATTAGTGTACCCAGCCTTGCTTGTGGCTTGTTTTTCAGATATGGATGCTGTTGGCTTTGACCCTGTTGCTGCTTTGACCTGGCCGTGTGTTTTGCCTGATGGATGGACCGTGGAGCGGGTGCCGTCTGAGACCGACTCATGCCGCGGTGTTTGAATGTTATGCGTGGGCTCCGCATAATGTTATGTGATCGACGTTTAGACTTCCGCTGTTATATAACTCTGGCTTGTAATAGTTAAAACATATTCACTGTATTTGTATAATTATCCATGTGAACCTTGTGATGTAAAATTTATGATAAGTTGTACTGCCTGAGCCCATCTTCGAGTGGGACCCGCTGCTATTTTGTTTTGGTCATGAGAAATGGTGGTTTAATCGGAAAGGTATCCGACGGGCTGCACAGTTAGTCCGGTTGAAGTGTGTGAAGTACCGCAGTAGAAGTGGTCTCGTACACTTGAGCCGGGTTAATTAGGGGCGGTCTGCCACAACAACCAAATGAAGGGACCACACATAGTGAGGGCCGATGACTCAACAAGCATGCACGGGGCTATAGCAATTGGATATTTGGGGAGCAAAAAAAATGGTAATGGTACGCATTGAGCTAATAACCTACATCTCAAACTCAAACTCAAAATTAAATTAAACTTCAAATTAAATGGTAATGGTATGCATGGGATAAAAGCCAAAAAGATGCATATATTGCCCATTAAGATTTTAAATTCAAACTCAAAGTTAAATTCTAACTATTAATAAAAATGGTATGCATTAAGCCAATAACCTATATCTCCTTCTAAACATGAAAAATATAATTCATCAACATCACTACAATTTTCAACGAAAAATGTGCATCGCCAGTTAGAAATTTTAAAAATGCAACCATGTTAAAATATATTATATTTATATATTATATTTTAAACTAAAATTTCATATAAGGAATTTCCTTCAAACTTGAACTCATGTTCCAAAAAGACAATGATATATTACTCTGAGTTTATAGGACAAAATAATTACAATGACAAGACTAAATAAAATTATTTTCATCTATTAATTTGAACTCAAAATCTGTTTATTAAGAAAACAAACACTAGCTTCCCGCACTATTTGCGTGGGCCACCTTGCTAGTTATCTTAATACAATAGTGTTAAAAGAAGCCACCACGTTCACCGAGAGGGTCTAAAAATTTCCACGTTAATCTAAAAAAGAGAAGAATATACACCGTTGGATTTTTTTGTATATCTAACGGTCCTAAAAATTCCCACCTTAATCAAAAAAAGAATATACACAGTTGGATTTTATGTATATCTAACGGTCCTAGAAATTTTCACGTTAATCAAAAAAGAAAAGAAAGAATATACACCGTTGAATTTTATGTATATCTAACAGTCTATCTTACCCCTAAAAGTTCTCATAAAAAATGACTAGTAATAGCAAATTTTGGAATAAAAAAGTAAATTAGCAACAAGTGTCCACGTTACAATAGTGTTAAAAGAAACCATCACGTTCGTCGAGAGGACCTAGAAATTCTCACGTTAATCTAAAAAAGAAAAAAATATACACCATTGAATTTTATGTATATGTAACGATCCTATAAATTCCCACATTAATCAAAAAAGAAGAAATATACACCGTTGGATTTTATGTATATCTAACGGTCTATCTTGCCCTAAAAGTAAATTAGCAACATGTGTCCACATCGAATACAGTTATAACTCTAAATGAAGATGCGCCGTTAATCAAAAAAGAAAAATATACACTGTTAGCTAATTTTGGAGTAAAAAAATAAATTAGTAACAAGTGTCCACGTCGAATAGGTCAAACAAGATCAACGCAAAAGTATCAAGGTGGCGCGGATGATGTGACTATTGAAGGGTTCCTATGTGCCATGTAAAGGTCGTGCTGCCCGTGTGAAGGAGCAACATATATAGTTGTCGACGGAGCCAAAACGTTGCTAGAAGTTGGCGACTTTCCATGACTCATGCACATCTTTTTCGCGGGAGCATCTTTGAGAAACACAGGATACAGCGGTTTTTATGTCTAAATTTGCAGCTATTCGAGCCGTGATGTGTGTGAGACTCTGGCTGGCAGCGGACAGGCAACACACCAATTGTGAAAATTGAGCAATGACTTAGCTGAAGGCTGAAGTCGTGTCTGCATGCTGCATCCACTCAGGGGTACAGTAAATTGCATGCGTGTGGCTGATGACCAGCTGAAGTGCTGCATATATACTGGTCACGTCGTGCTAATATGACTATCTAAAATACAAAAACAATCGATGACGATGACAGCGTGCAGATCGATTGTGAACCAGATCAAGGAAGCCATAGAAGCTGCGTGCACGTATGAGTTGCATTGTTTTGGAACTGTGTGATTCAGTAGGTTAGGTGCTCTGCCATATAGACAAATAGATGGAATCAGAAGATGCTACCCTTAGCCACATGGTACTGCAAAGGAAGAAATTGACGTGTTTTACACACGCATCTATGAATGCTGATGTATCCAATCTCTAGACCCTTTATTGGATAATCCCATATTGCCACTAAATAGATGGGATAATCTCTAGGCAGATGCATACAAGAAAAAAAACGACAGGATGACCAATTCATTAGAGTCGGGTTATGAAGATTTTTTTGAAACACCAGTACAGACACAGACGCTCACACACATATGCACACTCACCCCTATGAATACACGCACATAAAACCTACCCTTATGAGCACCATCGAAAGATTGGCATGTTGTTCCAATCTTGAGATTGACGAAATCACCACAGACGCCTCGCTGCGCGACACCTGCGCCGAGTTAGGAACTCGAACCCGGTGGACAAATTCCATCACAAGAAACCTAAGCAACTAAGCTACGCTTAATTCATGATATAAAAAAAATTTTAGCGCAAATAGTATCCCACCAAATTTTGTTGACAAAGAAATTCCGCCAGCTAGCAAACGTAGATAACCTTAGATTTATAAATAAAAAGTAAAAAATATACCCTATTACGATGATCTATCGATCTATGTTATTCTAATAAAATGTTCTTATTGAAAATGAGTAATAGTAGCTAATTTCAGAATAAAAAATTAGTAAATTAGCACCAAAGTATCCACATCAAATACGATTACTGAATAGTTAAATTTGAAATAAGAAATAAAAATTAGCACTTGACCAAAGAGTGCATATCGAATACGATTAGTAAATAGATAAATTATAAATTAAAAAATATAAATTAGCAATTAACTCAAGAGTCTATATCAAATACAATAAATACATAGCTTATTTCATCATAAAAATAAAAAAATTAATAGTTGTTTTGTGTATGAATTTGGAAGCAATATATAGCTAAATAAAAAGTATGTGCCAAATACAATTAACAAAGAGCTAAATGGATACAATCTAATTAAAATCTTATTATATTATTATATATATTTAATTAGGATGGTAATTAAAATAATATTATATATTTTTTTATTAGGATGAATTAAATACAATTACTAAAGATTTAAATGGATACCAAAATCATATAAGTTATTTTCTTCTCGCTTGAACTCATGTCCAAAAAACTATGATATATTACTCTGGGTTTATAGGACAAAGTAATTAGAATGACAAGACTAAATAAAACTATTTTCATCTATTAATTTGAATTCAAAATTTGTTTCTTAAGAAAACAAACACTAGCTTCCCGCGCTATTTGCGCGGGCCACCTTGCTAGTTCGGTAAGACGATAAACTTTATAACGTACTCGATCGATATACGCATATGCACGGTAGTATCTAGTACATACATGTACCTGCTTCGCACCTTCCCGACGCATCCATTCAAGCTGCTAGTACGCACGTACTAGAGCACGTACCAGGAGAAAACCACCGAGTCAATCCAAACGATCCCGATCGTCCAAACGCCTAGTTTTTTTTTCCTTCCGTCACGCAACTTCAAAAAGGCTTTCCGTTTTGATCTTTTACCCCCAAAGAAAACGTATACGTTGTTGATTGTCCGTTTACCACATGGTGAAGACATGCGCGTGGACCTTTGAGCAACGTGCGTCAAAAGGGAACAGAGTGGGATCGCCAAAAGCCATGAGCAACCAACAACCTACGCGCGTCGCTGTGCTACGGTACAAAGGGAAAAACACATGGTTCTAGCTCCTTTGAGCAACGTGCGTGGGACGAAAGAGCACAGGTAAACTTGAAAAAAAATCGATCGCTTGTGCACGAGCCTTTCAACGCTGCGGCACGGGCCGTTGCCTCGTTGGAGCCCCGTGGCACGGCAGGCAGGAAGAATCTCCTGTCGCTGGCACACGCCACTCGCTAACCGCCCATCGGCTCGCCCGACCCGATCCATGGACGCCGACGGCGCACCCGCCGCCTCGCGCTCGCGTCCGTCCCCTCGCCGCCTCGCCCTCGGCACCCAGCGAACCCGCATGCCCAAAGAAGCCGTAAAATCCCTGGCGCCGCAACCTCGGTTTGACGGTTTCGATTGCTCGGTCGACCGCTCTGTCCTTTCTGTTTGAAACTGAGCCAAATGATCGAGCTAGCGTCGCGGTTGCGTTGCGTGCGTCTCTTTGTTCCGATGGCTGGAGTTCCACTTCCACCCTATGTTGCAATGTAAATGGATGAGTCTAGGAAGTCAAACTTGGCTGCAAAAGGATATATGGCTTCTTCGCAAGGTCGCGATGTCTTCCACGCTCGTGTTCTCGGTGGAAAACTGTAAATCATGAAACGCATGCCAGACTCTGAAGATTCGTCGGAGCCTCAGGTAACATCGAGTGTATCTCTGAAGCGAGCTTGGAGCAGTCCACCGTAATCGTCTGGGATGATCGATCTGGTGCAGGCAGATCCAAGTGCTCGATCCAAAGCTCGTTGGTTCTCCAAAGCCAACGTACGCTCACGAGTCACGTCCCCACTTGTAGCCAAAAGTCGCCGCTAGCTGTTGGCCGATTCTCCCGATCCCGAGTGCAGAGCATCTCCTGTCGCTAGCACGGCACTCGCCATCCATCCACTGATCGCAGCGGCTTAGGGTTTAGGTGTTGCCGCGCCATGAGCCACGCCTCGTCCACTGATCCAGTACACGGCCAGCCAATGAATTGGTCGGTTGGTTACCAATTCGCGTCAGGATGAGGCGCGGCAGCAGGTGCCGGGGCCGGGGTCGGGTCGGGTCCGCACGCGACGCCCTCGTTGCGTCTGTTCCGTGCACGGGGCCGCGTTGCGTTTGTTCGCTTCCCGGCAGGGCCCTTCCGGCCGCGGCTGTTGCGCTCGTTCCGTGCCTTCTCGTCGCTTTCTCCGCGAGAGCATGTCCAGAATCCGGTAGCTAGCTTTCAAGACTCTTTAATAATAACATAAGGCATAGGATATCATTCGATCATTCGGATGTGTGCGTGCCAACATATATAGCGGTAGTTAGTTAGGAACAAAATCTTGTTTATTTGTCTGTCATGTCCGTCACTAGCTAGCATGCATCAGCTAGCGGAGACTGAAAGCGCTGCCTTTTATCGTGATTGTGACTGTCAGGTGCGTCGTCGATGGTGGCGTAGGTCGGTAGGTACAGAGCCATTCCGTAAGACGGTAAAGTTTATAACGCACTCGATCGATACGCATATGCACGGTAGTACATGCATGTACCTGCTTTGCACCTTCCCGACGCATCAATTCAAGCTGCGAGTACGCACGTACTAGAGCACGTACCAGGAGAAAAGCACCGACTCAATCCAAACGATCCCGATCGTCCAAACGCCTAGTTTTTTTTTTCCTTCCGTCACGCAACTTCAAAAAGGCTTTCCGTTTTGATCTTTTACCCCCAAAGAAAACGTATACATTGTTGATTGTCAGTTTACCACATGGTGCTAGCTCCTTTGAGCAACGTGCGTGGGATGAAAGAGCACGGGTAAACTTCCATCAGTGTGGAGACTACTATTCTGACGGCGGCAAACACAGTGCGGTCGTAGCCAAAAAAATTGGAGCAAGTACCCAACTGTTTCGGTGTCGTCCGGCACCGGAGCAGCAGCGCTTGCCCACCAACTCCAACATCGCTGCTCCGTTCCTACTCTCTCCACCCACCAGCAGCCATCGACATTCTACACCATCGAAGTATATCATCATTTCCGCAAGAAAGCTGAAAAGCTGCTGCGACTTCAGAATTTTTTTCCCCGAAAAGAAGGAATTGCTTACACCTAGCTCATGTTTTCTGATGTGTGCACACTGACACTACGAAGGACCTCGATCATTCAGAAGGTTGTGTGCAAAGATCTCGCATTGGCAGCACAGCCTCTCCTCTCCATGCATATGCATAAGGAGAATCACTGCGTGGCTGACCGAGTGACCAAGCCACCCGCTGCCATCATCATTCCCGTGGCGAGCGCGCGCGTCCATGGCCACCTCCCGCGACAGGCGCATATGGCCCGAAATGAAAGCCATGACCGAACCCCTGCGCCCGCACAGCGCCGGGCGAAAAGGGGGCCGTCGGGTCAGGTCTCAGGAGGACGGCAGGGGAGAAGCATGGCAGCGCAGGCCCGCACATGCCTGCCCCTCCTCGTCCTCGCGTACGTCCCAGATTCCCCTCCTCTCACTCTCAGCTACACCGAGGGGCACATTCATCCCTCGCAGTCCTCCCGGGCAGATGGGCCTGTAGTCTGTAGAGTAGAGGCAAAGATGGAAAGCCTGATCCTGTTGTCCCCATGCCCCTGGCTCTCGCACCTGGCCGGCCGGCCGGGGAGGTTTCCTCGAAGTGGCAACAACTAAAGCGGCGAGGCGGCGAGCCAGGACGATGCATGTGAGGAAAAAGGAGACGACGACCTGGGGAGAGGAGACGGACGAGGACGACGAGTCGAGCGGTGCACTGTGCGCTGTACCGCGGGCGCTGCCCCGGCGTCGCGTTCCGCATGATGAGCTGCTAGCTGCAATGATCGGATATGGATGGATCGGATGGATGGAAGCTGCGGCGTCTGTTTCCTCCGTGTCCGGACCGGCAGATTCCCCTGGGGTGGCCAGTGCAGGGCGCGGTCCCATGCCATGCCATGCCAGTGCCACGGCATTGATGCGCTTTTGGGCAGCGGTGGTGTAGGTCAGGTCAGGAGCGGAGAAAAGTCGGGGGCGAAATTTAAAGAGGGTTTTACGAAAGAAAAGGAAAAGACTCAGCGAGCGAGCGAGCAGTGTTTTCGCGCAAAGATGGCCGCCTTTTGGCGAAAGTTTCCACCTGCGGCCGCACCGATGCAGGGCAGCAGCATTTGCGAACGAACTCGCAGTCGCAGCGCGCTTCAGTTTCAGGCTTTCAAGTGCTACGAGGCGAGGCGAGGTGAGATCTCGCGGCGCGGAGGCCGAGGCGAACGCGTCCCTCGCCGCAGTGCGGCGCCACGGCATCTCCGGCATGGCGGCATCTCGCCGTGCGGCAACTGCGGGGGGCGCTGCGCTGCGCAGCGGCGACGTCACTCGCGTCACGCGTTCAGTAGCCGAAACGGGTGGTTCGCGGTTGGAACTTGCGCTCAGCCCCTTCCGCTTGTCTCTTGCAGGGCCGCATCGCACGGCAGAGCTGACGGCCCCCGAAGGAATCTCGCAGGCCCTTGCCGGTGCCGCTACGCTCTTCTTTGCTTCAGATGGCACGTCCATCCCTTTGATTACTGTTACGAGCGGTGCGTGAGGATCACGGGGCGCATCACGAAGCAGAAAACATTTGTTTATACGTATATTATAAATAAACAAAACACCCGGTTCCGGTTCGTGATGATTAGTTGGTCGATTACTTAGGGGTGTTTAGATGTAGCGTTATGCATAATATTTTTGTGTTATGCATAGTATTTATAGAGAAAAAAATATATTAAGAATTATGCAAAATGTTATGCAAAATGGATGAAGTAAACAGGGCTTGACTGCTCGCCGGGCAGCCGGCGTCAGACCGATGTGACGTCGCGCCGGCGCAAGAACAAGGCCAGCTGGATCCGGCAGCCGGCAGGCACGCGCCGGCCGGGCGACAGGCAGGAGGCCACGTCCCCGGCGTACGTCCCGGCCGGGCCGGATCGTTAAGCCTCCGTGACGATCGGGCAGCGAAAGCAATGGATCCGATTATTTTCACTCGCGGCGCCGGGACAAAACTAGCCTTGTCACGGTTTGTTTCAGATGAGACGACGGGGCTCGCTTGCAAGAAGGTGACAATATAAGTCTCTGCAGCTGGGAGTTTTGGTACGCCTTCGTGACGTTGATTGCGCCGATGATCTCCGTGGTGTTCAAGTTTGGTTGAGTTTTGATGATTGCAACAAGAGATAGAGAGAGAAGCAAGCTCGTCATCCACTCCATTGAAGCCAATCATCCGGATATTACTTAAGCATTCGGATTTCGGAACATGCATGCATGCATGGTGAGAAAAAAAAGGAAGCTAGTCGATAGTCGTTTTAGATTTCTCCACCACGTTGCAGGCATAACTGAACGAGAGCTTATTTGTTAGGACTAGTCTATCAACCCGTGCTCCCGCACGGGTTAATATTTTTAAAAACTATTATATTTAAAATTATTCAAAAATTAAACTTCTACCTAATAATCAAAATTGTTTACATAATACTCTTTCATTTTTGTCAATACTTCAACATAATGCTCATATAGACGTGTACTTATCTTTTTCCATCTGTGATTGATTTTTAATTAGTAATTACTCTATATATTTTTTTCATTCACATTCACACTTGTTACATTTTGTATCGCGCCTCCATACATTATATTTAACATAAAAATCAATATTGCGATGAACTGTAACCACGGTTCTAACTGTCGACATCGGTTTTCTAATTGGATTAGAGTCCTAATTGAACTCGTCAATCTTTATCTTCTACCTCTCTATCTCTATCTATATATATCTTTACCTATTTCTAAATGAAGAAACGTTTCAGCGGTCTGTCGTATACGTCTCACGATCGGATTAGACATGTTTCATCTTGTCCCCTGATCGGATTAAAAGTAGTCCATTGTATTCCGCAATCAGATTAGGAAATAGAAAAATGATATAACGGTCCTCATCCATAGCAACACACAAGCAAGGTTGCTAGTACATGTATAAATGGTCTACATGGTGACACTCATGATGCGTATATACCTTAATTTATTATTTCTATGTTAACAATGATAAATTACCGTAATTTAGAATCATATATCAGTGTACTTTTGGACTTTTCGGTAGAATGCACATGAAGATAATTAAATTAAGATTTAGGTGTTTAGTTTAGGTTATCTTCAATAACAGCATACGTGAGTAACTTAAATACAAATTTGAATGTCATTTTAAGTTATCCTTTATAATGATATGCATGAGTAAATTAGATAAAAATTATGGGATTCATTTAAATTATTTTTGATAATGGCATAGCTCAATAATTTAGATATATTTTTAAAATTTATTTTAGACTACTTTTATAATGATAGTGGTGGGTAACTTTTTTAAAATACAATAGACCAATGACTATGATTGTTAGAGTTTACATGATTGAAATTTCTGATTTTTTGAGAATTTATAGGATTTGTCTTTTTTCTAGCGTGTCTCATGAGAACTAATGCGGAGTCTCCAATTAAAAAAATTAAAGCTACATTTCTGCCAAACTATTATAACCTTTCTCTCATATATTTAAATATTAGAGCACAATACATATATAGATATATACTGATTATTTTCATCCGATTGTGATAGATCTTTGTTAGTAATTACTCTATAATATTTTCATACACAATTATAATCTTTAAATTTTCGCTTTGCATCACATGTATGCCTTGAATTTATTTAATGAACCCTAAGTTTGAACTATAATTTTAACGTAGAATTCTATATTGTCATCGCTTTCTCTATATATTTATAAATGACAACACACATTATGCGTATATACCTTAATCACTAAATAATATACCAATAGTGTATGAAATACATGATTTATAATCTTATATTTTTAATTAAGATGATTTGAATTCCAATATAGGATTACCTTATGTTATTTTTAATAATGACATATATGGGTAATATAGATGTAAAGTTGAGGGGTTACTTTAAGTTATTTTTTAGGTATTTGTAGTGGGTAATTTAGTTGCAAATTTATGAGGTTATTTTAAACATTGTTTATAATGGTATAGTGGGTAATTTTGATGAAGATTAGGGGTTACTTTGGTTTATTTTATATAACGGCAGAGGTGGGTAATTTTGATATAGATTTAGGGGTTACTTTAAGCTATTTTTATAATGGCATGGGTGGGTAATTTTGATATAGATTTAGGGGTTACTTTAAGCTATTTTTATAATGGCATAGGTGGGTAATTTTTTTGAAAATATAATAGATCTAATGGCTATGATGATTTGAGTGTTCCAATTGATGGCTAGATGTTTTGCTTTTTTGTGAGAATTTCTAGGATTTCTCTATTTTTCTAGAGTGTCCACCTAAGATCCTAGGTGGCTTAATCTGGAGGCTTCAAAAGGAGCCTCCAATTAGTAATAGTAAGACAGATGATAGTAGAAATTGCATGGCGTGTTCTCTCGTGGACTACTTCATTTTCATTTTAAGAGATACCTCTCTCTCTCTCCCTCATTTGCTAAATATTCTAACACAATATTCACATAGATTGATACATACGTATCTTCATCCGGTTACTTTATTCACATTTTCATCCACATTCAGGCTATGTTTGGAATGCGGGATTTTTTTTCCTATTCCTGCTTTTTTCCTGCGAAATTGAACTGTTTTCTGTGAAATTCCTGCGTTCTAAACAGGCTCTCATAGTTTATTTTATATATCAGAAATGGCAAAAATATATTGTTTATAATCATATATTAGAATATTTTTTGGATTTTGTAAATTTAAGATGTTACTTCAGACTAGACTATTTTGTAAAGCAAGAGTGGTTAACTTTTTGGACATAATAGACCCAATGTAAGCTCATACCATTTTGTTCCCGTCCATCCATCAATGCCATGCATGATGCGGGAGAACAATATAACTTGTTAGGTATCCGAGAAGGTGAGAACAAGAACCAAAAAAAGGATGCAAGAAGGTGAGAATAAGATCCAGCTGAGGTTTTCTTTATTTATTCATGGCGGGATTATGGATGAAAAAGTGTGTGATCCAGTAATTAAGAGACATTGACATCCTTATCAACTACTCCAAGTAGGATAAGAAAGTGACATAACAGGGGAGGTATTATATATGGGCGCCTTTGTCAAACTATGCACACGCAGAAGCATATTTAGGGACTGTTTAGTTTGGAGTTGTAAGTTTGCGAAAGAAAGTTTTCAACAAGTTTGCGAAAGAAAGTTTCCAATTCTAAATCGAAGATTAGGAGGACTAAACATGATCTAATTATAAAACTAAATACACGGATGGACGGGAAATCGTGAGACGAATCTATTAAGTCTAATTAATCCGTCATTAGAGATTGTTTACTGTAGCACGACGTTGTCTAATCATGGTCAAATTAGGCTCATTAGATTCGTCTCGCAAAGTTACCGGGGGTTATGAAATAGGTTTTGTCATTAACACACGTTTAATACTCTATGCATGCAAGATTCCTTTTAATGAATAGTGATGTTTCAAAGTTTCAAAAGTACCGGTGAAACTAAACAGGCCCTTAATCATCGGTTGCCAAAACGTCTGCGCGAGAGGCAACCACTTCACACGCACGGGCGAGCACGCCTCACCCAGCATAGCCATCTCCGACAATTTTAGAAGTCTCCGACCCGAGGCGTAGGCCAAGTTTGTTTCGCATACTCGCAGCCGCGATGTAGCAGCAGCCCATAGAAAAACACCATGACCCCACACACGACAAAAATAAACCACCTAGAAACACCAGAATATTCCAGGGCTACTCAGCCACGTCGGATCGGCGAAAACCACGGCCGCCGCCGTCGCTGTCGGGCCCGTCGGTCACCGGAGCTACAACCCCTAGAGAAATCCGTCGAGAGAATTTGTCTGACAAGAAAGATTTTACCTTTTGCCCGTAAGGAAAAGACAGGACGATTAGCGTTAAACTATGGTTAGCGATATGCTTAGTTATGCTAAAACCACAAGACAACACCCTACCGTGCACACGCAAAAACCGCATTAACGCTAGCTTTTTGACTTAACCGTCTAAATTAAACAACCGTTAATCTGACGCTCCCCGCGCCGACGCAGCAGCCAAGGTTTAACCACCGTCAGGACACGCCGGAGCGGGCGAGCGTCTGGAACCCTCGTGAGGGCGAAAAGACAGTGGAGCCGTCGTCGTCGATGACCTCACCGGCGACGGCGACGCGACACCTTCATTCGGCCGTTAATCGAGCACCACGAACGAGGAGATAATGGCGATTAGCGATCATATAAGGGCAAAATTTCATCGGCGGCGGCGGGGAGATTACACATGACGCTGCATTACACATGGCGGGGCGGGGCTCGCTGCTGTCGTTTTTACAGTTCTCTGCCACTGGTACTGCATCTGGAGGGCACTGACTGATGATTAAACTAGCTAGCTGATGATTAACTAAACTGCTAAACCCAGGCGATAGCTTCTGTGGTATGACACAGCGGCGGTTCTGACGGACGGACGGAGGGGGTGGCGCCGACGGCCGGCGGGGCGGAGGGAGCGGGCGAGCGAGCTCACATGACGGAGCAGGCGTTGGGGTTCTCGTCGCTGAACATCTGGGGCGCGTGGAGGTGCGCGCCGCCGTACGGGTAGGCCGCCGCCGGGGGCGGGGGAAGGTACTGGGCGCCGGCGTTGGGGTGGTAGAAGCTGGCGGGGTAGGGTGCCGGGGCGGCGCCGTAGTAGCCGCCGGGGGTCGGGTGGTACGGCCCGGTAGCCGTAGTGCGGCGGCATCTGGTACATGCCGGCGTCGGCCATGGGCATCGGCGCCACCGACGCGGAGGCGGCCGCCGCGGACTTGTCCTTCTTCTCCTCGCCGCCGCCGTCCTTCTTCTTGTCGCCGCCGTCGCCCTTGTCCTTCTTGTCGTCGCCCTTCTTGTCGCCGCCGCCGCCGTCCTTCTTGCCGGGCGCGACGACCTCCACGGGCCGGCTGAGCTTGTCCCTGAGGTAGCCCGGCAGCGCGGCGGCGTCCATGGTGCCGGTCACCTTCACCAAGTCCTTGGCGGCGTCGATCGCCACATCCTTCACACCTGGAATCAACACAAAAAAAAAACAGTCAATTCAAATATTCGATCTGAGGCGAGAAAGCTCGCGAGCTTTTGACCGTCCGTGTGGTGAATCGGCGGCGAAATCGAAGGAAAACCTCACCTTTGATCTTGTGGATGCGGCGCTTGATGCGGTCAATGCAGCCGTCGCAGTGCAGCCGGATCTTGAGGGTCACCGTCTCCTGAAAAGAGGGCAGAGCAGTTTCAGAGTTTCAGTTTTTGCAGGCCTGGGAGGCAGAGTGAGGAGCATGCAGGGAGTATCGCTGGGTTTGGATAGCGAGTAACTGACCTCCTTGGGTTCCTTGGGCTTGTCGCCGCCGCCGCCCTTCTCCTTGTCGGCCTTCTTCTCGCCGCCGCCGCCGCCGCCCTTCTCCTTGTCGGCCTTCTTGTCTCCGCCGCCGGACTTCTCCTTGTCAGCCTTCTTCTCGCCGCCGTCCGCCTTCTTGTCCTTCTCTTTGTCCTTCTTGGGCGGGCCGGCGCCGGCGGAGACGATCTGGACGGGCTTCTTGGCCCTGGCCTCGATGCGCTCCTTGAGCTCCGCCGCGTCCGCCGGGCCGGTGACGACCACCTTGCCCGCCGCCATGTCCGCCGTCACGGACTCCACCCCTGCATAAAAAAAACAACGGTCAGAAACAGCCCCCGACGCAAGAGGACTACGGTAACCACCAGCGACAATCTCGAGCGCGGACGCACCTGGGGCGCGCTTGATGGCCTTGCGGACCTTGCCGGCGCATCCCGCGCAATGCAAGTCGACCTTGAGCACGATGGGCTGCGGTCCCGCCGGCGCGGCACCGGCGTCCTTCTTCTTGTCGCCGCCGCCGCCGCCGCCCTTGCCCGCCTTCTTGTCCTCTCCCATGGTGGTGGCGGCTACCTGGGTGGCGTCAAGGAGGAAGCCTGTCGGTGGTTACCCTGGGCGCGGGCGCTGGGCGCGGGGTTCGATGTCGAGAGGCTGGGGGTTTTTGGGACGGAGGGGGCGAGGTCCGGGTTGGGGCGGCGTTAAATAGCCGGAGGGCACTGGGCGCGGGGCCAAGCGTGGGGTGGGCGCAGTGATGGCGGAGGGGGATCGGTTGCTGGCTTGCTGCGGGCTGGCCTGCGGCGGCTGCGTCGCGGCACGGGTCGGGTCGGACCCGGGAGGCGGCGTTGGATCGAAGAATGCTGCGCGAAGCTGCTGACCGCGGACCGCTCGTTTTCCTAGCTGGGACGGAACGGATGTGGACGTGTGTGCGTGCGCCGCCGTCAAGGCGTGCCGCTCCTTCCCGGTTGCTTCTTTCCTTGCTTGGGCGTGGCGGTTACTGGAGCACGGTCACGGATGGAATTGAAGTCCTTAATGGCCTTGGATTTGGCAGGATTTTGCAGGAGTAATTGAGTACTCCCTCGTCCTAAAAAGAATACATCTCTCACATCCTGAGGAGTCAAACGATTTCAAGTTTGACTAGATTTATACAAAATAATATTAACATTTATGAAACAAAATAAGTATCATTAGATTGATCATGAAATGTATTTTTATACTAAATCTATTTAAAAGCATAAATGTTAGTAATTTTTTGTATAAGGGCCTGTTTAGTTTACAATTGTAAGTTTGCGAAAGAAAGTTTTCAATTCTAAATCGAAAATTAGGAGGACTAAACATGATCTAATTATAAAACTAAATACACGGATGGACGAGAAATCACGAGACGAATCTATTAAGCCTAATTAATTCATCATTAGAGATTGTTTACTGTAGCACGACGTTGTCTAATCATGGTCAAATTAGGCTCATTAGATTCGTCTCGCAAAGTTACCGGGGGTTATGGAATGGGTTTTGTCATTAACACACGTTTAATACTCCATGCATGCAAGATTCCTTTTGATAAATAGTGAAGTTTCAAAGTTTCAGGTGATCTAAACAGGCCCTAAGTTTGGTCAAACTTGAAAATGGTTTGACTTCTCGAAAAGCGAGAGTTGTATTATTTTTTGGGACGGAGGGAGTACAGTATACAGCTATAGTAGCAGTAATGTTTGTTTCGTCTGCAAGGGAAACAACAGCGGCTCCCTTCGATTCTCTTCCAAAATTACACACGACGAGGAACAAGGTTAATGGTAGTAACGAGTGGAACGTGGCACCTGCCATTTGCAGACACTCGCCATCTGTAGCACGCCCGTGGCAACACGGCACGAGTATTTTTTTTTTTTTGGTGAGGCGGCGGCGCCCTCGCTGATCTGCACGGCCCGCCGGTATCGACCGGGGACGACTCCGAGGCCAGGGCAGGCCACCGGTAGTACGGCGCCCACGTGTGTACCACCCGCGCGCGCGCCGCGCTGGATCCCGTACGGACCGCGCGGCCCGGCGGGCGATTCGAGCCTCGTCCCAAGGGAGGGAAGGACTTTTCAAACGCCGGTTGGCGCTCACCGCGGAATCCTCGCGCGACAGGGGGACGAGCCCAGGGAGGTTGGGGGCAACGGCCGGTGTCAGCGGCCTAGGCCTCTCCGCTTGTCTCACGGGCCGGGCCTGACATGTGGGCTCGCCTGCCGCTTTGACTCCGTGTCGGGGATTTTGGCGTAATCATTCCGTTCTCAACTTGTCAGCCGTGTGGGTCGGTACGGTACTTTTAAAAATATTTTCCCGTCGGTTAATAGGATGTGGCCCAGTAGGCCCAGCAATTTAATGTCTCATGCTCGCGGTCGTTGGACGAGAAAATCACGGCACGCGTGCTTCAGGGCTTTGCGGTTGGGCCGAAAAACTCGAATCTAATCGGTGGTATTCAGCCCATGCGACGGGCAGCGGACACGAGAGCCCTCTTGGGAGATTTCTGTTATGTTGGGTTTTAGTCCAATAGGCCGGGCCCGTACCGCACGTTCTCATGCGGGCAACGGGATTTCCTATATATCTTCCGGAAGATTTTTACTCAACTCATCTTCCACTATTTTAGATTCGTGCATCAGACATTAACGAATGAGATTCATCTAAACCGGAGGGCACCAGGCGAAGCGTGCGCGCAACTGCTATTGAACAGAGCAGGGATGAGGACAGATGTCACAACGTGAGAGGAGGGCGGTGGATGGGTTGAAAACAAATTCCAAACTTCAAATGCTCGGTTCTCTTAAACCACACATCCAAATTGAAATCCGTTTGAACTATGGTATTCACTGGAATTAATATGACGATATAAGATCCAATATGTTAATTTTTAAAAAATTATTTGAACATTCAACATTTCAATAACTAGTTCAACATTTTCAATATATACCATTCAATATTTGTAATATGTTATATCAACATTTTTAAAAATAATGGCTAATCTCACGAGAAGATACATTGTCTAAATAACATTTTCAATATCCTTCCTTTCGAACTGTAATATAACAATAATGAATTTTTGAAAATGTTGAAACAGTAATTTCAAGATATTGATCTAGTTTTAACAAAATGTTGAACTAAATATTTCATAATGTTGACATATGTAAGATTATTCAACCTTGAATTTATCATTTCGACATTTGTATTTACCATTTCGACATTTGAACTAGTTCAATATTTTGGATGGACTTGCTCAGCATTTTCTATGAACTATTTTAATATTTTTATGAACTATTTCAACATTCTTTAAAAAATGTTGAAATGGTTTCATTGAAATGTTAATTTTGGTTTACAAAATGTTGGATCCAGCATTTTAAAATGCTAGCCATACTAGTTTAATAACGTTTTGAATGTGGTGCGGTGGTGCATGGAGCTTTGATTGTGGTGGCCTATCGTCATAGAAGGTTGTACTGGTTAAGGCCAACCATACTCCATATCATAGAAGGTTGTACTGGTTAGGGCTGACCATGTCCTCTGCCATAGAAGGCTAAATTGCTTCTGCTTCGGGCCCCTGCCATAGAAGGCTATACTGGTTAGGGTTCAGGGTTGTTGGGGGCGACTCCGTCCTATTGGGTTCAGAAGGTTGTATGGTTCAGGGGGCGGCCATGTACCCCCTGCCATGTAAGGCTAAATTGATTCAGCCTCGGTCCCCTGCCATAGAAGGCTGTACTGGTTAGGGTTCAGGGTTGTCAAGGCGACTCCGTCCTATCGGGTTCAGAAGGATGTTCAGGGTTTGGGGCGGCCATGTATCCCCTGCCATAGAAGGCTAAATTGCTTCGGTTTTGGTCTCCCTGCCATAGAAGGTTGTACTGATTTGGGTTCAGGGTTGTTGGGGCGACTCCGTCCTATCGGGTTCAAAAGGATGTTCGGGGTTTGGGGCGGCCATGTATCCCCTGCCATAGAAGGCTAAATTGCTTCGATTTTGGTCCCCTGCCATAGAAGGTTGTACTGGTTAGGGTTCTGGGTTGTTTGGGGGCGACTCCGTCCTATCGGGTTCAGAACCATGTTCGGGGTTTGGGGCGGCCATGTACCCCCTGCCATAGAAGGCCAAATTGATTCGGCTTCGGCTACCCTGCCATAGAAGGTCAAATTGCTTCGGCTTCGGATATACCGGTTAGGGTTCTGGGTTGTTTGGGGGCGACTCCGTCCTATCGGGTTCAGAACCATGTTCGGGGTTTGGGGCGGCCATGTACCCCCTGCCATAGAAGGCCAAATTGATTCGGCTTCGGCTACCCTGCCATAGAAGGTCAAATTGCTTCGGCTTCGGATATACCGGTTAGGGTTCTGGGTTGTTTGGGGGCGACTCCGTCCTATCGGGTTCAGAACCATGTTCGGGGTTTGGGGCGGCCATGTACCCCCTGCCATAGAAGGCCAAATTGATTCGGCTTCGGCTACCCTGCCATAGAAGGTCAAATTGCTTCGGCTTCGGATATACCGGTTAGGGTTCTGGGTTGTTTGGGGGCGACTCCGTCCTATCGGGTTCAGAACCATGTTCGGGGTTTGGGGCGGCCATGTACCCCCTGCCATAGAAGGCTAAATTGCTTCGATTTTGGTCCCCTGCCATAGAAGGTTGTACTGGTTAGGGTTCAGGGTTGTTGGGGGCGAGTCCGTCCTATCGGGTTCAGAAGGATGTTAGGGATTTGGGGCGACCATGTATCCCCTGCCATAGAAAGCTAAATTGCTTCGGCTTCAGTCCACCTGCCATAAAAGGCTGTAATAGTAGCTCAATATTTCTCTAACTGCATGTCAATATTTCTTTAAGTATAGACTAACATTTATCAAAATCTAATTCAACATTTTGTATACAGATAGCTCGACATTTCTTTAAATATATATCAACATTTTTCTAAATCTAGTTCAACAATTTTCTATAGATTAGCTCAACATTTCGCATGTTTCAGACAATATTTCTCTACATCTATGTCAACATTTACTATAAATTATTTGCAAACAAATACTTTATTTTTCATGTTCTATTCACTTAGTATGTCGATTTTAATTTTGTTTTCTATTTACCAGGTGCATCTCCTTCTTATTTTATGTACTTGAAAGCTATATTTCTGAAGTTATTTTAGTAATTTGCAACTTAAAACTTAAATTTGTGAGTTGGTACCCACCCGTTTATTTTCCCACTTAGAACCACGTACCCAGCAAAAAATGAAAGGCAACAAAAAAAGTCTAGCTAGCGCACTGTAACCTTCCCGCGTGTAGTTTCCGCGCATGTTAAAAAAAAGTCTAGCGCGTGGTTAGTTTCCGCAGCGCGTGGACGTTAAAAAAAAAAACTAGCGCGTGGTTAGTTTCGGCAGCAGGTGGAACCAGAACGGAATAGGAAAAAAAAATCACAGCAGCTGTTATATACAATTGGGCCTTTTATATTGTAATTGGGCTTTATAGATGGTTTACTTAAAAATCTTGCGGTAGACACATAGGAGCCCCCGCGGGCAACGGCATAACATTCATTCTTCATTTGTCCCCAAACGTGTATATTTTTTTTCTCAACAACCAACCCCCCACCCCCCACCCCCCACCCCCCCAAACCTAAAACGTGTATATACATAAAGTTTGCTGATTTGTGGACATTGTACATCATCAAACCATTAACAAAACAAAACTGACACTACCAGAGAACTCTCTATCCATCCTCCCTAATCGGTCACGGTTGGATT
>CM014278.1:39568908-39601189 GCA_004135705.1 Alloteropsis semialata
GAATTCCTTCACCACATTAATGTCTTCCATGGCCATCTCCTTCACTTGATTGGCCTGGCACACCTCTGAAGCTGTCATAGTTGCTTGATATTCCACTTTTTCTCCAGATTTTGCTGTCAGTTGCACTGTTCTTTTGGCACACTGAATTACTCCATCATGCCTTGCTAGCCATGCCATTCCCAAGATGACATCGATTCCCGTGGAATTCAGAATTATAGGATGGGCTATAAATTCTACCCCCCTTATATTAATTTTAACCTCGGTGCATCTTAGAGTGGCCTTTAATTCCCCACCTGGTGAACTAACTATCATGGTGTTTTTCAATGGTTGTATGATCATCATATGCTTTTTCACAAACTGAGCAGATATAAATGCATGCAAAGCTCCAGAATCAAATAGTACTGATGCAGGTTGTGAGTTCACTGGGAACGTACCGATCACCACATCTGTTGAGTCCTGAGCAGCTTCCATGTTCATGTGGTTGACCTTCCCACGAGTGTAGTTTTGTTGGCCTCCATTCCTCGGTGCCTGCTGCTGATTTCCATTGCGGTGCTGTAGTTGGGAATTCTGTNTCCACGTTCATGTGGTTGACCTTCCCACGAGTGTAGTTTTGTTGGCCTCCATTCCTCGGTGCCTGCTGCTGATTTCCATTGCGGTGCTGTAGTTGGGAATTCTGTCCACCCATCTTCTTCTTAGGACAGTTATTTGCATAATGTCCTGGCTCACCACAATGAAAGCATACTCTCCCAGATTGAGCTACAGGTGTTTTATTAGCCTGTGTGAGAGGTGGAGCTTGGATTCTCATCTGTGGACTCACCACAATGAAAGCATACTCTCCCAGATTGAGCTACAGGTGTTTTATTAGCCTGTGTGAGAGGTGGAGCTTGGATTCTCATCTGGGGATTCTGAGGCTTGTACTGCTGTTGCTGTTGCTGTTGCTGATACTGGGGACGCTGCTGCTGGTTCTGGAAGCGCTGTTGATATTGAGGACGACCCATTTGTTGTGAAGAGCCTTGGAAGCGAGATTGATTCCCCATTGGCTGATTATAGCGAGGACGTGAGTTGCTTCCAGACTGTTGGCCCATGAACTTCCTCTTCTTTTCTTCCATTTCCTTGCGCTTATGTTCAAGCATAAGAGCCTTGTCTACCAGCTCTTGGAAATTCCCAAATGTATGAGACATAAGCTGATATTGAATGCCATCATTTAGCCCAATTAAAAACAGCCGCTGTTTCTTTCTATCAGTGGCCACTTCTTCTGGAGCATATCTTGATAGTTCAATAAACTTGTCACGGTATGCCGTGACAGTCATGGCTTCTTGCTTTAGTGACTGAAACTCCTGACGCTTGAGAATCATCAGACCTTCTGGCACGTGATGGTCACGGAAGCTTTCACTGAATTCCAGCCAGGTGATCTGATTAGGATTGGGGTGAGCATATTGGTATGCATCCCACCAATCAAGAGCTGCCCCTTGAAGCTGTCCAGAACCATAGAGAACTTTTTCTCTATCATCACATTGGGCTATATCCAGCTGCCTGCCCACAGCTTTCAACCAATCCACTGCTTGCAATGGATTGCTAGCATGAGAGAATGTAGGTGGACGACCCTTCAAGAATTCTCCACGCTTGTCCCTTGGTGGAGCAGGATGTGGTTGATAAGGAGGTTGGTTCTGCTGGTTTTGTTGCATCATTGCCATAGTTTGAGCCAACTGTTGCATGATCTGATTCTGCTGGGCTAGGAGTTGCTCCACAGTGGGTTGGTTACCTCTTCTGCCACTGGCCATCTGCTGACGACATTAGTGATACTGTTATTCAACCATCCAAGATAACAATAATCTGATTCTTGACAAAGGTATAGAAATGATAGATGTGCAGAACAAAAACCCACCCAACTATTTACACACTTAACTTAAACCTAAAACTTGATGCTTGTGAGTATAGAACCCACAATCATCACAATCATTACAAAAAGCCAACTCATGCATTAATCATAATAACAATTTATTCAAACATCCAAGAGCACTGGTTCAAACATGACAAACTTATTACAAACTCAGAACGCATCTAAGTCGTTTATTACATCATAAAAGGGAAAACATCTAAAGGTCCTCGTCGATGGTGGTGCGGGAGCTGGGAGATCCGTAGCGTGCCCTCTTGCGCGGGGGAGACTCAGCCACAAACTCTGGTGCAGGCTCTGCTGGCTCTCCCTGCTGCTGCCTCAGCTCAGCCACCTGGGCCCTGGACTGTGCAAGGTCCTCACGAAGCTCGGCGATCTCATCCAGAGCAGCATCCAACTCTGTGTTGAGGTTAGCTGCCAATTCCACTATGGCCACTAACCTCGAACTGGTCTCAAAGTCCGTGGATGCGATCCGGCAGGCAGTCTGTCCACCGGCGCAGCGAGGGTAGTACTTCTCCGGAGCGAAGCGGATCTGCGTGTAGTGGTGGTCGCGGTAGACGTACAGAGCGCGGCGTGCAGCATCCTCCATAGCTGCCTCCATGGAGCTCCTGTCAGAGATGGAGCGGTGGATGGATCCTACACGAGCTCCCATCTCGCCCTGAGTACTCCTCAAGATCTGCACTGAAGCCTTCCAGAAGGTCTTGTGCTCAGGGTGAGTCCACCGCTCAGTGCGGTACTCCACCGCCACGTCATCCGCTCCATAGCGGTCAGTCAGCAGCTCGTCTAGCTTCTTGCGGAAGAAGCCATTCATATTTATAGCATCAAAATCTGTAACGGTCCATCCTGCGCTGTCCTCCACCTCCAGTAAAGGATCTGCAGCAAAGTCATCAAACAGATCCTCATCATCTCCACCATTGCCATGGTTGCCATGGCCATCATCACCTCCTGCTGCTCCTCCAGCTGCCTGACCCTGCTGCTCAGGCACCTCCTCGACCTCCACAGCATCATCCTCAGAGTGCTCCTGCTCCACAGGCTCAATCTCCTCAGGCTCTACCTCCTCTGGCTCCACTGGCTCAGGCTCCTCCAGTGCTGGCTCCACAGGTACTGGCTCCACTGGTGCTGGCTCCACGGGTACTGGCTCCTCCTGGGGCTCCGGTGCTGGGTGCGCTGCCTGTACAGGTGGGCCAGCGGTGCTCTTGCGGGCAGTCTTCCTAGTGCGAGCCATCTATAGAAAGAAAACAAAGGAAGGAGTCAAATTTTTGCAACAGATAAAGATAGAAGTATAAGCAAAGATTTTTAATAAATTAATAACAAGGAAAAACAAGAATAGATTAAATAAACAAAATGAGGTATGTATAATCAATAAATAAAATAAGCAAGGTTAAATCAAAATGAAATAAAGCAAGGAGTTTAAAGCACAAACTCTAAACGACCATTCTAAACTAGGCTGCGCATCCTACAGTCAGCACTGCTTTGATACCACTCTGTCACACCCGGATTTACGAAGGAAATCCGAATGCTACTATATGTGTACCCAGGAAGTCTATACACACATATAGCTCAGAAATGAATACCAAAGAAAGGAAAACAGTGCTCGATAACATAAACAGGAATAAAGTCATTACACCACAGGCATTACATTATTATCGAGTTTATCAAAGTAGCGGAAGAGTAAGCATCTAAATCCACTGAGCTTCCACAGGGACTCTGACTGGGGGACTGCACTGCCTAGAAGTCCAGAAACTCCTCGGGAAACGCATCCACTGGCGGCTCATCTGAGTACCCATCCGGGATTTTGTTGATATGAAGCAAGTGTAAGTAATCCACCTTACTTAGCAAGCATAACATGATTAAATGAGGCTCAAAAGGCTATGCAAGGTTTAAACTGCGGTTAGCATTTTTAGTTGATTACTTTTAGAATTAACCTGAATTACTACAGTTATATGACAACCCCAGTTGAAACCCACATTATGAAACATGTGAAGTATAATTAACGAACAACATCATATTAAACCATTTATCCGGAAAACAAGGAACCGCTCGAAAAGGATCCAGGCCGCTCTTGACCGTGAGCACGGCTGATATATCAGATCATAACACTCTGCAGAGGTTGTACAACTTTACCCACAAGTCGAGATTCCCCTTTGTCATAGACAAGTGTACCTCCAAAAACAGGTACGGGGTTTTACTACGAGACCTTTCAAAAGACACCCTAGCAGCTAGTGGCAGTGTGAACCTCTTCTGCTCCCACCAAAAGTAAATATCAGCCCATCCGAGACAAGTGAGGGACCCAAAGGCCCTCCCTGCTCCCACCAAAATAAATGTCAGCCCATCCGAGACAGACCGAGGCCACCGCTCCTGGCCCTCTCCTCCGAGTCAAGCCAGATAGCCACTTAAACAAGCTAGAGCCGTACAATTTACTTAGTCAAGACCAGAACCATTTGATCCTTGTGGTTGTACGGAAAGCCTGGGTGGCTGCTTTAAGAATCGGAACCTTAAAGAGAGACGCTTAGAGCAATCCAAACACATGCTCAAGCTTCCTAAACAAAGATGCTAAAAAGTATATTTTAATAAGGTTCCAAGTATATCATTAGTCAAGATTAACACTTATTCATCGATCATTAGCGGTTGCAAGCAAGCTAAGCATAACTAACTTATCTACCCACATGCATGAACCCCAAGGTAAACAAGGTAAATAGGATAAACAAGACTAGTCAATCCTATGGTTTAACAAAATTAGACACATGCATGAATGAATAACATGATTAATGGGTTAATAGGTGTCAAGGGTTAATCATGCTACACTTGCCTTCCTCAAAGTATTGCTGCTGATCTTGGTCTTCAAAGTCTTGATCAAATCCGGCCTCGTACTGCTCACCGTCTACACAAGCGTTCCATCACCACACATACATCCATCACAAGCCAGTACATGCATACAAAAGTATTTCTATTAGAACAGTACACCATATAGCATAAACAGAAGCAAAAAAAAAAGGATAGAAAGCTAATCTACACATTTCTACGATCATAACAACGCAAAAATCACTCTAATCGGATTTACGGTGATTAAACTACACTAAAAACAAGATCGAGGACTAATCTGCGATGAACCGAGGACCTATACGCAATTAACCTTAGATATCAGGGGGTAGCAAAGAAGAAAAACAGTGCTCAGAGGGATGGCGGGTTGATATGCTGGTTTTTCAGGGTCTCTTTAACATAAAACGAAAGGGTAAGTTTGTTATAATCTGGGCCACTGGGAGGAGATCGGACGGCTACTGCTGCCTCTCCTTGTTCTGCTCGATCTGCACAGGGGGGCGACACTGCTGTCGTCGTTTTCACGAACAGAAGAAAGGGCGACGCCCAGAATGTCGCCGTGGCGGCCATTCTGCTCACCGGCGAAGGGGGCCCTGGAGCTACGGTTCACAGATTGAAGTGCGGAGCGGCAAAACAGAATGAGATCGACGACGCGAGTTCACCTTGATGCTCACCTAGGGCAGAAACGCAGCAGCGATGGAGAGCTTCAGAGAGGGGTGGAACAGATTATGGTCGGCCGTGGAGAAGGGTCACGCGGTCTGCTGTTCGCTATTGGGGTGAGGTCCTCATGTTCCTGCAGATGAGATGGAGAGGTTAGGGTGAGGGAAGGGCTCGGCATCGGCCATACAGAAACAACGGCGACGGCAGCTTCTTTACCTTCGTTGTTCCAGCGACGAGAACCAGTGGACACAGCGTTGGGGATGGAATTGGAGTGCGAGGGGGGGAATCAAGGGGGGTCAGGGAGATGCTTGGGCGAGATTTTATAGAAGGGGGAAGGGGCATTGGTGACCGGGAATTGAAGGAGAAGGGCGACGGCGAGCTCTGTCCCTTCCCATCCATTGCCACTGAGCGGGGGAAAAATTAAGGCCAGGGTGAGTGCAGTTTGGAAGAGGAAGGGGAGGGGCACGAGTGGACTGGTGGAGGGGAAAGGATGGGGCGCTGTCCAGGAAGAGAAGGGCGAAGGGAAGGGGCACTGCCTTCTGGTTCTCGGGGAAGTCCGACGGTTCTGGGCGCCGGTTCTTTTCCTGCGATGCAGAGAAAGACGAAGAGGGGCGTCGGGTGTTGGCGCAGGCGCGATGAAGGGGAAAGGGGTGCGTGTGTGAGGGGAGAAGGGATGGGGGCGTGCGTGCAGGCCTGGTTTGGGCCGGGATTTGCTGGGCCAGGATGCTTGAACATCGGGAGAAAGGCTGGGAGAAGAAAGAAAAACAGAAGGGCCGGCTGGGTTGGGTCAGGGAAAAGAAAAGGAGAAAGGAATGTTGGACCGGGTTAAGGTTGGATTTTCGAGCCCGATTAGGATGGGGCAAGGGTTTGGGTCTGGGTTCTCGAACTCTGGGTTTAGGGTTGAGGAAACTAGGGCTAAGCACACTCAAAACACTCATACAATTAAAACGATGCATCGGCATGAAATGCACAAAACAAGTTACTAAACCTATGGTTGATTTTAATTTCCGAAAAAGGTTTTTATTTTCCTAAATTTTGTGAATGCTCACACAAAAACCTAGCAATTTAATTACTATATTGAAAAGGGAATTTTTAGGGTGTTACAGTTTCGAAAGGAGGTTTTGCCAACGTGGTGCCATATCAGGCATCCTACGTAACGCCACATCAATCACGAGAGTGTAAATTGGAACCTATTGATAGTTCAAAGCAGTCAACTGGACTTTATCAAAAAAATTGCAATGCTTATGAGAAGTAAGTACCACGTAAAGGTCTCTGTCCTGTAAAATAAAAATACTCTGTTATCTTGAAGTAGCATTCCATCACGATGGACTTAACACTATGAACCAAGCCGACCAGACACCTTCTTCCTCCTTCGTCCATCCGTTGCATGGCTCCTCGCTCCTGCTTCTCCTACTTGCCACCACCATGTTCTCTACGTCGGCTCCCATGCTGTCGTTCCCTCCCTTGGCGCATGCCGTCATCATCCCCTTCGGCCCTCACCCTTGCTTGGTGCCCAGCCTCACCATGCTATCTGCCAATTTCAAAGATCTGCTCCACTATTCTCTCATGGCGGAGTGCCTCTTCATAGGTATGACAACAAGAGAAAATTCCCTCACCCAGTAATCCTGAAATCAGTATCTGACTTATCCACATCCATATGTGAAATGAAAAATAATATAAAGTGACCTCCTAAAGTTAATTATAAATTATCCACTTTTATGATTTATCTTTGTAAAAGTAAATATAGAATAAACCCTAAAGTTGCACACAGATTATCCTTCTATGCCATTATTGAAAATAAAGTAAAACCACCCATTAAATCTACATCTAATATAAATACCAATTTATGCTTCTTAATCACCCAAATTCTACCCCTATTAATACATAATAATATATTTCAAAGTATACATACATATTGTGTGCCACCATGCGGACCAACTATAGGTGTATGCATGCATGAGGGAAGATCAAGTATTACATAGTTTAACAATCATGATTTTTTGAATGAATCACATACAAATGATGCTAACAATGTATTGTAAATAATATGAAGACCCATGACAATAAATTATCTTAGTTGCTATTTCAATTAATTAATACATTTTGGTTGAAACATTGTAGGCCCTGTTTGGTACAGCTCTACAAATTCGTAGAGCTAGAACTGGTCATTCCTGGCTCTAGAAATCTTTAGAGGAGCTGGTGGTCCGATCGAGGGACTTTTGCTGAGTCACTTTATTCTCTTTTATATTTAAATTAGAAGTTTAAAATATTTTATTTTATTAAACAAACACCAACTTCTGCATAGAGCTGGGAGCTAGAGCTCTGCCAAACAGGCCCGTTGAAAGTACATCTATGATCCTTTTTGGTTTTGGTTGATTAATGACAACACGCTTTAGTATCTAATATTTGAAATGAGGCAATGCACAGGTAACAGGTGAAATCAATAGAAAATATTTGGAGAAATGTGGCACTCAAAAAAGGGAAATGAAAGCATGGATGAAACTTACACGAAGATTAATTATTATTCTCTTGAAAATTGAGTTTAGGAAAACCGTACTATCAAGAGGGATGCCGAAAAACTAGCTTGGTGATGACAAGGTGCTCAAAATATGAACTAACTTAACCATGAGGGACACCTTGTACTTGCACTTCACTTGGGAAATTAATTGAGAGTGCTTTACATGTGAAGTTTCGGAGGTTCTGAACAATTGTTCGGAGTGTCCGGACATTGGTGTCTGGAGAGAGGTGTTCTCCAGAATGTTCGGAGACTCCAGAGATTTTTCCGAAAACTCCGGAACTTAACAGGTCTAACGGCTATTTCGGCTGAAGGGGTATTTATACCCCTCTGGCCTCCTCCTTTCTGCTCTCTCTAACTCCTTTTCGAACTGAAGCTTCCAAAGGCGATTCCAAAGCCCTTTTCTCTCCCTCTTGCTTCCAAAGCTTGATTCGGTGAGGGATTGAGTGAGGGATTGAGTGGAGTTCAAGAGATTGTGCTTGTGAGCTGATTCCCCATCATTTGAGCACCTTGGTCGCTTTCAAGCCGGTGATTCGCATTTGTTACTCTTGGAGCTTCAAGCTCCTAGACGGCTAGGCGTCACTCAAGAGCAATCAATCCGATGTGGTTGCCTTGAGAAGTTTGTATTACCCCTGCAGCTGAGTAAGTTCTTCATTTGACCTTTGGGTTGAGTGGAGAAGAGGGAAGTGGTTTGGTGGATAAACCCGCCCTTCGTGGGCTCCTCAACGGAGACATAGGTTCCTTGTGTGGGACTGAACTCCGGGAAACAAATCCCTGTGTCTCCTTGTGATTGTTCTTGTTCTTGTGCTACTTGTTGCTATTGTGTTATATTCTAGGGTTTGGTCCCGATCTATCATCTGTGAAGGTTCCTGCTGCAAGTGACACTTGAATTGAGTTGTATACTTCCCAAGGTTGTATAGGAATTAGGCGATTTGATTTCCAGTGAGGCTTGATCTGTCCTATTCAATTCGGCAATTATTTCCGGACTCTCCGGAGAAATCTTCGGAGTATCCGAACTTGTTCGGAACCTCCGAACTTTTCTTCGGAGTCTCCGCACTTTCTGTGACTGACAGTTGTTTTGAGCGAAAATTTTCAGTTTCAACTATTCACCCCCCTTTAGTTGATATCCTAGGTCCTTTCAATTGATATCAGAGCAAGGCTCTCCATTTTAGAGCTTAACCGCTCGGAGATTCAAGATGTCAACTCCGGAAACTCCACCAACGCTTCCCACCGGTGGAGAGGGTGACCCTCAAGGTAGCAAGGAGGCTGAACCCTCTGCCAGGGGTATCCACTCCCAAAGAAGAACAGGTGATGATCATGAAGAATCATCCGAAGATGAGGACTCCGACGATTATGACAAATCTTTCAAGTCCGTAAGAAATGAACATGTTAATCAAGTTCCTTTTAATTATTCTCGTTTGAGCAACTCTATTCCGTCTCAATTGGTGAACCTTGGTAAACCACCTCGCTTTGACGGGAACGGTTATAACCAATGGTCTCGCTTGATGGAGGCGTATTTGATAGGGGTCAATCCGGTCCTTTGGAAGATTGTGTATGTAGGTGTCACAATGCCCAAGGGAAGAGGACCGTTGAGTCAAGATCAAGAGTTTAAAATTCAACGTAATGCTCAAGCCATGACCTTACTCTTTAGTGCCTTGAGCCCCGAAGAGTACAACAAGGTTGAGTGTTTGCGCACCGCCAAAGATATTTGGGACACACTTCAAATCAACCATCAAGGAACAAGGAAAGTAAGGGAAAGTAGATAAGAGTGTTGGAAGTAGAACTCAATCGCTTCTCTATCAAGGATGATGAAGGCCCACAAGAGATATATGATAGATTGAACAAGATTATCAACAAGATAAGATCTCTTGGAAGCACCAAATGGGATGATAGGGAAGTTGTTGACAAGATTCTTACGGCTTACATGGCTAGAGATGTGAACTTGCCTATATTGATTAGAGAGAAGAGAGGATTCAAGAAGTTCTCTCCCGTAAATGTGATTGGAAGAATGGAAGAACATCTCATGACTGTCAAGGAAGCAAAACTCTCTCATGAACTCTCCAAGCTTCATGAGCAACTTGAGAAGGGAAGTGGAGTTGCTCTCAAGGCAAGCAACAAAGGCAAAGAAAAGGAAGTTCAAAAGACTTCAAATGATGATGAAGACTCCGATGACTCCGAAGAGGCAGCCTTGTTCATGAGAAGATTGAGAAAGCCATGAAGAAAGAAGGATATGTCAAAGGGAAGTACAAGAAAAACACAACTAAGAGAAACTCAAAGAGAGCTTGCTTTAGGTGAGGCAAGGAAGATCATTTCATTGTTGATTGTCCACGTGAGAAGGAAGATCACAAGGAAGACAAGGACAACAAAGATTACAAGAACAAGAGTCATTATAAGAAGAAGCACACCGGAGAAGCTCACCTTGGCATTGAGTGGGACTCTAATGAAGAGAGCTCCGACTCCGATGATGAGGAAGTTGCAACCATTGCCATACAAGCATCCTCAACTTCATCAACATTATTTGGCTACATCACCGATGATGAAGATGATGCTCCACCAACTTGCCTCATGGCTAAAGGACCCAAGGTGATATCTGATTCCCCTTCTATAGATAGTGATCATGATAGTGAAGATGATGATAGCACAATGAACTTTGATAAAAAGGCCGCATCTAAAATAATAAAGCTTTTGGAGGAAATAGATAACCGGGATGATGCTCTTGAGGAGCAAGAAGAATTGATTAGACTTGAGCGAGAGAAAACCGTCTCTCTTGAGGAATCTCTTGCCGAACAAAGGAAGAGATTCAAGAGGCAAGAGGACTTGCTCAAAGTCAAAATTGATAACCTTCTTGCTCTTGAAAAGTCTTATGCTAAAGAGAAAGAAAAGGTTGATGAGTTGCGCAAGAAATTAGACTTAGCCAATGATGAATCAAATAGCCTAAAGAGTATGAATGAGAAACTTCAAGAAAACTTCTCATGTTTAAATGCCAAACACATGGCTCTTGAAGTTCAATTTAATACTCTTTGGGAAAGCACATCTTCTAGCTCTAAGGATGCAACCCAACCATCTATTCCCTCCACTAGTAATGGTTGTAATAAATGCTTCAATATTGATGTTAAAGCCTATGCTACTAACCTTGCTGAGATGCATGCTATGAAGAAAGAAATTGCAAGGCTTACAGCTTTTTTTCAACAAGACTATGCTCCAAAGGAGGACAACATTGGTAAGTTTGAGAACCATACCAAGGGTTTTGGTACTCAATACATGCAGAAATTTGGCTTTGTGAAAGGAAAGGGCATTGGTAAGAATGAGCAAGGAAATGTTGAGCCCATTCCTTTCATCAAGAACCAAAGCAAGTCCGGTGTTGGTAAGTATGGTGGTCTATTGGATGGCATGACACATCAAAGGAAGAGGTCACAAGCAAAACCAACTAAGGTAGTGGTCCCTCAACCAACAAGACCACAAGAGGTAAGAGCAGCCCGTCCAACAAAGACAAAGAAGTCAGCTGCTCAAAGCCCTTACTATGCCGATTATGTGTTGACTTGGGACCACAATGGTAAGGTGGTAGCCAAGTATGTGGGGTACCGCACTAGGGACACATTGATTAAAAGAAATGTGTGGGCGCCCAAGGTTCTTGTGACTAACACTCTAGGACCCAAACAACAATGGGTACCTAAAACTAGAGCTTAAATTGTTTTGTAGGCTTACTCCTCCGGTGGATCAAAATGGGTGCTTGATAGTGGCTGCACCAATCATATGACCGGAGAGAAGAAAATGTTCACTTCTTTTGAAGCAAATGAAAATGCAAGTGACAACATTATTTTCGGTGATGGGAGTCAAGGAAAGGTAATGGGGTTAGGTAAAATTGCTATCTCAACCGATCATTCAATTTCAAATGTCTTTCTAGTTGAGTCTTTGGATTACAATCTATTATCTGTGTCTCAATTTTGTGAGATGGGTTACAATTGTTTGTTCACTAATGAGGGTGTGACCATCTCAAGAAGGAATGACAGCTCCATTGCTTTCGAGGGGGTACTCAAGGGAAAGCTTTACCTTGTGGATTTCACTTCGGAGAAAACCCAACTTGATGCTTGCCTAATGGCAAAGTCAAGCATGGGCTAGTTATGGCATCACCTACTAGCTCATGTGCGCATGAGAAATTTGAACAAGCTTCTCAAAGGTGATCATATTCTTGGATTAACCAATGTGACTTTTGAGAAAAATAGATTTTGCAGTGCATGCCAAAGCCGGGAAGCAAGTTGGAAATCCACATCCGTCAACAAGCATCATGAAGACTACAAGGCCACTTGAACTACTACACATGGATCTTTTTGGACCCGTGGCCTACATAAGCATTGGCGGTAACAAATATGGTTTTGTAATTGTTGATGATTATTCTCGTTTCACTTGGGTGTTCTTTTTGCATGACAAAAGTGAGGTACAAGAAGTATTCAAGAAATTTGCAAAGAGAGCCCAAAATGAGTTTGAGAAGACCATCAAGAGGGTGAGAAGCGACAATGGAACCGAGTTCACTAACATTGAAGTCTACCTCGATGAGGAAGGCATTGGTCATGAGTTCTCGGTCCCATACACACCTCAACAAAATGGAATTGTTGAAAGGAAGAATCGTACACTCATTGAGATGGAAAGGACAATGCTAGATGAGTACAAGGTTTCGAATCAATTTTGGGCTGAAGCTATCAACACCGCTTGCCCTGCCATAAACCGACTCTATCTTCACAAGATTCTACAAAAGACCTCCTATGAGCTTCTTACCGGTAAAAAGCCAAATGTGTCTTACTTTAAGGTTTTTGGTTGCAAATGCTTTATTCTTGATAAGAAACCTAGAAGCTCTAAATTTGCTCCTAAATCAAGTGAAGGTTTTCTTCTTGGTTATGCCTCAAACTCTCATGCCTATCGTGTTTTCGACAAGGCCACCGGCTGTGTTGAAATTGCGAGTGATGTGAAGTTTGATGAGACTAATGGCTCTCAAGTAGAGCAAGTTGATCCACATGTTTGAGGCCAAGAAGAACCATCTCATAGGGTAATTCAGATGATGGCAATTGGTGAGATCAGACCTCAGGAGAATGATGATGAAGAAGACCAAGTGGCAGGAACAAATGAGCCTGCTGCAGCCAGAAATGCTGATAGTTCCGGAGACTCCGGACAAATCTACGGAGACTCCGCAGGTTCCGGAGACTCCGGACAATTCTCCGGAAACTCCGGAGATTCTGGAGGAAATGCTCCTGACCTGATTCAAGACTCTGAAGCTGAAGTGGAAGATGAAGAAGATGGAGTTATTCAGCACCATACTCAAGTCCCACATCCAAGAGTGCATCAAAGTGTTCAACGGGACCATCCCGTTGATAACATATTTGGGAGTATTCAAAGAGGAGTAACTACTCGATCTAGATTGGCAAATTTTTGTGAACATTACTTGTTTGTTTCCTCTTTGGAACCCCTAAAGGTAGAAGAAGTCTTGGATGATCTGGATTGGGTGGTGGCCATGCAAGAGGAGTTGAACAACTTCACTAGGAATGAAGTCTGGTCCTTGGTGGAAAGACCAAAACATAATGTTATTGGCACCAAATGGGTCTTCCGCAACAAACAAGACGAACGTGGTGTGGTAACAAGGAACAAAGCTAGATTGGTGGCTCAAGGCTTCACACAAATCGAAGGTTTGGACTTTGGTGAGACTTATGCTCCCGTAGCTAGGCTTGAGTCAATTCGTATATTACTTGCCTTTACTACTCACCATGATTTCAAGCTATATCAAATGGACGTGAAGAGTGCTTTTCTAAATGGACCAATCTCTGAATTGGTATATGTTGAGCAACCACCCGGCTTTGAAGACCCGAAGTTTCCTAACCATGTCTTCAAGCTCCATAAGGCGCTCTATGGGCTCAAGCAAGCCCCTAGAGCATGGTATGAATGCCTTAAGGATTTTCTCATTAAAAAGAACTTTGAAATAGGCAAAGCTGACCCTACTCTATTTACTCGCAAAGTTGATAAAGATATATTTGTATGCCAAATATATGTCGATGACATAATATTTGGATCTACTACAAAGCTTGGTGCGAGGAATTTAGTAGGATAATGACCAAGAGGTTTGAGATGTCCATGATGGGTGAATTGAAGTTCTTCCTTGGATTTCAAATCAAGCAACTCAAAGATGGCACCTTCATAAGTCAAACCAAGTACACCAAAGACATGCTCAAGAAGTTTGACATGGAGAATGACAAGCCCATCAAGACTCTAATGACAACAAATAGACATCTTGACCTCAACGAAGATGGTAAGGCCGTTGATCAAAAGGTATATCGCTCCATGATTGGATCTCTCCTTTACCTTTGTGCATCTAGACCCGATATCATGCTTAGTGTGTGCATGTATGCTAGATTTCAAGCCAATCCTAAGGAATGACATCTTGTGGCTGTTAAGAGAATCTTGAGATATTTGGTATACACTCCTAACCTTGGCTTGTGGTATCCCAAAGGCTCCACTTTCAGTTTGCTTGGCTATTCGGACTCTGATTATGCTGGTTGCAAAGTGGATCGAAAGAGTACAAAGGGAACGTGTCAATTTCTTGGCCGATTTCTAGTATCTTGGAGTTCAAAGAAACAAAATTCGGTTGCCCTATCCACCGCCGAGGCTGAATATGTCGCGGCGGGAGCGTGTTGTGCTCAACTCTTATGGATGAGGCAAACCTTGAGTGACTTTGGTTGTGAGTTTAGTAAGATTCCGCTCTTGTGTGACAATGAGAGTGCAATCAAGCTAGCTAACAACCCCGTGCAACACTCCCGAACAAAGCACATAGATATAAGACATCATTTCTTACGAGATCATGAGATTAAGGGAGATATTGCTTTACAACATGCAAGCACCGAACGGCAACTTGCCGATATCTTCACTAAACCTCTAGATGAGCAAAGGTTTTGTGCTTTGAGAAGTAAACTAAATATCTTGGATTCTCGTAACTTGGCTTGAAACCTTGGACACAAAATTGAAAGTGCATTAGATAGGTGTTCGAAAGAAAACCCTGTTTTTGAAAAAAAATTGTGTGCCTTTTGGTTTTGAAAATGTTGATTCTTCACTCAACTACTCACTTGGATTTATTGTTCCCATTACTTGTTTGTTGGCTAAATCCAAGTGAATAGTTTTCTCAGGCCCTTAGAACTATATTACAAGTATTTCTTTCAAAATCTTCTGTCCAAATCTATCTCTATGGAAGCATGGACTTAGGGGGAGCGGAGACTCCGGATTTTTCTTCGGAACCTCCGGAGGTTTTGGACTCTCCGGAACTTTTTCCGGAGATTCCGGAACTGGAGGGGTTTTTACCGCTGGGCATCGGTCAACCGGTCACTTTTACCCCGCTCGGGTTCTTTTCACCGCCGCCGCTCCTGCTCTCTCCCCAAATCGGCGATTCTTGAATCCAACCAAGGAAAAAGCAAGAAAAGTTGTGGATCCTCCACTTCAAGGCGTGGAAACTCCGAAGGACTTTTGGATTCAAGTTTGAAATCCATTCCCATCTCTATCCATGGTACTTTTTCAAGTTCTTGCCTGATCTACCAATATGGCCCATGGATTTGGATTTTCTTTGAGGAATAGACTCTCTAGGACCCCTGCAATGTTTCCCCATGATCTTGTTGAATTCCCATGGCTAAATCTTTGGATCCCCAAATTCCTAGGGTTTGAACTGTAGAGTTCCGGACTCTCCGGACCTTTTTTCGGAGTCTCCGAAACTCTCAGTTCCAAACCCTCTATCATCTATCAAAATGCTTTACAATCACTTGCTTATCTTGATGAAATTATCTCTGTGATTAGGCTATGGGGAGGAAGAGAATCACCCAAGGTCCGGACGCCAATCGCCACATCAAGTTAAGGCATGATCCAAATCGGCGTGATGAGATTGAAGAAGAAGAAGTGCCAGAAGTGGTTTCTCCTCCTCATCCTCGAAGGACACGTGCTGCTGCTGCTGCTGAAGCTGGAGCCTCTTCTAGTGCACTTCAGTATGCTCCTCATCCAGCCCCTCCACCTTTGATGGCACCATCTGTCATGCATTCAAGGACTGCTCCAACTCCTCCACCACCAAAGAATTTCAGAAGAAGGGGAGTTGCTCATCAGGTCTGTCCCAATACTCCTGTGCACATCAATGTTGAGTTTGGACCTGAGCAAGAAAAGGCAGAGTATTTTTCTAGAATGCGTAGTCCCCAACCTAAGCCTGGCTTTGCTGTCACTATGCCAAGAGACCATAAGGGTCAGAAACTAGTAGTGCAACAGGAAAGGCAGAAAAATCCATATAAGCATGTGCAGCTTGAGAGTATAAACTATAGGTTTTGGAATGAGTTTCATAGAGATTTCTATATGACTGTGATTAGAAGGAAGAACAAAGCTCCAATCAATGTAATGCAGTGGGTAAATTGGCAGTACTATGAGAAAGCTAATGATCCACACTTTGATCTAGTTGTGGACAAATGCACTGAGTTTGGGTTATATGAGCTGATGGGATTCAAGTACAATTGGAATGAAGAAATCATTGCCCAATTTCATGCCAGCTATTACCATGAGCCCGAGGACAACTCCATTCACTGGACAACAGAGGGACTTCACTATTGCATTGACTATGTCACTTTCTCTAGGCTCTTGGGTCTTGGGTCAAAAGACAACATGAGGCTATGTATTCATGAGGAGAAGAAGCTCAAGCCCATTGATGTGCCCTACATGTTCTACAATCCAATCTTGGCCCATGAAGGGAAGAGCAACAATCCTGTGCCCTTTTTCCATCATCTCAACAATATGTTCAGGGTGACAATTGATCCAAAGAGTGGTGATGCCACAGGTCTGCATGCCAATGCTCCAAATCTGCTTCAACACATGGGTGAGCTTGATGTGCCATTTTGCATCTTTGATTACATTTGGAATGAATTGAAGAGGGCCACGTATGACGCAAGGATTGGATTCCCATATGCTGCCTATGTCATGTACATGATTGAGAAAGTTACCAAGATCACCTTCCCTAAGGATGTGATGCATGAGCCTCTCCACTTAAGGCCTAGGCAAGGTGATGCCCCCCACCCTCCCGTGGTGGTCCTTCTCCACAGTCTGTTCCTTCTCATGATTCATATGTTGCATCATCTGCTGCTCCTACTCCTGCACCTGCTGCTCCTAGTTCTTCTAAGCAGCGCAAGGGTTCCATGGTAAAGAAGGTCCTAAAGTCCATATTTGGCTTGTGCAAGCAAATTGCTAAAGACACTAATGAGAACCACAGGGACATCATTGAGATCAAAAGTCACTTGGGACTGCCCACAGATACTTATCATGAGATGCCTGACATTGTTGATCCATTTGAGGAATGGGATGCCGAGGACAATGCCCCTGGTGTAACTGATGTACCAACCACTCCTCCCTTCACCTCTGCCCCATCTTATGCTGATCAATTCTTTACTGCTCCTAGTACCTCAGCTGGCCCCTCCAAGATCGTTGATTATGATGCTGAAACTTCTGAGGAGGAGCCACCCAACTATCATGAACATGATGATGATGAGGAGGACGAGGACACGAGCGAGGAAGAGCCTGCAGATGATGATGAGTAGAAGCTGCTGCTGCCTGCCATTACATTCTCTTTTTGGTGCTTGATGCCAAAGGAGGAGTGAAATCTATCTATTTATGTTATGGACAAATGGTTGTGTAATAACTTTAGTACTTGTGTATAGAACTTGGGGCCTAAACCTTGTTTGTGTGCTTTGTGGTGAACTTGAACTGCTACTGCTTTCTTAGAATTAATCATGTGATTTTGTGTGGTAAAAGTTGAATGTTTGATGTGCTGTGTGACTTCTGGCAGCAGATTCTTCGGAGTATCCGGAGATTTCTTCGGAGTCTCCGGACCTGTTCGGAGACTCCAAATTTTCTCCGGACACTCCGGACCTTCTGGCTGCAAGCTCTTTTCTGTTATAGGTTGATGTGAATAACTGCCATATGCATTGCTCTGGTATATTTGGTATATATTCTTGAGTATTTATTGATGTTGAAGACATAAGTAGATCACTTGTCCCTCTTGTTGTGCAAATTGACATTGTTATGGTCAATGCTTGAATTCAATCTAATGCACATATTAAGGGGGAGTTCATTTACTGAAATTCACTTGTGCTTAATGATTATCTTGTAAAGAGTGTTGTCATCAATCACCAAAAAGCGGGAGATTGAAAGTGCATCTATGATCCTTTTTGGTTTTGGTTGATTAATGACAACACATTTTAGTATCTAATGTTTGAAATGAGGCAATGCACAGGTAACAGGTGAAATCAATAGAAAACATTTGGAGAAATGTGGCACTCAAAAAGGGAAATGAAAGCATGGATGAAGCTTACACGAAGACTAATTATTATTCTCTTGAAAATTGAGTTTAGGAAAACCGTACTATCAGGAGGGATGCCGAAAAACTAGCTTGGTGATGACAAGGTGCTCAAAATATGAACTAACTTAACCATGAGGGACACCTTGCACTTGCACTTCACTTGGAAAATTAATTGAGAGTGCTTTACCTGTGAAGTTTCGGAGGTTCCGAACAATTGTTCGGAGTGTCCGGACATTGGTGTCTGGAGAGAGGTGTTCTCCAGAATGTTCGGAGACTCCAGAGATTTTTCCAAAAACTCCGGAACTTAACAGGTCTAACGGCTATTTCGGCTGAAGGGGTATTTATACCCCTCCGGCCCCCTCCTTTCTGCTCTCTCTAACTCCTTTTCGAACTGAAGCTTCCAAAGGCGATTCCAAAGCCCTTTTCTCTCCCTCTTGCTTCCAAAGCTTGATTCGGTGAGGGATTGAGTGAGGGATTGAGTGGAGTTCAAGAGATTGTGCTTGTGAGCTGATTCCCCATCATTTGAGCACCTTGGTCGCTTTCAAGCCGGTGATTCGCATTTGTTACTCTTGGAGCTTCAAGCTCCTAGACGGCTAGGCGTCACTCAAGAGCAATCAATCCGATGTGGTTTGAGAAGTTTGTATTACCCCTGCAGCTGAGTAAGTTCTTCATTTGACCTTTGGGTTGAGTGGAGAAGAGGGAAGTGGTTTGGTGGATAAACCCGCCCTTCGTGGGCTCCTCAACGGAGACATAGGTTCCTTATGTGGGACTGAACTCCGGGAAACAAATCCCTGTGTCTCCTTGTGATTGTTCTTGTTCTTGTGCTACTTGTTGCTATTGTGTTATATTCTAGGGTTTGGTCCCGATCTATCATCTGTGAAGGTTCCTGCTGCAAGTGACACTTGAATTGAGTTGTATACTTCCCAAGGTTGTATAGGAATTAGGCGATTTGATTTCAGTGAGGTTTGATCTGTCCTATTCAATTCGGCAATTATTTCTGGACTCTCCGGAGAAATCTTCGGAGTATCCGAACTTGTTCGGAACCTCCGGACTTTTATTCGGAGTCTCCGCACTTTCTGTGACTGACAGTTGTTTTGAGCGAAAATTTTCAGTTTCAACTATTCACCCCTCCCCCCCTCTAGTTGACATCCTAGGTCCTTTCACCCGTAGTGTAGGCTAAACATCTTTTATTCCATTGGAGTAACTAAAGGTACAGCCTAGAACCTAAAATTGATATTTTGATTGAATTTTGAAAAGAGAGTTTTGGGGAAAAAAAAGGATGCGATTTGCAGTAGAGTTTTTATTTAACATGTAAAATAGAAAATTCAACATTGAATAAGACTTAAATTAAAATTAGGAACTAAAATCTAGACTAATTGATTCACGACACATGGGCTGCAACAAGAGATGAAATAACTCAAGCTAAGGTTTCAATTAAATACATATCGAGAAACATGATGGTGCGAGCAAAGGGGAAACTATAAATATAAATGATATGTCTTATAAAGTAGTAATTGGCAACGACCAAGTTCTATCTTCTGTCACAACACAATGGAGTTAGAATATCAATATGTGTTTGTGTTAGGAAATGAACAAAAAAGAGAGAAAATAAGTAATTTTGCTACAAACTCATCCACAAACTTCTAATTAAAGCTTATGTCTGCAAAGCCGTGCAAAAGCACGATTTGAAAAACTAGTGAACTTTAAAATGTGTCAAGCTGGCCCAGAAGTTGCTTGTTCATTCTCGGGTTGTCGCACACGTTGCTGCGGCAGCTGCGCCTGCTGCACCTCGTCGTCGTCGTTGCGCGGTCCGGCAAGCATGAGCTTGATCTCCCTCACCCCTAGAAGCGGAGCAATAGATTAACCTGTGTCAGTCAGATCCATGTCTGATGAGGCATGCTTCTTTCCGCCGAGAATGCACGCACCTTCGAATCGTGACACGCGCTGGACGATCCTGCTGATGCATCTGCCGCAGCCCAGCCCGGCGATCCTGACCTCCGCCGTCCATTCGGCCGCCTGTGGCCAGCCGGCAACCCCGGCCGGCGGATACGTTTTATTTAGCAGGCCGCAAAAGAATAATTCTGCTCGGAATCGGGGACGCAGGGTTCTACTAGCTCCCGATCGAAACTGACCTGTTCTTGCGCCTGATGCCTCCCTGCAATTCCCTCCTCCGGCTGCCGCGCCGCCGCTCTCTCCGGGACCACCGGCCTCACCTGCGCGGCCGCCGCTCTCCCTCGCACGCGCACTTCATGGTTCTGGACGCTCCTGCCGTCGCGGATGACCGTGACGGGCTTCCTCGTCCTGACCTGGACGCTCGTCGCCGCCGCCGCCGCGTCCGCCGTCCCGGTGACCGTCACCCGGCCCGCCTCCACGTCCGTCGCGACCTTCTCCACGCCTGCACGACGGAACGAGCTCGATTAATTAACGTACAGCAAGATGACCGATAGAGATAGCGCATGCAGAATTCTCCGGCGGTGAGCCCGCGCGCGGACCTGGGATGTCCATTACGACGCGCTCGATCTTCGCGGCGCAGGACGCGCAGTGCAGATGCATCCTGAGGACGAAGTGCGGCGCGGACGTCGCACCGGCGTCGTCGTCTGAGCCGGCGAAGAGAGGAGGGGCGGGCAACGTGGCGTGGTCCTTCTTCTTCCCGATGGCGAGGACGGCGGCGGTCGTCGACTTCCGGCAGCTGCGGAAGGGGATGATTATTATGTCCTTGATCCACCGCATGCTCATCCTCTTGCGGTGCAGCCGTTCACGTTGTCCTCTCGCTCGATCGTACTTGTGTTTGCTGCCGATCGCTGGGCTGAGTTTTCAAGATATTGCCCGGTTGCGTGCTGAGCGTGAGCGAGCATGGCGTTTTCGTTCACAAAGCCGTCCATACCTACCATATACTTTTAGGCTACGTATATATGGAATTATGGATACCTTTTTCCTTCCAAAAAAGGGATTTTCTTTGCGGCGAAACAAGAAACATTCAAATTATAAATGGGATTTCCGGTGCGTCGGGGCGCTGGACTCTGACGGGGGTCTGTGTCCCAGGTCAAGTTCATACATCATGCACCGGTACGGTTGGCATATCCTTATTTAATTGGTTGAATTTGTGTGAATTTTCTGTAGAAAAAGTGCATTAGAAAACGTGTCGCGAGAGAGAAGACACATTTTCCAATGCGTTATTTTTACGAAACTTTGCAGAAACTTGCACGAACTAAACAGGGTCTGGGTACTAAAGATTTGTTCACCTTCCAAAAATGATCCGCACAGCTTTGCCGGAGTCCGACACGGTTTCGGATGGTGTCGCCTCCGCTCTGTTTAACTGCGGACCGTATGTGTCCTGTCTACAAATTTCAGCAAATATAAAGAGAATAACATTTGAAAACAATTCTCACCCAAAGTTAATCACATGTACCCCTCATAGAGGCCCCACTTGCCAGGTCAAAAGTTTGACAGGAAGAGGGGGGAGATCGAAAAACTTGATGAAAGAAAAATACTTCTGTCGTTTTTCGTTTGTTTTTGTCACCGCGCCTCTGCGTCTACCCGCCTGCGCATACCCATCGCCAGCGCCCGCAATCTTCTCACCCACAATCTCCGTGAAAACAATCTCCCTCCAGGCTCCAGGCTCCAGGCTCACCTTCTATACATTTTCTTTCCAATCTCCCATCCAGTGGCGAATCTAGAATTGAGATGAAAGGGGGGCTCATTCATATTCTTCCTCATCTCTTCTCTCTTCCTCTTCTTCATCTATGGCTAAAAATTTAAGGAGGGCTTGTCCCTGCTCCCATCCTTCCCACATCTTGCTAGCGCACGAGGGAGGCGACAACGAGAGTCATGGCGGAGATGTGCCGTGGCCGTGACCGGAACACAAGTGCGGCAAGTGGGGCTGGGGCAGGGCAGAGAGGACGACGTGGGAGGAGGGAGGATAAGGGCGGCCGCGTCACGGGCGCGAGCTGCAGAAGCAAAGTAGAGGCGGCGTTTGATTCGGGCGGTGAACTGAGCTCGGGGATCGGCGGCGCGGGCCGGTGGATGATGGTGCAGGCAGGCGAGGCGCAGGCGCCGCTGCTGCAGGTCGAGGAGGCCGACGGCGAGTGGAGCTCCAGGTCGCGTAGCATTGCTCTCTTCGTCGAGCCGTCGCCCTTTGTCGTCAGTCTCCGCCTCCTCTGCTCAAGCGCTCAAATGCTTGTCTGATTAGAGTAGATCAGATAGAGGTGCTCTGCAGGCGTGTAGGGATGCTGGGCCACTAAGATGCATGATTGGTCAAAGCTGTTGTTTGTTTGATCCAAGCACCGATGGCTGCTAAGTCAATGGCTTCGTTTTTTTCAGTTACATCTCGGGGTACAAGAACCGGTTCCGGAACTTCATCAAGCATCTACGAGAGATGGGCGATGAGGTATCCATCCTTTTAACTGTTCTAATTCTACTGACTCTCTCTTCCTTGTTTATAGAGTGTTGGTGTAGTATTTGCACAAGTCTTACAAGATCATTGTTGCACACTTAAATTGAACGATGGCACCTTTGGTTCAGGTGTTGGTGGTGACTACACACAAGGGAGCTCCCGAGGAGTTCCATGGAGCAAAGGTCGTTGGCTCGTGGAGGTACGAAACAGATACCATTTTCAGCCACTCAATATTTGTGAAGATGACACTGTAGCATTTGAAGCTCTGCAGTTCTCTATATTCTTTTGTCCTCAAGTTGCTGTGAAATATATTACATGCTAGGATTACAATTTCATTAGGATATAAGAACATTGTAATGTGTAAATAGTTTGAAAGCAAAATTGCGCTGTGATACAACATGCCAGAAAATTTCAGAGACACTTTGTGTGTGCTTCTTGCAGGCTATCGACCCAATAGAAGTTAGTTTTGGCACAGGGATAGAAGTAACATTGATCTTGCAGATACCGGAACAATTTGCTGCAGGTGATTTCATGACATTGGTCTCTCCAACCATACACCTTCATCTCAGGATTTACCACTGGTCCTTTTCTGTGACTACCCCTCTCTTCTAATTGCCCATGAAATTTTCTGATCTCAGATAAACTCTAACTTACCTGCAATTCGACAGTGAAGTGATCCAACTCTGAGGTGATTCTTTTATTTATTTTTCAATAACCTTTGTAGAATTTTATACTCATTATGTGGCCAATGTCAGTACCTTGGGTTACATTTTGTTTACATACTAATGCTTTTACCTGACTTTGCCCTCTCTTTACCATTTTGGTGATTACTTAGATAACGTCAGAATAGTGTCCTCTGCAGCTGAGTGCCTGCGATTTGTTAGTGAGGATGTTATCCATCCTCAGGAGATTCATCTCTTCTCCCTTATCTTCGAATCCTCTTTGCAAAATTTTATATACTCATTTTTTAGTTCAAGTGTAGGTACCCATTTTCCTTCTCCATTTTTCCCTTTCATTTACTGTTGGTGTCCAGTAATATCTAATTCTTGGAAGTTGCTGATAAGATCTGTTGGATCTGCAGTGTAGAAGCATGAACTTGTTGTTTGAAATACTATGTTCTTTTTTCTTCTTAGTATTACCAGACATTTAGCATAAAACACTTTCTTTTCCATGACTGCACCTGATACCCTTGAAGGATCAGTAACTGATAAAGTCTGCCTTGGCGGACACCGGATGTCAACATTTACCACATAAAAAGTATTTGCATTAGAGTTGTTACTTAAAAATATAAATACATTTTATATTATATATTTTTAAAACGTGCCTGTGGCACATGCTTATCCACTAGTTTCAGCAAAAGAGTAATCCCGGCTCAGAAAGGGGGCTTGTTTTTTTTTCATCAGGAATTCAAGATAAAGTCGGCAGCCTCGATCTTCTTCAGAAAAAAAGAACTTTGTTGTAATGATTTTGATGCAAACTGCAATTTCGTTTCCACATGACCAGAGAAACTGCACAAATTCTGAGAGTGTATGTGCGTGTGTATGTGGAGGGTCACAGAACTCTTGTTCAAATCTTATCTTCTTCTTTTGCGAAACACCCGTGCAAATCTTATCTTACTCTTACTAGTTGGAAACTTCGTTGAGGTCTCCATGTAAATCATGGGTTGTTTTGTGCAACGCAAGAAAGAAATGTGCTAAAAAAGATAAATTCTAGAAATTCTCACAAAAACTAGAAATATCTAGCCATCAGTCGTAGACTCTAATTATCATAGCCATTGGACTTATTATGTTTTATAAAAATTTCCCACTTTTTTCATTATGAAAATAGCGTAAAATAACCACTAAATCTGTGGTTAAACTATACACCTCTACCATTATATAAAATAATTTAAAGTAACCTCCTAATGTTCATTTAAATTACCCACATATGCCATTATAAAAGTAACTTAAAGCAACCAGTCAAATTTGAATATAAATTACATGTATTTGCCATTATTAAAAATAACATGTTATTATAAAAAAATATCTAAAAGTACGGCAATATATGGTACTAAATTACCTATTTCTATCATTATATTTGTTAATATAAAAATATTAACTTAAAGTATGTATTCATTATGTGCCTCACCGTGTAGACATATATAAATATACAAAGGAAACGATGAGAACATGCATTTCAATGTTAAACACGTGGCTCAAACTCTAATATTGCATCTAAAATATGATATCCATTATTACTACATATGTCAACGTACTTCAACGTATAATTCTAAATTATCTATGGAAAGCACTAATAACTTATGTATATATGCATGATGTGTGTCGTTGTATAGACCATGTAAACATATATACATAAAACAGTGAGAATATCAAATTCCATATTAACCGCATAACTCAAATTGATGATTCAATTAAACACATATAGAAATTCGATGCAAAATTACAGTAAAAGATATTTAACAAATAAGAAAGAGGCAAGGTAAATAATTTGATAATTGGCTATGATAAAATATTTTTATTAAATTCTTAATTCTTGTGTCTTCTAAAATTATTAGCTCCTGTGAGAGCACAAGTTGATAGGCTAGTTTAAGCAAATTTTAACTCGGATGGCATCTTATGTACACATTAGTAGCTAAGTTTAAGCAAATTTTAACTCGCATGGCATCTTATGTACACATTAGTAGCTAACTAAATAGTGAACACTATGCTAGCATAGCTAGTTTTTTTAGGGTCCGGTAAAAAAAAATTCAACCGCCACATCCCACTGGCGCTGTTAAATTTACGACAAGAGTAGAGTTCTGTCAGGACGGAGGGCCTCTCGCCGTTTCACAACGAAGGGGCAGGCACTAGGGCGATTCATTGTCACTGTAACAAGGCGACGAAATAATCATCTCGTGGGCAGATCTTTATTTATATTCCAATGGCAAAACATCAATCGTATACATCGTGTATTCGTGTTAAAATCTCTCGATCAATCTGCGAGGCATCCTCACTGTTCGCGCCACAAAAACAAAAATGTTCTCACGGTACAACGAATCGCCCGATCAGCTCATATCCACCTCGGTGTCGTTGAGTCTACACCCCTTCGTCTCGAAGGGGAAGAATGAGACGGCCAGGCCGGAGAGGAAGACTACAAGCTCGAAGAGGAGGATCGCCGTCGTCTGATGGCAGCTGTGCACCAGGGCGACCGCGACGAGCGGGCAGAGGATGCCCCCGATCCTGCCCACCGAGCTCGCGATGCCAATGCCCGTCGTTCTCACAGCGGTCGGGTAAATCTGAACAATTGACCAAGGCAAGCCATCAAATGTTAGAACAGGCACAGATTGATTATCAGTTACTCAGTATCACAGATGGACGAGGACAATGAAGTGATGTTTGCAGAAGAACCTCACTGACCTCTGGAGCGTATATGTATACAATGGTGAAGCTGGCAGAAATACAGAGCCGGGCACCAAACAGGGAGATTCTTGTTAGTATGTCTGTCCGGGAGAACACTAGTGGGAATAAGAAAACACAGCTAGTGAAAAGCATCGACGCCATTGAAAGCCTCCGGCCAAATCTGTCCACGATCATGGCTGATAGAAATGACCCCGGGATCTCTGTTTCAATAAAACACAGTAGGGTCATTTATATGATCACATACTTCGGAAGATAGGATACTCGTATTGTGTGCAGTAGTAACCAACCTGCAAAACTAGATATGAAAACATTCTTGTATAGGCTTGCGTTATTTGAATGTACTGATTCAACCTCCTCTTTCGCACAAATTCTATTTCCATTACTTAGCTCTGATGTCAGAAGAACAATCCCATAATAGGAAAATGCATTTCCAAAGAAGGCCATCCACAGCAGTAGGGTTGCTCTGATCAGCTTTGGCGCAAGTAGCTTACCAACTGACTTAATACCTCCGAAGTCGGAACCTTCATCTTTATCTATGCTGTCACTTTCTTCAGCACCAGCCAGAAGCGTTGTGGACTCTGAAGATCCTGAAACTTCATCTAGCTCGATATTTTTGTCAGAAACAAGCTTGCCTGAAGGTAGCTGCACATTGTTTAGTCTTGCCATTTTCTCCAATACATCCACAGCCTCCATTGTTCTGCCTTTCATGCACAGGAACCTTGGTGACTCTGGCGTAATGGCATAAAAAAGGAGGAGGAGGAAAGATGGAATAGATGATAATGCCAACAACCACCTCCAGCCAAACTTGGGCATAACCATCTGCCATTAGTATGGTGAAAAATTAGCCACAGAGAAACATGGTGGAATCTTCTAGTATAATACAGTAACACATCTAAACTTTATTGCAAGAATGTATTTTGCTGTGATTGTGAGCAACCTATCCAGACCAGGATATATAGATCTATGTATCTCAGTCACTGAAACAAATTAGGTGTTACAGACAAATATTTTATATTTATGAATACAAATGATGCATCAAAGGATTTGGTAAGCAAAGTAGCAGGGTAATTTGTAATAGGACTTATGATTCTATGCCCTGAAAACTGAAGTTCCTTTGAAAGTGATGTTCCAGACTGCTAGTCTTCCAGGAATCTATTCTTATGTCATGCACCTAAGCACCTTTTCTTTCAATGAATTCCATAAGGCCATAACAGACTGGTTAATAGTACAGGTTATAACTTATAAGTGATTGTAAAATAATCAGCACGACTACAGCTTAACTCTTTTGTATGATAATCAGCAACACTACTAGCAGATCAACTATTCAAAAGTGGTTCCAAAATTTCTGTATACACAATGAGAAGTCGTTGCATCACATTATAATTTATCATGTGCAGTGTTTACTTCTGATTTTGTTGCCAACGCTACTATAAATTTTGAACAGCCTTCTTAGCTTTAAAATATAAGGGAAAATATTATACCCATGCAAGAGATGCCTCAAAGATGGTCCCGACAGTCCAAAATGCAGAAAATACCACCATCCAAGTTCCTCTAGTTGGAGCAGGAACAAACTCCAAGAACCAAGATCCCAGAACAGGTCCTCCTCCCAAACCAATGCCAACTAAGAATCTCAGAGAAATTAATGACAGATAGTTAGGAGCAAACGCACTCAAGAATCCAGCTCCACTGGTCACGATGGCAGTAAAGAGAAAGCCCCTCCTGTTAGATCCAAATAAAACAGAGGGTAAGGGCTTGTATGATGTACACAAGCAATTTTAAAAGCACAGCCCATGTCCAAACTAATTACTCTAGGATCTAGAATGAAAAATGTACTTTGGAGACCATGAATTCATGACCATTAATATTGAAGGCTTGTTTGGTAAGTAACGTAGGAATGAACTTGACTGTTGATTTATTCATGTCATTTGTTTGGGCAGTGATTCCAAGGTAGTTTTGGAAAGTAACATGGAAACAAACTTTGCTATACACAGAGCCTATTCTGGTTCCAGACATGACATTTTTGTTAATCAGCTATAGCTAGGAAGTAGTAGGAAGTAGTAGCTACTGCCCAATAGAAAACAAGAATGAACTTGCACAATTTAGTGCAAAAAGGTACATGACATCAGTAAAAGATTGGACCTGCCTCCTTCCATAGTTGTCTGACACCACACCCCATGAGTAAGCTCCTATAAGCATTCCAACAAAAACAACACTTGTAATCATGCTTTCCTGATGAGAAGTAAGCTTCCATTCTAGCTGTACTGACGGACCGACAAATGATAACAGCATCATCTCCATGGCTTCTGCAATTAAGCCGATCCCAGCATAGGAAAGAATCAATATCTGGAACTTCCCAAACCCTGATGACATGAGCGCGTCATCCACGGTATATGAAGCTGATTGCTCCTCCATCTGCGAAGTAATGATCAAGCTTAGTAAATGTACTAATATAACCAGATTAGTCAAGGCTGAAACAAGAAGTTAGTTCTTTTCATTTTTCTTCTTTTTCTGTTTTTGGTCTTTGTGTGCAGGCCCACAAGAGCATTTCCGTGTTCCTTCTATTTATCCAGTTGTGAATCTAACAAGAACCAAGGCCAAAAGGTCGTAATCCTCCCAAAAGCCAAAAGACAACCAAAGCAGAACAAAAGAGGGAAACTTCCCCTGCATCACTCAGCGAATAAGTTGGTCAAAGTAACATAGATTTACCGATCCACAGGTGTAAACATACGCCTCATATAACAAGGCCCAATCAAGATCCCAAAAAACATGATAAATCAATCCCATCACTGTACAAGTGCACAAGGCAACTTCACCATCCAATCGAAAGCCAACTTGGGCAAACAAGAAGGCACTAAATCTCCCACAGGGCCACAGCCACGAAGAGCATCCAGCACGTCACAGTCTCTCACTTTTGTATTTCCCTCGCTTTGCGCATTCATAAAGCAAAGCATAAATTGGAGAGCAACACAACCGACAAGAACTGAAACCGCTGAATCTAACGAGAGGAGGCTCACGAGATCCTCACCATTTCAATAGCTTCCCTGCCGAATCAGAAGCTTATCTCGTAGCGATCCTCAGCGAGCTGGGAGCATCAGATTCGACCCCTCCGGTCGCGCCCGTCCTGGTTAAGATTTAAATCCCACCCCTGACAAATCCAGACAAGAAGCACCGCACATAGAATCAGCGCAAGAACACGTGGGAGCAGCAAGGCAATCGAGCGCCACGAGAGGGGGAACCTGGCCGGACGAGGGAAGAGGGCACCGAATGCGTTCCCTGGATCTGCGACCGCCTGGTCCGGCCGGCGGCGAATCCCGCAGCGGCAGACGGGGATCCGTGGGCCTGGAACGAACGGAGGACGCCCAATCCGAGCGCGTGCAGCTCTGCTGCTGCTGCTGCGTGCAACAAATCTATACGCTTTTTTGGCTCGGGCAATCTGGCTCCCGATGTCTTGGGATGTTCCGAAAGTCCGATGATGGTGGGGATGGGGATGAGGTGGGGTGGGCGAAGAGCTGGGAAATGGAGCCCGCGCTTTGACCGGGAAGATTGTGCAGCGGAATAGTCAATGGTCAACGCGCCGAGGCTGGCGCCCATGTGGTGTACTGGTGTTGGCCTCGCATGCGGCTCGCCGGCTCAGCCGTGTAGAGCGGGAAAATCACAAGGAAATGTAGTTTCCGCACTTTTTCCTGGTGTGAAATTACTGCATTTGTCTACTCGTGAACAGTAAGGTGCCGTCTAGCTCTCCGTACACAGATCTATAGTCTCGCCACACAATTTTATCATTTTTCTTTCTCGCAACTTTTGTCTTCGTTGTGCACGTCGTAGATGCTCGTGAATAGTAAGATGTCCTCTGGCTGGTAGCTTTCGCCACACAACCTTGTTCTTTTCTTTCTCGCAACTTTTGCCTTCATTGCGCACGTCGTAGATGCTACTGAATAGTAAGATGTCCTCTAGCTCGCAGCTCCATGTACACAGCCCTTCAGCCTCGCCACACAATCTCGTCCTTTTTCTTCCTCGCAACTTTTTGTCTTCGTTGTGCACGTCGTAGATGGTAGACTTTGTTCCTTCAAACAAACCTTTTGCTTGGCTTCCGCCAAGCCTCCGACACCGCCATCAACGCATCCCACCAGTTCTTCTTTCACCCGCATACCTCCGGCAGCTAGTGGTGCCACGCCGCCTTGCCGCACCTCTCGCGTGCCACTGCCACCTCTCAAGTCCCTCCTCCGATAACCACTCCAAATGAGCCTCCCTCACCGCTAACCCTTCTAACCGGCCTTGTCCTCCGTCGCAAGAAAGTTGTGAGGACGATGTCCATCATCTCACCCACACACCATCGCCACTACTGGTCTGGAGGACAATCGGCAGCCATCCATTTAAATCCGGCAGTTATAGATGCCATCCCCAACTTAGAAACCTCGAAACACCAAGGCCTACCGTGAACCTAAACTCATCTGAGACGACAAGAGACTCGTTGGAGAAGAAGAGAAGCAGTTGGAGGAGAAGCAGTTGGAGGGAGATCTCATTATCTCAATGGGGATTTTCCAGTGAGATATTTCGCTTCTCTCTGCTTCTCCTTCTCATTTTCTTTCTTTTTTTTTGGATGTTCTTTGTTCCTACATTGACTGATTTCTGAATTTTGGGCGCCTCGATTTAAGCCTAAATCGAAATACTTTTTATTTATATTTTCAAAAGTAAAATAAGATGGAGTTCCTAGCTCGCTAATAAAAAGCTATATTAGCCATTAGCCAGCTAATAATTTGAGCTAATGGATCAAACAGGCCTCGTTGCCCAAAAACGCAATTCCTTTTTTATCAACAAAACTTATGCACTTGCAGGTTAATTATGTCCCGACCATCTGGTTCTTTCCCAGAGTTCTCTTGTTGTGCATACGAGGTAGAGTAGAATGGGAGGATGTTGCTTTTGTGGTAAATTATTTTTTTTATTTTCTTTTAGAATTTGAGATGCATTACAATTCGAGCAGTTCAATAACGGTTCTCCAACTCATAACTTGTTATTACATTTTAGAAAAAAGGTTCCAATTTACACCTCCAACAACTTATGTTTTACTACCTCCGTTCTTAAATATATGACACCATTGACTTTTTTCCTTGATTTGACTATTCATTTTTTCTACAAATATTTATGTAGAAACATAGGTCTATGAGTTAAATTCAAAGTATTATTGATATTAGATGTATTGGTACCCATTTTACTCTATTTAACAAACTAACTAATGAAATATTGTTGGTCAAAGTTGAAATAAAAAGTCAACATTGTCATATATTTAAGAACGGAGGGAGTGTATTTTACAAAAAACCCTGATTTACACCCCCTCAAAAAAAAAACTAAAGGACTGGACACGAAGACCTATCCGAGACTAGGGTCTAGGATCATTTGGTCCTTTGGGTGGTTTTTAATGCGTTTTATATTTTTGAAAATTTAAAACTGTTAATTTAAAAATTCATAACTAATTTATTTTAAATTAAAAATTGAAACTGATAACATTTTTTTCTAAAGGAAATACAACCTATCTTTTGGGACTCTATGTGGAGTTATTTACAAAATTTCTAGTATTTTATTACTTGTAGTCATACTTGTCTATTATTTAAATTGTTGTACGCTCTCCTTTATGTTTATCTGATTGACTAAGTCAATTGCGTGATGTTGGAGCCTAAATAGGACGGAGTACGGCATATGTGAGGTCATTGTCATCACCCCAAAAATTATATTATCATCACTAGATCGTCTTGGTTGGCCTATGGGTGTGATATACTGAAAAATGATAATTTAAATAAATAATATGTGTGACTACAAACATTAAAACACTAGGAACATAAAACAAATAAGATATAAATAACTCAAATAGAGCATCAAAATGTATGTTTCATTTTTTACAAAAAAAATGGTATCATTTTCATATTTGGGGAATTATTTATGATTTTTTAGATCAAAACTTTTTTGAAATATTCAATAAATAGAAAGCCATTTTTGAAACCACACCCAAATGACCAAATGTGTCTAGTCTTAATAGTTGTATGGCCCCCAATGTCTAGTCTTATAGTTTATATATGGTCAAAAGTTGGACAATCATGCTAATTGAAGAGTATAAACTGAACTTTTCCCTTTGTTTTTCTAGGACAACTTGTTATGTTTCATTTATTTGACAGTCCCGTAGCCATATTTTTGTAGTTATACCGCAATTTTCTCTAGCACAAATTCTAACGAGCATTCATAATTATCGTAGCAGTCATCTAGC
>CM014278.1:39601265-39638869 GCA_004135705.1 Alloteropsis semialata
CTTGAGCAATTGGTCCCTTTTTTTTCTTGAGCAACTGGTCCCTTTCTTATGGCTCACACTCGCACATCATCCTTTGGTTTGGACTAAATCAGACACTAATCCAAATAGAACGTCTCTCAGAGCTTAGTTTCTGCCTCTTTGTATCATCCTGCGTTGCCTTCGTCGTTCCCATCGCCGTCTCATTTTGGAAAAGCAAACAATTGTGCCTTGGTAAACTGATGGCAACAATCGTCATGCTCCCTTTCAAGCCCTGGCAAATCATACACTCTCTGTATATGGTAGATCGGTTCACATGACACTAAGGGTTTAGGAGCATATGTACCTGGTACTATTGGGATAAAAAGGCATGATAAATTTTTTCCCCATGAGCTAACTAGAGAGGCTTTCATTTTTGCTGCGTCCGTTTTGTAATTTTGTATCTTAACTTTTTTCATGACAGGATACACAACACACTAACTATTCCGTTCAGCTCAATACATGCAATTTTATGATTTCACATGCATGAGAAAAAAACACAGCAAAAATCAACAAAACACACAAAACTTGCATACTTCAAATAATTACAAACACATGAACTTGTGCAATGGATCCTTTTCCTCTGAAAAAACCTTTGCTAAACAAGGTTCAAAGATGTTCAGAATCCCCAATTTGCTCAATTTCAGAGCTGAAATTTTGAGTTCTCAAATGACATATTTTTTCCGAGTCCAAAACAAACCCCCCAAAGGCCAAAAGCGATCTAATCTAAAACAGAAGTAAAAATTTGTCAAGCCCGTTTCTCCGCGCTCTCTCGTGCCCGCCGCTCTCCTCCCTCCAGACTCCATTCCCTCCCGCTTCTCGTCGGGTCGCTAGGGTTTCTCACCTCCGCCTCCGCCCCAATTCCGCCCGATCCCCGCAAGCGATGGTCTCCGCCGCCGCGCCCTCCGGTGGGCCGGCCCACTCCGCGTCCAACGGCGCCGGGGGCGGCTCTCCCTCCGACAGGGGCGGCGCCGCGCCCTCGGCCTCGGCATCGGTCTCCACGCCGGCCAGCGAGAGCACCGTGGCCCGCCGCCTCAACGGACTCGACCTCCAGGGAGATGACGCGCCATCGTCGCAGCCAGCCGCGAGGTTCGTGACCCCCGCCGCCTTGATTCCGTCGTTGCTCGAGCTTGGGTGCCCGCTCCCCCCAGCTTAATTTCCTTGCTCCGGGAGATCGTTAGATCGTGTGATGTGCCGCGTGAGCTGGTGCGTTTTGCAGGTTTGAGCTGAGGGGGTCTGGTCGTGTGAATGGTACCACGCCGATCTACATTTGTTTGGGCGCTAGATTTACTTCAGTGTAGGCGTTAGCTTGTTATGGTGTGTCGGAATTAACGAATTGGTGCAAGTGGTGACTAGTGTGTTTGGAGGATGCTGTTGAACCTGAGCAAGTTGTTATGACTGTTTGTCGTTAGCGTCGCAGCATGATTGATAAACTTAATTGTCTCAAATTCGCTTCTCAACTTATCATTATCTGTTATCTAGCTAGTGCTTGTGGTGTTCCAACCACATTGCTCTTACATCTGGTTAATAGATTCTATCATTAACAGATGACAACTCTTGCAATTGTCCTTTACTCCTTTTATGTAGATCTTGTAGCAGCTCATGTGCACATTTGCATGGAGAACATCACTTCTGGATGATTTTTCTGTTTTTGCTACTTTTGATTTATGTGTGACTAAATCTGCATCCCCTTGTGACTTCTTTAGGTGTGTATCTTTCCGTTGTTGGATACTCTAGCTTAATAATTGATCCAGAACAGTTAGTATTTATAGCACTTAAAAATTTGTTTTGCTTTACCACATTGCAATTTGAAACGTTTCGTATCTTGTTGGAGAACATCCTTCTTTATGATTTTTCTGTTTTTGCTACCTTTGATTTATCTGTGACTAAATCTGCATCCCTTTTGACTTCTTTAGGTGTGTATCTTTCCGTTGTTGGATATTCTAGCTTATTAATTGATCCAGAACTGTTAATATTTAAAGTAATTAAAAATTGTTTTGCATTAGCACATTGCAATTTGAAATGTTTCATATTTGTTAACTTTGTCTTGCATTATACCTGGTTTTATTTACTTCTCTTTCCATTCTTAAAACATATTGTTAAAAACAGCTGGTTCTCTATTTGTAACGCAGCAAGAAGAAAAAGAGAGGGGCACGTGCTGTTGGTCCTGACAAAAATGGCCGTGGATTGCGCCAATTCAGCATGAGAGGTGGCTTGAACAGTTCCCTTACCACCGTAACTTTATGATTTTACTTCCTTTTGGTTTGTGAGAGTACAGGAAAAATTGAACGATGTAAAAAAAAAAACTCTCCTCTTTTTTCTCAAGTGTGGCTGGAATGAAGGCTTGTTTGTTTTTTTGCTTTATTTTCTTCATATAAGACCTGTGCTGTACTATGCTCATGAACCTGTTTAATGAGTACTTCACTGCTTGCTATCGTTAAAAGGTCTCAATGATTTTTTTTCTTATTTATTCTTCAGTCTGTGAGAAAGTTGAAAGCAAAGGGAGGACAACCTACAATGAGGTATTCAATCGTTTTTCTACATATAAGAAATACAGTTTTGTTATGGTGTATGTGTGGTCACATTGTATAGCATCCTTTTGCATTGTAAATTCAGTATAGCAGCCGGCAAAACTTGTTACTGACTACCATTAGAGTGCTACAGAACATACTGGTGCACCTGCAAAGACTTCTAAAGTAACCAAATCTGTTTTATCCAGTGATCTGGTATGCTTTACTCTGGTATGAATTTGTAGCAAAAGATCTAGTATCTCCACTGTTCATACTACCAGTGTGGACTTCCCATGTTTTATTTACCAATGTTGATATGCACTGAATGACAGTTTGCTTGCCACCTTTTTCAATATCACATTGGTACCTTTCTGGGACACACTAGCACAAATAGTTTTAAGAAGTTTGTGGTTTGTCAGTTTTTTGAAAAAAAAAACACCTAAAAAATAGAACAAACTCTTAAGCAATTTAACTTATTTGGGGAAGAAAGTTAATGGATTCTTGCAACTTCACAATAATTTGGATACTGATTGATCTAGAAAAATAAAGAAAGTTATTTGGATTTTGATCTAGATTAGGAATAAATCTTGGTGTAACAATGGAGGGATAGAGATTCACTTTAGGGTTTGTGCCCTCCATCACTTAAATCTTTTTAAGTAATGAGAAACAAGGCACCCCTTTTCTCCTGCATCTCCTCTATCAATCTTGTTGCTGTTTCAGAAAAATTATACATTTGGCCTGCCTTTTTCAGGTGGCTGATGAACTGGTTGCTGAGTTTTCAGACCCCAACATTAATATTGACGCTCCAGATCCTGATAATCCCTCCGCGGTAAGAAATACTACTGCAACTCTTGGTCAGCTACACATAATGTATTTAAGTGCAGTATTCTGATATGTGAAAATTGCAGCAACAATATGATGAAAAAAATATTCGAAGAAGAGTTTATGATGCGCTGAATGTCCTGATGGCTATGGGCATTATATCTAAAGATAAAAAGGAAATACAGTGGAAAGGCTTGCCTAAGACAAGTGCGAATGATATTGAGGAATTGAAGGTTCTGTTCTTGCCTCTAATAATGTATATGCTGACAGTTTACTTTTTCTAATCATTTCATTAAGTTTATTCACATTTTGCAGACAGAGATTGTTGGATTGAAAGGACGGATTGACAAGAAAAATGCATATTTGCAGGATTTACAAGATCAAGTAAGGATTTAACATGTTCTATATTATTTTGGTTACGTGATATGTCAACTGATAATGTGAATATTCTCTCTATCCGGTCTTATAAATTGTGACTGGGGCAATATGTGGCACTTTTGATTCATAAACTTTAAAATATGAAATATCCAGCACTGCAAACTATATAGTTTCCATCATGCTATGTTGCGCATGAGACTTTGAATAATTACATTAAAGAATTAACTCCACCTAGTGCTTCAAAATTGAGGGAAGCACTTGGTGCATACTTGTGCCACACCATGACACCAATCGGGTGCATTTTTTTTTGGGGACACCAATCAGGTGCATTTAGAATTAGGCGAATGCTTAGTTTTCCTCTCTGCTCTTTTGTTACATTTCGTATTTTTTGGAAGTTAATGTGGAAGCCCCCTTTGTGTAAGTTCGACTATATTATTAAAGTGAAAGTAAATCCAGTTGCTGTATGGATCTTAGAAATGTCTATTTTGGAGATTCCTGAATGATAATTGTAATTACCTGCTCAGAGAACTTAATGGCTACTGCTTCTGCATTGCATAATTTAAGTATGAATGCAGTGTCTATCAGAACTTATTATTATTATTATTATTATTATTATTATTATCATCAATCATGGTCCAGAATATTAGTTGCAAGTTCTTGTTTCTAGACAATCCATATGTTGCTAACTGTATTTCTCCCAGACTTAGTAATTATATCTTTACTTCATGTTTAATGTTGAAATTGAAATGATTTGAAAGTTCGTAATTAAATTGATCGTTTGTGCCATTTATTTTTTGTATTTCCTCATGTTCAGTGAATCTTATGGTGATTTTCTTTTTATGAAGTATGTAAGTCTCCAAAACTTGGTACAACGAAATGAGCAGCTTTATGGATCAGGAGATGCGCCTTCTGGTGGAGTGGCCTTGCCGTTTATACTAGTTCAGGTAAAAAGAACGCTTTGTCTTCTTCAGATACAGGTCTAGAGACTAACTCATCATCATGTTTGAATGCTGGTGCTGTAGATTCTATTATACTGTTTCAAAAAGAGAACGCTTTGAGCCAGTTTAGAGCTTAATCGTAGCAAGCTAATAGATGCACCATGTACTTGATGGGAAACATTCCAATTCCATCCAGTACCCACTTTGTTTTCTTATTTTAGTAGCAATTTTGCTACCATCTCATATCAAAAGAAAATCATGGTGTCTTCTCACCCACTACATATCAATAGTTTTTTTTAGGTTATTAGATGGTACTTAGCTACCAAGTCTAATTTTTAAGTTACTAGGGTTTCAATACATGAAAAAAAAAACTTGAGCAAATAACTCCACACACACAAGAAAAAGAGAAAGGAAATTAGCAGTAAAAACATGCCACTGCTGGAAACAAATGAGACCTGAAACCATCAGCGTTGAGGCGATGCTGCAGCATAAAACTCTGCTGGCTTTGCTACAATTACCTCTATTCATCACTTGCATTCCTTGTGTTATACCTTTTTCAACTTTGTTATGGATATTCCCCCACTTTTTCATGACCATGGTGGCAAATACCTCTTTTTGTTCTGTAACAGACTCGTCCTCATGCAACTGTGGAAGTGGAGATATCAGAAGATATGCAGCTGGTGCATTTTGACTTTAATAGGTAAAACAAGAGTTCTATTGCGTTCTTCATGTTATGCATCTTGTGATAAGAATGTGTTAGATCTATAACAGTATATTTCTGGATGATTTAACTATTTCATTGCATGATTTTTCTGCTATTGGTACATGCAACTCTCTATAATTATTTGTGAATGATAGGTTGGTTGCAAAAAAAACTTCAAAGTGGCCTGTTTAGTTCTAAACAGGGGGGCTGATGATTTTTCTCTCTTCTTTGATCTTAATGCTCAGTCTAATAGCAGATGGAATACCCAGTTCCTTGATTAGTATTCAGTGAAGAACATTTAACTAGCCTTTTACTCTCTTGAGCGTTTTCCTCATTTCTGCAATGGATACTTCCAAAATTTGGGTTCTACCTTCAATATCTTGTGTACATTCTAGAGTAAACTGAAGTAATTTAGTCTTAATAACTGCATGAAGACTCCAAGTGCTAGCCCTTGCTGACTCTTGTATTTATGAAAATGCAGCACTCCATTTGAGTTGCAGGATGATTCCTTTGTACTGAAAGCAATGGGGTTATCTGGCAAAGAAGAAACTGATGGCACCCAAGCCCCTGTTGCCAATGGAGGTGAGTGCTCAAGTACACCGAACGATTATTGGCATCAATCACCGCAGCCTGCAAGGACAAGAGGAGTTAGGCCACAAAACTCACCCCCTATTCCAGGGATACTAAAAGGGCGTGTCAAGCATGAACACTAGGCTTTGATACGGGTCGCGGTGTTGTGGGAGATACTTGGTTTGTTCCCCAGTTAGCTTTACATGTAAAGATGCTTGTAAATTATATCGGTAGGGGCAGTGGCAGTCTAATTTTACTTTTCTAATGCTAGTTTGATGGGCGTCATGATGTGCCAGAGGTAGACGCCTGGCTCACTTTTAACTCCTAGGTTTTAGTTATCTTGTTGAGGAAAAGAATCTTTGGTCTAGTGTAATTGGTTAGAATTATCTTCTGGAAATAGTCAGCATCGTATTTAAGATGAGAGTAAGTATTCCAGGATATTGAACGCTTCTTTTGTTAGGTTTGTGTTGGAGAATGCAGATATTAAACAGGCACCTACAATATTGCAGTGCATTTGAAGTCGTACGGTAGAAGGAAGACAAATTTTTGACAAATCAGTTGCTTTTTGGTGTCATGCATGGCAAGCTCCTGCCTATTGTTTCATCTGCAGACAATTAGATGGCGTTTGGTTCATAGTTATGTAACGTAATCGGATTACAGCCGGCAAGCAATTCTGTTAAACACGTTTGGTTCGACGTGGTCCGTAATCAGGTACCCTGTAATCGATTACCGGACTATTCAAATTTGATTCCCCCCATTTGCCACTGTTATCGCTGTTACCGCCGCACCGTCGCGGCTCGACGATTCGAGTTGGCGCCGCCTCCTCGTTTCCCGTCGCGAGGAGCTCCGCCCATGGCGGACACGTTGACGATGAGAGCCTCTAGTGCCGCTCGTGCATCCCCAACGTGCGAATGTCGAGCCGCTCTGCATCTTTGTCTTCCCTGCACAAGGGGCCCCATCTGTCCAGTACCATATCCTATCCGACAAGAGCAACATCAAACGCGTATGCGTTCTTCGATCCTACCTCCTGCTAGCTCGACGGGAGCATCAATGAGCTGCGGACCTGCGGTTTTTCCCAAACAAGCAGAGCAGTACCTATCGCTGCTAGTTCTGTCTTCTGTCTGCTACAAATATTGAAGGCTACTGGTGCTGTCAAGACGAAGTGGATCTCTATTATCAGGCAACAGGAACGGACGACACTGGTATTTGATACCGTTGCACTCTCAAAACCAAACAAAGACACTAACCAATGATCCCACCTCTGATTACGCTGTAACCTGATTCCATTTTCATTTGCATTACCGCTGCTTGAACCAAACACTATGTTATTTTTTTAAAAAAAAGTATGAACGAGCTACATGTATGTTTGGAGCTGTAAATAATTTCGTGCTGAGGACAAATCATGTCTCAGGAAGCACATCCAACGGCTGAAAAAATGAATTGACTTACCCCTGCTTCTGGTGACAATGGTGACCTCCTTACTCCAAGAGTTTTTAAGGCTCCACAAAACTTTCTTTCCATATTCTTTAGAGTTTGACCGTAAGAAGATTTGAAGCCGTCCTGCTTGGTCTCTCGGAGGCGCTTGTTACAGCCGCCAATAGACCTGATTAGTGTTCATTGTAATAAACTACATCAAACTCTTCAATGTTTGGTGAATGCTAGCTAGGCTTCTTCAATGCGTGCATGCTTATCGGTGTTGCATGAGCTATTTGGTTTTTATCGTTCACAAGCTCCGAACTGCCGAAGGCGTGGATACGGTGCTAGTCCACGGCCGTGAAAGCAGCACTCAAGTCCAAGGGACGTGAGGAAAATAGACTAGGCTCGGCACGCCGTTGGGCTGATTAAAGATTAAAGTCTTGCTGGAACTTTTGACAGACTTTAGATTCTTGTTTTGGCATGAGGAACTGAGTTGGTTCCTCCATTCCTCATGCAAAAAAAAAAAGGCCCTGCGGTGGAAGATGCTGACGACAACGGCAGCCGTCGAGGGCGCGCGATGCCTATTCATGCGGTGCCATGCCAAGGAAATCGAGCAATCGAGCTCCGTATTATGTCACCAAACAAGAAAACAAGCAGGTTATCTGTGATCCTCTGCATGCGAGTAGGAGGATCTCAAGAATCGAACAAGGTCGCAGAGAATAAGAATTTAGCTCAGGTGCTGGGCCATCCGTAAAATTCGGTCAAAACGTTCGGGTTCGCCAGCACCTTTCTATTTTTTTCCCAAAGGACCGCAATAGTTTTGCCGCAAATTTATTAGACGATAAAAAACAAAAAAAAAAGAGAATTACACCCAAATTACAACCAGCTTGGCCTAGAGGCCATCCAGCTAAACAACTCTTGCTAATAAAATAAAAAGGTTGTACCAGAGTACAGCAAAAGGAAGGTATACAAACAAGGACCGAGAAAACCTATGGTGTGTTTGGTTGAGCTGTAACTTTTGAAAAAGTAGCTGTGAGTTGTAAAAAAGTAGCTGTGACCTATGGGCTGTGGGCTGTCAAAAAACCGTTTGGTGGAACAGCTGTGGCTTTTGGGACTGCGGGAGGGAGACGCGAGCGGACAGGAGGCAGAAAAAGAAAACGAACTGGTACGTAACTTATGAGTGGCAGATGGGTAATTTCTGGACCCAAAAGTCAGCAAAAGCAAGGGAGTGTGGTGCTTTTGGATTTACACTAGACAAAAGTTGGCTTTGGCAAAATCATCTATGAGCTTTTGGTCCCTTTGGTTCAGCTTTTGGCTTTTGGAAGCAAAAGCCACGGCCAAAAGCCCAACCAAACACACCCTACAATCTATTGGTTTTGATGAAAAAACTGTTTTGGACGGCCAAAAGCCCAACCAGACACACCCTTACAATCTATTGGTTTTGCTGAAAACACTGTTTTGGAAGCCGGTTTTGGAGTCCAAAACCAGTTTAAAATACCAGCCCCACAGATTTTACAGGTGTTTTCTAAAAAGGCTGGTTGGATGACTTATAAAAGAAAAAAGGCTTAGAGCATCTCCAGCAGTCTCCTATTCTCCAATCCAACTACCATATTGGGATCCCCTTAATCTTTCCCTTTTCCCAAAAATTATTGGAACAAACCAATAATCCACCCCACTCAAATAGAGAGGGGGTTATGACTCTCCCAATACGGTAGTTGGATTAGAACAAGATTATTGAGAGACTGCAAAAGTAACTCTCCCAATAATAATGAAAGAGTTATTGAGACACCCTCATTAACTAGTTATTGAAAAATATGTATTGGGAGACTGCTAGAGATGCTCTTACACGGGTAACGAAGCCTTCCACCAGGGAAAAAAATCACCTCTCGAACCCACGCTAAAAATATGGCAAAAGTCGGTCGAACCATTGTCGCCCCCTCGCTCTCGTCCTGAGATGAAACCCTATGTACGCTGTCTCCTAGACATGTTGTGTCTTGCATGTAACCTAGAAAATAACAAGAGATTAAATTATGCATTGATGGAAGGTATTTTATCACGCTAGTCTCTATGTGAGTTTCATGAACATTAAATTTTATGCCACATCATCGATTTTGCAGATGTGGCAAGATCTTTACGAGGAGAGAGAAAGGGAGTTTCATCACGTCAGAGGAGTTTATCCTCATAAAAATCAACTGGCATAGTTATCTAGTTTAAAGTTGCGATGAAACTTTGCAATGAGATTGGCATAATAGTTTCAAATATTTTTATATGACATGTCACTAATAGTTAATCGTGTCTATGAAACTCACATTGAGAATGGCCTTATGCGATAGGGTAGAGGTTAACATGTCAAAGCCGAACTTGTTGACACCAAGCAGCGTACAAGGCTGGCCTAACAAATTGCCACCAGTTTGCCACCCCGGCTGTTTGAAGTTTGGGCTGTTTTGAGGTTTGGGTTGCGTTTCAATGGCTGCGGCGCATTGTCCACAAGGAGCCGGAGCCGGTGGTGGGGCAGCTCAGGCCGAGGTAAGGCAGGAGCGGCTGCTGCGGTGGAAGCAGTAACGCCAAAACAGGGTGGGATGGCAACTGTCGCCAAAGCAAATATAATAACGCCAAATGATACAGCAGTACAGCACAGAAGGCTGCCTGAACCATTTTGACTGAAGCTGCGGCCACCTAATGGAACGGAACCTAAGGAGGTTAATGTTGCAGACAGCAAGTATAAAAAATAAAAATGATTTCGCAAGCCCTACACTTTCCAAGTGGGCTCGATTCATATCTTCAGCATGCAGACCAAATAAATCACCAGTCGATCAAGCATGTTGTATTCTAGGGATATCGTCCAGAGGCCAAAAGGAAGAGGAAAGAAAAAAGGCTGGTCACTACGTGACGCCCTATAGTAGTACATCAAACATTGGAACTGACACCAGAGTCGCAGCTATCCTGCGGTACAGTTAACCAAGTTGTTCGTCTAACCTCCAGCAAATACAGCACTTACTAGTCCGACCAATCTAAAGCTGGTCTTGCCAACTCTTCCCCACATAAGCTCTTCACAGGTTTGGGAACTTCGCACTATACTCCTGTGCGGACTGCAGAAAACAAGGGGACATTTTGAAACGAGAAAGATTAAGAAAAAGAGCAAAGGGTATTGACAACAAAGGTAATGACATTACCATAAATGTTGCCGTAATCATCTTGCCGGCAAACCATCTTCCATGAAGTGCTTGTTGGGCCTTTGATGCTGCAGTCACACTATCAAACTGCAGATACACAAAACCTGCAGTATTTCTGCTCCAACAACATATGCAACAGGTTAGATGACAGAAAGTTGAGAAAACACTGCTACATAAAATGATTAAATGAACCTACCAACTACAGTATTTTCAGGAGGTCCAAAATTCAAAAAGATGACAACCACAACAAAAGTTGGTACACGTTGAGAAAAAGGCCTCAGGCTCAGATTAGGAACAAACAGACAGACCACAAATGATAGGCGTGTTTTAATCAGGGAAAAGTCAAATTTTACAAACTTTGACCAATTATTAATTAAATTATATGTAAATTTAGTTTATAAAATTTATATCAGTATATTTGTATTCGAAGAGGTTTTGAGATGATATTGAGTCTTTCATAATTGTCATTATATTATAAGAGTAATTAAGAGTCAAAATTTACTTTGAATGACTTTTCCTCATTCAAAATATGCCTATCATGTCTGGACAGAGGGAGTAATTAAGTTGTCTAAGCTGAATAGCTGACTGCAGTTGCAGTACAACACGAGCGAAGGACACCAAAGATAATAACAAAATGAAAAAGCTGACTTACTTGTCAACAAAAATGTGCTTCACTGCACCAAACTTGGAACATTCGTCCTGGACATCATCTCTAATATCCAGATCAAAATCAGGATCTGTCTGCAAAAATGAAAATGTCTTCAGTCAGGATTGTAAGATGCAGACTGAGTGTATAAAATTATGGGCATAGAAAATAAAACAGGAAATACAATCACCATTGCTGAATTATTAATATATTATGAATCAGCCGAACAAAAACTTATCACATGCACCTAAAACAAAATAAAAGCATGTGCAGAAGTGGAAATACCTCCACCGCGGGGTCAAACATGTTCTTAAGCAATAAGAATTCTGTAGGCGTAGATATGGTTGCAGATTGAGTGGTAACAGGAAGCACAGGTGCTCCAGGAACTAATCCAACAGCAGGAATTGTTGGTGGTACAAGAGAAGCAACTGCTGGGGCCCCAATAACTGATGCAGCTGGTCCTGGTATAGCCACTCCAGCAGCACCAATACCACCAGTTAAGCTGTATAACAAAAAAAGAACAAGAAAGTCAAGGGAAACACAACGTTTGAGTGTAATTATGTACAACAAAAACAATGTGAAAATAAGCAGAGCTTCTAGAAGAATGAACTTAGCAATAAACATACTGAGAAAGTCCCGATGCTAATTTGTAGATATCACTAAAATAGGTTTAGCTACAAAATGATGCTTGCCAGCATGCTTTATCAGCATCCATAGAGGAGAACTACTCTCTCCACTCCAAATTATAGTTCACTTTAGATTTGTCCCAAGTCAAACTTCTTCAACTTCGACAAAGTTTATAGGCACCAACATTTACAACATCCATTTAGTTTCATTAAATCCACCATGAAATATGTTTGGATAATGTATATATTGTGGCACTATAGATGTTAATATAGTTTTCTAAAAACTTGAATGTCAAGAGTAGTTTGAAATGAGACAAAGCTAAAGTGAGCTGTAGTTTATACCGGAGGGAGTAACATTTTAACTAAGTCCAACAATGGAACCCCATCCCCACATTACAAAATTTTGTGGACTGACAGGTAACAACGTTATGCAGTGCACCCTTAGCTTGGATTTCAGTATAGCTTTCACAATTGACAGAACAAAATTGTTAATTTACTTATGACAAAATATCCTATTTAAAATTAGCAACTGAAGCATGACAGGAATCAAGCCAAATTGAGCGTGTCATGCACTTTGCATTATGTTAGGGAAGAATTAACAAATACCTTGTTGCAGTGCCACTCCTGTCCAATTTGAGCATAAGGGCAGCTCTGGAACTTGCATTCAATGACTGCACATGTTAAAAATACACATCTCAAATACATGGGCATAACCCTTTAGCAAACAATTATATATTTAGGTTCACAGGTTAACCAACCCAACCCCTTCCCCTCTAGCATGGCAAGAGAAGAAAATTTTAGAAGCTATCAAAAAGGTCTGAATGCTGAAAAAACAGATATAAGGTGAACTAAAGTATTCACATGTTTAGCACATACAGTGATTGCCAGCATATTGCTAAATCTACATGTTATGACAAGATACAATGAGCATAGTACAAATGAATCCAGCTACAATATGGATTCAGGCCGAGCTATTTTCCTACTTTGACATATATGTAGCTTGCAAATTGTAGAGTATTGATCTGAACTACTAATGTGCTTGAGATCCACAAACACGACTCCACTGCATACAAGTCCAGCTTTCCTAAAGTATACAACTTAGATGGAAAGATTGATGTAAAATGTTTCTATCCCAATGGCTAACAAGAACATTAGAAAACTTGGTGGTTGCATGACGACTCGAAAAGAATTTTCACAATAATTATAAGTATCTGAATAACCCTAAGAAAATTCAGAAGATTAAGTTATATATTTGCAAGGTTAAAATCCTATCAGAGATGTTGAACCAAATACCAAACTAACTCTACTCACCAAGCCTCCACCTTCATCGTCATCTAAATCTCCAGTAGTTGCTCCACTAACTTGGACTCCCACATGATCAGTAACAGCGGAAACCTGGTTAAAACAATTACAGAAAAATGTTAGATGGATAAACAGATGTCTCCATGTATTAATGTGTTCAGTAAACCATATGATGGCCATGAAATGTTAACCTTAATAACTCTGCCAGCGATATCAAGCTGCCCATTCAAGCTCTGTGCAGCTTTTGCATCTTCAAGCCGTGCAAACTGCATGGTACAACAATGGGTTGAGCAATTGAGCACAGACACAATCAAGCAAGGCAGAACTTCAGGGGTCACTTACCTGAATGAAACCATAACCTTTGCAAAGTCCAGTCATTGGGTCTAGAGGGAGCTGTACGAGCTCCACTTGCCCAAATGGTTCGAACACCTGGAGAGAAATTCATCACGACAGATAATACAAAGTGAGGACTAAATAGAAGTCATTTCTTTCAGAACAGAATAGAAAGCATCCTCAACTAAAACAGGATTTTAAAATATGGACTTGAGGAACCCAGCAATTAACAAAACTAAGCTTTATTCATTATATTTCAGACAGCACAAGTGAAACCCTCAAACTCACACGAACTACCTGTGGACTAGCAGTTATTTAATATACCTTATTAAGGGGAAGCACCAAGAAATCCCAATAAATCTAAGTGAAAAATGCTAATTGTAGTTTCTCCTCTTTTCTTTTGTTCATCAAGCACTAGGGAAAACCATATAGCGAAGAAAAAAATTATACATTTATAGTTTTAAGGGGGGCAAGTAAAATAAGATCATATAGGATCATTAACCTGTCTCAATTGGTCCTCGGTGATATTAGAGTGAAGATTGCCAACATACAACTTTCTTGCTCCACCTGAAGCTGCACCACCTGATGTCGCATTGGACTGAACTAAGTTCTTTTCAGCTTCAGAGGGCTTGACCATTACTGCTTGTCCAAGAAGTGGTTGACCAGACAGCGCAATTGCCATTGGAACGGACATAACGTCATAGAACTCGATGTACCTACAAATTCAGATATATGATTAGTACGAACATCGTAGCATCAAAGAGAAGACATTTTCCTGTCAAAAAAGAAAAGTAGGTCAATAAGTGGGGCGTCATATGTTATGATATTTCATATTTTCACAGAAAACTTCAGCATTTTGATCAAAATTTGTGTAGGAGGTTTTCGAACTTGGTTCTTGATTGCCCCCTTTATTGCCTAGAAACCTGCACCAAGTGTTTGTCAAATACACTGGAATCAAACTGTCCTCGACTGCTGACTGACATCAGAATGATCTAATATTCCATCTTACTTGTAAATTGCCGATAATCCCAGCAGGTAGACCAAATAATAAAATTTCATTGTGCAATCCTGTTGAGTATGACAAATTGATGAAAAATGATCCCCATGAAAATGCAAAAAATGTACTACAAAAGACGCTCACACAATCATATGGCCGCAAAAAGCAAACTTAACAAAATCTGATAGGTAACAGTCAGAAAATTATATATCTATTTTGAAAGATGTAAATCCCCAATGTGCAAAAGTTTCTCAATAAGCAATGTTCCTAGTAACTCCATGCTAAAGCATCGGTACCTTTGCAAGAAGTAAAACATACTTAAAAATCAAAGAGCAGGACAATCATTTAAGATGTCTTACTGCACATGACAAAACTGTCAACTAACAAATGACAACATGTGACAAGCATTCCATTCTTTTTCCACACAATATATTTTTTAAAGGTTTCCTGTGCACAAAAGTGTGATCAGATTCATCCAGGACGCAACCAAAAACCTTAACCACCCCCCCCCCCCNAAAAAAAATTGTGCCCCAATTCTGGAGAAAAATAAAGCTAAACTCCTGATACTGCTCATCAAATACACTACAAACACAGACACACACAGGCTCGGAGCATTTCTAGATTACAGCAATACAGTAGAATCAGGATTATAAAAGGTATCTAGTACTCACCCCACTCCTTTAGAACGCCGTGAGTTTCGGTCCATAATAAGGCGAACATCACGAACCTGCAAAAAGTCAACAACCAAAAAATTAGAATACCTATCAAAATCCCAATCATACAATAGGAGAAACATTATCCCTTTCGTAGAGTTCAGACACTTAAGATTGTAAGCATGCAAAATTCCTAAATACAGTTGATATGACATATTAAGTCTCATATGTGGGTATTTGACAATGAATTCCATTTCACTAAAACACAACAATGTGTCACATTAGATACAAGACTTTCAAGTTCATAAAAGACACAGCAAAGAAATGCCTTCCGCATCAAATGATGAATATTTACCCACCTAGTACCAACATATAATGAAACAAAGAACACTCATACAATCAGGAAGCAGTACAAGGCCAGTATGCTCTAACCTTTCCAGCCCTTGAGAAGAACTCATAAACATCTCTTTCGTCTGCCTTCAACGATAGCTGTGGTAATGCTTGCAAACATTAGCTCAATGAGTTAATCTATAAACTAACAAAGTAGGGCATTTTAGTAAAAATCAACCTGGAAGGCAAATACAGTCCTCTGGTCTCTTTCTGGATCAACTTCTGGCTCTGCACCATCATCTTTCCTACGCCTGCACAACAAGGAATAAAAAGATATTTAACCAAGCAGCATAAGCAATGCATGAAACAGTAAGAAATAGAACTGTGACTATAGATGACATAGTCTTTTATTAATTAGCAACCCTGATAAGCACAAACCATGGAATGCCTTCAAGCATTTCATCGTGCTAACCCAAGCCCTGTTGCTAATTTCCAAGTATTCCACAAGGATTTCAAAAAAGAATGGTGACCTGATATCTTGAGTCAGGCCCAATTGCAGATACCATCTGAAGGGAGCTCTACGCCTCTACCATATCATATCTGCGAGTTCCCATATTAATATTCAGTATTAAAAGTTAACAATCCCAGACGACAATATCAGTAAACTTCAGTCGTCTGTAAGCAGCCCTACAGTATATAGCTACAAGATTCCTACCAAAATTGAGAATCACACACTCAATAAAGCAAATCCAACTCAAATCTATATAGTCTCTTAAAGTATGTCCAAGCCCTCCGGTGACAATTGACAACTGACTATCCAAAGGGCTTGTGACACGAAAATTGGCATGTATGAATCACATCAGCCTTTTCTCAATTGCAGTCCAAACAGCAAACGAGGCAATCGACTTTGAATTGCATCGGACCGGCACCAATAGCAGGATTGCATAGGGAGAGTCTACAAAATCGCACCTGACATCACGGTCGCGGTAGTGGTGGCGCTCGCTGCGCTCCCGCTCCCGCTCCAGCTCCCTCACCATCTCCTCCTCCTCGGCGCGGCGCCGCTCCGAACGGCTCCGGCTCCTCCGCTCCCGTTCCACCTCCCTCTCTCTGGGGCGGTGCCTGTCCCCCCTCTCCTTCTCCCGGTCCCTTACCTCCCTGTCCCTGTCCTTCCCATCCCTGTCCTTCCCCTCCCTGTCCCTGTCCTTCCCGCGGCTGTCGCGGCTCTTCTCCTTGTCCTTCCCGTCATCCCGGTCCCGGTCGCGGTGCTCGCGGCTGCTGCGGTGCCGGTCCCGGTCGCGGTCGCGGTCCTCCCCGGAGCGGGAGCGCTTCGATACGCGGTCCTCGCCGCCCTCGCGGCGGCGCGAGCCGCGGTCCTTCTCGCCGGAGCCGGAGCCGTTGGCCGGCGGGGCGGCGGGCTCCACCGCCTTCTCCAGGTACTCGTACTCGTCGAAATCCATGGCGGCGGTGCGGGACGCGGCGCTAGGGTGGATCCGGTTGCGGCGGCGTAACCCTAGACGGCGAGGGAGAGCTGGGGAGGCAGGCTAAACCCTAGAGCATGGGGAGGGGGAAACAAGTGGTCTCGGCCTTCTAGATTGGGTCCTGCCTGCCTGGCTGTCAAGTGCGTTTGCTAGTTTACCGTAGCAGATGGTGTGTTCCCGTACGGCCATACCATACCATACGGACATATGGCCAGGAAATTTCTTTAAGATTTTATGGCATTAAATTCCATGAAACATCTGCAATTTGGCTGACGTGTCAAAGTCTTAATAAAAAATAAGAAAATTTATCCTATGTGAGAGGAGTTTCCTATGAAACTCAACCGGCACAGTTACTTAGTATCCAATCTTCATAACAGTGCAATAAAATTGTGCACTGAGACTGGCCTAAGTTGATACTAATAAGTAATATCAGTTTAGGAAAAAATAGATAATAAGTAGTATCTGTTCTTTTTCCAAACGAATTTAGGGAAATTTCGAGGGAAGTTTGGATCATAATTTTGCTTAAATAACTACAAATTATGATAGAGGCATACTCTCTCTTATACTAAAATAAAAGGCATTTTGCTTTTATTCTAAATCAAACTAGTTTTAATTTGACCAACTTTATAGAGAAAACATATTGACATCTAACACATCAATAAGTAAATTATGAAAATTTATGTCATATAGAAATAATTATGCTTGTTTGATATCATAAATATTATTGCTCTTTTTTATAAATTTAGTCAATTTAAAATATTTTGATCGAGTACAAATCAAAATGACTTGTTTTTCAAGACGGAGGGGTAGTTATGAAAACAATGTTTAGGAAAACAAGAGATTACAAAGTCATACTTATTTGAGGCGCTGTTGCGAGTACCAAGTCGTCTCATTTGTTGAAATTGCTATTGTAAATTGGGCCAATGCCGAAATCGGGTCAGAAAAGAGTGATCAAATTATAACCATGCCAAAAAAATGTCAAAACGAATCAAATGTGTTGCCCAGAACAAGAACTACATATAAGATGTATATATTTAGGGAGCATAGTCTTTTTTAGAGCAGCAGATTGCCCAACAAATTAAAGGCTCCTAACCAACTATTTTTTCTTCAAATCTTCGGTCCACATAACCTAGCCAAAAGCAAAACACATGCAAAACATTATTAAGCGGTCCTAAACCAAAAGTGGTGTGTTTAGAATTGTTTGGCTAGAAAACTTGGTAAAATTAGTCATCACACTTACACAATGAAATCCAAAAATGTAAATGCTCTGATAGACCGATTTTAACTCTCATTTGTTGGATCGAGTAAGGTATGTGTTGGAAAAAAAAAGGTGTATTTGCAGCCGGCTCAAGTGCCTGACAATTAGCTAATTCTTTTTGACCCACACATCTTGGAAATTTTGACATGGTCGTTTATCGTGTCGAGCTAATTCTTTTTTGACAATTTGCTAATTATTTTTGACCCACCAAATTTTGACAATTAGCAAGTTTAGGTTTTTGAGGTTTTAGGCCTTTTTCTTTTTGCTCTGTTGAATGTTCCGGGTCAACAAACTCGCCCCGAGCCCGCTCGATGGCTTGGTCGGTCAGACCATTTTTGTGTGGGTTAACTTTGGACCGAACAAGCCCACATAAAGAGAACCCAAAGTTAATATTGGGCCAGATAATTAAATAGCGGGAGGCAAGGGTCCGAAATTGGCCGCACTTGTTGCTTCCTCTCTCTCTCTCCTTCTTTTAGCAAGGAAAAAGTCCTATTTACCTCTCTGGATTATGAGCCGAGTCCATCTTTCCTCCTCGAACTCGAAAACCGTCCATTCTGTCTCCTCAGATTCCTAAAACCGGACACATAACCACCCCGACCCGGTTTTGTCTGTTTTGGTGAGTGGTTTTAAATTTTTTTATTTACAATTTAGTCCTTATATCTTAAAATGATTATTACTTTTTGTCTGTACCTCCGATTTAGGTGATTCTTACGGTCACGCGTTCATAACGGTGAGCTTTATCTTTTAAAATGGTCTTTATACTATTTTATTACTATTTGTTATATTATTCTTATGTTATTGTGTAAAAACAATAATATAAGAAAAGTAAAACAAACAGTTACAAAATAATATGAACAACATTTTAAAAGACAAAGCTCATCGTTACGAACGCATGACCACTAGAATCACTTAAATCGGAGATACGAGAAAATAGTAATCATTTTAAGATCCAAGGACTATTTAGTGATTCTAGTGGTTACTAAATAGTCCTTGGATCTTAAAATGTTACTATTTTTTCTCGTATCTCGATTTAAGTGATTCTAGTGGTCATGCGTTCGTAACGATGAGCTTTGTCTTTTAAAATGTTGTTCATATTATTTTGTAACTGTTTTTTTACTTTTCTTATATTGTTGTTTTTACACAATAACATAAGAATAATATAACAAATAGTAATAAAATAGTATAAAGACTATTTTAAAAGATAAAGCTCACCGTTATGAACGTGTGACCGTAAGAATCTCCTAAATCGGAGGTACAGACAAAAAGTAATAATCATTTTAAGATCTAAGGACTAAATTGTAAATAAAAAAATTTAAAACCACTCACCAAAAGACAAAACCGGGTCGGGGTGGTCATGTGTCCGGTTTTAGGAATTCGAGGAGACAGAATAGACGGTTTTCGAGTTCGAGGAGGAAAGATGGACTCGGCTTATAATCCAGGGAGGTAAGCAGGACTTTTTCCTTTTAGCAATGGGTGACTACGGCATGAGCCCATCAGCCCATGTGTCCTAGTAATAATTGAGCCCATCAGCCCAGGTGGCATCACTCGCCGTGTTACTCGTGTCACTCACGTTTTCCCCTCACCCGTGAGTCGTGACGCATGTCCCCGCGAGCCGCGCGCGTTGTGGCCTGGCCTATACTCGACAGTCGACGCCCGAGATCCCTCCTCCCACCGCGCTTGTGTTCGATCCCAGCAAAACAAGCGCGCGGCAGGCGAACCTTCTTGTCGCGGCAGAGAATCCACATCGCTGGAGACCCTGAAGCCGGCCGTCGGACGCCGCCGGCGACATGGACTCCTTAGGTAAATCACCACCATCTCGGCACGATCCGATGCACGGCGCGTCGTCGGCGGGCTCGGTCGCCCGCCGGCCTTGAGCATCATCAGCTCATCACGTGACCGGCATGTGGTGCTGCAATAACCCATGGGATCTCTTCTCGGCAGCTTCGTCAGAGCGACGCAGGTGCCGTGATACTATCTGTCAAGGTCTCGCTTATCAGCCTGTTACTTATGATAAGTAACTTATCAGCGCGCCCAGCAATTGGCGACCGCCAGTTCATCGCCAATCATTCTGATGTCCACGGAATTCAACCCGTTTTTTATACCAATCACCCAGAGCTGACCACGGAATGGGAGTAATTGCAGATCAGAATCTTCTCAACTCTGAATCGCCACATCCATGCATGCATCATGCATGTTACGTTCCGGAATTAACAAGCCTCGGCACGGCCGGATCGATCGAGCTCGAGAAACCCCCGATCAGAATTCAGAAGGCGCCCACGCCGTGCACAGTTGCACCTGCACCGCGCGCGCCGATCTGACCGCGATGCGCAACTGTAGCTGCAGGCGCACGTGCCGTCGTGCGATTGCCGATCCATCGATCTCGCCTGCTGCAGGCTTCTCAGGATCTGATCGACCTCAGCTAGCTGCTGGTCAGCTCCATCCTTGGAGCACTTCTTATTTAAGAACCGATCCAAGGGCCAGGGCAAGTGACTTGTAGCATCTAGCCATATCTCACACCACTTGTCTCGACAGTTATCGTGAGAGCTTCGTGGTCGATCTTCACTTGATCCTACGGTTCGAGAAGCAGAGGACAGACCTGAGGGAGGCAATGGAGACGCCCAAACCTCTGGCGGTCTTGCTCGCCGTTGCCGCGCTGCTCGCCGCGCCAGCCGTCGTGGGCGCCTGGTCCAAGGGCACGGCCACGTTCTATGGTGGCAGCGACGCCTCCGGCACCATGGGTACGTGACGACGTCGCAGGCACGCGCTAGCTAGTAGCCAGAGTGCCAGAGCTTCAAGTATTTCATGGAGCACCACTACACTTTCTCCTTCACGTACGGTGTGTATATATATTATATATGCATAATCCTGACCGACCGTGTTGCTGCAAACACCGTACCAATGCAAACAGGCGGGGCGTGCGGGTACGGCAACCTGTACACGACGGGGTACGGCACGGCGACGACGGCGCTGAGCCAGGTGATGTTCGACGCCGGCGCGTCGTGCGGGCAGTGCTTCCAGATCACCTGCGACACCCAGACGGACGGGCGGTGGTGCCTGGCGGGCGCCTCCGTCACCGTCACGGCCACCAACCTCTGCCCGCCCAACTACGCGCTGTCCAGCAGCAACGGCGGCTGGTGCAACCCGCCGCGGACGCACTTCGACATGGCGGAGCCGGCCTGGCTCCGCATCGGCGTCTACCAGGGCGGCATCATCCCGGTGCTCTACCAGCGGGTGCCCTGCGCCAGGCAGGGCGGCGTGCGCTTCACCATCACCGGGTTCAACTACTACGAGCTCGTGCTCATCTCCAACGTCGCCGGCAGCGGCTCCGTGGCCAGCGCCTGGGTCCAGGGCACCAGCACCAACCGGGTGCCCATGAGCAGGAACTGGGGCGCCAACTGGCAGTCGCTCGCCGGGATCGCCGGACAGGCGCTCACCTTCGGCGTCACGTCCACCGGCGGCCAGACCATCATCTTCCAGAACGTCGTGCCGCCCAACTGGTCCTTCGGCATGGCATTCATGAGCAACCTGCAGTTCTCCTACTGATCGATTCTCACTACTGAGCACTTAGCGCCTAGCTATAGGAGAGGGCACTGACTGCCTGTAGCACTCAGACCGCCAGTAGATAGATTGGAGAAAAGCCCTCTCCACCGGCTGGAGCATTTGCATGTGCAAATATGTTTGATTTCAGTTTGTATGTTTAACTTATCGGCAGGAATTCAGACTCGATCGATGTCACGCTAGCACCTAGCTAGCAATGTACACCCTCTGATTAAAAATGTAAATCGTTTTAGATTTGCACAAAAGATGGAATTTAGAGTGTGTGTGTGAAATAACCACGTTTACCTTCATCATTGAATTGTGCACAATTAACTTGAGTAGATAGGAGTGATATAAGGATATAAGTGGGTACCCAACGGCTAGTTTGGATCACCCTAGTTTTTGGTTCCATCTTTCTTGCTTCGAAATACAAATTAGTTCATTTGATTTTGGGTTGACCTAACGACGACCAATAAGGCTAATAATGGAATAAGTGTAGCACATCTTCCACTTGCTATATCTATCTATATATCCTATATAGATGGAGGCCACTAGAAGTTATTAATTGCTATAAAGCTTGCACCACAGCGTGCCACATCATCGATGTTTCACAACCATTAGATTAACCAACACTTTCATCTCACGTACCTGCACTTGCATCTCACGTATCTGTTTCTCCCAACCTCCTTCCAACACAGCTCATTGGACTCTTCAGTGACCGACGCAGCTCAGAAACTGACCTCTCCACTAGTGGATACTCAAGGCACACCTCCACTACTGGATACTCAAAGCACACCTTAATAACCCTCCATTCCCTCCCTCTTCCAGTCCAGTTGCGCCCAACCCTCCATTCCCTCCCTCTTCAATCCCCAGAGGCGCCCAACCCACCTCTGTTGCTCTTCCAATCAGGTTAGTGCTGCTCACATGAAGATTTTGTTTATCAGCATTGCAGTTAAATTTCATTGTTGCTTCTATGCATTGTACATGATTTTCCCCTGGTATGGTCCCAACCAGTGGTCTAAATTAACCTGTATGCATTGAACCTGTGCAATTCTTTCATGTATGCATTGAACCTGTTCGATGGAATGCCTCTAACATTCATACTTTCTTCTATCAAGTGTACCAGCTCTGATCTTGACCTCTCTCTGTAGGTGATTTCCTTGACTCACTGTCAAAATCACTATACAATCGGCAACAGTTCCAAAAGGTTTTGTTTTTGATCTTTCAATTTTTCACACTTTCTATAGGTGATTCCTTTCCCTGGCGTTTCACCATCCGGTCTGTACCCATCATTCAGGTAACAAAAAAGCTGAACCAATGGTAGTTGATCAGATTCTAATTGTTTAGTTTTTCTAATTTCACCTCTCCCCATATTACTGTGTCATACATATTTGAATTTTTGTTCTTTGAATTTTTTAGACTTTCCAAATTACCTCAGCCTTAGAGAACTGCACAGCCCAAAACTGTTTGACACCCTGCAGAATTGGTAGCTGATCAGATTCTAATTGTTTAGTTTTTCTAATTTCACCTCTCCCAATTACTGTGTCATACATATTTTAATTTTTGTTCTTTGAATTTTTTAAACTTTCCAAATTACCTCAGCCTTAGAGAACTGCACAGCCCAAAACTGTTTGACACCCTGCAGAATTGCAAGTTCTAATAATAGTATGGAACAAGGGCAAAGTTCTCCGCGCTTTCCACTCAGTCGTGGACGCTCACGTCGCCGTCCATCAAGTATTTTGGTTCCCATTCCTGATCATTCTACAGCTCAAGAAAATCGCCGTCGTCGTATAAACATTATGCATCGTAAAAAAATAATAATAATCAAAGAGGTGAATTTGATCCTAGAAATGGTACAGATCAACCAACGACCTCTACACAACAATTCTCAACAGCTCCTCAGCTTGGTAATAATAATTTCTTCACACCAATTTAAGACCAGATTATGTACAATATCATGTATCTCATTTACTTGCAGCTATACCATCAGTCCAACAGCGCATCATTGGTTATTCCACTGCCTCTCGTGGTTTAGATGGCCCATCACACCCTGCTCCATCTCTTACCAATGAAATAGTTCAGCATAAACGTAAGATTTCCACCTCTATTCATCCTAAAAGCATGTGTTCATATCATTGCTCAACCATTACTCCTTCTCCAGGTACAATCTTTAGTGCATTAAACCTTGGAGGCCCTACCTTTTCATGCAGACATTGTGGTGCCTTTTTTTGGTATGAAGAACGTGTTCCTAGAAACAGGAATACCCAGACACCAAAATACAATTTGTGCTATAAAGGGGGCAGTGTTCTCCTTCCACCTTACCAGTCACCCCCTCAACCCCTCATGGATTTGTTGACTTCACAGACCAATGCTCTTTCAAATCATTTCTTCGATCATATTCGACAATATAATACCATGTTTGCAATGACTTCAATGGGAGCTAAAGTTATGGAATCCATAGATGATGGCCGTGGTCCATATGTTTTCAAGATCAGTGGACAGGTCTGTCATCGTGTAGGATCTTTGATACCAAATCAAGGCCATCGACCAGAATATGCTCAGCTTTACATATTCGATACAGACCATGAAGTTTCCAATCAGATAAATGTTGCTTCATCTTCACGCACTTCTTTTCATGCAAAGGAAAACATTGTTGCCTCGCTAATACAGATGTTGGACACACACAATCCTATTGTCAGACTTTTTAGAACAGCACGAGAAAGGTTATCTGATAGTACATCTGATCAGTGCCTTATTAGGCTATTTGGAAAACCAGATGCACATGGAGATATCTATAGCGCCCCAATCGCATCTGAGGTTGTAGGACTGGTGATTGGCGATATTGGGCACACTGATATTGGTCGGGACCTTATCATAGAGGATCGTTCTGCTAATCTGCAACAAATCAATGAAAAACACCGTAAGTTTATGGCCATGCAATATCCTATTTTATTTCCATATGGCGAAGATGGTTTCCATGATGCAATCATGTATCATCACACGGCCAGATCTCAAACTCTTAAACGCCAAATTGCAACTATGGCAGAGTACTATGCTTACCGATTACATGACAGGTCTGGAGACTTCAACACTCCATTGCGTTGTGGTAGATTAACGCAGGCTTACGAGGTTGATAGTTATTGTTGTGTTGAAGGAGAACGAATCGGTCATTATCGAAAGCCAAGTTTCCAACGAAAATATAGATCAGCACCATACAATTCCTTAGCCAGTTCTGTTTCAAATGGATTAAGATCCGGTTCCTCAGCTGGTCAAAGAATATTCTTACCAGCTTCCTTTACTGGAAGCCCTCGGTACCTATATCAAAAATACCAAGACTGCATAGGAGTTTGCAGAAAATATGGTTGCCCAGATTTGTTTGTCACATTTACATCTAATGCTGCTTGGCCTGAAATTATGATGGCTCTTCCTCCTGCATTGCTACCTTCAGACCGCCCTGATATTATTGACCGAGTCTTTAAGATGAAATTAAATATTTTAATGGATGACATCAAAAAAAGAAATTTCTTTGGCCCAATAAATGCAGGTAATAACTTATGAGACCATACTTTAAACATATTTACTTCTGCTTCTTTATACTCACTAACAAACCTATTATCTTTGTCCAGTTGTCTACACAATTGAATTCCAAAATTGTGGCTTACCCCATGTCCATATCATTATTTGGTTAGCAAAATAACATCCATTAGATGCTTCCAAAATTGATAGCTTCATCTCGGGAACATATCAGGTGCAAACCAACCCTTCCGTGCAAACTATGGAAACTTCAATCTGGACCACACGATATTGATCCAAGGGTGCACTCAGGGGAGGTGGGAGGGGTGATTTGCAATACGACTTTGCAAATCACCCCTCCCACCTTCCCTGAGTTTTGCAAATCACCCCTCCCACCTCCCATGAGTGCACCCTTGGATCAATATCATGTGGTCCAGATTGAAGTTTCCATAGTTTGCACGGAAGGGTTGGTTTGCACCTGATATGTTCCCCTTCATCTCAGCTCAGCTTCCAGATCCTATGCTTGATCCAATTGGCTATGATGCTGTTTCTTCTTTCATGGTCCATGGGCCTTGCGGCCCTCTATACCCCACATCAGCATGCATGTCTGAAGGAAAATGTTCAAAATTTTATCCCAAACAATTCTGTGAGCAGAAAAATATTCTCGAAAATGGTTTCGCCCAGTATGCTCGACCTAATAACGGATTAGTTGTTAGGAAAAATGGTGTGGATTTTGACAACAGATTTATAGTTCCACATAATGTCGACTTGGTAGTTAAGTATCAAGCTCACATAAATGTTGAGAGGGTCAACCATGATGGTATGCACAAGTATCTTTTCAAATATGTAACAAAAGGGTTTGATTGCGCTAGAGTTGGATTCTTCAACAATTCTTCATCCTCAGGATCATCAAATAACACTATAAATGAAATAGACAACTATCTAGAATGTCGTTATGTTACCCCACATTATGCTGCTTGGAGACTGCTTCAGTATGACATTCACCACACAGACCCATCAGTTGAGAGACTCCCAGTACATCTACCTTTTGAAAATAGTGTTGTTTTCACGGAGGAAGATGATCTTGAGGAAATAATTGAAGACCCAGACAAATTAAGGACTAAACTAACTGCATGGTTAGAGGCTAACATGAATTTTCCGACAGCAAGGGAGCATACCTATATTGAATTTCCTGAATACTTCACCTGGCATTCGAATGGCAAGTATTGGGATGTACGTCGTGGATCATCCAACAAAATTGGCCGGATTGCTCATGTGAACCCTAATCAAGGAGATACTTACTATTTGCGCATGTTACTCCACATCGTCAAAGGTGCAAAATCTTTCTCTGAAATTCATACTGTAGCAGGACAACAACATCCAACTTTTCGTGCTGCTTGTGAGGCTTTAGGCCTTTTAGGTGATGACCAAGAATGGTCGCATGCACAATGTAGTATATACTAAGGTCTTCCCTCAGATAAATGTCAACAAAAGTTAATGTGCACAGGTATATTTAAAAAACTCCAACATGTCTTCTGTCATGTTTCCTCTGATACATGATTGTGCTCATTTTTTGTACGTGCAATTTATTTCCCTTCATAATGGATTTGTCATTTTATCTGTTTTGATCAACTGTGATGCACTCTTTTCATTTTCTGACGTGACTTGAACATTTTCTTTTAGCAAGGCCTTAGACATTAGTGCAACAATGAAGCTAGAAGATATTAGTTTAGGACAACAAAACTGCAAGGTCTTAGGACGCCTTACAAGACTTTGGGACTCCAAAAACATGAACACCAGAGCTGCAGGCCCTTTCATCAGTATTGATGGAATAATTGTGGATGAAGACGTAATAATATTTTTCTTACTCAATTGTTTGCCTTCCTTCCATATCTCCTAAATGTTGTCCTCTTTTGCAGGGAAAAATGGCACAGATAAATGTACCAAAGAAACTTGAGAAAGAATTTCGACCATTACTTAATACAAGCTCTGTCTACATATTTGCAAATGTTAGTGCTGTTGACACCAAAAAAAAGACCTACATCTATCACCACCAAAAGTACATCCTTCAATTTCAGTCAACCACTAAAGTACACCAACTAGAATCACGAGGAGGAAACATCCCACTCTTTGGGTTCAGTTTCTGCCCATTTGATCAGCTGCCATCAAAAGACATCGTGTCGAAGCCATTGCAAGGTATTATCTGCATTTTTTTTCATCTCTAATTTTCAAAACTCATATGACTTGCTCCTGCTTCCATCTTACAGATCTAATAGGAGTCATAAGCAATGTAGGGCCATATGACTTTGTAAGCGCAACATCACAGAAAAAATTACAGAAAATACAAATTCGAGACCAAGAGTTAGTATCATCACCTTGGCTTATTTTGTAGTAACCTGATATTATTTTTGGCATAAAAAATTTAAACTTATTTGTAGAGAACAAACACAGGAACTGCTTCTGTGGGGCGAATATGGTGAAACATTTGATGAGGCCTCTGTCTTTCAAAAATCTCAGCAAGGAACTGTAGTAGCAATATTTGCTGGCTTAACTGTTGGAAGCTTCTCAGGCCAGCTATTTGAACTTACCTATGTATACCAAATAAAGTAACATGGCTATACATTCTCTTATTTTGTATGAACTATATATATATATATATATATATATATATATAGGCAAAATAGAGGCAACATCAAGTTCTGCAACTCAAGTATATATTGACTTGGACATTCCTGAAGTTAACAAATTCCGAAACAGGTTACATTTTTTAGTAGTACTTCTTATAAAAACTATGCCACCTATCTTATTTAACAACATTCCACTCATATATATTCAAGTATCCATATATCTGCAGCTATCAATGGGAAACTCCAATTCTACGCCGTCATTTACCTCAAATGTTGCAATTACCGCCAATTGAAGCTGCTGGAAAACTATACAAAGTTTATGAAATATGCATTCTACCAGATTCATCTTTCCAGGTACCTTCTCAACTCTGTTCCTAATAAAATTCATAGTCTATATCTACTCGCCGCACGATACAAAATTACTAATTTCTTTCTTTTTCTTATTTCTATAAAGCAAGGGAGGTGCTTCATACAGTTGCATTGCAAAAGTAACTGCAATAGTAACAACCATAAAATGGTACTACAAAGCATGTCGCCGTTGCAAAAAAGGATACAACAGCAGTTTAGAAGAACCACGATGTGACTGTCCAGTTTCACATCCAGTGCCAATGTGATAATTTTATCTTCACTACTTTTAAAATAACATATCCAACATATATATCTGACACACAACTAACAGATAATGCACCACATAGGTACAAACTTCCTCTTACAATTACAGATGATACAGGAAGCATAGACGCAATAGCTTTCTCATCTATAGCTGAAGATTTGGTTGAGCGTACTGCTTCCGAAGCTTCTCAGAACATGAAGATACATGCAGCAGATCAAGCAGTCTCTCTGGAAACAGCAATTGGAAAAACAAGACTCTTTTACATAGGAATGAGCCCAGACTCATCCTCAAATTTCTCTATCAAATATGTTTTACGCAAAAGTTTTCCACTAGATAATACAACAAAATCTTTGATGCCACCGAGTACAAAGTTTAGTCTATTGTTTTCATATATCCGTATTCATTATATTCAGCTAATAAGCACATTGAACTTTGCAGCTCCCATCGACACCTGTCAACACTGTTCTACCACTTCCAGATTCTAGCAACCTAAGCTCTTCAAGGTTATTCTTCACCTATCAAACTTAGTACTTCCCAACAGATTCACTTACTAAGACCTTACTAATAATTTGGTATTTTATTTTATTGTATACCTAGCTCAACTGCAAAGAGAGCCTTACATTACCAAAATGATACAGAAAACACTAAACCCAGGTATGCCATTTCTCATTACAACCATTCATTCAATTTAGGGGTTGTACCAGAAACGACGTTTTCCCCACAAAAATAGTAGCACTTATACATATAAATATATTTAACCATTTAGTTTCATTAATACTGCCACTATTTTTTATCTCAATGCAGTTCACCACAGCATGCGTCAACCTCTGCAAATATTCCTAAATGCCATAAACCAATGTATTTCCACCTTCCATAATATTTCTAATACTTCTTTTAAAATATTACCTCCTAACATACATTACTACCACAGACCTGCAGATAACGGTACTCAAGATGACGACATGCCACAATCAAACAAAGACAGCCTTCAATCATCTACAACATAGGTAATCCATAATACCAAATATATTCACCATTTCACATTTCCTAACCTTTTTTTGTTGTTAACTACACAAATATTTACATCTGTAGAACATTTCATTTTGTAGGCCTTCCGCTATACCAATAATGATGCTCCAAGATACTGGAATTCAACACAACAAACTATATTATTTTTCTCTTTATTACTATAGTAACATCCCTGAATAAGTTGTGTCACAAACTTTGTGCTGCCTCAAACATTGAATATTGTAAAACTCAAACTTCTTTCACTTCTTACAAATTTCCATGTTACTAAAAACCAAAGTTCCCTCTACATGTTCCGTAGCAACGTGCGGGGTTTCTTCCTAGTTACATTTACATATATGGCTAAAGCTCGCTATATCTTCTTTTGGATATGAGGGAAATATACGTTTCAAGGCTAGCTGCATCCGGACAATTAATGTTCAAAGGTCGTTGCCAAAGAATAAAAAGGCAATTCAAGCATGAAAGTCAGATTGTTCTTCAAGGTGCATATGAGCTGGGAAATCAAAATCCTCTCGTCACCTTGTGTTAGTTTAGTATACTCATGCAGCACAAAAGGCAAAGTTTCTCTTGATGTTGCTGGTCACAGGGACGGAGACAGTGGGGTGCTGGCAGGGGCCAATGGCCCCCTCTATGTTTTTTGTAAGTGCACAGCATGTGTGCATGCAAAGTTTAATAAACACAAACTAAACATGATTAAGCTTAGATACAGATCTATATACTAATTTTGTAGGTAGTATTAAGAAACAATTCCATGACAACTACACTCTAAACAAAATGGTTTTATGTAGATTTGTGTTTTACAAGGGTCATTAACTATAGTTTAAGCTTGATTGAAATTTATATTGTCTCTTAGCCACCCCAATGATCCCATCCTAGCTCCATCCCTGGCTGGTCGAGAACGATTTGAGATTCACATGTGTGTGGACAGTCACCTATGGAAATAGATGTATAGAAATATTGTAGTCTTATGAGTAACTTCAAAAAAAATCATACATTAATACTTTTGGGTAGAGTGTTGCAAAGCTATTTATTTACTTGCTATTTTGCAGAACCACTTTTCTATGTTTCACAACCTTTTTTTTTTCAGAACCACTTTTCTATGTTTCACAACCTGAAGTCCTCTTCTTTTCTTTCTCCCGCCATTCCCTAGTTTCAGCGGATTTAAGCAGGGGTTCCTAGGCTGCGCCGCTGCGGGCTGACGCTCAGTCGCTCACCCCCTTCCCTGTATGTGTATTTGGCCCAATTTATAATCAAGTACTATGGTAGCCCAGGTTTTCGAGCCCAGGTAAGATTTGATTTCGGCATATGGTAGCACTTTTTTTTTCTTTTTCTTTACTAGCATTTCCTTGATATTTTCTCGTAGCCATTTGTTAGAAGTGTTATAATTTTGTTCTAATGCACAAATTCTGTTTTATGTATACATTTTTTTGTGCAAGCGTATTTATTCACACTAAATAATATTTCTTCATCAACCCATAACATCAGTTGCATGTCCATAATACATTGTTTCATGTGTACAAAACTTTTCTTACACGAATTTGTATGATTTGTTTCTATGTGCCCACCCTTTTGTTTTACAAATTCATATGATTTCTATAGATATAAAAAGTTTAAAACTGACTTTGTATAGATATAAAAACTTTTGTTAACCTGAACAAATCAGTGTGTTCCAATCATAAAATTCTTGTTAATTAGATCACGGGGTAAAATAAAATCTCCGTGAGTTTGCATAATTTAATTTTGTAACATCCAGAGAAATGATCTAAATAGCTCATCAACACGCCAAATGTTAAATTGAAGCCTACTACTATAATATTACCTCCGATCCATGATGTTGGAAATTTCAGACAACGATTTTGGCTTGCAAGCAGTTCAATTTACTTGTCAGGAACGTTAAACAAAAACAATCAGAGATAGTATACATTATTTTAGTCTAGAAGGCGGATTAAAAAAGAAGATGGAGGGGTAAATTAGCATGAGCTTCTTGGCCAACCAGTTGGACACTATTCCCCTTCCAGTTGCAACACCATTTCCACAAAGAGGAAAACATTGGTACGACATACGTACTGTTAACTGGGCCACGAGGGCCAAGGACTCCCAATTAAGAATCAGGCCCTGGCTAATCAAGAATTTACTGTGTACTTAGCAGAAAAGAAAATCATATTACCTCCATCAATCTTTACGTTCACCAGCTTCAACGCCCCCTCCACCCTCCCCTAAGATTTTTTTAAACCAGTTGTAGAACATCCTCTCAACTTTCAAATCATCCAGTTCCCAACACAAAAACTTGCAAATCATCCAGATTTTTCCTTCCGTGGTGCTTTTGAGCTTGGCTTTCTCCGGGTGGCCGTGACTTGTCAATGGTTTACTGTAGACTATGGCATGAATGTGGGCGACTCGTAGTCTCTTATACTTTATTTCAATATTTTTTTCTGACTTCTGTTAAAGGTCCCACAACTCGTCCCTTCCCTTGTCTAACTGCAGTCGACTAGTCATTCCTTTTTCAGGGGTTATTTCTTTGCCTAGCTCCAGCTGCTCCTCCGTACCATCTGCGTGCTCTGAAAATGACACCCATCTTGACGACACCTCAACACCTTCTTCCAGCAGGTCTCCTCACTTTCCTCCTCTGTCGTTGAACCCAACCTTCGTTACCCGCGCGCGCTCCCTGACGATGCCTTAAGCTTCCCGCTCAACCCTTCCTCATCAACAAGATATTCGGGAAGGCCAACAACTATGAGAGCATGAAACGAGGCCATGAAAGTCGTGGTGCATGAGTGAGCTGCCAATGTAGCCCTCAACCATCAATGACCAATCATGGATCCACTCCCGCTTGTGTAACCTGGTGATGGTTTCGAAGCCAGCTACAACAACGCACGTCTTGATCATCCTCATCGATGGGTGAAGAGGTTCTAGCTTGAGTGTGCGTAGGGCCATGGGATCATTGCCGACATGTTCACTTTGGTCCACAGGATCGACTGTCGCTGAAGCAGAGTTGCCGACCACTTAAGAGTATGCATGGCTAAAAAGGCTGATTCTGCCACCATCTATGGCATCCCTACCCATCGATCGGCTATGCTCCTTTAGCCCAAGTATGGCCTATGCTCCTCGAGCCCGCAATCTGATTCTTGTCCCTCTCTAGGGCTCTCTATCTCTTCCTTCTCTCTTACTATACCCTATATTCTCTCCTCCAATGACTCGCGGGCCTTGTGCTTACCCACTTATATGTAGCACAACCTTAACCTAGTCAATTACTGAGTCAACATAATGCTGATACAGAAATGCCATAGTGGCAATATGTCAACATGTGTGGTGCCAACATGACCAAAACTGCTACAAAACTAGCATAGTAGGGGAGGGGGAATCCAGATTTGTGAGTTGATGGAGGTTCCATAACTCGTTTTAGAGTTGAGGGAGGAAACACTAATGATCAAGGTACATAATTGAGGGAAGTAATATGTAAATTTCCTTACCTAGCCCACCCAATATCGAACACACTCACGTATCATTACCCATTTTGCTACACTAAGAAATGCAGGACAAGGATCAACGCATGGCCGACACCAATTGTGGTTGAGATAGCCTTGCACTGCTAAATGCAGGACAAGGATCAACGCATGGCCGACACCAATTGTGGTTGAGATAGCCTTGCACTGCTAAACGCGATACCACGGTGGCGAATGAACCCATGCCAGTAGGGACGAAGCCAGAAATTGGACATGAGGGGGACAAAGTGTAGCTTCATTTGGGGTCAAATTCAAAAAAAATTATACACTTATATGGTGAATTTTTTTTGTATCTTCATTGGGTGCATGGAGCTTAGAGGGGACATTGCCCCCCTCAGCCCCCCTTGTGTGTGCCCCTGCATGCCAGCCGGTCCGCTTATGACCATATCACACAAACTGTGTTGACAAAGGCAGTCAACAATGATAGCATGAAACATAACCTCATGTATTGTTCATCTTCATCCTGAACTATCCCTTCTCTGTTCATTCCCATTCCTCCCCAAATCCCCTCTCTGATCTGCAATACTCCCCAGATTTTGTCCATGATCCTAACAAAGTGGAGAACTCTCTTGGGTGCAAATTATATGTTGCTCATGAAGCAGAGTTGCCGACCACTTAAGAGTATGCATGGCTAAAAAGGCTGATTCTGCCACCATCTATGGCATCCCTACCCATCGATCGGCTATGCTCCTTTAGCCCAAGTATGGCCTATGCTCCTCGAGCCCGCAATCTGATTCTTGTCCCTCTCTAGGGCTCTCTATCTCTTCCTTCTCTCATGGGAAAAGAGGCACGCATGCAAACAAAGAGTTTTGAGAGACATGCATGCAACTAGAATAAAACGAAGCTGATGTCATTGAATTCCAAAGATTTTATAGATAAAAAACTCAACGATTCTCTAAATTAAATTCCGATCCAAAAGTTTCATTACAAATCCATAGAAAGAGGTTTAGGGAAGAAGAAAAAGAGAAAAAAGAAAGTAAGAAATATATAGGGTCGATTGGATGGAAAAAAAGAAAAATTAGAAGGAAAGAAACAGGGAAGGAGAAGAAAACAATGGGAGAAAGAAAAAGGAAAAAGTGACTATGTTATTTTTCTAATTTTAAAAATATTGATGTTTTTTAAAAAAATTAAAATATATACATATTTGGTCTTGTTTTGTTGCAAATTGAAAATAACATCATGATGAAAATGGTTTCTATAATAAATACACCAATTGAGAGAAAAATGTAGTTGACTTTTCTATCCCAATCAAACTTAGATATACATTCACACCTCCACATGCTCTGTCAGAGCAACAACCTAGCAGGTGTGCATCCTTGGATGACCATATACCATGTTTTGTGGAAGTGGTCTCCATTTGGGGAGTACTCTGCAAGTAATAGTTACCGTGCCTTCTTCCATGGTCGCACTTGTCTACGTGGCGGCAAAACGATCTGGATGTCCCATGCCCTCATTGAAGTGCAAGTTTATGTTTTGGTTAGCTGTGTATGGGACGTGCTGGGCCTCTGATCGTAAGTAGGCATGGGCTACCGAACCATGGGAACTACGCACTCTGTTCATAGGAAGTCGAGACAATTGATCATCTTCTTCTAGTTGAGTTTTCAACGGAGGGTGTTGGTTCAAAATGTTACTTGCTTTTGGGCACCATAGATCTATGCCAGCTTCTAGAGAGGATTGAGGAACCGTTGGAAAGAGCAGGAGGTCGGTCGCCAAAGCATCTCGGAAGGGTTTCGATATTTTTGTCCAGTACTGGAAACTGGATTTGGCATGTCGGTGGGACGTTGTCTTGACGGTTATTTCACTTCCCGACAAGGTAATATATATGTTATTACCCTGTCGGTTGAGTCGAACCCGACATGACAATACGAAAACACACGGGAACAATGGAAGTTACCCTGTGCAAGGGTATATGGAGGATATAGCCACAACTGAGCAAAAGGGTCTTCAAAGGTTAGGCGGCAATGACAACAAGTATCATCAATGGAATCATCTTGGATGCGCGTTGCTGAATTTCCACGGGCATGGTCGGCTTGGTGTTCTTCTTCACATATGGCTAGTCTGGTTTCATGTCAATTTTTTTCATCTATTTGAGGTTGAGTCTATCTTGTAATGCTCTTATTTCTTTTTTTATGAAATGCTCGTATAGATTTTTTTTGAGACAGAAATGCTTGCCTAGATTTTTTTTTGAGACAGAAATGCTTTGCCGAGATAAGTTCTGAAAAAAAAATCGTTGGGCCGACCTATGTACTGCAATGTACGTATGGGCCATTTGTCTACGCCAAGACGCCGTACAAGGACGGAAAACCTATCTAGCACTCGGAAGCTAGTAACTCAAGTTGGCACCCACTTGGTTGAGATTCGTGCGGGTGTCGTTAGCCATAGGATTTGGTCTGCAGTTCGGTGGTCTCCGGTGTCCAGACTTTTTTCTTTTTTTTTCCCGTTCCGTTCCGATCTATTCTATCCCAGTTCTCGTGACCCTTCCGGCTTCTACAGGAGAGCACGGCGCCCCTCGCCGCCGCCAGAAGCCGCCATCGCCGGCCGCGGAGATGGAGCCGTTGTGTCGGGGGCGCAGCAGCAGCAGCAGCATCTGGTGAACGCGCCGCCGAGGATGGGGTCTGTGTCAGGACCTGACATGCTGGGCAGCCCAGGCCGGCCGCCGGGCACGGGGAAGAAGCAGCAGCCGTCGCCCTCCATAGGTAATTGGACGGACCCGCTGTTTTTTGCCCTGGCCTTTTAATCACACAGATTTATTTTTTTACAAAAATACTGAAATATAATTACAAACGACTTCAAAAACTTGTTCTGGTATGTTTTTTTACCTTTATATATAGGTTTGATATGTACATGTATGATGTATTAGATAATTAGAACATGCAATATCTCCTCTCAAACGAAGTAAGTAGAAAGTAGAATCATTCTGTGGTCTCAGAACTTTTAGGTTGGCAACGTATCAGGTGCAAACCAACCTCTCCGTGCAAACTATGCAAACCTCAATCTGGACCACATGATCTTGATCCAAGGGGGCACGTAGAGAGAGGTGGGAGGGGGATTTGCAAAATCACCGCCCACCCTTAATCACAGCAAGATCACTTTTGCAAATCCCTCCCACCTCTCTCTACGCCCCCTTGGATCAAGATCATGTGGTCCAGATTGAGGTTTGCATAGTTTGCACGGAGAGGTTGGTTTGCACCTGATACGTTGCCTTTTAGGTTTTGCTGGTGTCAGGTTTTGTGATTGTAAATTGCAGAAAACTGGATTCCACCTTTCTTTAACCAGTTGGAGAATCATTCTGTGGTCTCAAGAACTTTTAGGTTTTGCTTTCTGCTTTTTCCTTCTGCCACCGTATCCAGAGCCTGCAATCAAAGGGCCCTGTTCTGTACTGCCCTCTGAATTTGAAAGTTGAAACACCTCGAGAAAACCATGTCAAACTCAGCTACAGATCAATGTCCATTCATTGTCTGGATTCAGAACATGTTCGACCTACATAGAACAGGGGACTGAATAGCACGTTTTGTCAGTCAGTTAACTTAGAAATCAATGATAGAAATAAAGCATGGGAGAAACTGAAGATAACGATTTCTATTCTGTCGCCTGATCATCATGTATGCTTATGCCATTTTGTTGATCATCATTTATGTGTATGCCATTTCGTGTTCCAGGCAATGCATTCGCTGGTTCAGCTGGAACGAGCTTCACTCCGCACATCATCACCGTATCTCCTTCAGAGGTACGCCATCAATGCACACCTCTCTGAATGTTTCAAGAAAGAGAATGCAGCTTCATTCGATTTGGGTATACTGACGGTGTATATGATGACACCATTGATTTCACCAGGATGTCGCGGCTAAGGTCGTTGCCTTCGCGAACCAGTCGTCGAGGGCAGTGTGCGTTCTCTCGGCGATGGGTTCCGTCTCCAGGGTTGTCCTCCGCCACCCAGGAGACGCCTCTCCCATGTCAAGGGTTCACGCGTCTCAGCCTTACAAGAACCCTGCCATCTACGAGGTACATTCACAGGGCAATGCAAGTACACAATGCAAAGAGCTTAAGATCGAGGCATATTCGAGCCGTGGATTTCATATTATGTTGGTCAAATTTCTCCATGGCCATCTCCACATTTGGAATGTGGATTTCGTATGGCCTTGGTAGAATTTCTCCATGCTGATATCCAAGTTCCAGACAGGGCTTAGTGTTCTTTTTTATTCTTCTAATCAATTGCAATGAAGTTTGGCTTAATCTCTATTTTTTTTCTATAAAATCACGCTGTACTGAATTTTATAGCTCACCATGATGTGCATGATGGCAGGGGTTCTATGAGATCCTGAGCCTAACCGGCTCTTACAACCTGGCCGACGGCTCACAATCACAGGGCCACCGAACTGCAGACTAAGATCATGATTGTCGAATGTTTCTATTTACAAGGTGTTCAACTCTCCACTTTACAAAACATGTGTTGAGGATTCAAATTTTAGCAAATCTGCAAAGCGACTCAAGAAGAAGTGAAAGAAATAAGCATATATGTCATGTAGTTACAAGCTAGGAATGGTTACTCTGTACTCATAACCTTGCTATTTTAATATGTCGGTGAACTTGTGTCCTGTGTTATTTAATATATTTACATTTGAAAAGTTTTTTCTAAA
>CM014278.1:39640630-39657978 GCA_004135705.1 Alloteropsis semialata
TAATTACACGAATGGACGGGAAATCGCGAGACGAATCTATTAAACCTAATTAATCTGTCATTAGAGATTATTTACTGTAGCACGACATTGTCTAATTAGGCTTAATAGATTCGTCTCACAATTTCACCCGGGGTTATGAAATGGGTTTTATCAGTTATCCATATTTAATACTCCTAATTAGTATCTAAACATTCAAATTTACTGTAACGATGAAAAAAGTTGGCGAACTAAACAGTTTCAACCAACAGATACACATGTGCACCGAAGATTCCAAAAATAAATGAAGAATAAATAATTAAATAGACACAAAAAACTGGAATAATTTGATCCATACAACCACTTAGCATGCACTTTTTATTTATACCATCAGCACCAGATCATGATGGTATAGATGAAAAGTGATGGTGGTATGGATGCAAATTTTAATTCCCACATTGGAAAAAGGCTCTATTATTTAGCCCCCAAAATTAAATAACCTAGTTTCCCATAAGATGGGAAAGAAATAAAGAAACAATTCCAAAATTGTAAACAATACCACTCATACAATTTGACAGCTTTGTCACAAATGAACCGTTCTGTTGTGCTCACGCACACGTACCAGCAGTTCGTCTGTACGTGCGTGTCCTTGGAGGCTTGGAGCTGCGCGTGGCCGCGATGTGCATGTCCATGTCTTGATCACGGATTAACTCACGCACTCACCGGCGTCGGCGCCTTGCAGCGTCGTCGGCTCGCAGACGGCCGCGAGGTCCCTGAGGAGCTGGACCCTGGCCCGGAGCCACACGATGTAGTCGGCGGTGCGGGCGAGCAGGGCCCCCGCGGGCGCCTCCTCCCCGCCGGGCACCAGCCGCCGCAGCTCCCGCACCTTCCGCCGTAGCGCCGCGCCGGCGGCGCGCGACGAAGACGGCCGCTGCCGCCTCCCGCTGCCCCGGCGCCTCCGCCTCTCCTCCGCCATCACGCTCGGCCGCGCCAGCTAGTAGCTAGAGCTAGCTAGCTAGCCAATGCAAGCGAGAAGCGAGCTAGCTGGTGCTTCGTCTACGCTGCGTGGCGGGCGCGGAGAGGACGAGCCCCGGCCCGGTCGGAATAAATAGAGGCCGCCATCGCATCTCGTCGTGGCGCGGCGGGGGCGCCGCATGTGAGGGGGAGGAGGAGCGGAGCGGGCTTTCGCGCGGACGTGGAGGAAAAGGCTCGATCGGGGGAGAGGGAAAAGGCGAGCGCCGAGCCCGCCACCGAGGAGAAAAAGCGCGGGCGCGAGGGGCCATCCGGTCATGGATGGATGGATCGATGATGGGGGTGGTGGACCTCACCGGACGGACGGCGAGCAGTGGTTCGGCGGTAGCAGGGGGTGGGGGCGCGGCGTGGCGGCGGGGCCCGCGCGTGGATGCCGCCGTCTCGTCCGGTTGCCGTCGCCCGCACGTGCCCGACAGCTGGTCATCGCTTCACCTTCCAGAGTGATCGCTGCACTTTGCATTGCTTTGCGAGGGTTGCTTGCTACGTGGCGCAGCGGCACAGGCCGGCGGGCTGGGGAGCGACGGTCGCCGGCTCCATCGTCGTGCGTGCGTGCCGCGATCGGCAGGTCATCGTGGCTTGGAGCGAATCGCCATGGCCAATGGATAACAGCTGCCAGCCCGCAACCGGCTGGCCGGGGACCGGATCTTCTGTGGTCGTGTACGTACCACATATCTGTCTGCCATGGCATGGCGGTCATCGTGTTCCATGCTCACTGGAATCGAACGAGCTAGCAGATCATATATATGACCCTGCGTCCTTTGTGATGTTTGTCTGTTTCACCATTGCTGTGAACTTCCACAGGTGATGCTGTAGCAAATGCCTATGTCTGTGATAAAATGACAACGTGTATAGACGAAATCGTCACCGAGGTCAGCTGCATTAATGATGGGTCAACTCCACTAAAAAATAGTGCTAAACGTGATTTTCAATTGAATTTGCCAAAGTTTATCGGGCCAGCTGACCCCGATAAACCCCACTAGATTCGCCACTGACGTGTATATTGTGGAGGAACTACGCTATGTCGGTAACACATACTCTCTACATTCTAAGTTGTAGGTTCGTTTTAGTTCCAACAAATTTTGACCATTTCCATAGAAAATACAAACAAGTACTCCATCTTATCCAAATTTAAGTCATATTAGTTTTATTAAAATTGTTTAATTTTGATCAAGTTTACAGAAAATAATTTATCTATAATATCAAATAAATGCACTACCAACATATATCTCGTGATGGATTTAGCGGAGTTGTTATTTAGTGTATTTTTCTATAAATTGTGTAAGAATTAGATAAGCTTGACTTATGACAAAACTAAAATGACTGGCATTTTAGAACAGGGAGAGAGTAATTTAAAATGAAAACAATAGCCCATACTTACCTACTTTCATTCAATCAAATACTTGAGGCAAATAAGTATTTAACAACACCAAAAATAGTAGGAGTGAAATATTTTTAAGAATGCATTGGTCAGTATGCCTTTTTGCATGTTGGCTCGTGGAACCTTAGCTAAAAACGATGAATTGTCTCCTCCTCACTTGATGCTAGGGCGAATATCTCCTTCACTAATCTAGGTCCGTTATATTACGTAGTGTCTTGAATTAAGCTAGCTTTGGTTTCACATATTTAATTACCATAGCTCCTAGAGGAGAGTCGGGGCGGGGGAGGCACTCCTAACTGGATTTGTGTGGAGGGGTCAAAGGAGATTTGGTTTGGCGAAGAAACGGATAGAAAAGAAAGTATATAGATGCAAGCTGACTGAGGAAGATGATAAGATCTGTTCTTTTAAATCAAGAATGGTCGGTTTAAATTTGCCACCTGATAAAAGGGAGGAAACGACAAACGCCTATTGTATAGGGTTTCCATTTAAAGTTACAAGTTCTTAATACTTGTTAATTAATGCCCTCATCTGTTAAGTTGGCCTCTTCTGTTAAGTTGGCCCATAAAATTAATGCTTGCAAGAAATATATGACACCAGAGAAGATTGTTTTATGCTTGCAAGAAATGTATCACAAGTGGGCGAGCATAGCCCATAAATTTCATATTAGGTGTATCCCATTTGCTATTGGCAAGCACAAGTATTAACAATTTTTTTTTTGGGACAACTCAAGAAAATAAAGGACTCTCAGAAAAGAACAAGTTCGACAAGCCACGCATCAGCTATCATGTCAGGTCTCGGCGTAGCGAATCCATGTAAACTCACATGCACATGGATTGGGACACGCACCGAAAGCTCCTGCTATCCGTCGTGTCAAATACTTTGGAATTTGCTGGGCTCACCGCTCACCCCATTTCTGTCATTCACCATGAATATGAACAAACAACCAAGGCGCATGGCTGCTGATGGTTTTTTTGCCTTAAATTCGTATGGAGGAACAAGATATATACATGAATAACTCAAAGTAACTTTCACAAAATTCCCGTGTGCCTAGTGTGATCTTTTGAAGTTTTAGGATATTTTTAAAGTAACTATGATACATGTAGTTTGCATTAAAAAATACAATAGAATAGGTAAAATGTCAATATATATGAAATGTGACGATCATCATAAAAAAAGGCAACACTCAAATAAATGCAACGCCACACCAATCTGGCTATATCTACACATCATCCACCCCTGTTACCATCCCATGCATATATGTTTCCGTGAAGCTACAAGCAACAATAAAGGGATATCTATATACAGCTGTTATATATCGACCACGTACCAAATTATCGAACCAGACAACCTGTATCCCGCGCAAAAGGGGGCGCGTACCATGAAAGTAAAGGCGCCACGGGCCAAAACCAGCACGAGAGGTGGGGCTAACCCTAGCTACTAGCACATATATATATATATATATATATATATATATATATATATATATATATATATATATATATATATATATATATATATATACACATATATATATATATATAGCAAACTAAGCTACGGATCGAAGAGCATTGCGTGGCGCCATGGCTGGCCTCTTGTGCTGCTGGACTGTGGTATGCCATGCCATGCTTAGCTGTGGTGCATGAGGGTGGTAGATGAGGCCGGGGGGACCATGCATTTTCCCGATGCGCGACGTGTCCGGGTGGCACGGGTGGGAGCGTGCGTAGCGTGAGGCCGTTGCGGTTGGAAACGGGACGGAGCACATGCGAGCACATGCTGCCGTGGCTAGAGCTCTTCGCTACCAGTACCCATCACTCTCGCCGTTGCAATCATGCATGTATCAGCGCTGCATGCCTGCCCTCTCTAGCGCCCATGCATGAATGTGTCAGTGTCTGTCCCGACTGGCTTCAGGAACCGCTCCACTCATGCCTTCATATATCGTGACCGTCCAACGCGTTGCTAGCTAGCTATGACCATTTTGTTCGATCGCATAGTGACACACATTTAATTAGTTTGTAGCGTGGAGATGATTTTATATTTGATGTGTCATATGCAGAATACTTTGCTTTTACAAAAACTCAAAAAGCATGTATAGACGCAGACGTTTACTACATATAAAATCCTACTCTTATAAACACCATCCGATATTTGACTGCGATTTTACTATTTGGTTCTATGAACACTTTCAAGAAACTAGGTGGCAAATCTTGAGATTGATGAAGGTACTACAAACCACTACGGGAGAATAGGGCTTCCATCCTTAGGGAGAAAACATATAATATCGGATTTTTATTTTTTGTTGAAAATTGACCTTTAATACCGAGCTCACGCCCGATACTAAAGTGGACACCCCTTTAGTACCGCGGACGCAGTACCGGGTACACCCCCGGCACTAAAGGAGGGTTGATGCCGATATTAAAGCTTGTTTTTTCAGTGAACGTCTCAGCGTTCCAGAGGGGGCCCGTATTATATCTGCTCGCAATATCAGCAAGGTGAAAATTTTGCCAAATTGTTATGAGGCTGGTATTTGTGATGCCGTGATGAGTAGCTTTGCTGTTCCCGAGCTGGAAGACAAGCTGCGCCTTTGCAGTGAACCTGATCTCCGCTATGCTCTTGAAGCGAATGCAGTTAAGGGTTTGCTACTGTCCCGGGCTCTTCTTCAGTCGAGCTGCGACTGTTTGAAAGAGACGAACAAGCTCGATGAAGAGATTGCTACTCACATCTCTGAACTTGAAGAGAATGTGGAAGTATTGAAAGAGAAACTATCCATCTCCAGTGAGCGCGAAGGACGTCTTGAACGTGAAAAATCAGAGCTGGTTGAAGAGAAGCAAAAGGTTTCTGAACAGTTTGCGGCTTTTCGCAAAGAACTTGATGAAATTGAAAATTTGAAAGCGAAGGCCACTGATCTAGGCAATGATCTCGCGGAAGCGAAGAGTCAGCTTGAGGATGCCCTTCGTGCTTTGGAGCAGGAGAAGAAGCTTAAGGAGGAGGCTGTTACTAGCTTAATTGAGGAGCGAAGGCTTAAAGATGAGGCTGTTTTAGCTCTTAGCCAGTTTAAGCAATCTTTGAGTGATAGGGCTTCGCGTGCCGTAGAGAAAGTTCGTAAGGTTGTGTAATCCTTTGGGGCTGATCTTAAAGTTTTGGATGGTTTCGACTTTTCGGACATCTCTGCCTACTTTGATTGACTGGAGAGTTCTTTCGTCGACTTCCAGACTGTGGCTAGCAGCTTTTCCAACTTCTCAGTCGTCGTGGCAGTTTGTAGTTTCGCATATACTATGACTCGACTGGGCTGTGATCATGTGCGCAACACAAAATTTGATTATCCCAGCGACATGAGCTATGAAACTGTTGGCAATGGGATTGCATCGATTGCAAGAAACTTTGCTAGACGCTTTTGGGTGCCGCGAGGCATGAAGCTGGCTTTGGAGGAGGCGGAGCATAACCGAACTAAGGTTGGTAGCAGCTTTCCCCCTTGTTGTACTTTACTTGGGAGGGTTTTTAAGGGTCCTGGTATTTGATTTGCAGAAGAAAATCTCTGGTGGCTCGGGTACTCCTTCATCATCAACCATGATCACCCCTTCGACAACCCTTCGTATCGAACCTCCTTCTGCTGGTGCTGGGACTATGACTGGCATGACTGCGACCCCTTCGGCTGCCCTTTCGGAAAATGTTATAACAGTTGATCCGGCGGCAGCTGCTCCAACAGGCGATCAGGTTGAATGAACTTTTTTAAGGTTTGGATGACATGTTGGTTTGAACATTTGTTTTGTAATGTTAATACTCTGTGCCTGCGTAGGTCCCTGCTGAGGATCCTGCGCAGGGGATTGCCTTAGAAACTTCTGCTTTGATCTATCGTCGGAAAAACTTTATGATTTCTGGTTCTCTTTATGACAATTTTAAGCGACGTCACCCTGATCTTAGTGTCGATGACTTCTTGTTTCGTCATCGGCAGTATTATGATAGGCGTAACGCTGAAGCGAAGGAGTTTTGGCGAAACTTTGATCCTAGTGTGCTGTCGCAACGGCGGGTTCGTCGTATTCTTCGCCGTGTAGGCCGTGGTGACGATAGTGTTGCACAGGGGCTACTGGAGCCAAAACCTGAGCCATTAGATGGATTAGATTGTGTTCCTCGTTATACCTATGTAGCTGTGGATCCAGTAGAAGATGATCTTGGGAGTAACAGAAATAATTCTTAGTTATTGATTATATTTATCTATTTTTTTGTTTTGTTCAGAGATTAATTCCTGACGAAGAAACTCTTCGAAGAATGGCTAATGAAATTATTGATGGTGTTGTTGCTGTTTTGCTATCAGAAATGGCTGATAGGGTGTGTAGTGATTCTTCTTGATGATTTGCTACACTGAGTGGAGTTGTTCTTTTATGGGCATAGCCCCTAGCCTTTGATCTGTAAAAATACACATTATCTCAATGTTGACATGTCGAACTTTTCTTGCTTTCTAGGTTGTAGTGTACTAACTGTTGTCGTTTATGTATCCGTGACTGTCCTCTTATTTGGCAGTGCGTTTGTACTGTGAGTCCGTGACTTGGTTCACGAGCTTGTTATCTGTGAGGCAGGGTTCACGTGTTCCCATATTGTCCGCCTCTATAAATTGCCTGTGGGTTTTCCTTTGCTTGTTGTGAGCGTTCGCAGAGTTTTTCCTGCTTTCTAATGGCTCTTGTTTGGTGGATGGTTCGTCCTCCAGAGTTTGAGAGAGTGTGTTCTCTTCCGTGGAGCTAGGAGAGTGCTTGCGATTGGGCCGAGAGTTGGTAATAGCCTCAGTGTTCCTATGATGATGATGCTTGTCTCTGGCGTTTGCTCGTCGTTTTGGCGTGTGAATGCTCCGGATTCGAGTGAACGTAGGGGCTAGCCTGATAACTCTTTTGGCCTTGTGACAGTTGCTAGGTTTTCCGGGGGCTAGAAGAGAGCTTGCGATGAGTTCATGTGAACCAAGCTGGCTCTGTTTGTAGCTTTTGTGATACCTGCAACTCTATCTGGTTGTCGTTGTGACAGCTGATGTCTTTGTTCTTCTTTATATTCTGTCTTGCGAGACGGCTTTGTATTTGCATTATTATATATTTAATAAAGAGGAAATTTTCTTATAGTATTGAATCTTTCATGATGTTCTTAATGTTTACCATGAAATGTTGCGAATAAGTTTGAAGATGTGTTTGTATAACACTTTCACTGTGGTGTGAAGGCTTCACGAGCCTTTTTTAAGATGGGCTTTATCATACCCTATCTTTTTTTAGATGCGAAGGCTTCACGAGCCCTTTTTTGAGATGGGCTTTATCATACCGTCTCTTTTTTCAGATGCGAAGGCCTCACGAGCCTTTTCGAGACTTAGGGTTTTTTCTTCCCTTTGTCTGTTAAGCTGAAGTCTGACATGCTCGCATAATATGCTACAGCTTATCGACTTTCAATTTCTCTTTTTGCTTTTGTTGATAGGGTCACATACTTTTTGAATGTATGTGACTTTTCAACATGTTCATAGACTTTGTTTGCTGGGGTACTACTTATAGTTCCGTAGTAAATGGGATACAAGAGAGTCTGCCTCGTTAAAAACCTCACCCCTTCGAGTAGTTTTGATTCTAGACGAAGGGTTCCCCTGTGAGGAAAAGAGTACAGCTCTCGAAGAAATTTGGAAAATACATAAATCTTGAAAATATGAGAGAAACTATGAAAATCTAAAAGATAGTTTCCTGAGCGTTTACGCTCATGGATAGTATTTTTGCAAACTGTCCGTGTTCCAGGAATGCGGCAGTTCTTTTCCATCCATATCTTGTAGTCTGTAAGATCCTTGTCTATTTGATTCTTTTACTAGGTAGGGTCCTTCCCATTTTGCCTGCAGTTTTCCCACTTTGTCAGCGTTTGCTTTTCTCTTCAGAACGAAATCTCCCGGATTTATCTCTTTCACGGATATCTTCTTGTTTCTCCACTTCCTTGTTTCTGTCTGGCAATTCTGTAAGTTTTGTGCAGCGATGAGTCTTTGTTCTTCTATTTCTTCTTTGTGTGATGTGTTATCTTCATGCTCTGTTGTGGCATTTGATATTCTTGGAGATCCGAAGAGGAGTTCTGCTGGTAATACCGCCTCGTCTCCAAATAACAGTTTGAACGGGGTGAACTTAGTTGCTCTTGATTCGGTTGTGTTGTGTGACCAGACTACTCTTGTCATCTCTTCTACCCATTTGCCCTTCGGGAGCCCTTCGAGGCATTTGGCTACGCCTTTCAATATTATCCCATTCGCCCTTTCCACTGCTCCGTTGGATTGAGGGTGATACACTGATGCGAAGCATATTTTGATGCCTAGAGTTGAGCAGAATTCTTTGAATGTGTCGCTATCGAATTGTTTGCCATTGTCCACTGTTATTTCCTTTGGTGTGCCGAATCTACATATTATGTTTTGCCAGACGAACTTTTGGATGGTCTTTGATGTTATTGATGCTAATGGCTTCGCTTCTATCCATTTCGTGAAGTATTCAACTGCTATGACTGCAAATCTTAGGTTTCCTTGGGCGGCAGGAAGCGGTCCAACCAAGTCAATGTCCCATCGCTGTAAAGGCCATGATGGTGTTATTAACTGAGTGATGGACGAAGGTCTCTGAGAGTTGTTTGCTAGGAATTGGCAATTTTTGCATCTCTTTATATACTCTTTTGTGTCCTCGAGTGCTGTGGGCCAGTAGAACCCTTGCCTGAATATTTTTCCGGCTGTTGCTCTAGGTCCTGTGTGAGATCCGCAGAACCCTTCGTGTACTTCCTTGATTAAGTCTTTGCCTTCGCTTTTTGTTACACACTTTAGCCAAGGTTTGCATACGCCGGACTTGTATAGCTCTCCGTTGAGGACTTTGTAATTTCTTGTTCTTTGGGTAAGCCTCTTTCTCTCATCTTCATCGAATGGTTCATATGTTCCATTGATGAATGCGATGATAGGAGCTCGCCAGTCTTCGCTCTCGTTGTTGTTTATGTGCAGTATTTGGCATTCCACTTTTGGTGATGGCTATTTTAAAGTTTCATAGAAAACATCCGGTGGTAGGGTTTCACCTCTTGCTGCATTTTTTGCCAAGGCATCTGCTTCATTGTTGTCATTTCTTGGTATCTTCTTTACTGTGAAACCTATGAAATGCTTTTCAAGCGCCCTTACAGCTGTCATATATTTGTACATTTCCTTGTTTGCCTTGTAGTTTTTCTCAACTTGTTCTTTTACGACTTCTGAATCTGAATTTAGGATTGCTCTCTTTGCGCCCAACATTCTTGCTTTGCGAAGGCCTAGTAGTATGGCCTCATACTCTGCAACATTGTTTGTGCTTGGAAAGCATAGTCTCGCTGCATATCTGATTTTGTTTCCGGCTGGAGATGTGATTATTGCTGCGATGCCAGCCCCAGCCTCTCCCCAGGCTCCATCACAATATATGGTCCAGACTTGTTCTTTTATTTCTTCCCCTTCTTCATTTCTTGCTGGTACCCATTCGGCTATGAAATCTGCCAATACTTGGGACTTTACTGCGTTTCTGTGGATAAAATCTATGGTATATTCTGCCAGCTCTGCTGCCCATTTTGCTATTCTTCCTGAAGATTCTTTGTTTTCAAAGATGTCCTTTAGCGGGTAATTGGTTGGTACTGTGATATGGTGGGCTTGGAAATAGTGCCTCAATTTTCTCGATGCCATAAGGATTGCATAGGCTAACTTCTCCATCTCTGAGTAATTGCATTTTGACCCTGACAGCGCCTCGGACACAAAGTATATTGGTACTCGCTCTATTTTCGCCATTGTTTGTTCATCTCTCGTTGTTTCTTTTTCTTCTATTAGCACGGCGCTTACAGCGAAGGGGGTTGCTGCTATGTACAGGAGCAGTTGCGCCCTTGGTGTTGGACTTGTCAATGCGGTCATCTGTTTCAGGTATTGTTTCAGTTCTTCGAAGGCATTCTGCTGCTCTTGGCCCCACTCGAAATTTGCTGACCCTCTTAGGATCTTAAAGAATGGTAAGCTTCTTTCTGCAGATTTTGCGATGAACCTGTTTAAAGCTGCTATCCTTCCTGTCAGTTTCTGCACATCTCTTCTTGATGCTGGACTTTTCATGTTTTTTATCGCGTCTGTTTTTTCCGGGTTGGCCTCTATTCCTCTTCGTGACACAATGCATCCTAGTAACTTCCCCTTTTTGACACCGAATGCGCATTTTTCTGGGTTTAGCTTTAGCCCTGATTTTCTCAGATTGGCGAATGTTTCGATCAGGTCTGACGGGTGATCCTCTGCCTTTTTGCTTCTCACTACCACAACATCCACATAGATTGATATATTTTTGTCTAGCTGGTCTACAAACACCGTTGATGTCATTCTGACGAAGGTGCATCCTGCATTTCTCAGCCCCTCAGCCATTCTGATAAAACAAAATGTCCCGAAGGGGGTTGTGAAGCTTGTTTTCTCTTCATCTTCTTTCTTCATCCAGATTTGATGGTAGCCGGAGAAACAATCAAGCAGTGAAAGTAGTTCACATCCTGCTGCCGAGTCAACGAGTGCGTCTATTCTTGGCAGTGGGAAGTCATCTTTTGGACATGCTTTGTTCAAAGTAGTGAAGTCAATGTACATTCTCATTTTTCCGTTTTTCTTGGGCACAAGAACTGTATTTGCTAGCCACTCTGGATACTGGACTGGCCAGATAACATTCGCTGTTAGGAGCCTTTGCACTTCTACCTTCGCTGCTATTATTCTGTCAGGAGACATTTTTCTCTGTTTCTGTTTCTTTGGAGGGTAACTTGGGTCGACATTGAGGCAGTGTTCTGCTATGTCTCTGCTAACTCCTTTGAGGTCGTTTGATGACCACGCTAAAACATCACTGTTGTTTCTGAGGAGCTTGATTAGTCTTTTCTCTTCGTCAGGTGCCAACTCTGTTCCTATTATCACCGTTTTGTCTGGAGTGTCCTTGCAGATGGGCACTGTTTTTGTGTCTCCCGAAGGGGTTGCTTTTTCTTTGATGACTTTTTCTTGCTTTTGTGATATTTGTGCTACTGCTTCCTCAATGACGTGGATGTGTTTATGATCTGAGTTCACGTTTCCCTCAGCCCTTCGCGCTTCATCTTGATTGCCACATACTGTTATGACGCCGTTGTGCGAAGGCATCTTCATGCAGAGGTAACCATGGTGTATGACTGCTGAAAACTTGTTGATGAATCCTCGTCCAAAAATTGCATTGTATGGATAGTCGATGTCGACCACGTCGAATGTTATTTTTTCTGCTCTGTATCTTTCTGGGGAGCCAAAGTATACCCATAGTGTTATTTTTCCCAGTGCTTCAATCCTTTTGCCCCCGAAGCCATACAGTGGCCTTTCTGCCTTTTCTAACTTGTCTGCTCCAATTTTCATGCTATTGAATGCGTATGAGAATAGTATATCTGCTGAACTGCCTCCGTCGACTAGGATTTTCGAGACATTGTTTCCTCCGACATAGTGTGTGTTCTTTCCTATGTTTGCATTGATCACGAAGGGGTCTTCGTGCGGGTAATCTGCTAGCTTTAGGTCTTGCTGGGTGAACGTTATTGGGATGTGACTATAATCTGATTTTAACTGGGTTCCATCTGACACATGATTCACCCTTCGTTCCCAATCCTTTCTTTGCCTTTTTGATGTATGAAAAGTTCCTGCTGATCCGCCAGTGATAGGGAGAATGTTATTTACTGCGAAGTCATCGTTCTCTTGCTTTGGTGGTGGCGGGATTTGGTTGTCTTGGTTGTTTTGGTGCGAGGAGCCCGCTTGCGCCCATCGCATTTGGCTTTGGTTTGGTGTTTGGGATTGGTTTTGAAATTGGTATTGTTGCGTGAAGGGTGTTTGCAAGTTATACATGAGCGAAGGGTGTAATGGGCCTATGCTGTAGTTTACGGGACAGTATGGTTGGTGCAACCAGGAGTTGTCTTGGCTGTCTTGTTTTGTTGTGTGGTTCACTTGCTTTGGTTTTAATTCTTCCTTTTCTTTCTCAATCTTCTCCTTGTTTGCTATTGTGTATGGGCATGAGTTTGTGGTGTGCCCTGCCCCTTTCCCATGATATGTGCACCACAGGTCTGCCGGGTTTCTGTAGTTAGATCTCCCTCGGCCTCTGCCCTGACCTTCGCGGCCTCCGCGGCCACCTTTCTGTGAGAAATTTCCTCTTCCCCCTCGGCCTCCTCTATGGCTCTGCTCGCTCTTGTTGTCATATGTTATTTGTCTCGGCTCGGTATCTGTGGTCATTGCGTCTGTGTGCTCTATCTGGTTTATGAATCTTGGGTCATAGTTTTGCCTTTGTTGGAAATATTGGTTCTGAGCGTACTGCGGCTGCTCTTGTTTAGTTTTCTTGCCCTTGAACTGATCTCTTTCTTCTTGCCTCCTGCGAAGGTCTCTGTCTGCCAGAGAGTAGTTTGCCATAATTTCGTATAATTTGTCTAGTGTTTTTGGCCTTTTTCTTGCCAATTTTGCTGCGCACTGGCCTATCGCTAGTCCTTTGATTGCTGCTTCAATTGCTGTAGCCTCTGGTACGTTTACTGCCTGTGCTCTTAATGCAACGAACCTCATGTAGGTTTCTAGTGGTTCGTCTTTCAATTGCTTGCAATTGAACAAATCCGCTGCTCCTTTTAGGCTATATTGGAAACCTTTGAAATTTTGCAGTATTAAGTTTTTCAGTCTTTCCCAGCTGTACACAGATCCTGGTTCTAGGCTTGAAAACCATGCTTGGGCCACCCCCTTCGCGGCAATTGCAAATGATTTCGCTAGTATCATTTCGTTCCCTCCAGCTGAAGTAACCGCTGCTTCATAGGCCATGAGGAATTGCCTTGGATCATTCTGACCGTTGAACGTTGGCAGTTTGTGTGGCTTAAAGCCCTTCGGCCATGACTGTACTTGAAGTGCTGTGGAGACATGGGGTCTATTATTTGCTGCACGTAGCCGCTCTCATTGAGGCCCTCGAGTTGTTGTGTTTGGTGGATTGTTTACATGGTTTGTCTGGTTGGCAGTGTTCTCTCTGGCAGTTCTTGTTCTTGTGGTTCTTCATCGCTTTGAAGTGATAGTATTTGTTCATCCAGCTTTGCTAACAGTTCCTCAGCTTCTAACAGCTCTTGATTGAATCTGGTTGCTTTCTTTTTGGCGTTCAATGCTTCTATTGCTTTTCTTTTTTCTTCGACTTGCCTTTGCAGAGATTCTAGCTTTGAAATTTGATTTCTCTCATCTTGAGTTTGCGATGTCGATGCATTGGCTACTGCTTTCTTTTTCTTTGCTGCAAGTGCAGCCTCTTTCGCGTTTTGCTCTTGTATCTGTTTTTGGATTGCTTCCTGCTGTTTTCTGGCGTTCAGTTCTATTCTTGAACTGCGTCTAGCATCTGCCGAATCGCTATTCTCTGTGCCTGGAGCCGTTGTGTTTACTGGGCGGGTTGGGAGGGTTTCTGACGCATTTTGGTTTGGGTCGGTTGGATCTGGAGCGGATTCCTCTGCTGCTGTGTTTAATGGTGGTGGATTTCTTTTTGGTGGAGGCATGATGCTGATCTTGACTGCTCTCCCGATCTGGTGTTAGTCGATTCCCCACGGACGGCGCCACTGTTGGGATTTTGGGGAAATCCAACAGATTAAGATCGAGAGAGCAACAAGAGAAAGACAGATGGCAAACGACGGATTCAGTATTTATATATGAGAGGAGTTAGATTACAGATCCCCGGGCCTAGCCCCTCTCGGGACTCTCCTCTCCTCCTTTTATAGGCTGCTCCAAGGGCTTAGTTTACATCGGGTGCCCTTACAACAACTATATGCCCAGCATATTTGGGGGTACAACGGTACTTCTCTTCTCCGTTCTGCTCTCCGTGATTCCCGGACCTTGACGTGACAACGGACAGGCGCCACGCGTCTCCGCTTCTCCGCGTCGGTGGGCCATCTCCTCTTCTGACTCGGTGTCGAGCGAAGGGGTGGGCGCTCACCCCTTCGCTCCTCGTATTCTTCATGACCCTTCGATTGATGTACCTGAGTGGATGAAAAAACCACAAAATGTTGCAAGTTTAAGTGAAGGAGTAACTTGATCATGCCTTCACAACTATCGGGAGTTGACCAAATTCATGACTCCCCAACAGTTGGATTTAAAGCCAACACGCTTAACTAGCACTCGGAAGCTAGATAGAAGGCCCCGTACAAGGATCGCCGCGGGGCCGGCGCGAATCGCGGCCGACGCGACGGCTCTTGGCGGCTTAACGCGGCGGGCAGGCACCACGGTGGCGAGCGAGGCGAACCTCTCAGTGTCAGCGATGACGAGCGTCTCGTCATGCACGGCCGGCGCGCTAATCGCCGTACCGCCGGCTCCCGCGGTCGCCCTCCGGCCGTGCCCCTCCCCCCCAACCGCCATGCATGTGGCCACTCCGCTGCCTCTCGTGGCCCCATGTGGGGTCCTTCTCCCTCTCCTTTTATCTCACCGCGCTTTCTAGCTTCTCATCCTTATCATCCTTCTCCTCAGCAGAGCTAGCCGGGCCTTTGTTAATCCTGCAACTGGAAGGCCCTGCTCGCTATTCCTTCGACATTACAGCATCGAAACCAGCTGTGGCCATGCATTACCTAATGAAACTAATCTCTTAGGATTAATCATGCACTCATCATATCCAGCATGGACCTCTATCTTCCGTCGCAACTTGCATGGCGGCATGGCGCCCGGCCCAAATGTCAAGGCTTTGACATGGCGCCTCGCATTGCATGCACGCATGTGAGCTTAATTAGCTAGCTAGCGCTAGGGGGAGGGACGCGCCGTGGCGCTGGCGCTGCGCCGGGCCACCACCACCGCCGCCCTATATTCCCTGCCAACGACCATCATTCCTATCATTCCCTGCCATGATAGCTTCAATTCTCCTGCTCTTATTTAAGCCGTACTAGCTGCCGGTCGTGGTCGTAACAATCCATCCACCACCATTGATCTCCACTCCATCCATCATCTCGATAGGTTTCTAGCTTAGCTTCCTTCTCTAGCTTGCCCCACTAGATCCCTAGCTCGTCAGGTGCCATCGCCAGCAGCTGCCAGCAAGATGGGCAGCACCGCGGCGATGCTGCTCGAGTCCGCCGCCGTTCTCGCGCTTCTCGTCTCGTCGGCGACGGCGGACTGGAACTGGAACAGCGGGACGGCGACGTTCTACGGCGGCAGGGACGGCTCCGGCACGATGGGTACGCACGCACTCTATGTCGTATGCGCAGCATGTCGGCACACGCCACCAGTCGTCTCCATTGACGGCGAGCTTCATCGCTAACTCGATCGGTTGTAACTGACGATACTCTCTGCATATATGCGTGCTTGCAGGCGGCGCGTGCGGGTACGACAATCTGTACAACGCGGGGTACGGCGTGCTCAACGCGGCGCTGAGCCAGGCGCTGTTCAACGACGGCGCGTCCTGCGGCCAGTGCTACACCATCACGTGCGACACCAGCAAGTCCGCGTGGTGCAAGCCCGGCTACTCCGTCACCATCACGGCCACCAACCTGTGCCCGCCCAACTACGCCATCTCCGCCAACGGCGGTGGCTGGTGCAACCCGCCGCGCCCCCACTTCGACATGTCCCAGCCGGCGTGGGAGCAGATCGGCGTCTACCGCGCCGGCATCATCCCCGTCCTCTTCCAGCGGTACGTACTACGCACATCAATTGCGCATTGAGTTTCCAGTGGCGCCACCGCCGCCGCCACCGCCGGGCGGCGGCGGCGCCACCTCTCGCGCAACACAGTCCAAGCTTATGTCATGATCTCATCGTCGTCTGCTATGCGCGCAGGGTGCCGTGCTCCAGGCAGGGAGGGATCAGGCTCACCATCTCCGGCTTCAACTACTTCCAGATGGTGCTCATCACCAACGTCGCCGGCAGCGGCTCCATCCAGTCCATGTCGGTGAAGGGGACCAACACAGGGTGGATCGCGATGACGAGGAACTGGGGTGCGCTGTGGCAGTGCAGCTCGGCGCTCGTCGGCCAGGGGCTCTCCTTCACGGTTACCTCCACCGGCGGCCAGACGCTCTACATGTACAACATCGCGCCGGCGTGGTGGACCTTCGGCATGACCTTCACCAGCAACTCCCAGTTTGGCTACTCCTAGCTACCTCACGGCGCATAATTGCATGTGCATGTGCCTAGCTGGCTCGGGAATTAAATTAAATTAATTGATTAGTCCATCAGTTGACTTAATGCTGTGTGTAATGTGGGTGGATCTGGATTTTGATCTGTAATCACATTTTGTCGATTTTGTTTCTACCACTACTTGTACATGTACATCGATATGTTGTCGGCTGATGAATTGTTTTGAGTCGTCTGATATTTGTACTGTTATTTTTCCCGATTTTGATCTGGAACCGGTTAATTTTATCAGATCATTGTATGTAGTTGACACTTGACAGAAACCATTTCTTTTCTTAAATTCCTGCTCTAATTTGCAAACCAGTACTAGTTGCACACAAATGAGAACAAAAAATTTTTCTTTTCAAAAATATTAATTCTTCCGTATCCAATGGACCAAAAAAGTCAGAATCCTAGCAACCAATTAATAAACCCCAACAGTTGCAAATTTCCCCATCTGCCACTAGCACAGAGGATTTTGTTTTCAACGAAAATATGCAGAGCAATTATTAGTTCCATGTTACATGGGTGGCTATATATAAATTGAATATCATTTTTCAGGAATGGGATTAACTGGTCTGTGGGATTTTATCTCTTGACATATGTTTTAAAATCTAAAATGGATCTAACTAATTATCTTGTTAGGGCCTGTTTAGTTTCGCCAACTTTTTCATCGCTACAGTAATTCAAATGTTTGGATACTAATTAGGAGTATTAAATGTGGATAACTGACAAAACCCATTCCATAACCCCCGTGAAATTGCGAGACAAATCTATTAAGCCTAATTAGGCTATGATTAGACAATGTCGTGCTGCAGTAAATAATCTCTAATGAAGGATTAATTAGGCTCAATAGATTCGTCTCGTGATTTCCCGTCCATCCATGTAATTGGT
>CM014278.1:39658057-39673780 GCA_004135705.1 Alloteropsis semialata
GATTTAAACACCCCATTAGTTTGTAGTATCACAAAAACAAGAGTTTCCACATATCAAATGAAGATGCATAATTCCTGTGACTTGCACTAGCTTGTAGGAACCGGACATATGATCCAGAAAAATGAAGTTACACAGCTTGATTATTGGACTATCCAACTCTTGGCACATGCAACACTAGTTTACCATCCATAGAGCGGGCACAACTCCGCTAGGAGAGATTTTTTTAAAAAAAATTAAATGGAACCTTTTTATTTACAAAGTTAGTAGGATTAATATAAAACATATTTAACAATATTTGATAAAATTTCATACGTCTACTACAAAAAAACTACTACATCCGTTCCAAATTTCATACGTCTACTACAAAAAACTACTACATCCGTTCCAAATTATAATTCGTTTGAATTTTTTGACTTCAAGTTTGACCGCTCGTCTTATTCAAAAAATTTGTGCAAATATAGTCAAATTTAAGTCATTCTTGAAGAACTTTTATTAATAAAGCAAGTCACAACAAAAGATGTGATATGTTGTACAATTTTTTGAATAAGATGAATGGTCAAATTTGGAGTTAAAAAAATCAAACGAATTCTAATTTGGAACAGAGGTAGTACATTACTTTATTACTTATGGTGTTAGCTAAAGTTCAAATGATGTGGCAACAAGCATTTCATTTTTCTCAATGATTCAAGGGACAAGTTTTATTAGATAGAGCTAGCGAGACTCCATCAATGTCCATCCCATAAATTTACATCATAGCACTTAATTTCTTGGTAACCATGTGAGGCTAAATACTTACTTCCTCTCGTAAAAGTATAAGGATGTGTTTTGGATGTTGCAATCAAGTTTCGTAAACTTTGCCTATTGACATATCTATCAATGCCTACCTTCTACATATGAAATTATCTTTCAGTAATTTTTTAAAAATATTCTGAACTTGTAATTTACCGATGTCATAGTAATTATGTGTCTACAGAAATTTAGTGGTCAGAGCTTCGTACATACCAATATCCGAAATATGACCTAATTTATGACAATTGTATGGATGCAATGGGGTTTTATTGACTCAACAATGAATCTCCATTAACTCCTTCATAAAGATTACATGTATGTATACTTAAGGCTCAACTAACACGATAGCACTTATATAAATTAGGAAACAAATTGTGACAAAAAGAAATACATGGAGGTTGAAATTGGAAATTGTACATGGCGCGCACCTCCTGCAGTCGGAGCATCACCTAGGAGAGATGCCAGTGAGGCGGTCACCAAGGATGCAATGGCAAGTTGAGCTAGCTCCTTCAAAATCACGAGCACGCACTCGTCATTCGACCGAACTGCAAGAAATGGCGGATGAGACCATGTTCCCTCCTGCTTGCTGGTTTCAGTAGGCGAAGTTCTGGTAGTTGTTGGTGAAGGTCTGGCCGAACTGCCACCACCCAGGCACGACGTTGATGAACTGAATGTACTGGCCGCCGGTGCTGGTCACGGCGAAGCTGAGCCCTTGGCCGACGAGGCCGGACAGCGCCTGCCAGTTGGCGCCCCAGTTCCTGGACATCTGTATCCACCCCGTCTTGTCGCCCTTGACCCAGGCGGCCGCCACGGAGCCGCTGCCGGCGAGGTTCTGGATGTTGACGAGCAGGAAGTAGTTGGAGCCGGCGATGCTGAAGCGCACGCCGCCGCTGCGGGAGCACTGGACCCGCTGGTACAGGACCGGGACGATGCCGGCCTGGACGACGCCGATGTGCTCCCACGCCGGCTGCGACATGTCGAAGTGGGGGCGCCCCGGCCCGCACCAGCCGCCGGCGGGCAGCGCGTAGTTTGGCGGGCACAGGTTGGTGGCCGAGACCGTGATGCTGTTGCCGGGCTTGCACGACCGGGACTTGCTGGTGTCGCAGGTGATGAGGTAGCACTGGCCGCAGGACGCGCCGTCGTTGAACAGCGTCTGGCTGAGCGCCGCGTTGAGCACGCCGTACCCGGCGTTGTACAGGTTGTCGTACCCGCACGCGCCACCTAAGATGGAGACGCATCGGATTAGTACACGTGTACGTGCGGACCGCGGAAAAATTTGCATATATAGATCTTTTCATGTACCGAAATGGGACGCATGAATGGAAGCTTACCCATGGTGCCGGAGCCGTCAGCTCCGCCGTAGAACGTGGCGGTGCCCTGAGACCAGCCGGCGGCGGCGAGCGCAAGGCACGCCGCGAGGACTGTGCAGAAGATCAGGGACTTGGCCGTATCCATGGGCGCCAATGCAGAGGTTGCTGCAGAGAACGAGATGGAAATGCAGGACGAGGAGGCTGGAGGCTAACTGTTTCCGATCTCACTGCTCTTGTGGAAAGGTATGAGAATGAGATGCATGGCCTCGCGGAGGCCTGTGCTTAAATAGGGAGCATGGAGGCTAACCGATAGAGGAAGAGTTTAGTAATCAGAATAGGTGGGGGATTAGGGGAATAATGGTCTCTCTTGCCTTGTGTCAGAACGCAGGAAATCCGTGTTCCATCGGATCGGAGGCACATGCATCTGCAGATGATGCATCGCGCACCACGACGTACGGCCTGCAGGCTATACTACCTGCCGAGCTGGAAGGCCTCTGACTTTGGCGTCGGAGTTAACTCGTCTAGCTGCCTCCGTCGTCAGGAAGATTCCCGCGGCAACGAACTCAACTAACTGTGGTTGAAAACCTGTCTTGTGCATGTTCTGTGGTTCTGAAGATCGGTCGAGCAACCGATCAAAATGTGAACTCGTTGGTTCATTCCAGGCGGCAAATTAAAATTTATTTGAACAACCGCCATGTTATCTGGTGAAAAAGACACAATTAAAACGTATCATCAATTCAACAGTCTGCCGGCTGGAAGGTAGAGAAAGATGCATGATTGTGCAACCCACAAATTCAGCACTAGTAACAACGTGTCAAGTGTAATGCCATGTTGGTTGGGAGTTCCAAATGTACGAGGCGGCAAGCTTTCTACACGATGGAGTCTCAAAACGAAAAAGTTCAACACAATGCGCGCAGAAATTTCTGTGCTAAACTTCTCCCACGAGAGCACACGCACCATATATACAACAACATGCATGTTGTGTCAGACTGCGGATCTCCCTTGATTTCTCTTGCGCTGGGTGGAAAACATAAGCACATGATCTTAGCACGGTTAGTCTAACTTGGTAGTTAAGGCACATGACTGGCTCAGCACTTGCTAATTTACAACATCCTAAATTGGAAGAAACTCCAATCCTCTTCTATATATATTTCATCGTAATTTTCTTTAAGAATTAATGAGATACACGAACCCAGTTCAATCCAAGATCACACAGTGCTGCACATGCATGGATGCATGATGAGATCATTTGCAACAACACCCATACATTGACTTCAACATCCCAATGGTTTATTTACCAATCCAATTGTTCTCGAATTGGTTGTCCAAAATGCTCTGCCAACGTCCTTAACTAACACATCATCTCCACCAAACTCTAACTATCTTAGCTGTATTGGCAAATACTGGTGGATCATATAGTACATCAATCAAGTAGTGTTACCCTAAATGCTAAACATTTGGTGGCTTATCACTTAGCTATTTTATTCAGGATAAATGACCATTTAAACGGGTTAAACAACCAGCATTAAACATGATAAACAACTAATTAAATGTACATATATGTCCACTGTGTTGTGTTTACACGTCATTTAAACTGGCTAAACGGACGTGTTTGTGAACTGTAGATACAGGTCATCAAAATGTTAAACAAAAACAAACATTAAATAGGATAAACAATTGATTAAATGTACATAGCTACCCACTCTGTAGTGTTTACACGTCAATTAAACTAGCTAAACGGCCGTGCACGTGAACTGTAAATACAAGTCATCAAAATTACACAATTAGGTATGCTGTATTTGCAGAATCAGATCCTATGTCCTACCTAATTGGAGAAAGTTTGTTTATAGTACTATCCAAATTTAAAAGAACTATCATATTATTTCAGCAAACTCAACTATCTCTATTAAAAAACACAAATATATTCACTTCAAAACATCATTGGCTTATCTAGAGAGCAAACAAATTTGATAGGACTCATGATTACCCCTTATATATAGTTCCTACCTTTTACAGTTCTAGTTAAAAGTGTAAAATTGCAAGTCAAATTGAAGGATGACTAAACAAACTACATTTTTTTTTAAACATGAGGCTTGCAATTATGTGATAAACTTATTTATATACAAGGAAAAACCTCTGTAACCTCGGTAAATTGTAAACTATTACCTATGTCCTGTTTTATTTGAAGTGTGAAAAACACATGTGGACTTGTTTTGTCATCTTCCTTGGTTTTCTTGGGCCATGTGTTAAGCATAAGCACACAATCGTATGAGTTAGTCTAACTTGGTAACTTAGGCACATTATTGGTTTAGTGCTTAGCTAAATAAATAGTCAACATTAGAGATAAATCTAACACTCTAATTAATCTCCAAAATGCACCTTTTGGTTATAAAAGTGTGAACTCAGTGATAGTTCTAGATTGTCTTTTGTGATGTAATTCTATACACAGATTCCCATATTCAATCAAATGATCACAAAGCACATGATCGTGGCAACATCATCCAATCATTGATTTCATATTGCAATGATTTATGCACTAGACCAAATACCCCTCTTTTAATTTGTTCATACTTAGTGATGATCAAACAACTCCCATAAGCATTGCATCATCTCCCCACCCCAATCTAAACTAGATACCTTAGCTGAATTGATAAATGAATCTTGGATTATACGAGTAGAAATAAATCCAACAAACTGAGTTTTCATCTATGTGGTTAAACCAACTGGAAATGATTAAGCATTATGTCACGTTCATAAAAAGATCATGACCTATAAGAAAAACAAAACTTAAGTAGTTTATAAGACATGCTAAGGAATTTCCAAGTGGAAGACTGGGAATCAACCAATTATCTTGCATAGGTCAAAAAGCTGCTAGTCACAGGCATATATGTATTTATAAGAACTGAGCCTGGCTTTGTTGATCAGTTGTGTTGGTGTACATCTCCACCACCACCTATATTTGAGTCCTCTTCAGCTAAAATTTAGGTATATATCTATTTTTTTCTTATTTCAATGCTATGTTCTTTCCTCCTAGGGTAGTCATGTTTTTAGTTCTTATAAAAATATTAATATAGAGACCATTGCAATTATAATAGGTATTAGTGACATATTTCCATGATAAACATGCACATGATTAAACTCTTCTATTTTAAGTTTTAGAAACATTCCTTAACGATTATCCAGTGATTAGCTTGTACATCGATATGATTATTTCACCAACCTAAATTCTTTTGATTTTATTAATGCAAAAATAACACACAACTTATTAACTAAAGTCATTATCTTCATCTAGTCTAAACCATCTTAGCTGACTTTGTCAAGAAATAGTGGATTATACAAAGTACACTTCTTCAAAATTGCATGACCAGTTATGCATTAGACCAACCAAAAGTGTTAGGAATTGTGGAACATTGTTAATTAGATCATGATTTGCATTGGACGAGTTGATGTTGTACATGTTTACATGATAGATTATCAAGCAACTTCTCTAGGGAATGAAGAGGCAAGAGATATAAATGATTTGAAGTCTTGGGAATCAATCATTAGCTCATGCAAGTCAAAACCTGCGGTTGCATATGCGCTAATGTGCATAAGGATGTTACACCATGTACCACTGTACACATCTCACAATAAATACTTAAATATGAACACTGATTTTTGAAGTTTTAGAAGCATTTTTGTAATAATTAACAACATTGCATTTCCTTTGAGTGTAAGTATATCAACTTATGTTTTATATGGGTACAGATACCCACGCTCTAGAGCTTGTCTTTTGGAGAATCTGGTTTTTGAGGTGTTAGAAATCAATAGTGCAGGATATAGAGAATCTTTCACAAGCAACCATTACAACCCATTAAAGATCAAAGAGACCTTTCCAACTTCTTCCTAATTTGATCACTTCACATGCCAATCAATATGTAGAACCACACATAGATATCCTAAAATAGTACCGCCACTCTCCAACACATTACTAGAGAAAAGATCACATGTTGTGCGTAGTAGGACCGACCGGTCCCTCTTTTCCTGGATTTTCTTGCATTTTCCTATACTCAAGCAAAAAATATGTACACCATCCAAACTCATGGAATTCCAAGAGTTATAAATATATCATTGCTATTAGGGTTAGGCATTTTCCAACGTTTAGATGGTGGAGTTGGTGTTTACCAGACACCGACATTATTGCTGCAATTGTGCCAACAAATAGTACACTATCGTTTTACAATGACCATCCATATCTGCCATATTGACATCCATGAAAGACTTCAGCCCATTCAGCTACTCTGGACAATAATGGGTCTCAAGGTACCTCCGAAGACCAAAGCAAACAGTTAAAAACCTTTGAGACTCTTGTATATCTCACAAAATCGCTAGCTGCTGGTGCATGTGTAGCACATAGTAACCATTTGTGTCCGCAACAACTAGCCAGCTATATATAATAAATTAACAATAAAGTTAGAGTCAACATCGACAGGTGATAAGCAGTGTTCATGATGTCGGGTTGCAAAAAATTTCGAAGGGGGCCTGTAAGACCGGTTTTACCGGTTGTTGGCTGAATGTCGGCCGAAAATCACTGGTAATACCGGTATTACTATTTACCGCTCCTCACCGGTAGAACCGAAATTCGCCAAGTTTCGGTGAATACCGGCTGAAATTGAGGACCCTGGTGATAAGTGATAACCGAGACATGTCGCTGTTGATGAGTCCGAAGTGGCGGTTGATGTTGTTGTGACCTGTTCAGTGGCGGTTGATGTTGGGGCACACAAGTGACGGTCATCAATGGTTGATGTTGGGGCATATAAGTGACGGCAACAGTCATCAATGGATCAGTTATCTAATGTCTCCTTTGGTAAACAATGCTCGGTATAAATCGGACCGAAGGTTTACGTATTTAACTGAGCAATTCGAGCCTATATGGTTGCAAGAATAGCCCAGTATCATAGCCAGATGACGACCCTATATAATGATATAATAATGCATCCACTACTCAAACTTGGAAGTCTACTACAGTGTTTAAGGAACTTTAAATAGTTTGTATATACACAAGTATAAAGTATATCGCAAGATGTTAAGTACAATAGCATAATATGCTGTATCTACCGTGCAGAAAAAAAAAATCCCTTTTCGGTCACCAAGGATGTAATGGCAAGTTGAGTGTGTTGTACACTTGTACTAGCTCCTGCAAGAGCTTAATTGCTAGTTTCAGTCAGTAGGCGAAATTCTGGTAGTTGTTGGTGAAGGTCTGGCCGAACTGCCACCACCCAGGCACGACGTTGATGAACTGAATGTACTGGCCGCCGGTGCTGGTCACGGCGAAGCTGAGCCCCTGTCCGACGAGTCCGGCGAGCGCCTGCCAGTTGGCGCCCCAGTTCCTGGACATCTGGATCCACCCCGTGTTGTCGCCCTTGACCCAGGCCGCCGCCACGGAGCCGCTGCCGCCGAGGTTCTGGATGTTGACGAGCAGGAAGTAGCTGGAGCCGGCGAGGCTGAAGCGCACGCCGCCGCTGCGCGAGCATCTGACCTGCTGGTACAGGACCGGGATTTCGCCGGCCTGGTAGATCCCGATGTTCTCCCACGCCGGCTGCGACATGTCGAAGTGGGGGCGCCCCGGGCCGCACCAGCCGCCGCCGGGCAGCGCGTAGTTGGCCGGGCACAGGTTGGTGGCCGTGACGGTGATGCTGTTGCCGGGCTTGCACGACTGGGACTTGCTGGTGTCGCAGGTGATGAGGTAGCACTGGCCGCAGGACGCGCCGTCGTTGAACAGCGTCTGGCTCAGCGCCGCATTCAGCACGCCGTAGCCGGCGTTGTACAGGTTGCCGTAGCCGCACGCGCCACCTACATGCATACACCGGGTCAGTACGTGCGGAGTGAGCAAAATATGCATATGCAGATCTTGTATCAAAATGTGATGAATGCAAGCTTACCCATGGTGCCGGAGGCGTCGGGTCCGCCGTAGAACGTGGCGGTGCCTTGATTCCACTGGGCGGAGGTGAGCGTGAGGCACGCTGCAAGGACTGTACACAAGATCAAGGACTTGGCCGTATCCATGGACGCCATTGCAGAGTGCAGACGTAGCTGTAGAGGACGAGATGGAAATGGAGGACAAGGAGGCTGGGCAATGGAGGCTGACTGCTTTTGAGCTTGTGGGATGAGATGTGTATAGCGCCGGGAGAGGCCAGTGCTTAAATAGGGACGAATGAGTCCCGGCGGCTGGCGGAAGGAGAGTAACCGAGTAAGAGTATATACTAATCACAATAGGGGAATAATGGTCTTGCCGTGTGTCTGATCAGGAAATCCGTGTTCCATCGAAGCACATGCATCCTGACGGTGCATCATATGGTTGGCTCCAAGGCCTCTGACTTTTGGTAATGGGGTTAATCATGGATGCACGCCTTAATTACACATTTTTTCATGTGTCAATTCCTCCATCTCCGTCAAGAAGATTCGCGAGCAACGGACTCAACTAACCTGTATTCCTTCCACATTAGTTGAAACCCTGTTTCAGACGGTTCTGAAGATCGATTGAGCAGCATATGCCAGCTGCAAGGCTATGTCGTCAGTTGCCAAGTTTGAATGTACGAGGTGGCAAGATTTCTACATGATGTATGGGACTAACCCCTTCTGAGGATCCTCAAGAGGATATCATCTATCACAAGTTCTGCTATGAGAAAGGAAAGCAAAGTTCGAACATTGGACGTATAATTTGAATGCATAAAGTTTGACATTTTAAGCAATGTTCCTATGAATTCCTTACCTTTTCAAACAGGACCCACACGTTCCTGTGCTGAAATTAATTCCCCCATGAGATCTGTGTGATCTCACAAATCTATGTGTGTGGAAATCAAAGCCATGATGTACATTTGTCTTGTCAGATTCTGGATCTCCCTTGATTTCTCTTGGGTAAGTGGAAAACAGAAGCACATGATCTTAGCAGTTAGTACTCCAACTTGGTACTTAAGGCACATGATTGGTTCAGCACTTAGCTAGCTATGCAACAACCTAAACTGCAGAAATCTTAAAGCCTCTTTGACGTAACAGTTTCTCTTAATTTTGTTTTGCGGTGTGATGCAGTGTACAAATCCATATTCAATAGTGCAACGTCCCAGCATTGACTTCCTCCATGCAGTCCAATGATTGATTTACCAGTTCAATTCTTCTCGAATTGGTTGTTCAAATGATCAGGCAGCGTCCCTAACAAACGCATCTCCACCCGATCTAAGCTAGCTTAGCTGAAATTGTCAAATACACTGGTGGATTATACTTGTACAAGCCTCCAACTTATGCGGTTAGATACATTTTGATTTCATTTTATACTCCTACCAAACTATAGAGAAACTTTGTTCAGTAGTATATCCACATTCAAAGTAACTACCACAATTTTTTTCGATGAACACATACTCAATCATCTCTTAAAAAATGTTATATGAAGTTTCTTGTGGATTGCTACTTTTTACTGTTCTAGTTAAAAATATAATAAATGCATGTCCAAATAGAAGGATGACTGAAACATTTTTCTTCTTTTTAAATACAATATATAATTTCTCCTAGGTGAAGGAAAAACCTCTATACGCTTTGCCTCTCAACTCTTTCTTTGAGGTGTGCGTAGACGTCATGCTGTGACACCGTTGACGTTCCTTAATTCTTCTGGGCTGAAATGGAAAACATAAGCGCATGATCATATCAGTTAGTCTAACTTGGTAGTTAAGGCACATGAATGGTTCACAGTTGCTAAATAAACAATCTACACTGGAGATAGGTCCAACAGTTCCATCCGAATATGTGCTTTTCAGGAGTTCAGGTGCAATGCATTTTGTGATTGGGTACTTCTTGATTGTATAGTGTCTACAGAGACCCCTGCAGCCATGCTCAATCAAAATGTTACAAAGCACATGATCTTTGCAACATCATGCAAGCATCGACCTCCATTCGCCAACCCAGATTCATCTCCTTTTGTCCATCCACAATAATTTAATCTTGTAACCTACGCATCATACCCCACTCTGCCAAATTTTTTTTTTTGGAATTGATGTTTTCTCCTCCTTGGGTGTGGTATATGATCGGCCAAGGCCTTGGTACAATCGCCTGAAGCAGCAGTAGTACTAGAGGCCACCAAAATTTCTTGGGTCCTATTTTCCTCCAATTTTTTCCATGTGTTTTTGCCCTTATTATATGAAGATGTTGGTCATATAAAAATATTCCTCATGTATTTTTTACTTCCTTTGGAGTTAGAGTTAGAGTTTAGGCATGTAGACTTGTTGCTGAAGTAGTCTCCTTCATAGTCGAGTCTATTGTATATCTTTACTTCCTTTGTTAGACATTTGCATAATCAATATAGTGGTTTTACTAATTTATCTTGTGCCAAGTTTACTTTGTTTAATTTCCACATTTACTTATAGTTCTTATTTATTTTGAGGAAGTAGTATTTAGTGGTCACTTCGACCTTAGCCTTGGCTAGTTATCCATGCTATACTTTGAAGCATTTACCTTTCTGTTCTTCATGGCTTTGATGGCTAGGCTTAGTTGAGTTTCCATTGTGACTCCGTGGTGCTATATTGATTTGCATCCCTGTTTGTGACAGGTTAAAATTCTATTTATTGCCAAAATAAGCTGAAACTAGCAGCCAAATGGTCCGTTTTTAAGTTTTCTCGGCTCGTGCTTCTCCCCACCGCCTAGTTTATACTAAAACGCACAAGCTGGGTCAGACCGCTTATCAAATAAGGGTTTTTTCATATTTGTGCAACTTATCTGAGAAGCGCTTTCCTCAGTCGTGGTACCAAATAGGGCGTCCTGGACCTGCAGTAGGTGGTGAGAGCAGTGTCCATTGCTTATATTTAGTCACATTAGGACAAGTTAGTAGGGCTTAAGTTGTAGTGTTTGCTTTCATTCCTTTCCTCATCCTTTCCCTTAGTAAATCGGTTGTGCCCCAAAGTGAATAGAAGTTAAAGTGTCATGTATGAACTCTGTTCCATTAGAACCTAGGAGTTTATTCCAATGGTGGAATCAGACTATCAGTCCTTGTCATAATATCTATTCCTTCATTCCAAATTACAATTTGTTTGACTTTTTTGACCCTAAGTTTGACCGCTCGTCTTATTAAAAAAATTGTGCAAAATATCTTTTTTTGTTGTGGTTTGCTTTATTAATAAAAGTTTTTCAAGAATGACTTAAATTTGACTATATTTGCACAAATTTTTTGAATAAGACGAATGGTCAAACTTAAGGTCAAAAAGTCAAACGAACTGTAATTTGAAACGGAGGGAGTACCTGCCACAGATACATACACTCATGTTGTGTTCTATATTGATATAGATCGACATAGGAACCGTCTGCATACAAAATTTGGAAGTCTACACATTGTCAAAAAACCTATAATTTTGTAACGGTGTTGAAAAAGACATAATATGCTGTATCTACCGGTGGAAAAATACATCCTTATTTTTGAGGAAGTAATATTTAGTGGTCATTCCGACCTTAGTCTTGGCTACTTATCCGGGTTATGCTTTGAAGTATTTACCCTCTCTTCTTCATGGCTTTGATGACTAGGCATAGTTGAGTTTCCATTGTGACTCCGTGATTAAGACAAGAATACTTGTATTGTTCTTAGGCGTTGTGCTAGATTGATTTGCATCCCTGTTTGGGACAGATAAAATTCTGTTTATAGCCCAAATAAGGTCAAACTAGTAGCCAAACGGTCTGCTTTTTTACAATCTTTTCTGGTCGTGCTTCTCCTCACCGTCAATTTGTTTGTACTAAAACGCAAAAGCTAGGTCAGAACCATTTTTCAAATAAGTGTTTTTCCACATTTGTGCAACTTATCTGAAAAGTGCTTTCTTCAACCGCTGTACCAAACAGGGCATCCCCTGGACCTGCAGTAGAGCAGTGCCCAATGCTTATATTTAGTCACATTATTTAGGACAAGTTAGTAGGGCTTAAGTTGTAGTGTTTTCTTTCACTCCTTTCTCATCGTTTCCCTGAGTAAATCGGCTGTGCCCCAAAGTGAATAGAAGTTGAATGTCATGTATGAACTCTGTTGCATTAGAACCTAGAGTTTATTCCAATGATGGTATTAGACTATATATCAGTCCTTGTTGTCAGAATATCTACTTGCGACAGATACATACACTTTTTTTTAAACGAACCGGCAAGAGAGCTGCCTATTATATTAACAAGAAAAAGACCCCAGAGGACAACGGGACAGATACATACACTCATGTGTTCTATAATGAAAAAGATCGACATTGGAACCATAGTAATCTATAAGAATGGAAGTTTACACATTGTCAACAGAACCTACAACTTTGTATTGTATCAACAGGAGGAAAAATAGGTACTGTAGGCCTTAAGGGGATCGAGCACTATGCTACTTGCATGCTTAGTAGTCGAAATTCTGGTATGTGTTGAAGGTCATGCCGAACTGCCACCACCCTGGCACGACGTTCAGGAACTGAATATACTGCCCGCCGGTGCTGAGCACGGCGAAGCTAAGCCCCTGGCCGACGAGCCCGGCGAGCGCTTGCCAGTTGGCGCCCCAGTTCCTGGACATCTGGATCCACCCCGTGCTGTCGCCCTTCACCCACGCCGCGCCCACGGAGCCGCTGCCGGCGAGGTTCTGGATGTTGACGAGCAGGAAGTACTGGGAGCCGGCGATGCTGAAGCGCACGCCGCCGCTGCGCCAGCACTTGACCTGCTGGTACAGGACCGGGACGACGCCGGCCTGGAAGACGCCGATGTTCTCCCACGCCGGCTGCGACATGTCGAAGTGGGCGCGCCCTGGGCCGCACCAGCCGCCGCTGGGCAGCGCGTAGTTGGCCGGGCAGAGGTTGGTGGCCGTCACGGTGACCGCCGTGCCGGGCTTGCAGTACTGGCCGCCGGGGCGCGACCCGTCGCAGATGACGAGGTAGCACTGCCCGCACGACGCGCCGTCGTTGAACAGCGTCTCGCTCAGCGCCGCGTTGTTGACGCCGTACCCGGCGTTGTACAGGTTGCCGTACCCGCACGCGCCGCCTGTTTATACCACGCGAACGGATGCATTAGCGACGCCATCAGTATGTGCGCAGTTTGCAAAAATGTGTGCATAGCTCGATAAGCTTAATACATACCCATGGTGCCGGAGCCGTCGACTCCGCCGTAGAACGTGGAGGTGCCCTGAGACCAGCCGGCGGCGGCGATCGCGAGGCACGCCGCGAGCGATGTTGTGCACAGCAGCAGGGACTTGGCCATTTCTGTGGACGTCAGTGTAGATGTAGCTGAAGAGAAGACTGAAGAGTACGTGTAGAGAACGAGATGGCAGTGAGGATTTTGATTGGTTTGAGCACTGGGATGAGATGCAGCGCCGGTGCTTAAATAGAGGAGCTAGGGGAGGTTATAGCATTAGTCCAAAGGAGCGAGGGTTCATTTGTAACGTCAATGTCAGAAGCAAGTAACTGAAAAAACGAACGAAAATCCGTGTTCCATCGAAGTCCATGCATCCGAACTACCTTGGCCCCAAGGTCTAGGGCCTCTGAATGTGAGGCTATTTTTTTTGGAACAAATCATGGTTGTTGCTGGGTCGAGGAGTTGTATTTTTTTACCCTCTACAAAAACATGCTGAGTATATAGGCAGTGTAAGCAGCTACCACCGTTCAGAGACAATAATTCGCGCGGCAACGAACGATCAACTAACACAAATTCCTTCCGCATTAGTTGAAGAAGTCATGCGCGTGAAGGTGGTGCAATCGAACAACAGAAACGTCTGATCAGTTCATTCAGAGTGAGATTAACAATAGTTTTCCCTAGATACAGCGTATTGGTCACCCAAAAAGCGTAATCTAAAAGTGTAATTCAGAGGAGATTAACAATACAGTGTAATTCAGAGGAATCTAAAAGTACTTAATTAGGTACAGCGTACTATGGAATATTGGAATGTAACGCGGCACTAGATACTCTCTCTGATGACCCTGTTCACTCTTTGATGATAAGGACAGTATTGCTACATCAAAACATTGACCTGCACATTGCAATGATTGGTTCAGCAACACAAATTCTTTTCTTCATCCAAAATGATCAAGAAACGGCCCTAACTAACTCACCATCTCTACCCGACTAAACTAACTTAGCTGAATTTGTCAACAACAAACGGTGGATATATTATGTATAAGCACAACTCCTCTGAATTACACTGTATTCAGCTATTGGTCAAACCAAAACAAAAAGCATGTATATATAATAATTATCATAGAAGAGAGGGATGTGGGTCCATAATCCCAGTGTAAGAAGCTATAATCAGAACACGCGAACGACTCCCCTAGTCCCAAGGGTTCTAGAGTATGGCGTTGAAACTATCATAGGTGCAGGCCGGGAATTGCATTTTCGTTACCTAAATAAATTCTAAGTAGTCTAAGTTCAATAGGTATAGAAGATTCAAGCGCCAACGGATGATCAACTAACACGAATTCCTTTAATCAGATGAACCCAGTTTTGTGAAAGAATTTAAAACTCAGCAACTGAACAGAAATGCGATGTGTTCATTCAGAGCGAGATCGATTGACTACTCTAGAAGTCTGGATAGTTGTTTAAATATTAGTTCCTCTTATGAAAAATACAACTAATATAATGTATCCCTCTGCCGAAATGGAATAATAGAAATATGTATTATGGTTCACTAATTCATTGTTTAAAAACACTAATTCAGAACTGAGCTTCCGGTTAAGCATGCCAGTTGTAACTAACCCATGCTGGTTGTGAATTTTATTTTGGTGTTTTACTTGAACACTAGAGGCTACTTGGGACCCATTCACAAGGTATTTTATCTGAACTTTAATTGAGTTTACTTCGTTTGAACATAGGATCCACAAGTTCTCCCGGAGTTAATCGTACGTAAGAGATGTAAATTGCACTTGTCTAGTAGTATATATATAACATCCTGTGTTAGAATATATATCCCCCTTCATTTCACTTGGGAGGATAAGTGGAAAACACAAGCATATGATTTGTTCAGCACTTGGCCAAATTATTAGCAAGCTACACGGGAGAAAACTCCAGCCATGTAGTTCTAACATGCGCTTCTGTTATGAAATTGGTGATAAATTTGGGTATATTACACCCTCTAGGTGCTTTTCCAGATGCAATGCAGTATAGAATCCCAACCCTGTTCAATCTATCAATCACAAGGACATATATGATCATTGCAACACCTAAACATTGACCTGCACATTGCAATGATTATTGTTTCAACAACCCAAATTCTTATTATTTATATAATATAATCAGTACTTAACTTCCTAATTAACTCATCATCCTCTCCCTGTAGTACCCAAAGAACTAGCTTAGATGAACTTGTCTATAAATGGTGGAATACTATACTAGTAAAATTTATCAACTATATTGCATAGACACACAGCATATATTCATTATGCATGGAACATTGATAAATCTACATCATAACTGAAAAGCATATACATTCATCATGGAACATTCAAAGCTACATCAACATTTGAATAAACGCAAAGCTAAAGCTAATTATTTGTAGACTATATTTTTAATGGATAAAGACATGATTAATGAGTTGAAGAAATTGAACCAATGATAAGATCTCACACACTACGGGAATCCCATGGTTTGCCGAGAGCCTAAGGCACTCGGCAAACCC
>CM014278.1:39693748-39708564 GCA_004135705.1 Alloteropsis semialata
ATTTCAATGAAGCTAGTTTGGATTCTGCAGTGGAGATGCTTGCGTGCTTGATTGTTTCGGTTTGGATGAACAAAACCAGAAGAATTTGGGTTGGTGAATCAATCATTATAACGTACAAATCAATGCTAAGATGTTCCAATGGTCACTTGTTACCACCGTTGAATTCAGCATTAGATCCCATATTGTAATCATGCAAAGTATCACAACAGAAAAGCTATCTATCTATAGGCAATTAGGCATGGCATCATATATAACCAAAAATCACATATTTGGGAGTAAGAGTTTCGGGGGTTCCTCCAGTTAATATAGGTTCTTGATGATTTTATTAGGTGAGTTCGTGCTGAATCAACCATCATTAACCTTTATTATTAATTACCAAGTCAAACTAAGTGATAAGATCATGTGCTTTTGTTCTCCTCCGAACAGAATCTGTAGCCCCAGCTAACGGACTGGCCTGGCGAGGACTTGGCTTCCAGCTGATTCACGCTTTCATTCAGGTGTCGGTGTCTGGTGTGTGGGATATGAAATGCGTCGAGCTAGGTGTATGCTGACGAAATCTGGAATGCCTAGCGCAGCACAGTGGCAGTGACAATTATAGTTTCTGACACATGGTCCCATGTAAAAGAGAGTACAAAAACTCTATTTTCTCAATGAAATACGTGCAGTACACGTCCTCAGAAAACACAATGCGTATTGTATCTACAGCTTCGAAAACAAATTTGGGCCTCATCGAAGTATTCTCGCTTCCTCTGATCCTCTCGCCATTTTCTCCTGCTGTCGGAGCATCACATAGCAGAGATGCCACGGTCAGGCGATCTCCAAGGATGCAATGGCAAGTGCGGCCACTCCGTCGAGAAATCACGAGGAGGTCGGACACGCACCCTCGCCATTAATTTGATCGAACCGCAAGAGACGATAACGACGACGGGGATCGAGCATTAATTCCGCTGCCTGCATGTTCTAGTAGTCGAAGTTCTGGTAGGTGCTGAAGGTCTGGCCGAACTGCCACCACCCCGGCACGACGTTGAGGAACTGCATGTACTGCCCGCCGGTGGTGGTCACGGCGAAGCTGAGCCCCTGGCCGGCGAGCCCGGCGAGCGCCTGCCAGTTGGCGCCCCAGTTCCTGGACATCTGGATCCACCCCGTGCTGTCGCCCTTGACCCACGCGGCGCCCACGGAGCCGCTGCCGGCGAGGTTCTGGATGTTGACGAGCAGGAAGTAGTTGCACCCGGCGATGCTGAAGCGCACGCCGCCGCTGCGGGAGCACGCCACCTGCTGGTACACGACGGGGATGATGCCGGCCTGGTAGACGCCGATGTGCTCCCACGCTGGCTGCGACATGTCGAAGTGGGGCCGCCCCGGGCCGCACCACCCGCCGCCGGGCAGCGCGTAGTTGGCCGGGCACAGGTTGGTGGCCGACACCGTGATGCTGGTGCCGGGCTTGCACCACTGGGACCGGCTGGCGTCGCAGGTGATGAGGTAGCACTGTCCGCACGACGCGCCGTCGTTGAACAGCGTCTCGCTCAGCGCCGCCGTAAGCACGCCGTAGCCGGCGTTGTACAGGTTGCCGTACCCGCACGCGCCACCTGCATGCGTACCATCATACAATCCATCATCAGTACACGATTATAGCTCTGCTGCCGTAATGATATATATGCTTGCAAGCTTACCCATGGTGCCGGAGCCGTCGGGTCCACCGTAGAACGTGGCGGTGCCGGGAGACTGGGCGGCGGCGAGGGCGAGGCGCGACACGAGGACGACCGTGCACAAGATCAGGGACTTGGCCATGTCCATGGACACCATTGCAGAGGTAGCAGCAGAGGACGGGATGTATGTGAAGGTGCGTTCGTGAGGACGAGGTGGCCGGGAAATGTAATTGATGAAGGTTTAGCTGTTTTTGAGCTTGTGGAATGAGATGCATGGCGTAAGGGACGGCGGCGTTTAAATAGTAGAGGAGGCTAACCGGAGAAATTAAAGGAACAAGATTTTCTTACTCGCAATTAGTTGGGGATTAGGAATGATGGTCGTGCCTAGCGTCAGAACCTAGACAGAACTCAAGAAAATTAAAATCCGTGTTCCACCGAAGAAAACCACATGCATGTAGGTGCATCATCCACAACCAGATTGGCTGGCAGAGGCAGGATAAGCTCCAGGACCTGAAACTGGAGCTGGAATTAATCAGGAATCCTGGCTTTATTTATATACTCCTATTTTTCATATGGTAATTCCCTTAACTTAGTTACCTTAATCCATTGAGTAGATTAATTCGCATTGCATCGCAGAATATGAACTTACAGGATATGATTTAATTTTCTTTGTTGGGAATACCCCAGGAGATTGTCACCTATACCTGTTGCAACAACCTTAGAACATCAGTGCGAGCCTGTAACTTAATTATAGCCTTTGACTTGCACGAGCTAGTTAATGATCCATTGCTAGGTCTTCAGCTCATTGTTCTCTAGCCTCTTGCCCATTGGAACTGCTTAATCTATCCTGTCAACAACTTCCGGTTTTGCGTCCACGCAGGTCATAACCTAACTAGTAATGAATGTTCCACTATGACTAACTATCATTTTCGGTTTATTTAACCGCGTAAGCTGGAACGATTCTACTTCTATAATACGCCATCTATATTGACAATTTCAGCTAAGCTAGTTTAGATTGGGTGGAGATGATGAGTTAGTTAGGGACGTTGGTGGATCATTTTGGATGATTAAAACCAGAAGAATATAAGTTGGTGAAATTATTGCCACATGCAAAGTCAATGCTTGGATGATGCTGCAGTGAGCATGTGCTTGTGATCATTGATTGAATTATTGCACTCCATCACGAAAGGCAATGCAATATGGAGTTGTCGCTTCAGAAATTGGATTATTGTACCTAGCTAAGTACGTACATATATGGCCAAAAAGTGTTTTTTTGTACTAAGAGTATTGCTGGAGTTTTCTCCGGTGTAGGTGTAGTGACCAAAGTTGTAGGAACCCATAAGACCATGTGGTTTTTATGTTTCCCACCTAGTAGCTCAATGAGAGATCAAGGGAAGTCGACAAATGTAAAACAGCACGTTATGTACATTGTTTGCGCTTTTCACGCCATGGGCCTATTTAGATTCGGTGAAAAACTTTGCGAAATTTACTGTAGCAATTTTAAACCTAAGAATAGAAGGACTAAACATGATCTAATTATAAAACTAATTACATAAATGGACGAGAAATCGCGAGATGAATCTATTAAGCCTAATTAATCTGTCATTAGAGATTGTTTACTGTAGCATGACATTATCTAATCATGGCCTAATTAGGCTTAATAGATTCGTCTCACAATTTCACCGAGGGTTATGAAATGGGTTTTTGTCAGTTATCCACATTTAATACTCCTAATTAGTATCCAAACATTCGAATTTACTGCAGCGATGGAAAAAAGTTGCCAAATGCTGTGTTTCCTGTCGCTTTGTAGCAAAGAAACCAGATTTTCCATGTGCATGGGACCCACACAGCTTTATTCTGTCTTCTACCTCACACCGTTTCCCATCCAGTTTGCCCCCCTTCTACCTTCTCTCTTCCTTTCTCCCAGCTCTATCCTCTCCACCTCCTCCGGCCAGACGCGCCGGAGCCGCAACGATACTCGATGGCCGATACTGATGTATCCAAATTGGTAATTAGCATCTATTAATCGTTACTAATTTGAGCAACATTAGTAACAGACTTTGTTGAAGCCTGTTTCCAATTATCCCGATCGACTTGGTAACAGGCTTAAAAAACCATTACTAATCTGGCTCAAGTTAGTATGGGACATTGTTAAACTTTGTTACCAATGCTTTTGGTATCAGACTTTGTTATGTCTGTTACTTTTAAAGAGTTAAGACAATGGTCATCATTGTGGCCTTGGTTAGGTCTGAACTTGGAGTCCTTATTAACGAGTTAAAGTTAACCCTTGTATATGCTTGTAACCTGCTACATGCGTCCATGTCATCATTTTCATTTTCATTTTCATCAAATGAGTCCTTATTAATGAGTTAAAGTTAACCCAATGAAAGATTCATTTTCATTAAATAGGGTGTCATGTCATCATTTTTCGTGATGTGGCAATGAGTGAATGAAGATAGAGATGAAATGGGTTTCATCTAGATGAAACCATGTGTACACTCTTTCCAACACAATTTATGTCTTGCATGTATTGCCTATAAAACACCAAAAATGAAACAATGCATTGTATGAGGTGTTTTATTAATCAATTAAATGCTCTTATGCTTACATGACATTCTTGGAAACATCAAAATGAAACCTTGCATGGGCATAGCCTTATCTATTCCACATTATCTATCTTTGGTTTTTCATGTAGTTTATATTGCAAAAAATTGTTGGCCTCATTTTAAACTGTAAGCGGGGTTTTATACCAGCATTTTAAAACTAGCACAAAATAAAATCAAATAAGTATTTGGAATTTGTTTGTATTTTTTGTTTGTTTGTTAGATAGTTGGACGAGGTCATTGAAATTTTGAATAGTGATATTATTCCTATGAATTGGGCTACTTACTCAACAAATTTTCTCATGTTGGCTAGGAGTAGAACCTGAGAAGTGCACTTAGCTGCATAAAATTAGATGGCTTGTACTTTCATAATCCACCGCTACCTGATGATTTCAGCTGAGCTAGTTTATTTAGATTGGGTGCAATAATAGTTGATGTTGTTAGTTATGCATTGCATGATCATTTGGACGAACCAAATGAGAAGAATTTGGTTGGTGAATTAATTGTTGGATTGCAACAAATAAATAAATAAGTCAATAGTTACAATGAGCAAGTCTTGCAATGTTCGCTTCTCTGACCGTTGGATTGAATAGGGGATGACACATCCCATCACATCACAAAGACAATCTATAGGCTTTACATATTGCAGCCTGCATTTTACCTAAGTACATCATTCTATAACCAAAATTTGGAACTCAAATGGATGGATTTTTGTCATATCTTAATCTAGCTTTCTTCCTGAACACACCATGCATGTATGCTTTGATTAAAGTGAGTGTTAGGCTAAGCGATAAGATCATGTGTTTTTGTTTTCCGCTTATTAGCCCAAATGTTAATCGAGTGAGATCGACAATCTGACACATGCCCTCCACATCTCAAAGATGAGATTCTCATGTTAAAACCAAAATTTGAGCAATATGTGAAGGGAAATTCAAAGGAAGTAATGATAAGCACCTTTTAATCATATATCAAATTTTTGTCCTACATGAAGTCTTGTCATCGATCACCTCGTACGCATACGTTTAAAAAAAATTAATATACTCAACTGACATGAAGTTACAACTGGCACGTTACGCCGGCAGCTTAATTCTGAATATAGTGTAGAGGGATAAATTAAGTTTTTTCATGTAGGATAATTAATAAAAAGAAATCTTCAGATTCCTTGATCCATCATTCGCAATGAACCAACCAATTCCAAGTACGTTCTTGATGGGTTGCTCAATCAACCTTCAGAACCACAGAACATGCGCATGACAGGGTTTCAACTAATGTGGAAGGAATTTAGGTTAGTTGATCGTTCGTTGCCACCCAAATCGTCTTAACAAAACGAGTTAGAACCTCCACTTCCTCCCCTATTTAAGCTAAGGGTATCCACAACGCCATGAATCACATCCCAGAACGAAGCTCAAAGACAATAACATCTGGTTTCCCTAGCCATCTTCACTTCCATCTCTGTTCTCTCTGTAGCGAGCTCTGCATTGACGCCCATGGAAATGGCCAAGTCCCTGCTCTCATGCACAGTCCTTGCTGCGTGCCTCGCGCTCGCCGCCGCTGGCTATTCTCCGGGCACCGCCACGTTCTACGGCGGAGTTGATGGCTCCGGCACAATGGGTAAGTCTTGCCGCGTGCATTTCAGTACAAGAGCAATCTACACACATCTTCAGACGTTTTACTTCGTAATAGCGTCGCTAATGAATACGTACGTGTGTAATGTATGACGGATACGCAGGTGGCGCGTGCGGGTACGACAACCTGTACAACGCGGGGTACGGCGTGCTGAACGCGGCGCTGAGCACGGCGCTGTTCAACGACGGCGCGTCGTGCGGCCAGTGCTACACCATCACCTGCGACACCACCAAGTCCCGGTCGTGCAAGCCCGGCAACAGCATCACCGTCACGGCGACCAACCTGTGCCCGCCCAACTACGCGCTGCCCGGCGGCGGCTGGTGCGGCCCGGGGCGGCCCCACTTCGACATGTCGCAGCCGGCGTGGGAGCACATCGGCCTGTTCCAAGCCGGCATCATCCCGGTGCTCTACCAGCGGGTGCAGTGCAAGCGCAGCGGCGGCGTGCGCTTCAGCATCGCCGGGTCAAACTACTTCCTGCTCGTCAGCATCCAGAACCTCGCCGGCAGCGGCTCCGTGGCCGCGGCCAAAGTCAAGGGCGACAAGACGGGGTGGATCCAGATGTCCCGGAACTGGGGCGCCAACTGGCAGGCGCTCTCCGGGCTCGTCGGCCAGAGCCTCACCTTCTCCGTGACCAGCACCGGTGGGCAGTGCATCCAGTTCCTCAACGTCGTGCCGAGCTGGTGGCAGTTCGGCATGACCTTCTCCACCAACCTGAATTTCGTGCACTAGCTGAACCCTGCAAGCATCTCTCCTTTGCCATTTCGTGCTTTTCCGTCGAATGGCGAGTGCGTGCTTTTGATTTTGACAGAGCTTTATGCACTTGAGCCATTGCATCCTAGTTGTTGGCCACCTGGCATAGCTCCTACGTGATGCTTCGACTGCAGGAGGAAATGGCAAGGGTCTTTGCAGGAAAGAAGGAATGTCACATAGACCTTATGAAGGCTTACCTTTTCTTTTCAACGCTGTAGATACCACACATTATAATTTTCAAGAATGTGTACCGCATATGTTTCATTAAGAGAAATCGAGTTTTACCGGTAAATATATGACTAGCTAGGAGCCAGAACTATTATTTACTCAATGTTATCGCCAAACCAAGCTTTACCGTTCCATTGTTTTCATTTTTGATCCAATATATTTTTGTCTCTTCTTATGAGTTGTTGTCTCTTGCCATTCTCTGCTTTCTAAGACACATAGATTATATCATGTACACACTTGCAAGTTTCTCTGGTGGCGTGGTTTATTAGCCTTGCAAGGTTAGTCGGCGGTGAATTCAACATTGTGGACTGATAAAATATCTTTCTTTTTCATATTGCAATGCATCTTTAGAAATACATACACGCCTTGATGCTATGGAGACTGATAGTATAGTGCTGGTAGGTTTATTAAGCTAAAGCTAGATACGTAGGTAGGATAGAAATTGATATTTAGAACAATGAAGACCATAATACATGGTCACATATAGGGATGGTTCGTGGCAAATAGATATCTGAATTATTCAAATCCGTATTCGTGAAAAAGTGATATATAGATATCCGTATCCGCATTCGATTATTACGTGGTTCCTTAAGTGGATACATTCAAATTTTGTTTACTATTATTCGAATAAGCTTCCGAATTCGAAATAAACCGTGGATATAGATGGATATCCAATATTATCCGCATTCGTATAGCATATGCACCTCTCTAAACCTTGCAATAATTATATTATTTTGATTTACTTTAAAAACAATATAGTCATTGATTTAATTTACTAGAAATATATTATTTAGTAATAAAAATTATATTTATATGTTTCAATTATTTATTTATTGATATTTATTCCATTTTTATTAAAATGTTTTATGAAAGAAATATTTTCAACTAATAATCTTGTGTGTTTATATTGTATTTGACCTATGCTTGTATGTTTTATGATGATTTCATTCTTTCAAAATCATAAAAGAAATAAAAACAATACTTGCTAAATGCTATCACTCAACTTAAATGGATATCCGAATATTATCTGCATTCGAGCTATTCGTTTACCATTCGAATTCGAGAACATTCGAATTCGACTTAATATGTGGTAGAAAAATGCTATGATACTGTTTAAAAAGGCACCTCATGGTACTGTTTTGAATCCTTTATTCCATTTTCATTCACATGATATACGTCGGCAAAATCAAGCCCATCAAAGTATCGTTGCTTTTTCCTTTTCTTAGATTAATTAAAGTACTATATTTAGCCCATGTATAAGGGTATTTCGGGCTATTTTTATTGTAATGGTAGTGGTGGGTAATTTTAATTTATCTTCTCCGTGGAAATTTCTAGGCCTTGAGAGTGAACGTGGAGGCTCCGTTTGTTTTGTTGACCAAATACTAAGATAATAATAGATTCCGTGACTTGTTGTCTGCTGACGACAGGTTACATGAGCACCTAGAAAGCATAGCTCAATTAAGGAGATCCAATGTGAGGAACCATCCAAATCATTTTGACTAAACAGGGTTCTCATCTAGTAACTAATCCAGTTTAAACAAAATAATCACGGTAGTCTCTGGTATGCGTCTCGAGCATCGCTCAAGAATAACTTGCACACCGTTTCCACCACATGGGGATTATCACAAGGCGACAATGCCTTTTTTTAACAGTTCCTGAAAGCAGGATTTTAGAGCACATTGTTTCCCAAAAAGATCACGAGTTTTTTAAAAAAAGTAGAAAAAAATATTATCAATCATTACCAAAGTGTGCTAATAATTGTAACGGAATTGTTCTAATGGATGGTTGCTGTGTCTACCGAAGAGACGTGTAAACTGAAAAGTATTATGAGACGCCACCATACTTCTATAAGTTTATGTTTTTCCCTTTGAGTGAAACATGGCACCACATTTCTCTTTACAATGGATATATTACATTATTACTTTCCAAGCAACATATGCTACTGAAATGTACCTAACCATATAACTTTTTTTGCGGCCAAATCTAACCACATAATTTTGATGACCTGTATAGTTCTCAAAAAAAACGATAACCTGTATATGCTATTATAATCCAGATCAGCTCACTTTCAAGATGAGAAAATTTGGTTGTGAGTCAGTCATCCAAATATATGCGCAAGTCAACGCTTAGTGTTGCAATGATAATGAGCTTTCCATCATTGAATCGAACAACAATCATGTACATATTGCATTACATCACAAAGACAATCCAGAGGCAGTACATTACAGAGCGTACCGTACCGTAGTGCATCATTGAATAAAGCATATTGTTTTGTTCTAACAGTTCAATTAATGTAGCTAATTACATTAGCTCAGTACTGAACCAATCATGTATATTGATTACTCAATTGACTGATAGCATCTAACAAAACTTCAAAAGGCGGTAATAAATTCGTTGGAATTGCAAATAAAACACCTCGTGGATCGTGTCAAAAATCATTCGCTTCAAGCAAGCCTCTAATCACTTGGGATCACTACCGGAATCGGCCAATTTGCCGTGTGCCCCAGGCACACGGCAAAGGCCCGGGGGCACACAGCAAACGCTTTGCCGTGCGCTGCCCACGGTGAAGACCCGACGGCGACAGAAACAACGGCAAAGCGATCTTTGCCGTGCGCTTTATTTCGGGCACACGGCAAATATGTTCGCCGTGTGTCAAATGCGGCGCACGGCAAACTGGAGCTAACGGCCGTCACCCCGCCACCCCGTCACCCCGTCACCTTTCCCGTGAGATGGTGGGCCCCACGTTTGCCGTGTGTCCTAGGGTTGGCACACGGCAAACTCTCTATCTTTGCCGTGTGCCAGGCCTTGGGCACACGGCAAAGATTCAAACTTTGCCGTGTGCCCAAGGCCTGGCACACGGCAAAGATTCAAACTTTGCCGTGTGCCCAAGGCCTGGCACACGGCAAAGATGGTCAGTTTGCCGTGTGCCAGCCTGGGGGCACACGGCAAATGCTGCTCCAGTCCAGTTTTTATGGTCACTTTACCGTGTGCCAAGGTTCTGGCACACGGCAAAGTGACCCAAAAAATCCTGTTTTGATTGTTTTTTGACGTAAAAATTGCCCCAAATCAATCAAACATCATATTTATCAGACACATATCACAACAAACATCACAGATACTTAATATATCACAAAAACATTACAAACTCCATAAGTTCACATTCAAGTACCACATGCTCACAAATATCACAAGTTCACAAATACGAACCAACTAAAGTTTGTCACTGAGATGGAGGGAACGGCTGTGCTGGGTCGAACTGCTGTGCTGGGTCGAACGGAGGTGCGAACAACTGCTGTGGGTGTAACGTCGGTGAGATGCCCGGTGACATGTCAGGCGTATTTGATGCCGCCCCCGAGAGATTCTGCAGAAAGGAGAATATATTGCATGTCAGACCCGAATCAAATTTCCTAAGTCATAATCTGAAACATTGAAAAGTGCATATATTGTAGTCTCTACATTCTCAAAGTGACTCTAAGTCTCTACATTCTCTAAGTCTCTAATACTTCAAATAAATCTAGAAGATTGTCAAGTGACTCACATGAGGAGTTGCAGGAGCTGGAGCCGGTGTGAACATCGGCATCGCTGTTGCACACGGCAAAAGCAATCCTTTGCCGTGTGCCAAGTACGGGCACACGGCAAAGCCTAACGGCCGTCAAGACGCAGACAGCGCCGTTGACGTGGAGGTTGTTTGCCGTGTGTCTGGTTGCCGGTGCACGGCAAAGATTGTGTTTGCCGTGTGTCTTCCTCACGGCACACGGCAAACTATCCCTTTGCCGTGTGTCGTGGTTTCGCCGTGCGTTTTAGGTTTGGCACACGGCAAACTGGATCTTTGCCGTGTGCCCGACAGAATGCACACGGTAAATATTCGGGCATACGGCAAAGTACCCGTTTCTGGTAGTGGATAGTGACCATTAAGTTTTTTGAAATTAAGATAGTTCTAATCACTTGGGATATTGCGTTAGTACTCACAAGTTTACTCTTGTTGATTAGGAGAACAAAATTCAAATTCACTATACCTAGCTAATCATGCAGTTTGGACGATTTCTGTTGTTAAAATCAAGCACTATTTGAGCTAAGGTAGTTTAGATTGGTGGAAATGATTGGTTAGTTAGAAGCGTTGCATGGCTATTTTAGACGAATAAATTGAATGAGTCGATGAGAATCACTACAATGTACTATGGTGCAAGCCAATGCTAAGATAGTAAGATATTGTCATGATAGCTTGCAATTGTTGAATTGAACAGACATACCATATTCAATTGTCACATGACCACAAAGACTATCCAGAGGAAATGCCACCAAAAATACATTGTACATAAGCACCTTGTATAACCAAAAAACGTACGCCGGCGAGGGCTTCAATTGTACAATATAATGTACTCAGTGGTTGATCTTGGATCCAAAAACTTGCGCCGGTGAGGGTTTCAACTAATGTAGATGCAACTCCGGTTAGTTGAGTTCGTTGCCACGCGAATCTTCTTGATGGATGTAGAGCCCGCCTCCAGACAAACTAAAATACGAAAACGGTTGATTAAGGTCAGCACCCATGATTAGTTCCAACGCCAAAGTCAGAGACCTTGGTTCCTACCGCCTTAGCTTGCCCGTCCATGACGAGTACCTTGTGACACAGGGCAAGAACGACAATCATTCGCCTAATCATTCACTTATCGTGATTATATTGTAATAAAACTCTAACTTCTCCTACGTAATCTTTCCATATACCTCTGGCCTCCTCTCTATTTAAGCAGTGGTATAGCAGTGTCATGCATCATCCCTCAACACTGTCTGCTCCTCTCGTCTTCACAAACACAACCCAATCCCATCTCGTTCTCGTCCGTGGAAATGGCCAATTTCTTGGTGTTGTGCACGGTGGTTGCGGCGTGCCTCGCACTTGCCGCCGCCGACTGGTCTTCAGGCACCGCCACATTCTACGGCGGAATCGACGGCTCCGGCACCATGGGTACGTAACCATGCACGACTGCACGTATATATCCAGTGCAAGAGCTAGCTCAAAACCCTTATGGATAGTTTGCTAGATTTCTTACACGCGTACTACTGAATGACTCTACGTTGCCGCTCATATGCATCCACGTCTATGATGGTTCACAGGAGGCGCGTGCGGCTACGACAACCTGTACAACGCGGGGTACGGCGTGCTCACGGCGGCGCTGAGCCCGACGCTCTTCAACGACGGCGCGTCCTGCGGCCAGTGCTATCTCATCACCTGCGACACCAGCAAGTCGCAGTGGTGCAAGCCCGGCAACTGCATCACCGTCTCGGCCACCAACCTGTGCCCGGCCAACTACGCGCTCGCCAACGGCGGCTGGTGCGGCCCGGGGCGGCCCCACTTCGACATGTCGCAGCCGGCGTGGGAGAACATCGGCATCTACCAAGCCGGCATCATCCCGGTCCTCTACCAGCGGGTCCAGTGCTCGCGCAGCGGCGGCGTGCGCTTCAGCATCGCCGGCAACAACTACTTCCTCCTCGTCAACATCCAGAACCTCGCCGGCAGCGGCTCTGTGGCTGCGGCATGGGTGAAGGGCGACAACACGGGCTGGATCCAGATGTCGAGGAACTGGGGCGCCAACTGGCAGGCGCTCGCCGGGCTCGTCGGCCAGGGTCTCAGCTTCGCTGTGACCAGCACCGGTGGGCAGTACATTCAGTTCCCCAACGCCGTGCCCTTCTGGTGGCAGTTCGGCATGGCCTTCTCCACCAGCCAGAATTTCGTCTACTAGCCAAAACCCTGCAAGCGGGGTAGAGTTGTCAATGTCCTTCGCCGTTTGTTGCTGTTCACTGGAATGGTGAGTGCGACCTCTTAGCTTGACTGTGATGGGAGCTGTCTGCACTTGCCATTTCATCTCTGATCAGACCGCCTGAGCGTTTCTTTTAGCGATCCCTCCAACTCATTTATTCAAAACTGTTGATATAAACATTATATATGCATCTGTTCTTAATTAGCATCTTATGATGTCCTATATGGTTACCATATATAAACTAAATTTGAAGTTCTTACAACTGTACAGTAGACTTCCGAATTTGAGCAGAAACATTACATCAACACAGCTGGTCCAGATTAAAAAAAAAATTGAATAAGACGAGTGGTCAAACTTGAAGTAAATAAAGTCAAACAAAATGTAATTTGGAACGGAGTGAGCATGTGCTAATAGGGCTGCCTTAAATGACAAAATTACAAGCAAGTCACGACTACCCTAGGACTTCATTGAATCTCAATAATATATATAGCATCACACCCCAGTTGGCTTCTTAGAGGAATACTCTCTTCATTCTAAATTACTATTCATTGTTGACTTTTTCTCATAATATTTGACCATTTGAATTATTTAAAAAATTATGTATCATTTATTTTTTGACTTACTTTATCATCAAAAGTACTTTAAACACAACACATTATTTTTTATATTTGCACGAGATTTTTTAATAGGAGAAATAGTCAATACTTGCGGAGTAATAAGTTGAACTGAAAGATAGTTTATACGGAGGTTATCCGAACTTTGGCCATACTTGGAAGTAATATGGACTTTTCATTTCAAATAGGACCGTGAGTCAGTATTATTAAAGAAAATACAAATATCATTGCCAAAGTGCTCTAAAACATCAAATAGAAGTGTTACTAATGGTTGTTGCTGACTACTGAGGAGATGTGTACATGTTGTAAGGACATTTAGCCTATAATAACTTCCGGATTTTGACTTGTCACTACCGGAAATCCCCTAATTGCCGAGTGCCAGAGGGTTTGCGAGTGTATTTCATCGGGAACTCGGCAAAATGGGTGTATGTCGAGTGTCTGGAGCAGGACACTCGGCAAAAAAAGGGCACTCGGCAAAAAGGTTGTATGCCGAGTGCCAGAAGGAAGACACTCGGCATACCCCCCTTTTGCCGAGTGCCGCTCTGGTGCACTCGGCATACTACCTGTTTGCCGAGTGCCATAGAGTAGGGCACTCGGCAAACTGCCCACTTGGCACCTGGCACCATGCGTTAGCCGAGGGACGGTGTCAATAGTTGCCGAGTGCCCGCCGTCAGGCACTCGGCATATAGCCCATTTTGCCGAGTGCTATGCCTAGGCACTCGGCATATAGCCCATTTTGCCGAGTGTTTTTATTGACACTCGGCAAACCAGCAATCAATATTTCATGGTACACTTGTCAAACTTTTTCTTTTCTCCACTTACAATACGAGTTGCTCCATGTCTGAATTTGATATTTTTTTGGTCTATTTGCTATATTCTGATAATTTTAATCATTTAAATGAATTGTTTGGTTTATGTCAAATTTGAACTGCAAGTGATTCAAAATGAGCACCAGAGTTACTACAAAAATAATATTCATGTTATTGAGTCCATTGTGAGGCCTTATATGTGTAATGAAAGTAAATTTGGAACTTCTTGGACACGAAACATGCCGATTTACGTGTGTCTGTATTGTTTTAAAATTCTAGAAAATGCAAACGAAGTCTGAAAATCATGAGATTTGTCTAGAGCTTATGATATCATACGTGCAGGCTGTGGTAAAAAATAGGGAAGGTTTTGCACAAGTCGTCATGTATGATATGCTTATAAACCGAAACATCTCCGAAGAAGAATCGTAGAGTCGAGAAAGGATCTTCAAGATTTGAAGTCAAAGTGACGGTCCAGTTGGAGTTTGACTTCAAATCTTTTTCTATAGCAAAGAAACAACATGAATTGTTTCATGTTAAGTTTTGGTAATTTTTTGATCTATTTTATAATTTTTAAATTATTTTTTGCACTTATAGAATTGTAATACATATAAATTCATTATGACGAATATCACATGAAATAATGGATTTATGTTGGTAGAATAATGACATATGCATTTTAGAGTGAAATGCACATGTTTTTTTCAAATTACAATGCAAGAAATTTAGAAAAAACTAAAATTGCAAAATAGTTGCCGAGTGCACAGGTCTTGGCACTCGGCAAACAGGG
>CM014278.1:39719157-39738035 GCA_004135705.1 Alloteropsis semialata
CTCCCCTCCTCTGTTCGGGCCGGCGAGGAGAAAAGAGAAAAAGGCCGCCCTTTTTACCCATAACCCCCTGGCCTTCGGAGAATTCTTTAAAGAGCCCTTCCACCTTTAGCCAGTTTCCAAGAAAACCCCCTATCCTTTCTGTATAATTCCAAACAGGTCCCTGGTTGATTTCCAAACCCCCCATACACTTTCCAAATATCATAACCATGCCCTTCCACCTTATAAAATCTTCACAATTAGGTCCCTGGCCCTTTATAAATATTATAAAGAGGTCCTAAAACCCCCGTTTAAGCCCTAAACCTCCCTTAACTTGTCATTTTATGCGCCAAATCTCTCCGGATTTCCACCAAACTCCACCATGCCTATCTTATATCTATTCCGGCCGAGCTTTACACAAATCATCCCAATATAATTCCGTTTCCTATTTTATTTTGTTCTTTCCTGTTTCCAACTCATCGGTTAAGGAATGTGTTTTCTTATTGAGTGTTTGTTTGATCGTGCCCTAGACGACGGAGTGAACGAGGAGGAGCAGTACCGCGAGCAGGACTACGCAGGAGAGTACCGCGAGCCCGACCCCGAGGACCCGTACCGCGAGCAGGATCTCCCGGAAGCTTTTGTTGACGGCAAGTCCAATCCCATCCTTTGATGCATGTTTATCCCATGTTTTTATAAACACAACCCATTAAGCCTTTGATATTGCATTGTTTTAGTTTCAAAACCCGGTTGGTTAGCCATTCCTTGATTGATATGATATTCCTTGACAACCTTGTTATCACTAAATATAATTCACTCTGTTTAAGTGATAACACTCTCTAGAATGCTTAGGTTTAGAATGCATAGGATTTGTTACCCTTACTCAATCATGACTATACACTGGTTTTATCCAAGAATAAATGTGTGAGTTGGTTTTGGTTTTGGGTTTTGGGTTTGAAAAGAGTAAAACTGTGTGGATAAAATGGATGGGCATAACTTTGTGAAATGCCAAAAAGGAGGCTTGTACCTTTGTGGTTAAGCAAGTTGGGAGATATCCATTTTGTCCGGTTTTAAACCAAAGTGATGTGTCATCTTGCCTAACCCACTTTTATCGTACAACCACTCGACTCTTGTATGGTGCAAGGGCTTAGTCTAAATCCCACTAGCCGTGCTGTTAGTTGTCTGGAGACAGGTGTGCAGCGGGAAAACCAAGTGCCGTCTTAGTGACATGGTTGCCGTCTTAGTGACATAAACCCCTTGGTGTTTTCTCGTGATGGCTAGGCAGTTTTGGCTATGGTGGGTAATGACTTCGATAGGATCCGCACTGACACTAAGGTGATCGTTGCGGTACCCTACTTGTGGTGAAAGTGTACACCTCTGCAGAGTTTCCTAATCTATTCGAATAGCCGTGCCCACGGTTATGGGCGAGTCATGGCTTGGTCACAATGCTAAGGTTTTGGGTTGGGTTTGGAGTGTGTGTTTTGGAATAAGTTCGGCTTTGTGCCAAAAGCTACGGCGGATGGGAAATCCGGTAGCACTTAAAAGATGGATCCTTTGTGGATCAACCCCCACTTAATTGACTTGTTTCTAAAGCTCGCTTTGCTAAAGTTGTTCCTTGATAAACCATTGCATAAGTAAAATTAGCTTTACTGCAATTTCAACCTTAGCCTTACTCCTTGACTTATCATATGCATAATTCTGTGTTAACCCCTCCGTGGGTGTGGTTGGACTTGTTGAGTACTTTTGTACTCACCCTTGTTGTTGTTAAATCCAGAAGAAGACCCGGACTTTGTTGAGGACGCTGAGTAGGTGGTCGCTTCCGCACCCAGCTTTGCCTGTGGAGTTTGGTCCCGCCCAAGATGGCTTCGCTGCCGCAGAACTCTGATCCCTTAGTTGAACCAGTTTGGTTCATCCTTTGGCTTACCGCCGTAGTTTACCTTTTAGCAGTTCTAGTTTGTATCAGGTGCCCGCTTCCTCGTGGGCTGTAAGTTTCTGTACCAACTGTTGAATAAATGTGTATCAGCCTCCTGGGACTGATAATTTGTATCACATTTAGTCTCTGCTTAGGCAGGGGCGCTTCATCTGGATACAGGAAGACTACAAGGATTAATACAAGGAGCAAGACCGAAGGTTGGACGCAAAAGGGAAGACCCAGACCTAAACCGGTTAAACCGGTTTGGGAACCGGTTAAACCAGTTTGCCTGCTGTAATTCGACTAGGACTAGGACTCCGAGGTTGTAACGAGTTGTAACGTGGTTTCCTTGTGGGACAAGACCTACCCTCCCTATAAATATAAGGGGATTCGGCCGATTGAGAAATATCCAATCGAATCAATCAAATCTACTATTTTTGCCTTTACTTTTTCGTATCTCCTAAACCCTAGCTTTTCCAACCCTACTTGCTGTTCTTCCTTCGTCTTCACGATGTTTGAAGGCGTCCTAGGTGGCCTGCTGACCCTAAGGCACCCCTGTACATGTTCTCCCCGACGGATCCTTTCGGGAGGCGTGTTTAGGGTTCGTTCCCAAGCTCCCAGGGAAAACCGGTCAGACCGGATTCTCAAACCGGTTAAACCGGTTTGTGCAGGGAGGTCGCGAGCAGCTCGTTTGCGTGCTGCGCGAACTAGCGCTCTCATGTGTTGGCCCGATTTTACGTCAACATACTTTTGGCGACTCCGCTGGGGACTGAAGATCTGGTTCGTGCAGCCGATCTACTCAACTCCGGTCAAATGGGTTCTAACACCGAGTTTGATCTCGAGAACATCATCGTCGTGAACGATGATGAGTTATCCGCTGAAGATCGTCAAGGGCTCGAAGAGCACATGAAGAAGAAGGCAGAGCAAGATCGTCTCTACTACCTCTCGCACTTCAAGAAGGACCGCAAGGGCGTGGTCTCCAAGTTCAAGGAGGTGGATCCAACTGCTTCAACTTCATCGGCTCTTTCTAAGGAACAATCTGAGGTAATTTCTCAAGAATTCCTTTTCAAACTCATGGAGGATAAGATGGCTGAGAACAACGTTAGATTGGTAAACTGGATGATGGATAAGCGAATAAAATCGGAAGGCAAACAGCCCATGGCTGCTCAACCTGCCGCCGATCCTAGTGTTTTGATTCCATAGATACATATTGCACCTGAAATTAAGACACCGGCAAAACCCGTAGAGCAACCTGTGTATGGCATGCCGGTGGGTTATTTTGAGGGGCAATCTGTTACACTATCCAACCCAATGGTTACTTGGCCCACTATGCCTCAACAATCTGCAACTTTCCCTAATTCGGTTAATTATGGCCGAACTAGTAATGAAATTGTAAATTTTACCCCGCAAAATTCAAACTATGGATATTCTGTACCCCACCTGCTAGAAATTTGTTTGCACAAGGCACAGTACCTTACGAGCTTTTCGGGAGGTTTGGCCAACAAATGCAGGGCCAATTACAAGCAAACCCAGTTGGCCTGCCGAAACCGGTTACACCGGTTTCTGGAACTGGTCAAACCGGTTCGGGGACAGACACGGGGAATTTACTTTCTACTCCCATACAGAATACTCAACAGCCAAATTCACAGGATAATTCTTTAGAATATTTGGATAAAATGTTCTCTCAGTATAAACTTGATTTGGCTTCAGTTCTTAAAGAGAATTTGGGAGTGGATGTCAGGGATAAGGCTAAATTGTACCAAAAGCCTTATGTTCCTAGATTTGATTTAGTTCCTTTCTCTACTAGTTTTAGATTGCCTGATTTTGTCAAGTTCAATGGGGAGGACAATAAAAGCACTTTTGAACACATAAGTCAATATATGGCACAACTAGGTGATGCTAGTTCTAGTGAGGCTTTAAAAGTGCGTTTATTTTCTTTGTCTTTAACTGGTACTGCTTTCTCATGGTTTGCATCTTTACCTGCTAATTCTATCATGTCATGGGAACAGTTAGAACAAAGATTTCATGATCACTTCTTTTCTGGAACTAATGAGCTTAAGCTATCACATCTTGCATCAGTTAGACAATCAGGGATGAGACTATTAATGATTACATTAGGCATTTCCGTGATACTAGAAACCGTTGTTTTGGTGTTTCTATTTCCGAAAAGGATCTTGCTGATTTGGCTTTCAATGGTTTGCGTTCTCACATTAAAGAAAAATTAGAAAATTCTGGATTTTATAGCGTGAACCAATTGCATCAAAGGGCTTTGGCTATTGAAGGCCGAAGTAAAGATGTGAAGGAAAGTCATAGAGTTCATCGGGCTAATGTGCATAATCTTGAATGTGATTCTAGTAGATCCGATGAAGAGTCTCATGAGGTGTTGGCTGCTGAATTTGTATGGCCAGCATCCAATAAAGCCTTTACTTGCACATCTCTTAAGCCGACTCATAAGAATCGGCGCGAGGAGATGAAATTTACTTTTGATGTATCCAAGTGTGATAAAATTTTTGATGAATTGTATAAGAATGGATATATCAAATGCTCTTTTACTATTCCGTCATCTGAGGAGTTAAAATGGCATGCTTATTGCAAGTTTCATAATTCCTTTTCTCATGCGACTAATGATTGTAATTTCTTTCGTCGGCAGATTCAATCGGCTATAAATGAAGGACGATTGAGTTTGAATAAGATGCAAATTGACAAGAGCCCGTTTCCAGTCAACAACATGATGGTCAACACTATGGATCTTTAGAATGCCAAGATGTTGGTTCGGCCTGACAATGCCGATACAACAGGAGGCAAGAATGTTGTGGTTGGAGTTGTGGTTGGAGAACCAAGGACGATGACGGAACATGACAAAGTGCTTGGGAGAGAAGTGGTGCTTAAACAAACTCCTGACGGAAAGAAGACTTTGCTCATCATAGTAAAGACTTCTGGAGTTGGGGAGCAATCAAGCTCTCAAGCACGGGATCAAAAGCCGGTTGGTCTTGCTGTCCAGGACAAACCGGTTAAACCGGTTTTGCAAACCGGTCAAACTGGTTCTCCCCAGAGACCGGTCCGGACGTTTGTTCCTAAACGTCCTGAAGTTGGTACTTGGAAGACTAATCAGAACAAAGATCAGGGGAAAGCTTTTAGGCCGAAGGAGACCTTTGATCAAGTTATGGCCAAGCATACCCAAAATATGGCCGTTCAAAAGGATTGGCCATTAAAAAAGAGACCGAGATCACCGCCAAGGGATACTGTTGTGATGGGGCCACCAAAGCGACAGTGGGGTCAAGGTCCAAGCTCATACAATGGTGCTGGTCCATCTAGGCCATGGAGGCCATTTCGACCTTCTCCTCCTCAACCTATTTGGAGAGATGGTGTGATGTATGTGCCTTACTGTCCTGCACCAAATCTACCACGGCCTAGTACTCCTGTGCATGCCAGAATTACTACACCATAGCCTGGGCCTGCAAATTTCCAACAAAAGCCAAGGGCCATGCAGCAGCAGTACAGACCGGTTAAATCGGTTCATCAAACCGGTCAAATCGGTTTCCAGAAACCGAAGGCCACGCAGCAGCAGCTAGAACCGGTTAAACTGGTTTCTCAGACCGGTCAAACCGGTTTCCAGCGCCGGCCAGGGAAGGGGCCCGCTAAGCAGGAATATCGTCCTATTCAGAGGAAAGAAGAGCCTGCACCTGCTATTCAAAAGCCAATTGTGAAGAGTGCCATTCAAATTGGCTCTATGGCAGTAAATCCATCGATGGCCGATGGTCCTAGTGTTATTGGTGATTTGGCCGCGAAAATTGCAAGGACAATTCAATGCACGCAACCAAAGTGGTGTCCTCCTGGTCTATCTCACTCTTAGAAGAGGAGATTGCAGCGGTTGCGTACTCAGAAGCAAAGAGAGGAAGAATCGGCAAAAAAGAGGGAGGAGTGGTTCAATGAGGTTAAGCCGATGATTCCACAATCTGGACAGAGTTCCAAAGATGATTCTGGTGCATAAGATGATCAGGCTAAAACATCTGAGAAGGATGAGCCGATCATGAAGGGTTCGGCTGAGCTGGCCGAAACCGGTTTCTCAGACCGGTTAGACCGGTCTGCCTCTGTTCCAGATCTGGCAGTTAGAACTGGTGAAACCGGTTTGGGACCGGTTAAACCGGTTTTGCCTGAAGATTCTGTGGCCGATGCGTTTTCTTCTTCTGCCAAGGTTTCGATTCCACCCACTGCTATTTCAGATGTTCAGGTGGGTGATGATGAAGAAGCTGTTGATTTTGAGCCTTCACTCAGCATGACGGACATGGACGTCAATGTTATCTATTTGAACGCTGACTATTGTTTTGTCGAAGATGATGAGAGAGTGGCTCAAGTTGATTTTGCTCCCAGGAATGCTGTATTTCAGAAGCTTTTGGAATCGGATAATCATCTGAAAGCTCTCTATGTGAATGGCCACATTAAAGGGAAGCCGATTTCTAGTATGCTAGTTGATGGTGGTGCTATTGTGAACCTTATGCCATATTCATTGTACAAGAAATTGGGAGGATTGGACATCGAGCTTATCAAGACTAGCATGACGATCAGCGGCGTTGGAGGAGGAGAGCCAATGAGTGCCAAGGGAGTTGCATCATTGGAGCTTACTATTGGGAGCAAGACGTTGGCAACTGCTTTCTTCGTCACAGAGGTGCAAGGTAACTTTAGCGTGATCTTGGGGCACGATTGGATTCATGCAAATCAATGTGTGCCTTCTACCTTGCATCAATGCTTAATTCAATGGGTTGGTGACTGTTCATGCGGATTCTTCGGCATGTGTTGCTATGGCCGATGCATCTATATTGGGGACTCATGATAATGTCAAATGCTTGACCGGAATTGATATTTCGGACTTTGAGTTCCTTGCTTGTACTAAGGATGGCTTTGTGTCTGCTGCTCTAAGGCCGGTTCAAAAATCGGACGATTCAGATAATGAAGAGTAGATGGATACAATTGAGAAGTGGCTAAAAGAAAGGGTGGAGCATTATCGGTCAAATAAGAACGATGCATGTGAAGCCATTAATGATTTTGAGGAAGTAGAGAAATTAGGACAAGGGTTTACATCGGCTGATCCTTTAGAGAAGATAGATATAGGTGATGGTTCTATACCAAGGCCGACTTTTGTAAACAGAAATTTGAAAGCCGATATAAAGTTGAATTAATCGAGTTGTTGAAAGAATACTCTGATTGTTTTGCTTGGGAGTATCATGAGATGCCTGGTTTAAGCCGTGAATTAGTTGAACATCGGTTGCCAAATAAACCTGGTTTTAGGCCATATAAACAAGGCAATAGACGATTTAATCCTTTATTTTATGATCAAATAAAAGAAGTGGTTAATCGTTTGCTTGAAGCTAAGTTTATTCGGCTATGTCGATATGCTGAATGGATCTCTAATATTGTGCCTGTTGAGAAGAAGGGTACTAATAAAATTAGAGTTTGCATTGATTTTAGAGATCTTAATAGAGCAACTCTCAAAGATGAATATCCTATGCCTATAGCCGGTATGCTTATTAATGATGCTTCTGGACATAAGGTTATTAGTCTTCTTGACGGCAATGCAGGATATAATCAAATCTTTATGGCCAAGGAAGACATATACAAAACGGCCTTTAAACGTCCTGGCTTTGTTGGTTTATTTGAATGGGTTGTGATGACTTTTGGTTTAAAGAATGCCGCCGCTACTTATCAAAGAGCAATGAATTTAATTTTTCATGACTTGCTTGGTATTATCCTAGAAGTCTATATTGATGATATTGTTGTTAAATCGGCCGGATTAAACTCTCACTTGGCTGATTTACGTCTTGCTTTTGAAAGAATGTGTCGGTATGGTTTAAAGATGAACCCATTGAAGTGTGCTTTTGGTGTATCGGCTGGAAAATTCTTGGGTTTCATGGTTCATGAAAGGGGCATAGAGATAGATCCTAAGAAAATAGATCTCATCAATAAGCTTGGAGCGCCTACTTGTAAGCGTGATTTGCAGAAATTCTTGGGCAAAGTTAATTACTTAAGGCGGTTTATTTCTAACTTGTTCGGGAAAGTTAGTGCTTTTACTCCTATACTTCGGTTAAAGAATGAAGCCGATTTTACTTGGGGGGCAAAGCAAAAAGAGGCCTTTGAGGAAATAAAGAGATATTTATCTTCGCCACCTGTGCTTAAAGCGCCTAAGAATGGGGTGCCATTTAGGCTTTATATTGCAGCCGAAGACAATGTTATTGGGGCAGTTTTGATTCAAGAGACAAATGGCAAGGAGTATATTGTTACTTACCTGAGTCGACGCCTTTTGGATGCTGAAACAAGGTATAAACCTATTGAAAAATTATGCTTATCCTTATATTATGCTTGTACAAAGTTGAGACATTATTTGTTATCTAGTACTTGCATTGTAACATGTCAAGCCGATGTTATTAAATATATGTTGCATAGACCAATTTTAAGTGGGAGAATCGGTAAATGGGCGTATGCTCTTATTGAATATGATTTGGCTTGTGAACCTTTGAAAGCTATGAAAGGCCAAATTGTAGCTGATTTTATTGTTGAACATCGGATTAAAGATGAGCATGATTTAGAAATTGATTACATGACTTTTACTCCATGAAAATTGCACTTTGATGGATCGGTTTGTAAGAACAGATGTGGAATTGGAATAGTTCTTGTTTCTCCTAATGGGGCTGTTTTTGAAGCTCTTAGCCGATTAGAAGATGAGTGTACAAATAATCAAGCCGAATATGAAGCTTTATTATTCGGGCTAGAGATTTTGCAAGATGTGGGAGTAAAGCATGTTGAAGCTTTTGGTGACACATTATTGGTTGTGCAGCAAGTATCTAAGGTGTGTCAATGTTTAGAAGGTTCATTAAACATTTTTCTTGACAAGTGCCTTGATATTATACCATATTTTGATGAGTTCACCATATATCATGTTCCAAGGTGTCAAAATCTTAGAGCTAATACTTTGGCACAACAAGCATCTGGTTATAATGTTCAGAAGAAACATTTTCATAGAAAAGGGCCGATGCTTGCTGTCGTTGAAGGAAACGTTCTAGCGCTCGCAACAGGTTCAGACCAAACCGGTCAAATCGCTGCGCAGACCGGTTTAACCGGTTCAGAAACCAGTCAGACCGGTCCTGAAACCGGTAAAACCGGTTCGTCGTCTTCTGATTCTGATTCGGCCGTTAAAAATTCTCAGAATAAAATGGCCGAAGTGTATGATTGGAGAGCACCCATTATAAAATATTTGAAGAATCCTAGTTCTGGGACAGACAGGAAAACTCGGCATTTGGCTTTCAAATATACTTTAATCGACAATGAGTTGCATCGTTGCACCTCCGATGATTTATTGCTAAAATGTTTGGGTGCTGATCAAGCTAGAGTGGCCATGGGTGAAGTTCATGAAGGAATTTGTGGAACGCATCAATCAGCTCCTAAGATGAAATGGTTGCTAAGAAGAGCTGCATTTTATTGGCCTACTATGATAGCCGATTGTTTTTGTTATTATAAAGGATGTGAAGAATGTCAAAAGTTTGGTAATATTCAAATGGTACCTGCTGCATTGCTTCATCCTATTATTAAACCATGGCCTTTTCGTGGATGGGGATTGGATTTTATTGGAGAGATACATCCTTCTTCTTCAAAGGGTCATCGTTTCGTGTTGGTTGCTACAGATTACTTCACTAAGTTGACCGAAGCTGTTCCTCTCAAGAATATGACTCACAAGGAGGTAATTGAATTTATTACTGAGCATATTATTCATAGATTCAGCATTCCACAAACTTTAACTATGGATCAAGGCACATCTTTAATGTCTAAAGAAGTGCGAGCTTTTGCCGATATGTACAAAAGAAAATTGCTCAATTCATCTCCATACTATGCTCAGGCCAATGGTCAGGCCGAGTCTAGTAATAAGACTTTAATAAAGTTGATCAAGAAGAAGGTACAAGAAAATCCCCGAAGGTGGCATGAAGTGTTGTCTAAAGCTTTATGGGCTCATTGCATATCTAGACATGGTGCTACCAAAGTTACTCCTTTTGAGCTAGTTTATGGTCAAGAGGCCGTTTTGCCTGTTGAGGTAAATCTGGACGTTTATAGACTTGCTAACCAAAATAAGCTTTCGGTTGGTGAATATTATGATTTAATGATGGACAACATTGATGAAGTGACCGATAAGCGTTTACAAGCTCTTAAGAAAATTGAAAAGGATAAGATCAGAGTTGCTAAAGCATATAACAAGAAGGTTAAAGAGAAGACTTTTCAAGTTGGTGATCTAGTATGGAAGACAATATTGCCACTTGGTGCTAAAGATAATAAGTTCGGCATGTGGTCTCCAAGTTGGGAAGGTCCATATCGAGTATTCAAGATCAATGGCTGGAATTCTTATATGATGGAGACACTGCAAGGAAGACGTTTACCTAAGGCGCTGAATGGAAGGTACTTGAAGAGGTACTATTCAAGTGTTTGGCAAGAGGCATGAAGTGGCACATGGCCGATATTTGAATATCGCTCTTAGAAAAAATATTATTTCCGATGGATTCTATTAAAACATCGTCCTTAGATGACAATTTTGGTGCTGATATGTTTTATGGTACGCAAGCTTTATCAAAAAATAGGGGGGGCATATGTTGACAACCAAAATTGGCACGGGTCAGGACAAACCGGTGAAACCGGTTTGCTAGATCGGTCTAACCGATCGTGGACCTAACAGTCCAAAGATGTTGGGATTTGCAGCAATTGGCGAGACATGATCATTTGGTGGACTACTCTGGATACAGGAAGACTACAAGGATTAATACAAGGAGCAAGACCGAAGATTGGACGCAAAAGGGAAGACCCAGACCTAAACCGGTTAAATCGGTTTGGGAACCGGTTAAACCGGTTTGGCTGCTGTAATTCGACTAGGACTAGGACTCCGAGGTTGTAACGAGTTGTAACTTGGTTTCCTTGCGGGACAAGACCTACCCTCTCTATAAATATAAGGGGATTCAGTCGATTGAGAGATATCCAATCGAATCAATTAAATCTACTATTTTGCCTTTACTTTTTCGTATCTCCTAAACCCTAGCTTTTCCAACCCTACTTGCAGTTTTTCCTTCGTCTCCGCGACGTTTGAAGGCGTCCTAGGTGGCCTGCCGACATTAGGGCACCCCTGCACACGTTCTCCCCGACGGATCCTTCCGGGAGGCGTGTCTAGGGTTCGCTCCCGAGCTCCCAGGGAAAACCGGTCAGACCGGATTCCCAAACCGGTAAACCGGTTTGCGCAGGGAGGTCGCGAGCAGCTCGTTTGCGTGCTGCGCGAACTAGCGCTCTCGTGTGTTGACCCGATTTTGCGTCAACACAGACCAAACGTCCTGTCACTGCAAGGTGTCGTTAAATTTGTTACTGGCATTCAAACCACGATACACAAGTGTTAGTAGTTACATTGGAAATGTCATAGAGTAATGCATTCAGGTGTCGTATTGTGTGCTCATAGCACTTCCCAACACAAGAAACTTCAGCTCATCCCGGCCCCGTGGAAAACACTAGTAGTGACCGAAACAAAGTGCATCATCAGGGTAATGAAGTATTTCTATGGTTACTCTACTGCTATAGGGTGCAGGTGCAGCCTACATTCGAATGTGACCAAATTGCAGCCAAGAAGATAATCCATAAAATGATGACCACATGAGCCAACCATTATTATGGCAAAGGTACTCTGATACTCGCAAGTGTAAATCTACCTGGTTATCCAACTCGAAAGCACGCCTGTTTGTTTGCACTCAAGATTATATAATCCAGCTTAAAATCTAAAAAATAATCTCTGAAGAAAAAACACTCCATCTTATTTTTCTGATCATATAATTTGCACCATCTAGATTATCATAATCCATAAGCTGCTGGAAATATGCTTATTTTAGATTATATAATCCATCTTCTATAAGCTAGATTATATAATCCTTCTTGCAAACAAACAGTAGCATTGGTTCAACATTGTACAATTATTGTAGTAGCTGACAGCACACAGGGAAGTGGAAATGGAATTCAGGTGCTGCTTTTTCCTAAAACTTCAGCTAGACTATTTATCCTCGGTGTCTTTTCCTCATCAATTTCTGTAACAGAACCCTTTTCCCCCATGCCTGGTTCTCTCTGTCATATTTAGTTTTCATTTGTTCCTTCCAAGCAATCAAATGTGATGAACTAGGCCGCCCAGAATGAATCATGCGGGGTGGGCACATCAGTTTCACAGGTACTCCATCCAGTGTTACAGACCCTTGGTACATCTCCATGAAAGAAGCAGGGGTGCGCGCATCGGCAACAGCATATTCAGGATTAACTAAATTGTTTGCTTCTCTAGCAACCTGCTCCACCTTGGTGCCTCCATTATCAAGAATAGACAGAGCTGCATCAAATGCTGACTTGTTACACTTGCCATTCTCCACTAATCTCCTTGCTGCAAGCCAGAGCGTATTATGCATGAAAGCTTCAGAGGCCCTCCCATTGCTTCTGGACCCACCAGGCTGCAATCTGCAGCACTGTTACTGCCCCCTTTGGCCGTCCACCTAGTCATTATATTATCCATTGGCAATTCGGCCACATCCAGATGAACAAGCACCTGCAAACATGAAGGATTCAGATAAATTTTTGCATCCAAGTTATTCCATATTCCTAGTGCATTTGATTGTTTTGTTGTTTGGAGTCGGACTTGGTTATTGTGACACACAAGACTGAACAAATAGTAAAAAGGATGATTTCTGGCTCGGCACCTTAAGGGCATGACGGCATGGCATCCCAAAATGAGTCATCATGCCACAAGACAATGTTGATTGTCCCATTACGGTCAACATCCAGAGAAACAGATAATGTTGGATCAGCATTCTTCATCTCTTCTAGTAATGCAACAGTCTTTCCAATGTCGTCCTTCATTTATTCCTGGGACAGCCTTCCACACACAGATTTCACAACCCCTTTCCTGAAAGCTAGGACAGAACTTAGCTCGGCATCACAATTTAATATGCTGCAAACTTTCCCAAGGCTCACATTGCTCTCCCTTAGGATTTTTTATGAAGCGCTTTGTTGTAGGGTCAATTGCCCCATTGCTGCTTCTCACGGTAACTGTCAGAAAGTGGGTGGTTATGCTCTGTGATCAATGTACTAACAAACCACCCGTCATCTTCAGTTCGATGTAGCCGAATTTTAGCTTTGCAAGCAGTTCTGCAAGATGTTGAATTGTTGTTCCTATCAAATCTCTACAAGTACACAAATTTTTACCATGTCATATTACACTAAAAAAACAGTGCAAAAGGTCACAGAGAGGAGTCACCACAATAGGACGCACCCTTTTGTAGTTACAGAAATGACCACATATTTACATGGCAAGAGCAGACAGAGTCATTCCAACACCAGTAAAACGTCGCATTTCATTTGGATTTCCCGCATCGTATCCCGAATCCAACTTGACATGAATACATGTTGTTGAAATCCTTTGCCTCTTCACAAGAGTTGCATTCAGTTCCAAAGGGACTGATTCCATGGCAATGCTGAGTACTTTCCATTAGCAGGGAATGGGCTGTTATAGGGCAAAGACCCCACCTTAAAAGACATATCATTCAGTTTACATCATATGAATGAGGCGCCAACACCTCTGATCACCAGCCAACGAGCATTCCTAAACCCTAACAAGAAAGCAAGGAGCAGACTAAAACTCCACTGGAATCAAAGGACAACAACGATCAGATGGGTTCTCCTGACCCACCCAGCTTCCTTCTGTCATCAAGGTGTCCAGAGCATGGATTTGTTGACTTCAATCTTGTCCGACATAGTTGCAGCACTCTTGCCAGCTTCCTCTGTCAGCATCCATCCTTCATAGGACTGAAGTTTCAGTTTTGGATTCTCTCCGGTTGTTTCTCCAAACATGATAGTCTCTCTATCATCAGAGATAATTGTTCCCTCTTGTTGGCTGGACACAGGATCAGCCAATTCTGTGTCAGCCGAATAATCATTTGTAAAAGATGCTTCACGCCCTGCTAAATCATATTCTGAAAACAAAAAGCATTTCTCAGCTTCCAAAGGCTCCAAATAGCAGCAGCACTAATAACATTAAAAGCAGTATATCTCTGATTACTAATCCAAAAAGTACCTATGGAGATAAAATCCTTTCCTATCTCTAATTCTATTGCATCCGAAATAAACTGCCACATATATCTAGCCACTGCACACTCAATGAAGAGGTGCATGCTAGTTTCCTTCTCACTACAGAACAGACAAGTATCTACATCAAGATGTTGTCTCTTGGCCAGGTTATCTCTAGTAAGCACTTTATTCTTAGAAAGGAACCAAAGAAAAAACTGAACCCCGGGTGGAACTTTCAGGGACCAAACTGATGGGGTAAAGATAGGTGTGATCCCTCTGAAGTTGATTGCTTTGTATAAAGACTGAGAAGAGTAGACTCCATTTGGTCTGAATTGCCAAACTAAGGCATCCTCCTCCTCACTGAAATTAATAGTAGAAGCTAACTGCACCACTTCTAGCCAAAGGAGCTCTAATCTACTGTCTACTATTCTTCTGATGGTACATTTAAGATTTACTCCATCCCAAATGTCAGCTATAGTGGCTGTTTTCATTCACAAGGATATAAACCACCTAATATTGGATAGCCAGGCTAGATTGCCCTAGCCAATTATCCTCCCAAAACTTGATTTTTCTACCATCTCCAACCTTTCATCTAAAGCCAAACTTAGCTGCCTGGATAGCCCACGTCAGCCCTTTAAAGAACTGCAAAGCATTCTGGGTTCTAGTGCAAAAGATATTGTTGACGCTTTTTATGGCCAACACACCGAGATATGCGCTAGAACGCACAGATCCGCAACGGATCTAACACCTGCAGCTTGCCCAGACAAAACCGGTTATACCGGTTTGGGAATCCGGTGAAACCGGTTCCTAGGGTTTCGCTGCGTAGACCTACGAACGCCGCCCGGGAGGGACCCCGTCAGGGCAAGCGCGCCTAGGGTTGTTCTGAGATCGGCAGGCCACTCAGAACGTCGTCATACGCCGTAGAGACGAAGCACGAACAGCAGGAGGGGTTGGAAAAGTTAGGGTTTGGAAGGGATAAAAAGTAAAGGTAATTTGTATTTGATCGATTGGATCGGCCACGACCCTTTATATTTATAGGGTGGGGAGGTCTTGCCCCGCAAGGAAATCCTTTTACAAGTCGTAATCCACACGGATCTCCAAAAGAGTCCAAACCTACTAGGACTCGGGGAAAACCGGTTCCACCGGTTCCCTAAACCGGTTCCACCGGTTTGCCCTGTCATACGGGCAACAGTAGCCAAACCGGTTCCACCGGTTATTAAATCCGGTTATACCGGTTTTTCCTGTCAAGCTGTCTTGTGCCAATTTTGATCGTCAACATATGCCCCCCTGTTTTCTGGTAAAGCTTGCGTAGCAGAAAACATAAAAGCACAAAGACAACACTGAGGACGATGTTTAACATATATCCATCGGCCTTTTCATTCTAAGGGCGATATTTAAAACTATCGGCCATCTCTTGCAAAATTTTCAATCGGCTTTATCATTACAAAGAATAAAACCACCTCGTGTAGCTCGTATGAATCCACAATGTGAAACATCTACACCTGTCAAGCACTTAAAGTCACCGTGCACACCTTTAATAAAACCATCAGCTGTAACATAAGCCGATGTATCACCATGCACAATCTCTAGCTTATCGCCTATCCATTGTATCAAAAGTTGATGCAAGCTAGAAGGTACACATTGGTTTGCATGTATCCAATCACGTCCCAAAATCAAACTAAATTTACCTTGAGTCTCAACAACGAAGAATGCAGCAACCAATGTCTTGCTTCCAATAGTGAGATCCATAGAAACGATTCCTTTAGCACTTATAGGATCATCTCCTCCCACACCACTTAAAGCCATGTCAGTTTGGATCAACTCATCATCTGAACATCCCAATTTCTTGAATAAAGCATAAGGCATCAAATTGACAACTGCTTCACTGTCAACTAACATACGAGAAATTGGTCTTCTCTTGATATAACCTTTCATGTATAGAGCTTTCAGATGATCATCACTATCTTTGGGCTTCTGAAAAATAGCTTCTTGTGGCCCAAAATTAAAATAAACCATCCTCTCCTCCGAAGATGAATCCATCCCATCAATATTAACATCCATATGCTCAGAGGATAGCTCATAATCCAAAAATTGTTCATCGTTCTTATTCTGGGAATCCGATGATAACTTATTATCATAATAAATTGAATCAGGAGCAAAAATATTAGGAATTGGAGAAACCTGCATTGTATCAACCAAATCTGTTTCTGTCGTCATGGAAACCGGTTCCACCGGTTTTGCTGCTGAGCAAATACCGGGCTTGATCTTCCACTCCCCTCGAGGAATCATTGGTCTATCCTTTTTCAAGTTTTCATTCTTCTGTTTCTCCAATTCCTTCTCCTTATTCTCCTGAAACCGAAGCCGCTGCAATTTCCTCTTTTGTGTGCGAGTTAAACCTGGAGGACACCATCTTGGCAAGAAACATTTAGAAGTATTATCAATTTCATTGTTCTTACCAGGAATAGCAGCAACATCCTCTTGGACCGACGTTTCAACCTTATCGTTATTTACAATTGGTATTTTTTCGTCGTCCTTTGAAATCACATCATTACTCCCAACTTGTGTGGCATCATCACCAGTAACCTTTCCCAGATCATCATCTTTATTCTGCTGTTCTCCTTCCTTCTTTTTGACACGATAAACTTGTTTTGAAGGAGCTACCTGTTTTTCCTGGGAAAACCGGTTTAACCGGTTTGGCAATCCGGTTTCACCGGATTTGCTCTGGTGGTTTCGACCTGATTGACAAGATATCAAACGGTCATGTTTAGAATGCAACATCTCGTCATAAACTGGTTTAGTAGATGCACCACATCCTGTATAAAAGGGTGAATACAACATAGGATGATATGGCCACCACATATTATTTAAATCACATGCCGGATATGAAAAATTAGAATAAGTTGGAGGAATCCATGACATATCTTGATGTGAGTTATGAAAAGGATGTAATTCAACAAAATCACCCTGCTGCCTTGTAGCATGCTTCTCATGATGCATAGGTGACCATGTTTTCTTTTTTACTGGCCGATCATTAGTAACGGCCTTTTGATTTTTATACTTGGACAATAGCTGATCAAAGGTTAATTTTTTCTTTTCACATCTTTCCTGATCTTTTTCCAAGTCCAACTTCGAAATTCCAGCTTCGGGGCGCCTTGGTTTAACCACTTTGGAATTGTGCTGCCCAAAACCGGTGGAACCGGTTTCTGAAACCGGTGGAACCGGTTTTGTCTGCACAGCAGACTCAAACGGCTTTTGTGAGGATTCTTGCCCCCCGAGTCCAGAAGTTCTTGCAGTGATCTTGAAGATTTCTCTGCCATCAGAAGTCCTTTCAGACACCACCTCCCTGATCACCTGTTTCCCTTTCAAATTTTTAGGGCTCTCCTCGCCGATGATGACATTTTTCCCCTTGGTTGATTTAGCTTGATGTGGCCGAACCAAAATCTTGGGTTGCTGTACATCAACGGTGTTGACAGAAAGAGAAACATTATCCGTTGGCTTCTCATGATAATCCAATCGTCCTTGGTTTATGGCCGATTGTATATGCCGACGGAATATATTGCAATCAATAGTAGCATGCAAAAAAGAATTATGAAGTTTACAATATGCACGCCCTTTCAATTCTTCAGCTGGAGGTATAGTGTGAGACATCTTGATGTTCCCATGTTTCAATAATTCATCAAATATACGATCACATTTAGAAACATCAAAACTAAATCTCATTTTTCTTGCCGATCCTTAGGAATCAGCTTAAGAGATGGACATGTAAATGCTTTATCCTCAGAAGGCCAAACTAATTCAGCAACATAATCGCCTTTTCTCTCATCGTCCAAACTATTATTTTTTACATGTAAACTAGACTGATGAGATCTAAAAACATCCTCATTATTCCTCATTCGGTTTTCAATAACTAAGGCTCTTATTTGCACTTGATTAACCGAACGACATTCACAGCCTTCAAATCTCTCTTTAATAACAGATCTTAAACCATTAAAAGAAACATCAGCAAGATCCCTTTCAGAAAGCGACAAATTAAAACATCGGTTTCTAGTTTATTTGAATCGTTTAAAATAATCAACAACAGATTCATCTCTTTGTTGTCTAACCGATGTTAAATCTGTTAATTTCAATCCTTGATGCATTCTAGAATCAATAGAGTACGGCTCTTGATATAATCTAGAATTATTCACATCAATGCTAAGCTTATCCTGCATCTTACTATCTAACTCGTCCTTCATTTTATAAAATTCAGTATATAACTTTGAACGAGCTAAATCAGATTGCTCTGTGGCTATACTTTGAGCTTGAACAACATGAGGCATGCAATAAGAATTTTGCCGTAAACATTGATCATACACATCATTAGAAATCTCTCTAGAATTAATGTTTTGATTAAATACAGAGGGTGATGTATATGTCTCAATATAAGCAGAATGATTAGCCACCTCTATATTTCGGTTAGGGACTACCGAAAGAGGAGCCGTAACATATGATCCTGGCTGCTGTCCAGCTGTGGCAACAAAACCGGTTCCACCGGTTTCCAGAACCGGTAAAACCGGTTTCACCGTGGCTGGTGAAACATGCTGTAGCGGCGGTATTTGTTCTGAATAAAATTTAGTCGGCATACCATACAATGGATTTTCAGGTGTTTTTCCCAGTGTAGCCGACAAACTCGCATGCATATTCTCATGTTGCATAGTTGGTATATTATGTGAATAATAAGATGAATCTACCAACTTATCCTTTTCTATTCGATCTAATCTTTTTGATAATGTAGATAACAGATCTAATCTTTTTTGTACAGAATCAAAAGTAATCGCAGGTTGATCAATCGGAGTAGATGGTGAGTTGCTTACAGTGGGTATTACCTCAACTTTCCGATTAT
>CM014278.1:39738105-39753097 GCA_004135705.1 Alloteropsis semialata
GTCGGACCCGTGAGTACCGGGGGTGTAACTAGGAACTCCTTGAGGTCGGCCAGGGCCTTGCTTGCCTCAGGGGTCCACTCGAACTTGTCCGCCTTCTTGAGGATCTTGAAGAACGGAAGTCCCTTCTCGCCAAGCTTGCTGATGAATCGGCTAAGGGCCGTGTTGACGCTTTTTATGGCCAACACACCGAGATATGCGCTAGAACGCGCGGATCCGCAACGGATCGAGCACCTGCAGCTTGCCCAGACAAAACCGGTTATACCGGTTTGGGAATCCGGTGAAACCGGTTCCTAGGGTTTCGCTGCGTAGACCTACGAACGCCGCCCGGGAGGGACCCCGTCAGGGCAAGCGCGCCTAGGGTTGTTCTGAGGTCGGCAGGCCACTCAGAACGTCGTCATACGCCGTAGAGACGAAGCACGAACAGCAGGAGGGGTTGGAAAAGTTAGGGTTTGGAAGGGATAAAAAGTAAAAGTAATTTGTATTTGATCGATTGGATAACCCCTCAATCGGCCACGACCCTTTATATTTATAGGGTGGGGAGGTCTTGCCCCGCAAGGAAATCCTTTTACAAATCGTAAATCACACGGATCTCCAAAAGAGTCCAAACCTACTAGGACTCGGGGAAAACCGGTTCCACCGGTTCCCTAAACCGGTTCCACCGGTTTGCCCTGTCATACGGGCAACAGTAGCCAAACCGGTTCCACCGGTTATTGAATCCGGTTACACCGGTTTTTCCTGTCAAGCTGTCTTGTGCCAATTTTGATCGTCAACATATGCCCCCCTGTTTTCTGGTAAAGCTTGCGTAGCAGAAAACATAAAAGCACAAAGACGACACTGAGGACGATGTTTAACATATATCCATCGGCCTTTTCATTCTAAGGGCGATATTTAAAACTATCGGCCATCTCTTGCAAAATTTTCAATCGGCTTTATCATTACAAAGAATAAAACCACCTCGTGTAGCTCGTATGAATCCACAATGTGAAACATCTACACCTGTTAAGCACTTAAAGTCACCGTGCACACCTTTAATAAAACCATCAGCTGTAACATAAGCCGATGTATCACCATGCACAATCTCTAGCTTATCGCCTATCCATTGTATCAAAAGTTGATGCAAGCTAGAAGGTACACATTGGTTTGCATGTATCCAATCACGTCCCAAAATCAAACTAAATTTACCTTGGGTCTCAACAACGAAGAATGCAGCAACCAATGTCTTGCTTCCAATAGTGAGATCCATAGAAACGATTCCTTTAGCACTTATAGGATCATCTCCTCCCACACCACTTAAAGCCATGTCAGTTTGGATCAACTCATCATCTGAACATCCCAATTTCTTGAATAAAGCATAAGGCATCAAATTGACAACTGCTCCACTGTCAACTAACATACGAGAAATTGGTCTTCCCTTGATATAACCTTTCATGTATAGAGCTTTCAGATGATCATCACTATCTTTGGGCTTCTGAAAAGTAGCTTCTTGTGGCCCAAAATTAAAATAAGCCATCCCCTCCTCCGAAGACGAATCCATCCCATCAATATTAACATCCATATGCTCAGAGGATAGCTCATAATCCAAAAATTGTTCATCGTCCTTATTCTGGGAATCCGATGACAACTTATCATCATAATAAATTGAATCAGGAGCAAAAATATTAGTAATTGGAGAAACCTGCATTGTATTAACCAAATCTGTCTCTGTTGTCATGGAAACCGGTTCCACCGGTTTTGAAACCGGTCCCACCGGTTTTGCTGCTGAGCAAACACCGGGCTTGATCTTCCACTCCCTTCGAGGAATCATTGGTCTATCTTTTTTCAAGTTTTCATTCTTCTGTTTCTCCAATTCCTTCTCCTTATTCTCCTGAAACCGAAGCCGCTGCAATTTCCTCTTTTGTGTGCGAGTTAAACCTGGAGGACACCATCTTGGCAAGAAACATTTAGAAGTATTATCAATTTCATTGTTCTTACCATGAACAGCAGCAACATCCTCTTGGACCGACGTTTCAATCTTATCGTCATTTACAATTGGTATTTTGTCGTCGTCCTTTGAAATCACATCATTGCTCCTAACTTGTGTGGCATCATCACCAGTAACCTTTCCCAGATCATCATCTTTATTCTGCTCTTCTCCTTCCTTCTTTTTGACACGATAAACTTGTTTTGAAGGAGCTACCTGTTTTCCCTGGGAAAACCGGTTTAACCGGTTTGGCAATCCGGTTTCACCGGATTTGCTCTGGTGGTTTCGACCTGATTGACAAGATATCAAACGGTCATGTTTAGAATGCAACATCTCGTCATAAACTGGTTTAGTAGATGCACCACATCCTGTATAAAAGGGTGAATACAACATAGGATGATATGGCCACCACATATTATTTAAATCACATGCCGGATATGAAAAATTAGAATAAGTTGGAGGAATCCATGACATGTCTTGATGTGAGTTATGAAGAGGATGTAATTCAACAAAATCACCCTGCTGCCTTGTAGCATGCTTCTCATGATGCATAGGTGACCATGTTTTCTTTTTTACTGGCCGATCATTAGTAACGGCCTTTTGATTTTTATACTTGGACAATAGCTGATCAAAGGTTAATTTTTTCTTTTCACATCTTTCCTGATCTTTTTCCAAGTCCAACTTTGAAATTCCAGCTTCGGGGCGCCTTGGTTTAACCACTTTGGAATTGTGCTGCCCAAAACCGGTGGAACCGGTTTCTGAAACCGGTGGAACCGGTTTTGTCTGCACAGCAGACTCAAACGGCTTTTGTGAGGATTCTTGCCCCCCGAGTCCAGAAGTTCTTGCAGTGATCTTGAAGATTTCTCTGCCATCAGAAGTCCTTTCAGACACCACCTCCCTGATCACCTGTTTCCCTTTCAAATTTTTAGGGCTCTCCTCGCCGATGATGACATTTTTCCCCTTGGTTGATTTAGCTTGATGTGGCCGAACCAAAATCTTGGGTTGCTGTACATCAACGGTGTTGACAGAAAGAGAAACATTATCCGTTGGCTTCTCATGATAATCCAATCGTCCTTGGTTTATGGCCGATTGTATATGCCGACGGAATATATTGCAATCAATAGTAGCATGCAAAAAAGAATTATGAAGTTTACAATATGCACGCCCTTTCAATTCTTCAGCTGGAGGTATAGTGTGAGACATCTTGATGTTCCCATGTTTCAATAATTCATCAAATATACGATCACATTTAGAAACATCAAAACTAAATCTCATTTGTTCTTGCCGATCCTTAGGAATCAGCTTAAGAGATGGACATGTATATGCTTTATCTTCTGAAGGCCAAACTAATTCAGCAACATAATCACCTTTTCTCCCATCGTCCAAACTATTATTTTTTACATGTAAACTAGACTGATGAGATCTAAAAACATCCTCATTATTCCTCATTCGGTTTTCAATAACTAAGGCTCTTATTTGCACTTGATTAACCGAATGACATTCACAGCCTTCAAATCTCTCTTTAATAATAGATCTTAAACCATTAAAAGAAACATCAGCAAGATCCCTTTCAGAAAGCGACAAATTAAAACATCGATTTCTAGTTTCTTTGAATCGTTTAAAATAATCAACAACAGATTCATCTCTTTGTTGTCTAACCGATGTTAAATCTGTTAATTTCAATCCTTGATGCATTCTAGAATCAATAGAGTACGGCTCTTGATATAATCTAGAATTATTCACATCAATACTATGCTTATCCTGCATCTTACTATCTAACTCGTCCTTCATTTTATAAAATTCAGTATATAACTTTGAACGAGCTAAATCAGATTGCTCTGTGGCTATACTTTGAGCTTGAACAACATGAGGCATGCAATAAGAACTTTGCCGTAAATATTGATCATACACATCATTAGAAATCTCTCTAGAATTAATGTTTTGATTAAATACAGAGGGTGATGTATATGTCTCAATATAAGCAGAATGATTAGCCACCACTATATTTCGGTTAGGGACTACCGAAAGAGGAGCCGTAACATATGATCCTGGCTGCTGTCCAGCTGTGGCAACAAAACCGGTTCCACCGGTTTCCAGAACCGGTAAAACCGGTTTCACCGTGGCTGGTGAAACATACTGTAGTGGCGGTATTTGTTCTGAATAAAATTTAGTCGGCATACCATACAATGGATTTTCAGGTGTTTTTCCCAGTGTAGCCGACAAACTCGCATGCATATTCTCATGTTGCATAGTTGGTATATTATGTGAATAATAAGATGAATCTACCAACTTATCCTTTTCTATTCGATCTAATCTTTTTTGTACAGAATCAAAAGTAATCGCAGGTTGATCAATCGGAGTAGATGGTGAGTTGCTTACAGTGGGTATTACCTCAACTTTCCGATTATCAATCTTGAACGCAGGCATCACAAAGTCTTGTGTTCTTGATATTATGCCCTGGCGATCTTTCTTCAGCCCCATCAGGAATTGCTTCTTGAAAAATTCTTGGGCTGCTTCAAATTTCTGACGCTCCTCTTCGTCGAGATCCTCCATGGAGGACACAGCGATATTGTCCTTATCCAGATCTGAAATAGATTCCATCTGGCTAGGGTTAGGTAGACCGGTTATATAAACCAAGATCTCTTTCCCCAGCGGAGTCGCCAAAAATGTGTTGACGCTTTTTATGGCCAACACACCGAGATATGCGCTAGAACGCGCGGATCCGCAACGGATCGAGCACCTGCAGCTTGCCCAGACAAAACCGGTTATACCGGTTTGGGAATCCGGTGAAACCGGTTCCTAGGGTTTCGCTGCGTAGACCTACGAACGCCGCCCGGGAGGGACCCCGTCAGGGCAAGCGCGCCTAGGGTTGTTCTGAGGTCGGCAGGCCACTCAGAACGTCGTCATACGCCGTAGAGACGAAGCACGAACAGCAGGAGGGGTTGGAAAAGTTAGGGTTTGGAAGAGATAAAAAGTAAAAGTAATTTGTATTTGATCGATTGGATAACCCCTCAATCGGCCACGACCCTTTATATTTATAGGGTGGGGAGGTCTTGCCCCGCAAGGAAATCCTTTTACAAGTCGTAATCCACACGGATCTCCAAAAGAGTCCAAACCTACTAGGACTCGGGGAAAACCGGTTCCACCGGTTCCCTAAACCGGTTCCACCGGTTTACCCTGTCAGACGGGCAACAGTAGCCAAACCGGTTCCACCGGTTATTGAATCCGGTTACACCGGTTTTTCCTGTCAAGCTGTCTTGTGCCAATTTTGATCGTCAACAGGCCGCCATCATCCCGGTAAGCTTCATGATGTCTTTCTTGCACGTTGGTTCCTCAAGGTTGCGTATGGCGTCCAGCTTGCCTCGATGCCGCGTTGACTGACCAGGAAGCCCAGGAGCTTTCCTGACGGCACCCCGAATACGCACTTTGTGGGGTTGAGCTTCCATCTGAAGCGGCGCAAGTTGTTGAAGGTTTCCTGGAGGTCGGCGATCAGGGAGTCGGCGTCGTATGTCTTGACAACAACGTCATCCACGTAAGCCTCCACGTTGCGGCCGATTTGGCTCTGCAGGCAACCTTGGATGGCCTTCTGGTACGTGGCACCGGCGTTCTTCAACCCAAACGTCATCGTCTTGTAGCAGTAGATGCCGTGCGGGGTGATGAACACCGTCTTGTCCTGGTCGAAGGTCTTCAGGGCTATCTGGTGATACCCCGAATAGCAGTCGAGAAAGCACAGGAGCACGTAGCCGGACGTAGAGTCGACGACTTGATCAATTCGCGGAAGAGGGAAGGGGTCTTTAGGGTAGTAGCGGTTGAGATCTGTGTAGTCAATGCACATTCTCCATTCATCGGATTGCTTCTTTACAAGTACAGGATTTGCAAGCCACTCAGGGTGTTTGCATTCTCTAATGAAACCGGCAGCTAGGAGCTTATTCAGTTCTACCCTAATGGCCTCCTTGCGATCTTGAGCGAATCGACGTAGCTTCTGTTTAGCAGGCTTTGCATTCTTGCTCAATTCCAAGGAGTGCTCAGCCTTCTCCCTCGGAACACCCGGCATGTCTGATGATGGCTTCCATGCGAAGATGTCCCAGTTGTCCCAAAGGAAGGAGGTGAGCGTGTCTTCCTATTTAGGAGTGAGCCCTGGCCCTATGAGGGCCGTCTTGGAGGGGTCATCGAGTCCCAAGCTGATCGCTTTGGGGCGTCTGCAGGTGCCAGCGCCGTGGGCTGCTGCTTCTGCTCCGGGAGTACAGGCTCTCTGGTGGCCGCCTTGGGTGCTTCTTCTGCCAGCTGGGTTGCGTTGCCGAGTTGATGGGAAAACTCGGCTATCTTGATGGCTTCCCCGTCGCACTCGAAGGAGGTCTTGATGTCTCCACGGATGGAGAGGACGCCATTAGGCGCTGGCATCTTCAGAACCAGGTAAGTGTGATTCGGAATGGCCATGAACCGGGCCAGCATGGGCCTGCCAAAGATGGCATGGTAGGAGCTCCTGAAGTCGGCTACCTCGAAGTATATGAACTCCGTGCGGTAGTTGTCGGCCGTGCCGAACGTGACCGGTAGAACAACTCTTCCTATCGGGTAGGAAGCTTTTTCCGGCACAATGCCGAAGAACGGATCCTCAGCGCTCATGAGCCTGCTGTAATCGAACCCCATGCTGTTGAGGGTGCTGGTGAAGATGATGTTGAGGGCCTCCTACCGTCGATCAAGACCTTGGAGAGGAGGACTCTGTCGACGACCGGAGCCACGACGAGTGGGTAAGACCCTGGCTCGGGGAGGTATACCCAGTGGTCATCACGGCTGAAGAAGATAGGCGTCTCTGACCACTGGAGGTATTCCACCGGCTTGGTGGAGACCATCTTAACCTCGCGCTTGTGGAGCTTGTCCTTGCGTCGATCGGGGAAGGCGCCGGGCCGCCCGATGATGACGTTGACCTGGCGGTCAGCGTGCTGGAAGTCGCCATTGACCCGCCTGGGGGCTTCTGGTGGTGGTGGTAGTCGGCGTTCGTCGTCTTGGCGGCCAATACTTCAGTCTCACAACAAATCAGCACCAGCCACCAGCCAACCGAACAGGCTGATCATCCATCCGATTCCGATAGATGCCCTGTGTGGAGCTCCATCTTCCACGCAAAGCAGGGAGAGACGACCCGGCAGCACTTGTACAAGCCACCAACGACGACGAGTCGACGACGACGGTCACTTTACTCGATTGAGGTGTTTAGTTCCTCAAACTTCTCCAATTTTTTTAAAAAGTTATAACTTTTCAACTAAACACCTCCTTCAATTAATTTAAAAAATTACAAAAGTAATGCATTGGAAAACGTGCCCCCTCTCTACTTTTACGCTTCTCAATGCAACTTTCAACTAAACACCCCATTCAACTTACTTCTCAAACTTTGACACACGCTTCCCAATGTGCCAAAGTTTGAAAAATTGGGCCAACTAAACAAGGCCTAAGTCCTTTTAGCTAGAGAACTTTACCAAGGTGGCAACTGGCAAGGGCGAAGAAGCTTCACGGCAGCACCGCGCATGCCCGTTTCGGCAAGAACGCAACGGTATCCGAGCCTTTTTTTTTTTAATAATAGATAGTAAATATATCTCTGAAAAAAATCTGCAAACAAGTTCATTCACTTTGTCAAAAAGACAATATATCACTTATGCAAATCGCATAGTTTGTTCAGTCGCTCTCCAGCTAATAACCTCATCTCATCAGCTAGTAATGGATCACAATTCCCACCCACTACAGTAGTAGGGAAGACTGATTGTTCCCACTACAGGAAGTGAATAGTGATTCTTCTTCTTATTCTTCTTTTTTTCCTAGAACAAGTCATACTTCCTTTATGATCTCAGTGGTCGCTTCAAATTGATCCTTTCTTTTTTGTGTCGACACCTGGCCAGTGGATAAATTATTATTAGACCAATAGCAATGAGAGATTTCATGTTGATGTTTCCAGATAGCAACATAAGCAACAAGGCAATAAAATGATGCTTCCCTCCAATTCATACTTTTATTTTGTTGTTTCATATGCTACTCAGTAGCATTTAATTTCATGATTCATCGTGAGTCAGCATGCTAATAGAGACTTCCATATGGGGCCTCATTCTCATTTATTATAGTAAGCCATGTAAGATATTTTTTGTGGCATGACACAATATTTATGAAGAGCGACAGAGAGAGAAGGAACCAGCTAGTTTCATCTAGATGAAACTACCTGTGTATATGAATACTAACTTTTGATGAGTCTTAAAATTAACCTGCTTCCTCTTTCTTCTTAAATTTGATACCATCATTAGAAAATTCTATGTTGCATATATATATATACACACACACACTAATTAATGCAAATGAAATGTCAGTGAAACTCTGATTATGAATGCATTGGAGTACTATATTAAAAAAACAATTGTGAGTTACAACTCGAATGCCATGAAAAAATCAACAACATCGAAGCGCTAGGCTGTGTAAAGCGTTCCAAAAATATGGAAGTGTAAAAGCTCCCTGAGAGAGCTAGGCCTAGTCCCAAAAATATATTTGTGGCTCAAGCCAGTAACCAATATATATTTAGGATAGAGTTATCCCGCGACAGGTCGCGCGCTGTGCCATCGTCGTCGTCGGCTCCGGCGGCCTTCTCCTCCGGGTACGTCCTCCTCCTCGTCCTTTACTCCCACCTATGCCTCCCTCCCTCTCCTTGTCCTTCAACGGCCTGCCGCCGACCCCGCCCGCCTCCACCACCGACGGCGGCGCCTCGCTGCCTTGCCGCTCCGCCCACCTCTCGCCCCTGCCCTCGACCCCGCCCTTCCTAACGCCACGCAGCTCCTCTCCCCCGCCTCCGGCTCCGCCCAGCCGCCATCCCCCACCGCCCCGGCCGGCAGCGCCATCGTCCCCACCGTCTGGCGACCGTCCCCACCGTAGGGCCTGCAGCCACCCTCGCACCTCCTTCTAGGTCCGCCAGACCAAATCTCCCTCCTCAAACCCAAACCCAAACCCTAACCCTAACCGGCGGCCGACCGGCAGCGGCGCGAGTGGGACGCGGGCTCGCGCTTCTGCACGACCCGTCGTCGAATAGAGTTTCCGTATATATAGTACATTCGTTTCAATAAATAGGGTTTATGTGGGGTAGTTCTCGGCTCATCTAGTTTGCACCTTTTATGTTCCAATAAATAAATAGATTTCGAAACCATCTTACTATTACTAATAGGAGACTCCGTTTGAAGCCTCCAGATGAAGCCACCTAGGATCCTAGGTGGATACTCTAAAAAAAGAAAAAACTAGAAATTCTCACAAAAAAGCAAAACATCTAGCCATCAATTGGAACACTCAAATCATCATAGCCATTAGATCTATCATATTTTCTAAAAAATTACCCACCTATGCCGTTATGAAAATAGCTTAAAGTAACATCCTAAATCTATATCAAAATTACTCAGCTCTGTCATTATATAAAATAAACCAAAATAACCCCTAATCTTCATCAAAATTACCCACTATGCATAATAAACAATATTTAAAATAACCTCATAAGTTTACAACTAAATTACCCACCACGAATACCAAAAACATAACTTAAATTAATTGTTTTACATCTATATTACCCACATATGTCACTATTAAAAATAACATGAGGTAATCCTACATTGGAATCCAAATCACCTTAATTAAAAATATACACCAATATAAGATTCTAAATCATGTATTTCATACACTATTGGTATATTATATAGTGATTAAGGTATGTACGTATACTGTGCATTGTCATTTATAAATATATAAGGGAAGTGACGATAATATATAATTCTACGTTAAAATTATAGTTCAAACTTACGGTTCATTAAATAAATTCAAGGCATAAATGTGATGCAAAGTGAAAATTTAAAGATTATAATTGTGTATGAAAACATTATAGAGTAATTACTAACAAAGATCTATCACAATCAGACGAAAATAATAAGTACATATCTATATAGGTATTGTGTTCAAATATTTAAACAAATGAGAGATAGCACAGAATAGTTTGGTAGAAATGTAGCCTTAATATTTTATTTAGATACTCCGCATTAGTTATCACGAGACACGCTAGAAAAAAGAAAAATCCTAGAAATTATCACAAAAATCAGAAACGTCAATCATGTAAACTCTAATAACCATAGTCATTGGTCTATTATATTTTTAAAAAAGTTACCCACCACTATTATTATAAAAGTATTCTAAAATAAATTCTAAAAATATATCTAAATTATCGAGCTATGCCATTATAAAAAATAATTTAAATTAACCCCATAATTTTTTATCTAATTTACTCATGCATATCATTATAAAGGATAACTAAAAATGACATTCAAAATTTGTATCTAAGTTACCCACGTATGTTGTTATTAAAGATAACCTAAACTAAATATCTAAATCTTAATCTAATTATCTTCATGTGTATTCTATCGAAAAGTCCAAAAGTAAACTTATATATGATTCAAAATTATGGTAATTTATCATTGTTAACATAAAATAATAAGTTAAGGTATATACGCATCATGAGTGTCACCATATAGACCATTTATACATGTACTAGCAATCTTGCCAGTGTGTTGCTATGGATAAGGACCGTTATATCATTTTTTAAGCAAGTTAAAGTAATTAACTTGCTTTTTCTAATATGATTGCGGTATACAATGGACTACTCCTAATCCGATCAGAGGATAAGATGAAGCATGTATAATTCGATCGAGAGACGTATATGACAAACCGCAGAAACGTTCTTTCTTTTAGAAATAGGTAATGATATATATAGATAAAGATATAGATGTAGGAGATAAAGATTGATGGGTTCAGTTAGGACTCTAATCCAATTAGAAAACCAATGCCGACAATTAGAACCGTGGTTACAGTTCGTCGCAATAGGTGGGACCCACCAGTCAAGACGGACAAAAAAAAAGAAGCAATCCTCTCTTTAGAAATAGGTAAAGATATGTGAGGAAGTAATGAAAAATATTGATTTGTATGTTAAATATAATGTATGGAGGCGTGATACAAAGTGTAAGAATTGTGAATGTGGATGAAAAAGTGTATAGAGTAATTACTAATTAAAAATTAATTTCAAAAAGAAAATAATAAGTACAAATCTTTATGAGCATTATGGTGAAGCATTGACAAATAATAAAGAATAGTATGTAAATAATTTTGATTATTTGGTAGGAGTTTAATTTTAAATAATTTTAAATACAATAGCTTTTAAAAATATTAGTCCGTGCTTAGTCCTGACAAGAAGCAGTAGTACACTGTTCAGTCCAGGAAAAGAAATATCATTCGTAAATGTATCAATACATGCATCAGTCCCATATATGGATCGACCCTGCAGCCGCACATGGTGTCCGTGCGCTTTCGATACTTGCAATGGCAGTTTGGTTACCCATTTGCTTCATCCTATCTAGCTAATACCCCCAGCCAGTCCTGAAGCGCATAGGGTGCGGTCCTAGCTAGTCGCTGAGGTCACGCAGATCCCTAGCCCTCTGCAAGGGCAAGCCTTCGCTCCGATGATCCGATCCGATCCGCCCCTGTGCGCGCGCGCGGCGCCTTCCGTCCTCCCTCCTCGAACTCCGTCAAGGGTCGCTCTCTCGCCGACGCAGGGTCGCATCCATCGCAGGCTCAGCTCGCACCATGGACGATGGCAACGATAGATTTGACCTGCCGCTGCTGCCGCTGCTCGATCTACATATGGGCAGGCGGTGGACGGCCTGGCCGGCGCGGCAGGCTCACCTTGCATCATTGCGTGCTGACGCTGTTGCTGCGTCATGGCCAGGCCGGGTGCTGTGCTCCGATCCCCAGGCACTTGCACATCGTCACGCCAAGGGACGATGTGCTAATTAACCTGCTGGGTAATAATGCCGAGGCTGTAGAGTAATCCACGACCCACAAATATAAGTCGATCTACAAGCAGCAATGCAGCATATAGGCACAAGACTTTGTACAATAACAGTATAGCTACATGTACTGTACTGTACGAATACTGAACCGGTGGGCTATACCGTTAGTATTCATACAAGTGTTTCAATTCCCGGTCCAAATTAAAGTAGGAAGGAGCTAATGAACGAAACTTGGTGGAAGCAACCGCACTAACCATTTGGGCAAAACACTAGCTCCAGGCCTTTGCCCTAGCGGCCTGCCGAATGCATGCAATGTCACTCTCACACATCACGCACGCATCACCATCAGTTCATCATTGCTCCCACACCGTTTCAACTTTCACACACTCCAGCCTGCACGCCGTACAAAACGGTAAGGCAGCACAAGCAACAACGCACACCAGAGGTACTGATAATTAATTTTTTATATGTATATCGTTTTGTGTCAAGTCTTTTGATAAGACTTCGAGGTCTTACAGGATAAGGAACAAAGATATCCTTGTCTTCCATTGAGGGCCTGTTTAGTTGAAATGGAAAGTTGCCGAAATTTACTGTAGCAATTCTAAATCGAAGATTAGGAGGACTAAACATGATCTAATTATAAAACTAAATACACGGATGGACGGGAAATCGCGAGACGAATCTATTAAGCCTAATTAATCCGTCATTAGAGATTGTTTACTGTAGCACGATGTTGTCTAATCATGGCCAAATTAGGCTCATTAGATTCGTCTCGCAAAGTTACGGGGGTTATGGAATGGGTTTTGTCATTAACACACGTTTAATACTCCATGCATGTAAGATTCCCTTTGATGAATAGTGAAATTTGCCGATTTAAAACTGGGCCTGAGTTTGTTGAAATAATGCCAGCCTAACAAGCTACCGTCCCGATATGAAGGATGGCGACGCTGTCTGGTACTGGTCATAGTTGTGTCGACGTCAAAGTAGTGTGTCTCTGACCACGCCTGAACTTGGGATGACCATCACATGTTAAACTTGTTGTTCATGAGGAAGTAGCAGGGCAACTGCCGCAGCTTCCTGGAGATTGCAGTTCTAGTAGGTAGTGATTGGTGCAGGTCCGTGTACGTAGCTGATGAATTGTCAGAACTAGTGCTACCTAAAAAGATGTCTTGCGACTTCTGAAACTAGAGGATCAAACAGGAGTCCTAATATCTAGGTTTTCTTTTTTCAAAAACAGTAGCTCACTGTTCTGAATGTTCTGCATGTCAGCATGCCATAATTAAATCATAATACTACTTAATCTGAAGAAACGGGAATCCTTATATTAACAGAAGCAGTTCTCTCTTTGGCAACAATTTCTCATCAGAAGTAATAGTACTACTCAGTACATAAAGATGGGCATTTCTTCTAATTCAATTAATCAAACATGGCTTATTATTTTTTTCAATTAATCAAACATGGCTTATTAGAAAAATATTCGAATATGTTCCGTGTTCTGATACAGCCTACAGTCCAGTGATCTCATGAATAGTCTTCACTGTTCAGAGAACTGATCCTTGACATCATGTAGGCTGTTCAACTATCTAGCTAGCCTCAGAACATAGGATATGACCATGACAGCGAATCGGGGCGTGAAAAAAATTTGCCGCGTTTGGTTTGGGCGTGAAAAAAATTTGCCACGTAATAAATGCAGTTTTGACCGTTAATTAGAGGTATTAAATAAAGTCAGTTTACAAAACTACCTCCACAACCCCCCGTGTAAATCGCGAGACGAATCTAATGAGGGCTTTGACCGCATGATTATAGGATGATTACTGTAGCATTACTGTAGCAAATCATGGATTAATTAGGCTCATTAGATTCGTCGCGCGAAGTTGCACTCATATGTGAAAGGTTTTGTAAATAGACTTCATTTAGTACTTCATGCATGCAAGAATCCTTAGAGAAAAAATTCACTGTAGCAACCAAACGCGGTGCGTAGGAGGAATATTTGCTGATACCGACATGGATTTGGTACGCGGTGGCCGGCATGCTTTGGACCAAACGTTTGCTTGATGTTCAGTTGGATTTGGTCGTGTCACATCAAGAACTCAAAAGCACGATGTGGACACACATATATTCCGTGATGGATGATTGGCATGAGAAGAATACATGCACTTTCTTATCTGAAAAGCGTTACCGATGCATTATTATACCCCGTGATTCCATCTGATGATGACGTCATAAAGGTGGCTTGAAGAATGATTTTTTTAATCGAACAAAGAACAATTGAGATTAGCTAATTAGATAATGAGCAAACTGAGTGTTTCGCAGCTAATTAGATAATGAGCAAACTGAGTGTTTCGCAGATAATTGACCTGCAATTTTGTGTAGCTCAATTGTTTTAGATTAAGGAAAATAGTTCCGGCCTCAGCTTGTCAACGTTTCACACAATTTTGTAGCTCAATTATTGTGTTATTGTGGTTGTATTTTCCGGCCTCTAGGTTTGACTAGTGGCCATGGAGCCCATGCTGGACTCAGCGCTTGATGTTTGCAAGCCTGGGCCTCTTGGGGCCGTGGTCTTGTGTTCCAGTCTTTGAACAGGCGTACAATAAAACGGAGTACAACACCCATTTACAAGAGGGTAGGACCGTAGGAGAAGAAGTGCCAGAAAAGACGATGTAGCCGCCTACTTCGACGAATCCATTTCATATCCGTGGCTGTAACGATGATGTAGAACAGAAAACCTTTAACAGAATAACAGTACAAATGCAAAGCCAGGATTTTACTATAGGGTATGCCACAATATTTTCATATACTAGTACAATCCATATCTAAATGTTATGATCCATATATATAATTCAGTAAACAATTATAAATATTGCCAGTATACAAGATGTAGCACTAGCATGATTGATGATTAATTTTAAAACAATGCTGCATGAACTTATGGATAGTAATTTGTGCTTCCAGAATTTACGTATTGGTATTGGATCATCAGTGAAATTGCTTGTCCGCCACCGCCAGGTTGCTCGCTCCCTGCTATAGAAACAAAAGTCACCAACGTTAATTGCAATATTGTCCTTGTGCTGTTGTGTTCCCTTGTCAAGTGCTTTAATTTCCCTATGTAACAATGACTCAATAGCATTGCATTCCCTTGCGTGAACAGGATTTCACGAGGATGAGATGGAACTTGGAAAGGTCAGCG